>CM044966.1:12120244-12312109 GCA_024516035.1 Bactericera cockerelli
TGGGTGAGTACGCATGGAGCAATAAGGGATTTTTTTTTTTTTAGAAACACTTTATTAGTAGAACATATATACAGACAAATAATGGTAAAAAATTAAATATAAAATTGACAATAATAATAATAATATAAACAAGAAAAAAAAATAAATAAAATATATACAATTATACATATATATGTTTTAATTAATCTATGTTTTTTTCATTGTAGTAACATGTATTTATGTTTGATTTTACACTGGGCTTGACCCGTAAATATACAATTACAATTACAATATCATCATAGGGTGGCGTCATCGTGAACGATGGTAGCCAGACAGTGGAGGAATGACTCAGCACTTCTACCACTGTCTTTACAAGGAGGCTAATAATTGACAAGGGCCCCCAGAACCAAGCCAATGCTGGTCTACTCCCTGTTTATAGTCCCCCAGCTAGACTGCTGGTCTACTCCCTGTTTATAGTCCCCCAGCCAGACTTATACATATGTCCTAACTAAAGGGCGGGGTTATTGCCTATGGCAATCTCTTCCACCCAACCCTTGTGCCGGACAACATGAGAGGCGAGGTGGGCGAGTATATTGAGGGCAAAGTGAGGGGCAATGAGAAGCACCGAGTCAGTGTGTTCCATTCCATGGGTGAGTACGCATGGAGGAATAAAGGGGTTTTTTTTTTTTAAGCTTTATTAGGAGGACAAACAGGCAACAGTATAAAATTAAGAAAAGAAAGGGGGAAAAAAACAAACAAAATGACAAAATAAATAAGTAAAAAAGAAATTAACAATAATGTCCTACCTATACGGCTTTTAGGTAGGACATTTTGATGTTGAGTGAGTATGTTAAGGTGGGCGAGTATATTGAGGGCAAAGTGAGGGGCGATGAGAAGCACCGAGTCAGTGTGTTCCATTCCATGGGTGAGTAGTTGAGTACGCATGGAGAAATAAGGGTTGGGTGGAAGAGATTGCTACAGGCAAGCCTTTAGGTAGGACATTTTGATGTTGGGTGAGTATGTTAAGGTGGGCGAGTATATTGAGGGCAAAGTGAGGGGCGATGAGAAGCACCGAGTCAGTGTGTTCCATTCCATGGGTGAGTACGCATGGAGGAATAAGGGTTGGGTGGAAGAGATTGTCACAGGCAATAACTCCGGCTTTTAGGTAGGACATTTTGATTTTGGGTGAGTATATTGAGGTGGGCGAGTATATTGAGGGCAAAGTGAGGGGCGATGAGAAGCACCGAGTCAGTGTGTTCCATTCCATGGGTGAGTACGCATGGAGGAATAAGGGTTGGGTGGAAGAGATTGTCACAGGCAATAACTCCGGCTTTTAGGTAGGACATTTTGATTTTGGGTGAGTATATTGAGGTGGGCGAGTATATTGAGGGCAAAGTGAGGGGCGATGAGAAGCACCGAGTCAGTGTGTTCCATTCCATGGGTGAGTAACTGAGTACGCATGGAGGAATAAGGGATTTTTTTTTTTTTTTAGAAACACTTTAATAGTAGAACATATAATACAGACAAATAATGGTAAAAAATTAAATATAAAATTGACAATAATAATAATAATATAAACAAGAAAAAAAATAAAATATATACAATTATACATATATATGTTTTAATTAATCTATGTTTTTTTCATTGTAGTAACATGTATTTATGTTTGATTTTACACTGGGCTTGACCCGTAAATATACAATTACAATTACAATATCATCATAGGGTGGCGTCATCGTGAACGATGGTAGCCAGACAGTGGAGGAATGACTCAGCACTTCTACCACTGTCTTTACAAGGAGGCTAATAATTGACAAGGGCCCCCAGAACCAAGCCAATGCTGGTCTACTCCCTGTTTATAGTCCCCCAGCCAGACTGCTGGTCTACTCCCTGTTTATAGTCCCCCAGCCAGACTTATACATATGTCCTAACTAAAGGGCGGGGTTATTGCCTATGGCAATCTCTTCCACCCAACCCTTGTGCCGGACAACATGAGGGGCGAGGTGGGGGAGTATATTGAGGGCAAAGTGAGGGGCGATGAGAAGCACCGTGTCAGTGTGTTCCATTCCATGGGTGAGTAACTGAGTACGCATGGAGGAATAACGTGTTGGGTGGAAGAGATTGCTACAGGCAAGAACTCCGGCCTTTAGGTAGGACATTTTGATGTTGGGGGAGTATATTGAGGGCAAAGTGAGGGGCGATGAGAAGCACCGAGTCAGTGTGTTCCATTCCATGGGTGAGTACGCAAGGAGCAATAGAATAGAATAGAATAGAATATACCTTGTTTATACTGCCGAGGTAAGACTGAAAAGTCCCTTTACTCCAGCAGTCAAACAGGTCTTATATATTTTATGGGATAAATATTTTACATATTAATAAATTATATAAAAAAAAACATGTTTATTTTTAAAAAAAAAATAATAATAAGGGTTGGGTGGAAGAGGTTGCCACAGGCAATAACTCCGGCCTTTATTTAGGTAGGATCTTAGCTTTCTCTTTTTATTTTTTGTTCAATCTATGTATTTTTACTTCCGAGAAATTTCTAATATTAGAAATCGGAAGTATTGTGTTCGTTTATGTTAAAAAAAATTTTTTTGCTCCGATTTCAATATTTTTCATATTTCTGGACGTTTCATAACCTCCTGAGCAACTTTGTTTTTTCGTTGTATTTTACTGTATATATTTCCTTTGTCTTACCCAAGAAAGCATAATATAATAATAAGCCATGGAGAACTTGCAATAGTAACAATAACACTCTTTACTGGAAGGTAACCACCAGGCGAGGTTAATGCTCAAATCATTTTCTACCACCTAACCCTCAGTCATATGATTATATGGCCCACAAACTCAAATTAATGAGGAACCAACGGATCCCTACGCTACCTCGACTTTCAATGCAGCTCGGAATGCCTGAAACTTATTTTTAAAGATGAGCCATGAAACAGGAGCTACTAGGTGTTGTGGGTCTGAGTTGTAGCCTGCCCATCCCATAGTACGCCTCCCCTCTGATGGGCGAGAAGTGATACAATAGTTCCCATTTAGGTGCTGGATCAGCACGAGCTTACAAGTTATAAGCAAACTGTAACAAAATGTTGAATATATATTTTTTGTCGGCTGTGGCATTCGAACCTAGGACCTTCTGCATGGCAAGCAAGTATCTCTCTACTGAGCAAATCTCACATAAATTATTAAAAACATAGTTTATTGATTAATTTATTTTACAAAAACTTCTATTAAATTAAGTTTTATTTGCAGCAAGGTTTACATGAAAACTTTACATTTACATTAACATTAAAAATATTAGAACAAAACTAAATCAAAGGTGGTGTGGTGATCATTCTCCTTCAAATTGATGAAGTTGTGTTTTGGTACTGCAAAACTTGAATTTTCCGTCTATTACATTAATAATAATAATGCCTTATTTACGTATACTGCGATTTGGACTAGTGAGTACCATTATTCCAGCGATATGCCCAAGGCATATGATTATGTGGTCTGAGAGAATGACTTGTCATATCCCGGCTGGGTTTCGAACCCACGATCTCTGTACTAAATCGACGCCTAGACCACGCTAAGCGATAAAACTTTATTTTTATTTTTGATACAACTAACCCTAACTAACCCGTAGCTTGATTGATATGACTATAGGTTAGTTATATCAGACGTAGTCACTGTGGCAGAGTGAGTTAGCGCGCTAGGCATTGCACGCATGGTGACCTGGGTTCGATCGCCAGCGGGGCAGGAATTTTTCTGCTCTGTACTTGGATGTTCGGATTGTTCGGGGTCCACTCATACCTCGTGAGGAAAAATGAGTAGTTACTTGTATGAGTAACGACCAGTGGCGGCATTACCAGAGTAAAAAGAAATTAATGTAATAGAATTCGTAAAGGAAAGGAGGCTCTTAGTAATGCTGCGCTACCCACAAAAAATTGAGAAGAGGCCTTGTGCTTCACCACAAATAAAATCATACATACATAGTTATATCAGACAATTTAAATAATGGTCTGAACACAATTTATTTTTTTGTTTACAGGCATGGCCTCCGAAGATGTAATCACTGCCAAGCTCATATACGACGCGTACAAGAAAGAACAAACCATCTGATCATGCGAAGGTTCTGTTTCCTAGTCCTCACATGATGAACAAATGCCTTGATTGACAAAATATGACCAGTTTCTTCAATTCTTTATACGATGAATAAATTTTGACTCTGGGATTAGATAGAATAGAATAGAATTTATTTATTAGATGTTTATCAATTTACACTGTTAACACAAGTCATATAATTATACTATAACCCGGGATCTTCCACATGATAAATGAGTATCTTACCTCTGAGCTTATCATACATTTTTTTTAATAGTATAATTCTAAATTTTTTTTTTCGAAGACTACTTTGTCCAGATGTACTTATCATACATATATTTTAAACATTTACATTTTGTACTTGCTAGGTGTATGTTAGTACTTTTTGGTTCATATTTTGTTTATGTATAACTTAAAGTAGAATTAGAATCCGTTATAGATAAGTTGAATTTTATTATACAATTTTAACCGAACAGCACGAATAAATTTACATGTTAGGGGCATTTGATTGGTTGAAGACAAAGAAAATGTAACATTTTTCAGAGTCATTTCAGAGATCAACAACAGATGAAAATTTCTATAATCACTGTATTCTGTTGGTCTTCTCTGATTGGTTCTTAACTCATCTCATTTCAAAAATAAAGAATGCAGATTCAAAATTTGGCGCTCTCATTTAATATTTTCCGCAGAATGAGAACCAATCAGAAGCTAGAACGATCCGTTTGTCTGTTTGTTTACATTTTGAGAGAAACAGTGCATTTTATTCATAGTGTTTCGCTCTGTTCCGTTTCAAAATGTATAATAAAGTTTGGTCATAATACTACTTCCGAGAAATTTCTAACATTAGAAATCGTAAGTATTGTGTTAGTTTTTGTATAAAAAAATTGCTCCGATTTCAATTTTTTTCATATTTCTTGACGTTTCATAACCTCCAGAGCAACTTAGGGTTTTTTCAAATGAAAATGGCTTGTTCAGGGACGAATCAGAATTTATTTAGAGTTCATCTCACCACACTGCTGGCATGTTTCTTTTCTCAAAATTCTTGCCAATTAGCTTCAACCTTAAAAAGTCATTGGCTCTGCACCATCTGAAAAAAGAAATTCAAACAACACTCTCAACAAGGAAACTTTTTCCCAGCCCCACTCAGGCTGGGTGAGGTTAAATTTGAGGAGCGAGTTTGTGAGTTTCCAGCGAATGGAGGGTAAACAAACCGTCGAGAAGGCGACTGACGTTAATAAACACAAAAAAAAGAAAACTTGATGAAATCAAGGAAATTTTTTTGGAAAAAAAGTTTTATTTGAATTGCTTTTCAAATACATTTTTTTTTTTTTTTTTTTTAAAGTTTTATTTGACATGCTTTTCAAATAAAACCTTAGCCGCGTTTTTCTTTTGTATTAAAAAAATTCCAGGTTTGGTTTTTTCCAAATATTTCCATTGTCTTCCAAGTTTAGCTTCCCCACCATTCGTGAAAGAAAAATGCGTTTCGGCTCTTTTAAAGATAAACAATGGAAAAATTAAAACAAACCAGGAATAAAGAAATGGAAGCAAGAATTTTATAAATCCATTTTGGTTAACCAAACTGGAAGAAGTTTTTTTTGTTTTTTTCCAAAAGAAAAATTTGTCCATGTTATTCCATTTGAATCCACTTTGGTTAGAAAGAAAAATACGGCTATTGTTTGTACTATTCCGTGGGGACTAAAAAGTCTCGTTATACCGTCTGTTATTTATGTCAACAACAAAAAAAACTACCGTCCATTTTTTTCTGTTAAATTTTAAACAAATAATTGCCTTTTTTAAACTTTTTCTTCAATACCGTTGCAAAATATGACAAATACGGTGAAACTCATAGGGCGGAATTAATAGACGTTTTTGTAATACCTCTGTGGTGCTAAGTCACGGATTGCGTACTGTGTAAGATAGTAAAAATCGACACTTACCAATGACTTAAGTTATTGATGTTGTCTATTAATTCCGCCCATAGTGTATCAGGTAACTCTGTTTATCCCAAGTTATAGTAACTCCTTGCCTGGGACCTTCTAAAAGTTACCAATAATAATTTCACTTAGGTTAATTTAAAATATAGTAGATATTAAAATGTCTAGGGCATACTTTAAAAAAATGTCTTGTAATATGATTGTATATGTCCACCGTCCACAATTTTCTGTAGTAGAGTTGAAATAAATACATATATTACCATTTTATATTTTTCAAACAAATACTTTTTTTTTTAATTTTAATCAGTAATTTAAAATTCAAGCAGAATCAATTCAGCGTTCATATTTTAGAGAGCAGTCTAAGACTAGTTTCGTCCTTGTTTGGACTCATATGTCTAACTGATGAGTCCAAATAAGCACAATACTAGTCTTGGACTGCTCTCTAAATCTTTTAAAGTCTATGATATAGACAAGTCTATGATCTTGTAGGTATGAATAAGTCTAGATGACAGTGAATCTTAGTCTCATATCTTAATATATAAATGTCAAAGTCACTGACTGACTGATCATCACTGTTTCTCCGAACTGGTAAGTCCTAGGAAGCTGAAATTTGGTAGGTAGCTTTGTCTTATAGTCTAGATGTGCAATAAAACGGGATTTTTCGAAATTCCCACTACAACACCTGCCATTGGCGAAAAAGGACTTTTTGCTTTCGCGGCCATGCCTCGTCCCGCAAAGCGGGCGACAGCCCGCTGGTTAATAACATAAAATTGAATATCAAACTTGTTGAATTTATAGTGCAATGTTAAATTTTATGGCTAACTAATGAATCCAAATAAGGACGAAACTAGTCTTAGGCTGCTCTCTAAATCTTTTAAAGTCTATGATGTAGACAAGTCTATGATCTTGTAGGTATGAATAAGTCTAGATGACAGTGAATCTTAGTCTCATATTAATAAAATAAAATTGAATGTCAAACTTGTTGAATTTATAATGCAATGTTAAATTTTATGTCTAACTAATGAATCCAAATAAGGACGAAACTAGTCTTAGACTGCTCTCTAAATCTTTTAAAGTCTATGATCTTGTAGGTATGAATGAGTCTAGATGACAGTGAATCGTCTCATATTAATAAAATAAAATTGAATGTCAAACTCGTTGCATTTATAATGCAATGTGAAATTTTATGGCTAACTAATGAATCCAAATAAGGACGAAACTAGTCTAAGACTGCTCTCTAAATATTTTAAAGTTAAACCTTTTAAAGTCTATGATAAAAGACTTTAAAGTATATGGTATAATCTTGTTTAAAGTCACAATTTTGGGTAAATTCTTAATAATAATAATACTCTTTAGTGGAAGGTAACCACCAGGCGAGGTTAATGCTCAAAGCATTTTCTACCACCTAACCCTCAGAGTCTTATTATTATGTGGTCACAAACTCAAATTAATGAGGAAAAATTCATGCACTGGATGGGATTCGAACCAACGGATCCCTACGCTACCTGGATCACCAGACTAGCGCGTTAACCACTTGACAACCAGTGCACTTCATTCTTCAATGAAGAACACAATACTCACTAGCTTGCGATGGATCCCCCTTCCAGACGGCTTGAAACGCCTTCAGAAACTCCTCGAAAACGGAGATAGACTTCACCAAACACGTCTTTTTGTACTCGTTGCGCAACTGTTTCGAAGCGGGAACTGTTTTAGACGCATCTGTTTCATTCGGTTTGGACTCTGGTGTTTCACCACTGTCGAGTGTTTCGTCGGTAGTTTTGTTGAGTAGGTTGTGTTTCGAGTCGTACTGCTCTACTTCGGAGATCAGTTGACTGAGGGGGAAAAGAAACAGGAGTCGATATTAGACATCAGTTCGGTCCTGAAGTAATAATATATAATAATAAGGGGGGGAGCAAAGAAAGAGGAGTCGATATTAGACAGTTCGGCCCTGAAGTAATAATATTAATAAGGGGGGGGGGGGGGGGGGGGGGGCAAAGAAACAGGAGTCGATATTAGACGGTTCAGCCCTGAAGTAATAATATATAATAATAAGGGGGGGGGGGCAAAGAAACAGGAGTCGATATGAGACAGTTCAGCCCTGAAGTAATAACTGGGCATTGATTAGAGGTAATGTTGCATCTGTACTTGGCACACTACCCAGGGATGATTGTTTTGGGGGGGCAAAGAAACAGGAGTCGATATTAGACAGTTCAGCCCTGAAGTAATAACTGTGGGAATTGTCATAATTAGAGGTAATGTTGCATCTGTACTTGGCACACTACCCAGGGATGATTGTTTTGGGGGGGCAAAGAAACAGGAGTCGATATTAGACAGTTCAGCCCTGAAGTAATAACTGGGCATTGCCATAATTAGAGGTAATGTTGCATCTGTACTTGGCACACTACCCAGGGATGATTGTTTTAAAGAAGTTAGTTTATAACATTATATAAATAAAGATACTGAACTACTTGAAAATAATAATAATAATATTGCCTTATTTATACTACCCGATTAGGACTATTAAAGTCCCATTATTCCAGCAGTAAGCCCAAGACATATTATTATGTGGTAGAAATCCCAATTGGGAGGATAACATGTCATGTCCCAGGTGGGTTTCGAACCCACGACCTCTGGAGTCTTTGGATTCACAGAGTGCCGCCTTTACCACTGAGTATAAGTATAAGTAGTGCTTTATTTAGACTGTCAGCGCAAGACAGGTAGTCCCATTATGCCAACAGTTTAACAAAGCACCTCTTTATTTATTTGAGTATAAATACAATGTAAATAAGATAATAACTAGAGTAAAGATAATAGAAAACAAGAAAAGGAAATAATAGTAGAAGATAGTGTAACAATAGTAGTGATAATTAAAAAAAAAAGAAAAAAAATCACACATTCACACCAGGTACGGTAGTCATTAAGGGAGGAGGAGCTACCAGGACAGAACTTACTTGATGGTTGGAACTTTGCTAGGGTTGAACTTACTTGATGGTTGGAACTTTGCCAGGATTGAACTTCTCGGCGGCTCTCGCATGGAAAGGGACACAGATCTTCCCCGTCTTGGGGTGCACACAGAAGGGACTCTTGAGCAGATGGTTCACACCCTTGGACACGTGAATGTCCAGCCTCGGGTAAGCGAGCTCCAGCAGGATCTCCTCCAGGAGAAAGCGAAGCTTGCGGTCCAAACTCTGGAATATTCATATAAAAATTGTGTCAGTAGTTTTTTTTTTTTTTTTTTTTTTAAGCTTTATTGGGTAGTCTGGCTGGGGATTATACACAGGGAGTAGACCATCAGTCTGGCTGGGGGACTATAAACAGGGAGTAGACCATCAGTCTGGCTGGGGGACTATAAACAGGGAGTAGACCATCAGTCTGGCTGGGGGACTATAAACAGGGAGTAGACCAGCATTGGCTTGGTTCTGGGGGCCCTTGTCAATTATTAGCCTCCTTGTAAAGACAGTGGTAGAAGTGCTGAGTCATTCCTCCACTGTCTGGCTATATCGTTCACGATGATGCCACCCTATGATGATGAAGCTTTATTAGGTAGAACAAAAATATATACGTATATAGTTAAAATAGAATGAAATTATAAAGAAAAACAATAAGATTAAGCAAAGATACAGGAACAAAAAAAAAAGAGAATGAAGTTAATGTCCTTCCACCCAACCCTTGTAGTCACCTTGGTCTCGGCAATAATAATAATAATAAATCATTTGTTTTATTTTTCATATTTTTTTTTATATTAAGGACCCATCGTAAGCCATTTTTATTTGGCTTCTAAGATGAGATGGCAAAAACGCTCATCTTAAACAACAACAAGTACAAGAGAGCTCACCTTGGCCTGGTAGTGTTTCACAGTCCTCACGAGAGCTTGCCACTTCTCCGCATCCAGTGCGGCCTCCATGCGGCCCCACTCTTTCTCCACTTCGGCCCTCACCTCGCCGTGAGAAATGAGGCCCAAAACTTTGGCCTGCCTCTCCTTGGTACTCAGCAGCTGCTGCTCCTCACACAGCTGAGGGAACTGGTCTTCAATGACGAGCTTGGCGCGTCTGTGCAGAAAGATATTTTTTTTTACAATAATAACAATAATATCGCTTTATTTATACTGCCCGATTAAGACTATTAAAGTCCCATTATTCCAGCAGTAAGCCCAAGACATATTATTATGTGGTAAAAATCTCAAATGGGAGGATAACTTGTCATGTCCCGGCAGGGTTTCGAACCCACGACCTCTGGAATCTTAGGATTCACAGAGTGCCGCCTTTAGCACTGAGATACCGGGACAGACAATTAATGGTATATAATAATAAGTCCATGTCCGTGAGAGAGGTATTGATACCTAAATCACGGTGGTGAGAGGATTATATGGACGCCCAGATCCAATTTCTAGGCTCCTTTCTTGTCCATTGATTCTATTTGGTTTTAACGTCCTGACTTGAGGTATAAAGGACGGGGGTTTTACCTTCCATTCGCTGGGAATCGTACCAGCTACCCACATTAACCTCACCCAGCCTGGGTAGGGCCGGGATTGCGAGCCTCACATGTTCGGAGGGAACAGTATTTCCTGTGCGAAAAGTCTGCTCCAACCGGGAATCGAACTCAGGATCTCTGGACCACGGGCAGTAGTCACAACCATTACGCCAAGGAGGCTGGCGTAATTTTTTATTACGCCTTTTTATTACCTACCAATTAATGGTAATGGTAATGGTGCTCAAAGGCACTTGTATTTACGGAAAAAGTCCATATAAACATGTACCAAATAACAATTTATTTCTTCACAGAGATGGAACACTTTCTTCACAGGGATGGAATAAAGCTACTTACTTCAAGTGAGGATGCAACACATCTCCACTCAGAAACACTTTCTTCACAGGGATGGCGCACAATAAAGCTACTTTTTATTATTATTTTTTTATTATTATTATTTATTTATTATGATGTCTCCTTATTTTCTAGACATTTTACAATTTATTGATAGATTAAGATGGTAGAAAGGTACAATATTGAAGGTATGAAGATAGAAGTATATAAGAAATACATAGGATATATATCTAAATTTAATACATAAGGATGAACACAGATAGGCATATTTAATGTTGGAATTCCATGTTCAGTCACAAATGAGTCTACTTACTTCAAGTGAGGATGCAACACATCTCCACTCAGAAACACTTTCTTCACAGGGTTGGCGCTGAGAACGCTCAGGTATTCAGCAAGAGCTGAGCGCCCCCTAGCATCCAACTCTAGAGCCGCCTTGTCGCACACCCAGCAGTGAACACCCCTCCGCCCCGAGAACACCCACAGGAGAAGTTGGAAGTCAAAGTCCTCTGAAAAATAAGTCTTATTATAAATAATAATAATGTTTTTCTTTGTGTTATTATGTCACAATTTTAGTGGGTAGCACAGAATCACCACTTTAATTTACAATATCTTGTATTATTTTTGTGCCTATGATTCTGCCACTGGTCGCTGCTTCACATCAAAGCAGTTACTCATTTTTCCTCACGAGGTATGAGTGAACCCCGAACATCCAAGTACAGAGCAGAAATATTCCTACCCCGCTGGGAATCGAACCCTGGTCACCATGCGTGCAACGCCTAGCGCGCTAGCTCACTCTGCCACGGTGACTACTAATAAATCTAGCTTATTATTATAGCGTTTATTTGAATAAATTTTGAATATAACCACGACCGCCGTTTTTTATTGCCGTTCAACAAGTAAATTTAAAGAGAAATCAAGTTTGAGATGACCCCTAGAAATGATAAATAAACATAAGAGGAATAAATTCAGAGAGGAGTACAGAGAATTAGAAAGAGAGGGGGTAAAGATGTTCTCAATTTGATATGTATATCAATATACAAGTAAACATAGATAAACTTAACATTAGAAAACTAATAAAAAAATAAATACATGAATACATGATGGAGACAATATAAAAGAAAAAAAAAACTTATTCAATATCAGATACATTACCTGAGGCCTGAAAATTATATATATCATCATCATAGGGTGGCGTCATCATGAACGATGGTAGCCAGAGAGTGGAGGAATGACTCAGCAATTCTACCACTGTCTTTAAATATATCGACCATTAAAAATAAAAAATAAATTATTGGACTTCAGTTTTTTTAATTTTAATTTTTTTTTTTTTTTTTTTTTGAATCAGAAAGGAAAATAGTGAAAAATGGGTAGTACAAGAAAAACATTAATAAATAAATAAAAATAAATAGTTCCACAACAGTTGAGCTTTTTGTTTTCATATCTATTATAATTTTTTAAGTCATGATTATGTTAAGTAATTTTATTGCAAAACCTATTGTTGTAAAACTTGTGATTATTGTAGTTTTTATTTTATTGTCATTTCTATTTTTTATGAACATTTCTACCTTGAACAATTTCCAAAGGATATTTCCTTAGTTCTGTGAATGGGGATGAAGCCTGTAAATTTGTATAAAAAAAAATGACTTACCTCTGAGTGCGGTGTCCAGTATCTTGCATGCAATGCTCATGTATCGCCAACACTTCTCACAGATAGGTAGTACAAGAAAAACATTAATAAATAAATAAAAATAAATAGTTCCACAACAGTTGAGCTTTTTGTTTTCATATCTATTATAATTTTTTTAAGTCATGATTATGTTAAGTAATTTTATTGCAAAACCTATTGTTGTAAAACTTGTGATTATTGTAGTTTTTATTTTATTGTCATTTCTATTTTTTATGAACATTTCTACCTTGAACAATTTCCAAAGGATATTTCCTTAGTTCTGTGAATGGGGATGAAGCCTGTAAATTTGTATAAAAAAAAATGACTTACCTCTGAGTGCGGTGTCCAGTATCTTGCATGCAATGCTCATGTATCGCCAACACTTCTCACAGATATCTGCTCCGGAACAACAGTATCGGACATCATCATAGTCTGTCATGTCAATGTCAAACACAAGCTCCTTCATTCGAGGACTGAACAGGCTGTGCTGCAGATGATCTTTGGGACTGAAGAGAAAAAGGAAAAAAGTTTACCGCACAAGTTGCATAGCAACTAATAAGAATAATTTCATAATTTTATTATATTAATAATAAATGGAGGGTTGTCTGGAAGAACCACCTATGTTACTTTTTTGAGATTTTATTTTTTGCAGAACAACAACCTATGTGTTGTCTTTCATAGCGTAGTGAAGTCAGAATTTGAATTTTTTTTTATATAGGCTTTCATTTTTATGGCAGGATTCTCACTGGAGTGAGCTCTAAGGAAAAAAATCGGTCTAAGTCGTTCAAAATTGGACAAAAAAGGTAGGTACATGTTGCGTGCTGTGGACACCAATTCTCACTTTAAATCTCTTTCCTGAAAAGTACCATAAGCAACATAGAAAAGTACCATAAGCAACATAGAAAAGTACCATAAGTAACATAGAAAAGTACCATAAGTAACTTCCGGACAACCCTTCAAATGATCAAATTCTTTACCCAGATGGATCGGAGTGTTTATAATATTTATCAGATCATAATTTTATTTTACTCCTTCTGCATATTAACCTGCAGCAATTGTCATTTGATTTTATTCAACAGTTGAGAAAAAAAGTTCTTGGTCCAAGGTTGTTCAGGGAGGTTCAGATCTGAAGTTTTTTTTTTTTTTTTTCTTCTTCTTCTTCTTTTTAGAAATTTATCGGAAGTATTTTCACTTTGCCTAATTCTTCTTCTTTCACTTAGCCTTTCTACAAAACCTACTTGGAGATGACTTTGTTTAACCTCTTCCTCATGGTTTAAGTTGGATGGCTCTGGTACCTTCCTAACACCAACCTAATGATTTATGTTTTTTTTTAACAACATGGCTGGTACCTTATCTGTTGAATCCCCCAGCTACTATGTATGGATTTACTAAAATATTAAATTAATAACCATGTCTTCAGTTAGAATTAGAATTTTATGATATTATTTTCATCAAGGTTTAGGAACTATTTTTTATGTCAGACCAATATTCTAATAAACATACCATATATCATAAATGGCACCTAAATCAATTTTCTGGGGGCACCTCTTGATCAAGTCTTTTTTCAACTCATTGGGGCTGTTGTATGAAATATATCTCACATAGATGCTGTCATTCAAGGTGAATGAGAATTCTCTTTTCTTGAAGTTATCCACTGGAAAAATGAATAGACAATGCATAATTTAGAATAGTACAATGACTTTTAAGGTCCCTGATGTTTTGTCAACTATTGGAAGTGTCCGTTAAATATAGTTAGAAGGTTTCACTGTCTTTGTCTTTGGAACAATAAATGAGGCCCTTATTAACTGTTAGTGTCACGGGACCATGTTTAATGATTTTTCAATTTACAGAACTTCTTCAAGTATTTTTGTCATTGTTTACAAAATTATTGACATTGAGGGCAAGATTAATAGACATTTTTGTAATATCTCTGTGGTGCTAAGTCATGGATTGTGTACTGTGTAAGATAGGGAAAACTGACACTAAGCAATGACTTAAGTTATTCATGTTGGCTAATAATAATTACACCCTGAATGATCTTGGTAGCAACCAAAATATACAAAAAATAGATTTGTTCCTTAAATTTTGTGTATGTGAGTCAGGGCAAAATTAATAGACAAATTCTATAGGTTGAGACATTGCTAAATGTTGGTTTTCCCTATCTTACACAGTACACAATCCATGACTTAATGCCACAGAGATATTACGAAAATGTCTAAGATTAATTCCACCCTCATTCTCTTGAAAACATTAGGCTGGATCCACACCTTCATGATGTAACATGAGCATGTTACTGTACCATTCAGCACATGCTTTTCTGACTCAGCATTTGCTTCTGTGCTTGGATCCCATCTACACTGGGAAATTTTGTAACATGTAAAATGCTCACTTTAAATTACAATGGAATGGAACTAGCTATAGATGGTAAAATATCCCTTATTTAGGCCAAACATTGCAGTATTGAGGTTGCCATCTAAACTGAGTTACCTATTTACTGTATAGGCTAAAGTTAAAAAAAAGTTATCATATTTGTGTAAATCACTTTTGTGATGTCACAACTACTCAAACTCACTTTACTAAATCTATGCTGAAACCAGGACTTGAGCCACCAATTGGGTATCCAATCCCGGGATCCCGGGACTGGATTTTCATTTCGGGATCGGGATTTTCAAATCCCGGGATTTTCGGGATTATCGGGATTGACAATTTGCTTACAATTTTAACGATTAAAGAATTATTTCAATAGTAGGATATATATTTTTATATTAGAAACTGTTTCAAAGAATCTAAGGGTCTAGTATAGCACTGTATGGGAGGGATACGTGAGTCTCTTGAGCCTTGACTATGTTGCGGCTTATAATGAGAACAGAATTGATCACCTAAACACCACATTAAAGAGGGAGATGGTGCTGTATGAAAATGGAGGTGATAGAGGTTTACACCTTACACTAGCTAAGAACTATTTTGACAGCATTCCACCAACTAATGTTGAATTGGAAAGGTCCTTTTGTGCTGCTGGATTTATTTAGAATAAGCTCAGAAATAGGTTAGGCGATGAAAACATCCATAGCCTCATTTTTCTATGAGCCTACTTTCTTAAGAAGTAGCTTATGTTTATTAGTTACAGCTTCATGTTGGTAGTATTATTTCTTTCTTTTTTTTTTAGCATTTTATCTCAGTTAATTACACCCTGTTAGCTTAATAACTGATTAAATTACTCGATTCAGAAGTGTATATTGTGTTTTGTATTAATATAAATAAAACATTGCTTATTTCAAATTTTCTTTTAAATAAATTGTTTTCCAGAAAAGTCCGCGGGCCACTAAACATAAATTAAGGGGGGGGGGGGGTTGAAAAAAATTCAGAAAACTATTTTTAATTTCAGGAACAAGTGTTGGTATTTTTATTTGCAAAACAAAAAAAAATTGTTTCACTCAATTTTTTTATACAAAAACTAGAAAATTAAAAAAAATTGTACAGCAGGGAAAAATCTCTTATCAGTTTGGCTCCCATGGCTGAGTGTTGGTCAATGCACTAGTCTTGTAGGTGGGAGACCCGGGTTTGAATGACGGAGGATTTGTCACTTCTCGTAACTTTTGCATAAAAAAAAAAATCTTGGCCGGCTAGTGCTGGAAGAAATAGGAAATAGCATGAATGAGCTCGCAGGCCACCAAAAATGACTCGGCGGGCCACAAGTGGCCCGCGGGACACAGGTTGAAGGCCCCTGATCTATAGTAATACATCTTATATAACGCCTTTTATCAAATCATATTAGCGTAAAATGGGGCTCTAAGGGTACTAAAACGTACAAAATTGAAAATTTTACTAATCCCGGGATTGGTCCCGGGATCCCGAAACCAAAATCCAATCCCGGGATTGGATTCCCTAGCCACCAACTTCCAGGTTACAAGTCTGCCACCTTATCCATCAAGCTACTGAGGTTGGTGAGAGAGAGAGAGCAGGCTCGACTGTGAGACATATCCATCCCTTGACTATACAGTCCGGTTTTCTTAATTTGGTCTTGATGTATGGTTTATCTTTTATTTAATAATTTTAGTTGATTTACTGTATAGGCGTATTGATAAAATTATCTTAGAAGGACTTGTCTTAAAGATAAAACCCAAGAATAAACTTACAGTTTCCATAGAAGAGCCATCTCAGATAGGGACCATAGGGAAATATTCTTTTGTAATAAAAAGGTAACATTTCTGTAAGAGATTCTGGATCGTAAGTTTCTCCCATGTTTTCCAGCAAGTAGTACAAAAAGGAAAACTAATAAAATCTTTGTTTTTAAAGTTAATTAAAAGAGTTCTATAGTTAATTAAATAATTTTAATTAATATAAAAAGTTTTATCAGGGAGATTTCTTGCAGTTCCCGCTCATTTAAATTTAAAAAGATTTGTTTACTTTTTACTTCCCCCCCCCCCTCCCCTCCAAATAAAATCTGAAAAATCCGGCTAAAGACGCGTTTACAAGTCTTGATTTTCTTTCATCAATGATAATCAGAACCAGAAAGATTCATTAAATAATCCTTGAAATTTTGTGTTTTCTGGGCCAACGTTGGTCGTCAGCCCAACATACCTAATACATTATCGGACGGTCACCCAACCACTAACTTAATTCTTACATCGACCCAAATTCTTACATCGGCTGCCCAACCACATATTTTTGAACGACGCGTCGTCGGTTAAACGTATAAATAGTATTTATTAAATACAGTCAGCCAACCAATTTTTTGCCAAAGGCGGACCAACGTTCGTTATCCGAGGGTCGATCAACCACTTATATCTAACGTCGCGTCGGGGCAACATTCAGAATCTAACCAACCAGTTCTGATGGTCTGCCCAACGTTCATTTTCTGACGGTCTAACAACCACTTATTTTCCAACGTAGGACCAACGTTTAATATCCAACGGTAAGCCAACCATTTAATTCCAATGTTGGACCATCTTCAATATCCAACCGTAGGCCAACCATTTAATTCTAACGTAGATTTTTGACGTCGCGGCTTCACAAATCCGACGCGTCGGCCAACCAATTATTTCCAACGTCGTCGAACCAACGTTCACTATCCAACGGTCAGGCCACTACTCATTCTTTATCCGACATCATTATTGTCGGACAACCACTGTTATTTTCAACCGTTCGAATAAGTACTTATTCGGACGGTTGAAAATAACTAAAGTCATCATATTCTTGAATAAATAATTATTCTATCTTTTATTTTTAATACCTACATTATACCTTTTATTTTTAATTAAAGAAAAGTCAGCAGACTTATTTTTATAAACACAAGATGCCCCTACCAGGATCTGTTTGATCCTGATCTTAATATATAAATGTCAAAGACACTCACTGACCACTGACTGATCATCGCTCTACAGCCCAAACCGTAAGTCCTAGGAAGCTGAAATTTGGTAGGTAGCTTTGTCTTATAGTCTAGATGTGCAATAAGACGGGATTTTTCGAAACTCCCACTACAACACCTGCCATTGGCGAAAAAGGATTTTTTGCTTTCACGGCCATGCCTCGGCCCGCAAAGCGGGCGACAGCCCGCTAGTGTAACTATAAACTATAATGTATTTTGTAATGCCCCAATGACATGTTTATTAACGGCAAGAAACCATTTACAATTGTTACATAAATACAGGGGAAAAAAAACAATATGTTGAAAAGTTTCTCTCCCTCGTGGCCAGCATGTTTCATGGAATGTATGACTTCCAGGGTGTGTAAGGTAGGATCACACGATATGGCAGAGCGACATATAGTAAGGCAATCTCCCTTGCCATAGCGTGTGATCGGTCTTTGTTTACATGACCATAGAACTATTTGGGTCTATGGCGACAAGTTTTTTCTATGGTGCCATAGACGTATGGCAGGATCTATGGCATTCATGTGAGTGCTATACATATATTAAATGTGCCATTCTTTTTTTTTTCTCGCCATAGAAAATATGGCATCTGTGCCATATAGTGTGATCCTACATTTACTTGTATCAATAATGATCTTCGCATTCTTTGACGGTGCTGGAAGGGTCTTCTGCCTGGGATTGGTTTTGCCGGGAGGGCTTCCACTTGGTTCTCGAACGTTTGGCAGCGCGTGGATGGTGTTCATTGCAGCGGTCACAATTGTTTGCGAATATTCGAAAATTTCTTTCCAAAACAAGGGGTCATAATGGTTCCAAACGGCCACTTTTTATTATTTTTATCATTATTAGTTTATTACTTGGCCAATATTGTTGAAATATTGGCCAAGTAACTCCGAAAAAACCGCCAAAATATGCAATATGCAAAAATCCGGGCTTGAATTATTACTTGATGTACAACGCATGATAATTTATTTTTTATTCGTACAAATCAGTCTCTCTGAGTATCAGTCAAGGCGTCTGATGGTAATGTTGCGCCAGAGGTCGCGGGTTCAAAACCCAATTTTTACCACATATTAAAACCTCTGGGGCTTAATGCTGGAATAATGGGACGTAATAGTCCTAATCGAGCAGTATAAATATAGCGATAATATTATTACAATAAGGATATTCTTTCTTCTGGTATGTTTCAAAATCGTCTTTTTTTAAGTGAAAATCAAATAAATTGAAAACTAGCACCTATGGATTTTTCGTAATAAATACCCGTTTTCCCCGTTACACTGGTAATATTAGACCTTTAAAATCTGTTTCAAGTGTATTTTTCTTAAGGCACAAGTTAAAAGTGATCACTTAGTTTGTCAGGTTTTTTTTTAAGTTGGAGAATCATGATGTTTTTTCTGTTTCTCTTTCTCTCATTTACGTAAGAAGAAAGTATAAATACAGAAATGGGTGGAAGAGATTGCCATAGGCAATAACCCCGCCCTTTAGTTAGGACATATGTATTTATCTATTTTTTCCCCCATTTTATTATTTCCATTTTTTTTATTATAATTATTTGTATTGTACATAATGTGTATGTCCCTGTACCTATAATTAAGCATTTAATAATAATAATAAAAACAAACTTGAGCTATTTTCATTTCAAATTGTGTAACTTTATTTTTCAAAATTTGGAGTTTCTTTTTCTTTTGATTTTTTTGGTGGGTCTTTTTTTCTTTTTGATCTTCTTTTTTTGGCCTCTTTTGTTTTGATTTTTTTTCTCTCTCTCTCTCGCTGATTTTTTTTCTCTGTTAACATAAAAAGTAAACAAACACAATATTTAAATTAGTGTGGGTAAGATACATGTTTGGGTAGACAGAAGAAATACAGAAAAATACAAACATTTGTGTAAATTAGTCTTTTTTCTCTCTCCTATGATAATTTGTTACAACCAGGCGCGGCTGGTTAAATTTGTTTTAACCGGCCTAACATAAACCGGACTAAATGTTTTAACATAAACCGGACAAAAATGGGATTTAAAAAGTCACTCTTTCAGTGTCTAAAGAGTTTGTTTACCATGCCAATCATAAACATTTTGAATTCATTATTTTAGAAATGTGTGATAATTTTCATTGTGTACGACCTAGGACTTAAGAAAATCTTCTCTTTTTCTTTATCGTCCATAAACTTTCATTTGATAAAGAAAAATTCCTACCTACTATAAAAGCTGACATGAAAAATGCTAAATATCACATTTTCATTAATTTTTATGAGTGTTTAGTAGTCTCATCACATACATAAATGTATTTTTTTTTTTTTTTTCTTCTCAATAATACCACCTAGCATGTAAAAATATAGACAACTATTGAAAAAAAAACATGAGAAATTCATACATAAAAAACTGTAAATTTTATAACTTACAAAAATAGGTAAATATCACAGAAAAAGAATACTTTTAGGTACTAATTATTCTCTATAGTGGAAGGTAACCACCAAGTGAGGTTAATGCTCAAAGCATTTTCTACCAACTAACCCTCAGTCTAGTTATATTTTCACAATACTAAAAACACTTCTCCAAGGACATCTTCCCGAGGCAGTGTGCTCAGCACTGAGGCAACGTTACATCTCTAAACAGCAAAACTAAGCCGTTGCCTGAAATATCCCCCGGCGTGTCTGTCCTTTGTCTCAAGGACCAAATTTTTGGTTATGCTGTTGAACATTTCCAAAGCACTAGGCCCGAAAGAGCCAAAGGTTTCAACACTCAGTCTTATTAATATGTAGTCACATGCTTAAATAAATGAAGAAAAATCCAAGCATTGAGTTGGATCCAATCCACAGTTTCAAGATTGAATCCATGCACTAGATTTCAATTCTCTAGATAAAAATGTTCTTGAGATATTTTGTTTACAGACAGACACACGGAAAAATGGCTGAAATTTCGGATTTAGGCTCTGGGACCCTTAACCATGTTTTAGCAACAACGAAACCCAATAGTAAAATTTTTGGATGAGTCATTGGATAAAGAAAGGAAAAAAATCTTAGAGTTTATTAATTTAGTCTAAAATATTTTTTAAACAACTTTTATAGTTAAAAAAAAAATCAAATCGGAACACTATATGACTGTCAATAATATATAAATATCTCTCCTTGTAGGAAAAACTCCTGTCACATTCAAGGAAAATACTTTGGAGTAGGAATAAATAAATAAATAATAAATAAATGTAATTATTTGTGTTATAATATCACAATTTAAATGAGTTTCACAGAATCATAGGACTCTTCCCTTGAAAAGTCTAATATCTTATTTTTGTCCATAATTCTACCACTAGTCACATTAAAACCTAAAAACTTCCTATCTCAAATTAGGACGTTAAAACCAAATAGAATCAATGGACATGAAAGGAGCCTAGACATTGGATCTGGGCGTCCATATAATCACCGCCGTGATGTAGGTATCTCTGCCTATCTCACGGACACGGCATTATTATACTGAACGCTGTAGGATTATGTTTTCTTATATATATTTTTACTTTCACCTACACAATATAAAAAAATCTTATAAACTAATATCAACAGAATTAAAATACATACGTGATGAGGTAGATATTAAATACTGTTCGGTCTGTAGAGAAGTGTAGATGCTTGATCCCATTGAAACTTCTGCCCATTTTTCACAGTAAAATAGGGAAAATCTATTTTCTTCTGCAGCCCTTTTCTCGTTGTTTTTTGTTGCCTTCAATCAATTGTTAACTTTTAATTATTAATTTTTATTCATGAAAAATCTTTTTTTCTGGCATACCAAGTTTATTATAACTGGGTTATTTTTTGTTGCTTCTTGAACATTTCTTTGTCACTTCACAAGGGAATTATTTTTCCAACTTTCTTTGTTCAATTTCTCTGCTCTTTTTTGAAGAAATCTCAAATTTCATACTATTTCTCCATCAATGTCTATCAGTATGAACATATACCATGATTTTTTCAATATTTTGCCATCTCTTTTACCTCTGAAACTGTTTAATTCTTAATAGAAAAGTGTCAAACAGGACAGTTTAATTTTCAAAGTACAAACACACACAAACACAGTTGTACGCATTTAAAATATGAACAAATTTCATGTGTTTTTTTTTTACTTTCCTTATCCTATAATAAGGAAAGTATCGTATTTTTTCATACTTTTATGTCTAAAATATTTATGTACAATGTTGTTTCCGCTGGCTTGAGGCTTCAGGATTGACCAGGCTAGCGGTTAAGCGTCAATGTCATCAGTACGGGTAGTACAGACCGCGTCTGTAACTCCTGGAACAGAAAGAAAGAAAATAATGGTAATTAGTCTAATTAGTAATGAAAATAACTGACCTCAGTAGCTTGATCGATAAGGCGGTGGACTTGTAATCTGGAGGTCGGTGGTTCAAGTCCCGGTTTCAGCGTAGATTTAGTAAAGCGAGTTTGAGTAGTTGTGATATCACGAAAGTGATAAACACAAATATGATAACTTAACTTAAATGTGTCATATGGATCCATGATATACAAGTGTGTAGCCCACTATGAGATGCCAGAAAACCTCGTTAACAATTATTTTGTACTTTATAGACCTAGACTTTTAGAACGTCATCTCACCTCTCTGGACGTGATCGACCCAAAATCACTCCGCGATCGACTTTTTTTTTTTTTTTTTACTTGTAGGTACTTACAATTTGTTAATTCCAAATTTGTATTATTTTTTAAGTATTTTTTTACAATGAGTAATAATAATGCTTTTTCTTTGTGTTATTATGTCACAATTTTAGTGGGTAGCGCAGAATCATAGGACTTTACCACTTTAATTTACAATATCTTGTATTATTTTTTTGCCTATGATTCTGCCACTGGTCGCTGCTTCACATCAAAGCAGCTACTCATTTTTCCTCACGAGGTATGAGTGGACCCCGAACATCCAAGTAAAGAGCAGAAAAAATCCTCCTCCGCTGGGAATCGAACCCAGGTCACCGTGTGTGCAATGCCTAGCGCGCTAACTCACTCTGCCACGGTGACTACTATTTTTTTTTTTTTTTTTTTTACAATGAGTAAAAAAAGTATAAGTAGTGCTTTATTTAGACTGTCAGCGCAAGACAGGTAGCCCTATTATGCAGGTAAGATCCTTCCATCCACCCCTGTTGGGCGATTGAAAGGGGGCACCATACAGTCATCTTACTTTTTTTTCTTCTTCAAATCATATATTATAATATTAATAACAACAAGTTTCATCGCGATCGACTGGTCGGGTAGCCCTGGTATAGAGGCCTAGAGTTCTCGTTGTGATAGAACTATCCTCTCTCCCACCCACCCTTTAATATTCATTTACCTGTCTCCCTTTTTTTTATTTATTTATTTATTTACACTTTATTTTTTTATACAATACATACAAAAATAAATTATTAACAAAGATAAAAAAAAATTAACAATAGTTATTTACAAAATAAGATATACATAGAAAAAAATAAAAAAATAATGTTAGTGCGAATTCTACTCACCTCGCGCGGCGGGCCGGCCTATAGCCGCCGTACATGACGGCCCCGCGGCCCATGCGGCCCCCCCTCGCCCGGCCCCTAGGGCCCCCGCCCCTGTTCGTGCTGCTGATGCCCGGCCGGTTGGTGCGCTTGGGGTTCACCTTGATCTGGCGCCCTCGGAACAGGGACTCGTCCATAGCCATCGCTGTCTGGACCTGGGGGGGTGAATAAAAATTTCATATACAATTGGCTTGGTTCTGGGGGCCCTCGTCAATCACTAGCCTCCTTTTATTTATTTTTATTTATTTATTTACACTTTATTGATAGGACATATTATATACAACACAAATAATTACAAATTAGAATACAATAACATAGAAGAAAAAAAATAAAGAAAAAATAAATAAATATATACATAATATATGTCCTAACTAAAGGGCGGGGTTATTGCCTTAGGCAATCTCTTCCACTCAACCCTTGTAAAGACAGTGGTAGAAGTGATGAGTCATTCCTCCACTGTCTGGCTACCATCGTTCACGATGACGCCAACCTATGATGATGATACAAAACAGACACATTTAAGTTAAATACAGTAGTCATAAGTAAAAATAAATCATGGATAATCAATCATAAGAAGAGTGAAAGCTAAGAAAAATAGAGATGAAAAAGAATTGGAGGGGGGAGAGAGATAGAGGGAGGGGAAGAGAGATAGAGGAAGAGAGAGAGAGAGAGAGAGAGAGAGAGAGAGAGAGAGTGGGGCGTGGTTGTTGTTATTCAAACTCTCTGACTTTTCCCAAGTAATATTTATTACTATAATAATAATAATAACACTCTTTAGTGGATGGTAACCACCAGGCGAGGTTAATTCTCAAAGCATTTTCCACCACCTAACCCTCAGTCTTATGATTATGTGGTCACAAACTCAAATTAATGAGGATAAATTCATGCACTGGGGGAGTGGGGGTGGTTGTTGTTATTGAAACTCTCTGACTTTTCCCATGACTAGTAAGACTAATATCGCACAGAATAGTCCATTAAATAGATGCATGACATTATGCAACATCTTAGCAAATCCTCCTTACAGTATAAATGATCTTCATGAGACTCCTACATCACTAAAAACCAAACTTCAGGACCTTGCTTCCATCCGTGAGACCGATGTGTAGAGCCAACCTTTAGGTTTCCTTTTTTAACCTTAGTTTTAGATACTGTTTTATTTGACTAGACCTAAGTTTTATTTTATATTAGAATAAGATAGGAAATTGTGAAAAATGGGTAGTTCACGTTTAATTTAAAATTAAAAAAAAATATTTATTACTATAATAATAACAACACTCTTTAGTGGAAGGTAACCACCAGGCGAGGTTATTGCTCAAAGCATTTTCTACCACCTAACCCTCAGAGTCTCATTATTATGTGGTCACAAACTCAAATTAATGAAGAAAAATTCATGCACTGGGTGGGATTCGAACCAACGGATCCCTACGCTACCTGGATTACCAGACTACCACATTAACCACTTGACTACCATTGCACGGTTCTGAGGATTTACTATAGACATGTTCTGGGGATTTAATACTCTCATGAATCTTTTCACCACCATGACACAACACTAATGGTCTTAAATTCAGGCTTACAAACAGATGACCAAAAATTAATAAACTTCAGGGATTGTCTCACTGGGGTAGGTTAAACAAGGAGAAGACCAATGTCTCGTTAGAGGTCTATAAACAGAGAACTGACTAGCCAACCCTTACATGTCAGGCTAGCTTGCAGTTACCTAAGAGTTTAAAATAGCTTGTAAAGAAAAAGTCCAAGTCCTCACAATGGTTGATTGCACATAGAAATATGTGGTTCAGGACAAGCTAACTTTGAAATAAAGTTAGCTGGAGACCATCGTTCATCGTTCCCCCTCCAGCTGTAGCCACAACAGGGATTTTTTTTTTAAATAGTAAATCCAAGACTCACCGAGTCTTTGTCGGCAAACTCAATGTAAGCAAATCCTTTCGGGTGTCCGTCAAACTTGTTGCACAGTATGGTGACTCTGTTCACGGATCCACACCCATGGAAGTGTGCCTCCAGCTCCTCTGCTGTGGCTCCGTAGTCCACGTTACCCACATAGATGGACCGGTTGTCCGCCTCCTTCTTCTCTTCCACGGACAAGTTGAGCAGACTGTCTGAGGAATTGTTGAGAGATTTTTTAATTGCAAACGAAGAGTAACAAAGTGAGTTTACCTTTACCTCAAGTGACATTTGTCCCCATCTATGTGATTACTGATTATATGTGTAATGCAATAAAACTTGTAATTATTGTCTAATCAAGTTGAAATTTTCAGAGTATGTTCCATACATATTGGAAATTTGCTGTATAGTTTTACAGCATTTCTTTCATGGTTCATCACAATATAAATATGAATTGAATTTTCTAACTCTGCTAGTGTTTTGGGTACTCTTCCCAAAATTTCAGAGTTTGAACAACTGATGGAGTTTTTTTCTTGATTTTATAATGTTACAATAAAACTATATTATATCTAAATGAATTATACTTTACCAGTATTTGTAGAGTAAATAAACTCCCTAAAGAACATCTCTACCACTCAACCAACTCACCTTCTGGGTCGTAGCCAGGTGCAACATCTTCCACATAGTCACAGGAAGACGGGTCATACTCGAGTCCTATCTCACGAAAGGTTTGAGCAGTGCGGGGAGTTATGAGTTCAGAGAGGAGACTATGGGAACTGGCTGGGAGAGGGAGAGAGAGGGAAGAGGAGAGTTGAATGGGGGGAGAGAGGAAGAGAGACTAAAATTGGAGGGGAGACAGGTAAATGAATATTAAAGGGTGGGTGGGAGAGAGGATAGTTCTATCAAATATAATGTGCTTATGATATACATATCTTTAATACATAAAATTTACAAAATGTAAAAAAATCCTTCATGCTAGAGGACTCGGGTATTGTGACCATTACAGGCAGCATGGCTTTTCTGAATTCACTGTTATATATATTTATTTAACTCACATCTCATTGATGCTTGCCAGGCAACACAGTAATATTTTCAAACAATTTTATCTTTTTTATCTTTAATATGAAGAAAAAAAAAAACCATGTGTGAAATGCCTAGTGGGCTTACTCACTACTGGTGAATACTGAGTAATACAATACATGAATAGTTGTCTAGAAGAACCACCTATGTGTTTTAGGGCACTATTCAGTAGGGTATTTTTAGTAATACCATTCATGTAGCACTTTTAGTAATACACTTTTCAGTACGGTACTTTTAGTAATACCATCACGCTCAACTACCTTCTTATCCTATGCCCCAACGTGGCGAGACTGATTTTAGTTCAACAAGTGCACATAGGTGGTTTTACATGAGATTTCTTCTGCTCTGTTTTGACAAAAAAATACAAATAAAAACGAGTAGGAACAAAAATTTTGTATGCTGACTTCTCTAGTGATTCAAGACTTACCCATAGGTATCATTTTTGAAATAATAAAAAAAAAACAAAATTTTCACATATAGACAACTATTCACAATCTTCTTCTTCTTCTTCTTTTGCTCTGTCTTATCCCACTCAAGTAGGGTCGACGTTGTTCAACCTCATGGTTGAGGTTGATTGGTTTTGGCACATTTTTTTTATGGCTGGATGCCCTTCCTAATGCCAACGATTCTATTTGCTTTAACGTCCTGGATTAGGACGGGGGTTTTACCCTCCATTTGCTGGGAATTGTACCAGCTACCCACATTAACCTCACCCAGCCTAGGTAGGGCCGGAAATGGCAGCCTCACGTGTTTGGATGGAACAGAATTTTCTTTGAAAAGTCTGCCCCAGCCGGGAGTTGAACTCGGGAACTCTGGACTACGGGCAGTAGTCACAACCATTACGCCACGGAGGTTGTCCAACTATTCACATATATGTAGATATACTTACTAGAGCTGGGCGGACTTCCCATGCTCATTTGTTTGTCCACCTCTGATTGCAGCTGCTTCAACTTTTCTGCCTCTTCCTCCATTTCCCGAACACGAGCTTTCATTGCTGCCAACTCCTATGAGAGAGAGAGAGAGAGAGAGAGAGAGAGAGAGAGGAGAGAGAGAGAGAGAGAGAGAGAGAGAGAGAGAGAGAGAGCAATAAATTGGTTACATTGAAAATATTAAAAAAAAAAATTAAGCACATGATTATTAGCTCAGTGCTTTGCTTGCCATGTCATTAAAATGATGGAGGTTAAAACCTCCATTTTCTGGGAATTGTATCCACATTAACCTCACCCAGCCAGGGTGGGGGCAGAAATGTCAGCCTCACAATTTTTTTTTTAAATTTAGATGGAATAAAATCACCTAGAATCAAAAACTGGCTCTCACAGTCTTACTTACCGCTTCATCGGCAGCTTTTGATTGGTCAGCCTCCATGTCTCCATTCTCTCCAAGTCCACCATTTTCAAAATGATCTTCCTCTTGCTCCAGATAACTGTTCTCTCGGTCAGACATGATACCTGGAAGAAATGAAAAAACTCTAAGTTCACTGACACTAAAGTTTGAACATGAAGTAAAAGTTTATATTTTTTATGTAACCAAAATTTATGTAAAAAAAGGTTATAATATTTGTGTTAATCACTTTTGTGGAATCACAACTACTCAAACTCACTTTACAAAATCTACACTAAATCCAGGACTTGAACCACTGACTTCCAAGTAACAAGTCTGCTGTGTTATCCATCAAGATGGCAAATCAAATTACATACCTTTGGGTTGGGTGGAAGAGATTGCCATAGGCAATAACCCCGCCCTTTAGTTAGAGCATATGTTTCTATTCTTTTTCATTTTTATTGTATATATTGTTTCCATTTTTTTCATTGTTAAAATAATTATTTGTACTGTACATATGCAGTGTTGTAATGTACCCGGGTACTTGTACCCGGGTACTGTACCCGGGTACAGTTTTGAGTACCCAATACCCGTACCGGGTACAGATTGTGAATTGGTACCCAATACCCGTACCGGGTACTATTTTTCTGTACCCGGTACCCGAAAAGCGGGTACTTTACGGGTACTTTTTTGTTCTTAAGTAGCAAGAATTTGTTCTAAAAAATTGAAACCTTGTTTTTCATTTTGGAACGTTTTTCAAAAAAAAAGTTTCACTTTTTTTAAACAAATGACATCATATCCACTACTTCTACTCTATGGAGCGATGGGCGGCAATTTTCAATTCTATAGTCATGTTGTCTGACATTTAATTTTAATCTATAAATAAATAATGTATTTAATTATTTGTATTTCATAATAAGATTTGACCGTCTTGAGTTCTTGACTCTTTCTTGAACATTTTAATTTTTAATACTATAAATAAATAATGTAATTTTAATTTATTTGTTATTTCATAATTTAATGATTCTGATCCGTCTTGAGTCTTGACTCTTTCTTTTGATTTATTTAGAAACTCTTTATAGTAGAACATAATATATACAGACAAATAATGGTAAAAATTAGGGGAATATAAAAATTGACAATATTAATATTATAGGCAAGAGAAAAAAAAAACAAAATATATACATATGTCCTAACTAAAGGGCGGGGTTATTGCCTATGGCAATCTCTTCCACCCAACCTTTACTGACAAATGGTGTAGGTACCTACTTCAAATCGCTTTTAGCTGTTGGGCTTACCAAACTTACCGAGGCTTACCAAACCAAACAAAGAGAAATTTTATAAGTAGGTATGTACCCGAAAAGTACCCGTAAAATACCCGGTACATTTTTTCATTACACGGTACCCGTACCGGGTACTGTTTTTAAAAAGTACCTCTTACCCGTACCGGGTACAAATTGCCCCTGAATACCCGTACCCGTACCGGGTACCAAAAAAAATGTACCCGTTACAACACTGTACATATGTCTATTTATATCTAATAAAGTGTTAATTAATAATAATACATAATACCAAAGTATGTATTTTATCCTATAAAATATGTAAGACCTGTTAGACTGCTGGAGTAAAGGGACTTTTTAGTCTTACCTTTTACACTATAAACAAGGTATATTCTATTCTATTTTATCATTATGTAGGTATAAAATATAACCAAAATATTTATGCATTTCACCCCTTACAAACAACTGTAATTTCTTTGGTTACAGTTGAGATACCTTCTGGTTCACTCATCTTGACCCAGCACCTAAATGGGAAGTAAGAAGCTCTTGTTTCATGGCTACAAAAAAAGGCTATAAAAAACATGTCTTGTCTACAACATATGATAGTGGAGCAAGAGAGATGAGTGAAGAGCTGTTTGACTCATGCTTTGCTACAATTTCTAGAGAAAAGATTGTCTAAGTTACATTTTCCCCAGTAGTTGAAATTCTAGTTGGAATATTAAAAATACTATATTACATTTAAATCAAAAACAAAAAATGATCTTGCTACATAATTTGAGTCTCCAGAGATTTACTTGCACTGAGTATAAATTAACTAATAGCCCAGCCCTCCATTTGCTGAGAATCATACCAGCTACTGAAATTAACCTCACGTGCAGAGATAACAGAATCATCTGTTCAAAAGTCTGCCCTGACTAGAAATGGAACTCAGGATCTCTGGACTACAGGCAGTTGTCACAAGGATTATGCTCCATATGCCGAATTCAAACTGCTAGTTTGGGTGGTATGCAGAGTCCTCACTGTAGGGATGCCTGGGTCATTTGTCCCTTCAGCTGATTTTTGTACCAGCCTTAGCAGGACCTTCTAGTCTCAGTTAACAGAATAAACAAGTTCCTATTTATTATAAAAGAGCTCCTGGGAGCGCTACAATTGGTGTATAGTTGTGGACTCCACTGGTTACTCATTTGTCAATAAATGGCCAAATGTCCGGTATAACAGCAGGCCTAATATTCCGATTTTGAACAGAGATGAGGCATATTTCCTTGACCAAAAAATACAGTAGCCAGCGTTGATGGCATGTTGAATACACCGGTTCCCTTCAGAACACCGAAGTTAAGCGACATCCAGCGAGGTTAAGACTTGGATGGGTGACCATTCAAATTCTAATTCTCGTGACGCTGGCTTTTCCCAGCCCCACTCAGGCTGGGTGAGGTCAATGTGAGTAGCAGGTTTGTGAGTTTCCTGCGAATGGAGGGTAAAACCCCCGTCGTGATATGACCATGGCAGTTGAAAGCGACGTTAAACCTCACTTAAAAAAAAAAAAATTACAGTACGATGCTTGCCAGCTGGTGAACTTACTGTGAATGTGTGCAGCTTCTGAGGCTGGGGATGTAGTTGTAATTTAAACTTAACAGTAGCACCTACAAGCTCGGTGGCTTCTTGATTTATTACAGTTTGAATATGGAAATAACTAGAATAACCCCTTAAATTCTCTTTTTTCTGTTTTCCGGTACGACTTCTAATTTTAACTCAAAAGCTTGAAGCTTGAAGACTTGAAGAAGTGAGCACTGAGCACTCAAACTCAAAAACAATGCGATGATTGCGATGAGTTTTATTTCTATCTGTGCTTAAGGCGTGTGGCAGTTTTTTTTATCGAAGTGTCTAGAAGCCCGCCGATTGAAACTGAGGTTGACCGCTACGCAGCGTTCGTGTAGCATCCTTATCAAGTTTTTACCCGCGGTATTCAATAATACTTATTTTGACACTCGTTTTCAACTGTTGGGTAGCGATGCGGTATAAGCATGTCGCTTGTGACGCGCGTGCTGAGGGTATGTCTTCAAATCATGCCCTCGTCATTTTTTTTTTTTTAATTTTTTAAACTGATGTAACATTTTTTTTATTAATGATTTTTTCTTTTATTATTATTATAATTTTTAAACTAAAATAATAATTATTTTTATGAGACTTAATGGGCAAAGGTAGGGTTAGGTAAAGTTAACGAGGTGAAATTGCACGATAGATCACTGACTTCAGTTTGTTGGGTAGGATGGTTGGGTGAGGGGCTTAGGTTAGGTTGAAATTAGTGCAGGTGGTTAGGCCGGGTCGCGCAGCGACCCGGTCTAACCCTGCACTAATTTCAACCTAACCTAAGCCCCTCACCCAAGCTATCCTAGCTGGCTAACGAAACACAACATTTAGACTGAAAAATTAATAGTAATTCCGCGAATAATGGAACTGTTCGGCTGACATCCAAAAAAATAAAAGCAACCGTGTTCGGCTTTGGAAGCGGTTGCAACTAACCATTCAGCTGCCAATACTCATATTAGGAAGCTTCAAACTTTGAGAGGATGCTACACGAACGCTGCGTAGCGGTCAACCTCAGTTTCAATCGGCGGGCTTCTAGCAACGGCCTTTTTTTATTTCTTGTCTGACAACACTGGCTTGAAGTGCGGGAAATTTAAATTTCTCAAACAGTGAGAGGCTGAGTGGTCAGACTTCAGAGTCTTCAGAGTCTACTAGTCTAGCAGTCTGGATCTAGGATTCTACTGACTCTGGTTCTAGTTCTAGGCTTTAGCACTGATATATTGGCTATTTTGTGGCTTAAAAAATATATATTAGAATAACAGGCGGCACGTTCTTTGCCAAGCCATCACACACGCACACTATTGTGGTAATCATCTCAAGCCAAATAATCTAGTTGAAAAGTTGGTAAGTCTGAAGAAATATTAAAAAAATAAACAAACAAACTGGAATATATTTTGGGATTGGTTTGTCAGAATTTGGCGTTACAGGGCTCAAATGAAAGCCTGTGATGTTCTCCGACCAAGAGAAGTAATAGTAAGTAATAATACTAGTTTAGAATAATATCATGTGTTATCTATCTAAAGCAAAGTATTAATACTTCTTTGTGTTACTACGTATAGAGATGTTCAACCTATCAGTCTTTTTTTTACATAGCTATGAATAAGTAGCTACTGTAGACGCTTGTGGTATGTTGTAGCTTTTGTCATCCCGTAGTATGCTACCCCTAAGATGGATGAGAAGTCACACAATACTCTCCATATAGGAGCTGGGTCAGCATCAGCACTTGTGCAATGGAAAATATCCATTGGATACTACTGTAACTAAATGTTTGAATAATATTTTTTGTTGACTCTATTCATGTGCTCATTATTTTGACTGTTCATTTTCAGATACTCAGAAGACAATGTCCCTAAACAAGGACTCCCCCATTTCACTGATAGCAGTAGATATCAGTTCCACACCAGGTGTAGGTCATGGAGTATGGAGCTCCAGATATATTCAAGCCAATACCATATTGGGATCCACTTATGGTATGACAAACTTGGTTTTTCTATTGTAATGCTGATTAATTAGAAATTTGGCTATTTGTAATATAAAATGAGAGAATGACTTGTCATGTCCCATGTGAATTTTGGACTTGAGACTTCTGGACTACCAGGTCAACAATCTGACCACTGAGCTATTTTTTTTTAAGTTCTAATACATGTAGGTATAGCTCTAAACCTAATAAACCATATTAATTAACTATTTTCACCATTTAACATGAATTAAATGTTTTACAGTTTATAATTAAAAAAAAAAAAATGATGAGAAAAATTCTTTATTTTGTTGTACACTAGCCACATATCTTATTTGAAAAAAATAATTTGGAATTTTCCCACAATTTAACCATTAGTCCACGTCTCACATTAGAGCAGCTAGGTACTCATTTTTCCTCACGAGGTATGAGTGGACCCCAAACATTCAAGTAAAGAGCAGTAAATGTACACTGCTAGGGATCGAACCCAGGTCACTGTGCATGCAATGCCAAGTGCTTGTTTATCCACAGTGACTACTCATATGAATATAAATCAAATCTATTTGATTTGGAATTTACCTTTCACACATTTTTGTGATCTTGATTATAGTTTCTAACAAGTTAACTTGGCATATTTATATTGAAATTAATTTTACAGGCATGCCTATTTCAGAGGATAAAAGCAGCTTTTTGCTAGACATCAAACCAGATGTCAGCAATTTATTAGAATCTAACTGGATGAAATTTGTACGTTGTACTAAAGACCAAATAAACATTAATTTGATGCCATTTGAGTACAAAGAATCAATTTTTTACAAGTAAGTCATTTTATTTACAGGAATTGATACCTTGTTATATTAAAATTTAGTTGGAGGGCACTCAAAATAAAAAGACCATAACTCTTTGGTGCATATTTTTCTGATGTTTAGGATTAAGTCACAATGTTCATGCTGGGTTTTCCTACTAAAAAGCTAAAATATCAAAAACAGTAAGTAGGAAAATTATAAATATGGTATGATGTATTTAATGTACCCCTATCTTGAGCACTGTGCAAAATAAAAAAAATATCTGGAGGAAAAAACAGTTTCTCTCTTTGGATCTTCTGGGTGGGAAGACTATAAAATAATTATGCTACAATAATAATTCAAAATGAAAATTTTAACAACCAAAGGAACTGTGGTACTTATGTTTTTTCTTATTTATTTCCATGTGCAGAGTTGTCAAGCCTATTCCTCCTGGAACAGAACTTCTGGTTGACTATGTACAGAAGTGTCAAGATGTTAATTATCCAAGTGACAAGAATAAGTTCTTGGACTCCACATGGTTTAAATGTGAAATTTGCAACATCAAGATTCCATCATTGATCTTCGTAATGAAACATGCAATGTTTTGCAACAAAAGAAAATGTATTGCTGTCACTGTAGACTGTGATCATGAAGCTGATGTATTGGAACAGATACAGCCATATTCAGCTGATGAAGCTGTTAATGAACACAAATATAAATACACATCTGAGGAAAACATAAGTTTAATGCAACAGTGTACACTATGTCGGGAAAAAATAAACTGTGAGTGTCTCTTGAACAAAAGAGTGAAATCGGAACAAAATGACTTAAACAACATCATTGAATGTACAGAAATACTTAAATTGACTAATGTAGAGGAAGGAGAAAATAAAATAAATATACATCCATATTCAGTAGATGAAGCTGTTAATGAACACAATCATAATGTTTGCAGATCAAAGGAAAACATAAGTTTGATGCAGCAGTGCACACTATGCCGAGAAAAAATCAACTGTGAGTGCCTCTTGAACAAAAAAGTGAAATTGGAACAAAACGACCTACATAACATCATTGGATGTACCGAAATACCTAAATTTACTAATGCAATGAAAGAAGAAAACAAAATACTCAATAGTAATTACAGTGAAAATGTTTCACCATTGCAAAGGTCAAGTACTTCTAAAGCATTCTATGAAAGACAGCTGTTTGAGTGTAATGGGTGTGGAAATCTACATGCTTCTAAAAGTATTCTGACAAAGCACATTTTCAGGTGCAATAAATCATTTTTACAATTAGATTGTTTGAAGCAGCACTCTAAGAATCATTCTGGTAAAATGCAATATCATTGTGATGTATGCAAGAAATATTATAATTACTTATCTTCTCTAAAGAAACACATGAGAACTCATACCGGAGAAAAACCATATGAGTGTAATGTGTGCAATATATCTTTTTCACATTCATATAAATTAAAAATCCACACTAGGACTCATACAGGTGAAAACCCGTACGAGTGTAATGTATGCCATAAATCTTTTTCACAATCATATAATTTTAAAATTCACACTAGGACACATACAGGTGAAAAACCATATCAATGTACTTTGTGCAATAAATCCTTTTTTAGTAAATCTGCTCTCAAATTTCACGCTAGAACACATACAGGTGAAAAACCATACGAGTGTAATGCATGCCATAAATCATTTCCACAATCATCTGCATTAAAAAGGCACACTATGACTCATACAGGTGAAAATCCATACCAATGTAATGTATGCCATAAATCTTTTTCACGATTATATAATTTACAAAAACACACTATAATTCATACAGGTGAAAAACCATACGAGTGTAATGTATGCCATAAATCTTTTTCACAATCATATAACTTTAAAATCCACACTAGGACACATACAGGTGAAAAACCATATCAATGTACTTTGTGCAATAAATCTTTTTTGCGTAAATCTGCTCTCAAATTTCACGCTAGAACACATACAGGTGAAAAACCATACGAGTGTAATGTATGCCATAAATCTTTTTCGGAAGCATATAATCTCAAATTGCACACTATGACTCATACAGGTAAAAATCCATACCAATGTAATGTATGCCATAAATCTTTTTCACGATTATTTAATTTACAAAAACACACTATAATTCATACAGGTGAAAAACCATACCAATGTAACGTGTGCAAGAAATCCTTTTCACGATCAGATAAATTAAAAATCCACATTAGGACTCATACCGGAGAAAAACCATACCAATGTTATGTGTGCAAGAAATCTTTTTCGGAAGCACATGATCTCAAATTGCACACTAGAAGACATACAGGTGAAAAACCTTACGAGTGTAATGTATGCCATAAATCTTTTTCACAATCATCTGCATTAAAAAGGCACACTAGGACTCATACAGGTGAAAAACCATACAAATGTGATGTATGCCATAAATCCTTTTCACGCCTATCTGGTATAAAAAAATCACACTAGACTGCATACAGGTGAAAATTCTCAAAAGGACACATATGGGAGGTAAGCCATATAAATTTAATTGTAGGAAAGTGGTAAATGTGCTAGTCTGATAATGCAGGTAGTGTAGGGATCTGTTCGTTCGAATCCCAACCAGTGCATAAATTTTTCCTCATTAATTTGAGTTTCTGACCACATAATAATAGGATTCTGTAGGTTAGGTGCTGGAAAATGCTTTGAGCAATAACCTGGCTTGGTCGTTACCTTCCACTAAAGGGTGTTATTATTATTATTATTAAAATGCAGTTTATGCAATAAATCTTTTTCGCGAGCAGATCACATGAAAGTGCACACTAGAACACATATGGATGAAAGACCATATCAATGTTTTGTGTGCAATAATTCTTTGAAACAATCAGGTGAACTTGAGAATCACATCTGGTGAAAGCATTCATAGAGATGAGAGGCCTTATCAATGTACTCTATGCAATAATTTCAATTTGATTCTTTCAATTGTGAGTTACATTACATATTTCCTGGGGGTCTTTTCTAAAAAAGAAGAAATTCCTTTTTGCTGCGTCCATTATTTAGAACTATTGCACCCCATTTTGCTCACTCTTCAACTTTCGAAAACATCTGCTACCCTTAAGAAGTTTATCAGATGTTTTATGGATTCCGAGTGAATTGTTTCCAACTCTTGCCCTGGATATCCAAGAATTTGGAGTCTTATGAGTGCAAGTGCTGGACACTTGAGTAGCATGTGAGGCACTCACTCTCAAAACACTTTCTACACTCAACTGTGCCATTGTATAGGTATACCCCAGTGATGTTTAAGTGTTTTCTCAGGGAGCAGTGGCCTGTTAGTAGACCAATCATTTCCCTGATGATTGTTCTACCCAGACTAATGAGTTTTTGGGTTGTTGTTTTAAGAGGCTTTTTTATCATTTCCTTAGATTGCCTAAGTCCTATGATGTTTGTCCAGTCCTTTTTGTACGTATCTCAGATCCAGTTATTATAGCTCCTTTTGCTATACATTTAGGTATGGCAAGAGCAGGTTCTGGTCTGTTGTAGATTATTTCTGATCCGGCTTTTGCAAGTTGATCAGCCTTTTCATTTCCTTCTACACCAGTATGTCCTGGTACCCAGATTAACTTGATACTATTGGTTCTGGCTAATCTTTCTAGGGATCTTCTGCATTCCGAAACAAGTTTTGAACTTATTTGGTATGATGTTATAGCTTTAATTGCTGCTTGGCTGTCAGATAAGATTTTAATGTCCTTCTTAGAGAATCTCATTTTAATGTTTTTCTACACAGCTATTAGGATGGCTAGGACTTCAGCTTGAAATACTGTGGCAAGTTTCCCCAAGCCTACTTTAATTTGTTTCTTGGGATGTTCGCCAAATATTCCTGCTCCTGTCCCATCCTTGGTTTTGGATCCGTCAGTATACCATACTACATCACCTTTTTTCATTTTTTCCTTAGTTCTCTAGAATGTATTACTAGTTCTACTGGAGAGGTAAATATGTGTTTTTTTGGCATATGATCTGAGATAATAAGAAGCTTTTCATCTTTTACGATGGAGTTTATTCTGACATGTCCCAAAGTGGGGTTTTTGGGTTTCCTGTGGTTATTGCACTCTAGTCTATTTGAAGCTGCCCTAGCCATCCCTTTGATATAAATATCAAGAGGAGGAAGGTCTTGTATTGCTTCTATGTGCTAGGGAGGGTGTGGTTCTCATAGCTCCAGTGACACCTAGACAAGCCTGCCTTTGTATCTTGCCTATCTTGGTTTTTGCTGTAACTTGTTCTAAGTAAAGAGCAGAAAAATTTCTACTCTGCTGGAGATCGAACCCAGGTCACCATGCGTGCAATGCCTAGCGCGCTAACTCACTCGGCCACGTTGGCACTAACATAATGTTTGCCATCAGAGGAAAACATAAAATTGATGCTGCAGTGCACACTATGCCAGGAAAAAATCACTTGTGACTGCCTTGTGAACTAAAGAGTGAAATGAGAACAAAACAACACAAAAAAATTCATTTAATGTACGGAAGCACTTATGTTGTTGAAATGTTGAAAAAGAAGAAAATGAAATACACAACAATAATAATTATTGCAGGGAGAATGTTGTACCATTGCAAAGTTCTAGTCTCCCTAAACACTCTATAGCCATTTGAGTGAAATTGGTTTGCAAATTTCTATGCTTTTACAAGTATTCTGACAAGGCACATTTTCGAGATATGCAATAAATCATTTTTACTTTTAGATTGTTCAAAGCAGCAATCTAAGAATTATTTTATTTTGATAGAGCATTTTACACTTTTATGTCAATTATTGTAATTAAAAATACTTTTATTTTAAAATATAATAATGTGTCTTATTTGTCTTATTTGAATTTTGTTGTTTAAAGAAGATTATTTTCTTTTTTTTCCAAATTGTGTGTGTGTGTGTGTGTGTGTGTGTGTGTGTGTGTGTGTGTGTGTGAGTGCGCGGGTGTGATAAAAAAAACCTATTTAAACTCTATTTTTTTACAAAAAAATCTTTGTCATGGGATTTGAACGTATGACCTCTAAATAAAATGATTTTAATTGAATTTATGCCTAACATCTTTAAATTTGTTTCTGCTATTTTTTTGCAAAAGATTTGCATGACATGTGATTTGAACCCACAACCACAAAACCAACAACCACAAAACCAACAACGTAGCATTTAATTATTATATAGCATAATCTGTATAGGTAAACATTGTGGTATTGCGTTTGGCAGCTGATACTCAGTTAAAAGTTGGATAACTTTCCAGTTGAATTACAGCTGGACTTCAGGTGCAAGGTGGACCAGGTGGGCAAGTAGATATTTTCCACCAATGGTATACATCCAGGTGACTGTGTTGTCTGGGGACCATGTGTGGTGTCACTAGTGATGGCCGCGAGCTGCGAGGCGAGGCGAACTGTTCGCGCGAACTGCGAGGCGAGCGCGAGTTGGACAAAAACTCACCTCGCACCTAAAAAAGTTCGCGCGAGGCGAACTGTAAAAAAAACTCGCCCCGCGTGAGCGCGAGTCGTAATTTCTGCGAGGCGAGGCGAACTAGTTCGCGCGAGCGGTTCGCAATTCGCCCTAAATACTATTTTAATCCCATAGGGAAACTTTTTCAAACGTAACGTTTTAATAGATCATTTTATTGGAATAAAGATACCCAGCGGCTGGTTTCGAAAAGTATTTTATTTTTAAACAGGAGCGGCCGTTTGGAAAATGTTTTTGGGTTCTGCCACATAAACCGGACTAACATAGGATTTATTGAGTCGCAGTTTCAGTATTTAATGAGTTTGAGTTTGTTTACCATGCCAATCATAAGAATTAGTTTAGAAATGTGTGATGATTTTTATTGGTATTCAAATGCAAAAGTTAGAGTAGTTATAACTAATAAATAAAATATACAGTATTTTCAGAAAAGGTGGCCACCCCCTCGTAACTTTTGAACGAGACGGAATTTTTCAATTCTGTAAAGTTCTAAGTGTAGGAAGTGCCCTATGGCCCATCCTGTGGGCATACTTTTTTACGCCCCGGTCGGCCCTTCCGGCCTTTAGGCCATATTTTTTCATTTTTCTCGCGAATTTTAAATAGAATGCTATATTTTTTATTCCTATTAATTAAAGTCCAAATTAGGCTGAGTATAATGAGCTTTTAAAATTTTCAAAAAACTTATCAGGGGCGGAGCTGGTAGGGTACAATGTTCAAAACAAGTTACACCCTGTATTTCAGCGTTACTTGAATTTTTTTGTATAATTTTTATGTACATAGGTTCAAAATATTTTTTACACCATATGAAATCAAAAAAAAAAAATTAACCTGCTATTTTTTCACAACAGTGTCCGGTAAAGTGGGTGAATTTCAAAATTATTGGATTTTTTTGTTGTTGAGGAAAATAAATAAATACTTAATAAGGGAATAATATTTCAATAAACATAAGTAAATGCGAAATTAAATGAAAACAATTTCTTCTAAATCAAAAGTTACGAGGGGGTGGCCACCTTTTCTGAAACATACTGTATAATCTTAAATTATTTATTGAAGCTATGTGTACTTGTCCCATTTGTGATGTGTTTCTCGGTCCAACGACTTATGAACATATCGTCGTCCCAAACACGAAGTGGCGTATCTCAAAAAATGGACATTTGAGATTTTTGGCGTATCTAGTTCTAATCATGGTTTTTTATCACCTCACGAAGTGGCGTATCTATCTCAAAGCGTTCCAATTTTATGAGTATATTAAATTTCGGCGTATATTGTTTCGAATATTTCTTTCAAAGAACGAGCTGACGTATTTCGATTTACGCTACTAAAGTTTGTATTTTGAAGATACGCCACTTCGTGTTTGGGACGACGATATATTATGCATTAAATATATCAAAATATTTCTTAAGAAACAGACATTTTACTATCCCTTTTTAAAGAACAATTCTGCATTGTTTGCATAAAAAAGCATAGTTTACACTCTGGAAGCGCGAGGCGAACTGCGCGAACTAAACTCGCGCGATCTGCGAGGCGAGCGCGAGTCGACGTAAGCGCGAGGCGAGGCGAACTAAAAATTTTGCGAGCGCGAGTTACAAAAAAGTTCGCCTCGCGCCCTGCGAGGCGAGCGCGAGTCGAGCCAAAGTTCGCCTCGCCTCGCGCTTTTGCCATCACTAGGTGTCACACAAGTTTATTTTCTTTTCATTTTTTTATTAGAAGGTTGGAGCTGGAAAGGGTTCGAAATTTTTGGTGTGACACAACACAACTTTTTTCATCACTCAAAAAGAAGTCAAAGTTAAAAATAAGTTAAAAATAAGAATGGACCCCTATTATTCTTTTTAAATTTCCTACCTATATCTTATCAATTAGCCAGAAGCACCAAATGTCGGTCGAAGGGCTGCCAAGGGCAAGAGCGATTTTTTTCAACTGTTTGTGCTCAGTCTTATACATATACACACAGGGTCCGCAAAAAAATGGAGCCACTTGAACTATCTAGAGAACGGGTTAAAAATTCATTTTAAAAATTCTATGACACGTGTACCATCATATCGAGGGGGGGAACTGTTACTACTAGGTTTTGATTTTTTATCTATACCAGGGGCGGTCCCAGGGGGGTCTGATAGTCAGATTTGTCTGACTCATGCATGACCTATGACACGCAAATACCTCTGTGGCCGACGACATGTATTTGTCAAACGCCTTCTCGGGTATCTGAGCAAATAATAATACATGTTGCAGAATATGTCGTAGTTGTGAATTATATAACACGACCCATATTTATTGATAGTTAGAAAGGATTTTTTACTTCCGAGAAATTTCTAATATTAGAAATCGGAAGTATTGAGTTCGTTTTTGTAAAAAAAAATATTTTTTTGCTCCGATTTCAATTTTTTTCATATTTCTGGACGTTTCATAACCTACTGAGTAAATTTGGTTTTGTGTCCGTCTGTCGGTCTGTTAAAACGATTCCTTGTAACGCGCAAATCTCGGAAACTACTCGACCGATTTTGATGAAATTTTGCACACATCTAGGAGACATTCTGTAGATGGTCATATTTTAAATTCATCGAATGCATACCAGCGGTTCTGGGTGAAAGAGACCATGCGCCTGACCACTAACTTTTTACTTAAACGCTTATATCTCGTGAACGGTACACCCAATTTCGATGAAATTTTGTAAGAATATGCATATTATTGTTTTACATATGTAATTTATATTTGTTTTTAAATTAATTATAATTTGACTCTGATATTTAAGAAAATCCGAAATTTTGGACAAAAAAGTAAAAAAATAAGGACCACGACTTGCCGATACAGAATTTTTTGTGGTATTTAGAAAGTAGAAAATTGATATTCTACCATATAAAACAAATTTGAAGAAAATCGGTTGAGCCGTTTTAGAAATACAAGTAATTTTCTATAAAATCTCAAAATTGGCACGTGTTTACAATGTGAAGCAATCACAAGGAAGTATTGAGTCCATAATTGGCAGTGTTTTTTTTATTATAATCATACTTTTCAGCTCTCCAGGTTTTTTTTTCATCTTAATTGTTTCTTTCCTTCTGATCTGTGAAAATTTAGGCCTTTGACCTACAGACTATTTTTTGTGCTGAAATCGAAAAACTTTGTGGTGGAGTTAACAAGACTTTACCAGAATGGATTAGGAATTGGTTTCTAGTAAACTTTAGTTATATATTATAAAAAAAACACGGCAACTTTACTGAGCGTCGAGAAATAACTTACGGCGTGTGGCAGTCTTTTTGACATTTTCATGTCTTTGCTCTGGCACATAACCAAAATTATGTAACGAAATTATGTAACGAAATTATGTGACGAAATTATGTAACGAAATTATGTAACGAAATATTAAATTGACATTTTCATGTCTTTGCTCTGGCACATAACCAAAATTATGTAACGAAATTATGTGACGAAATTATGTAACGAAATTATGTGACGAAATTATGTAACGAAATTATGTAACGAAACTTGAATAGTAAAGATGAAAATGTCCCAATGGTTGCAGACTCGTATGCAAGCGTTTTTGTTTTGTTTTGACATTTTCATGTCTTTGCTCTGGCACATAACCAAAATTATGTGACGAAATTATGTAACGAAATTATGTAACGATATTATGTAACGAAATTATGTAACGATATTATGTAACGATATTATGTAACGAAATATTAAATTATAAAAAGAGAGAAGAGAAAAAGTATGTGTCATGCGCACAATAACGAAATATTAAATTATAAAAAGAGAGAAGAGAAAAAGTATGTGTCATGCGCACAATACGAAATTTGGTCAGTTAAGTTTTAGACCTTGAATAGTAAAGATGAAAATGTCCCAATGGTTGCAGACTCGTATGCAAGCGTTTTGACATTTTCATGTCTTTGCTCTGGCACATAACCAAAATTATGTGACGAAATTATGTAACGATATTATGTAACGATATATTTTTTTTTTTTTAAATCCATCACTTGGACGAATTGAAAAAATCACACAGTTTTTTTTAATAATGAAATGAGTTCGTGATTTTGTAATACTTTTAATGTTGAAACACTCCAAAACCTTTTTTTTGACATTTTCATGTCTTTGCTCTGGCACATAACCAAAATTATGTGACGAAATTATGTAACGAAATATTATTTCTTGTCTGACAACACTGGCTTGAAATGCGGGAAATTTAAATTTCTCAAACAGTGAGTGGTCAGAGTCTAGCAGTAAGCAGTCTGATACTGGGATTCTACTGACTCTGGTCCTAGGACTTCTAGGCTTTAGCACTGATATATTGGCTATTTTGTGGCTTAAAAAATATGTATTAGAATAACAGGCGGCACGTGCTTTGCCAAGCCATCACACATGCACACTATTGTGGTAATTTCAATATCTCAACTTCTCAAGACAAATAATCTAGTTGAAAAGTGGGTAAATCTGTAGAAATATTAAAAAAATAAACAAACTGACCTATATTTTGGGATTGGTTTGTCAGAATTCGGCGTTACAGGGCTCAAATGAAAGCCTGTGATGTTCTCCGACCTAGATAAGTAATAGTAAGTACTAATGCTAGTTTAGTATAATATCATGTGTTATCTAAAGCAAAGTATTAATACTTCTTTGTGTTACTACATATAGAGATGTTCAACCTATCAAAAAAAGTTTTTCAGTCTTTTTTTACATAGCTATGAATAAGTAGCTACTGTAGACACTTGTGGTATGTTGTAGCTTTTGTCATCCCATAGTATGCTATCCCTTAAGATGGGTGAGAAGTGTTGTAGCTTTTGTCATCCCATAGTATGCTATCCCTTAAGATGGGTGAGAAGTGACACAATACTCTCCATATAGGAACTGGGTCAGCATCAGCACTTGTGCAATGGAAAATATCCATTGGATACTACCTACTGTAACTAAATGTTTGAATAATATTTTCGGTTGACTTTTTATTATTATTATTAAACAAGTTGGATCAAGTTTTATTTACAAAATAATGACAGAGAATATATACATAAATAGATATTAAAATTAAGAAAACAAAACTTGATCAAGGGCGGTGCTATAATGCCAACAGCATTCTCTTCCGCATCACCCTTGATAAAAAAAAAAAAAAGATAAAAGAGAGAAAAAAAAGGAGACAATTTAAGTTACATAAAAAATAGAAGAAGAAAAAATAAATAAATAATATACATAAAAGAAGAAAAATAAAATGAAATATGGGTTTTTATTGCTTAGATTAAGTCTACTTGTGCTATATTTTGTTCCCACAAATAGACATAACCCAAATATAATCCAAAGAAAAGATACAACAAAAATTAAAATCAGGCGTATCCCTCAATTTCTCTTTTTCAGACAAATCAAATAGGCGTAAATCGATAGTCACAGTTAAATAATCAAATTTGGCAACAGAAAAAGTTTGTATGGTCAATTGGTCATTCACGGGTACAGGGAAGTGATAATGTTCCTACCGTGAACAGAAAATTTATGCACAAGAAAACTCATTTTGGCTCTCCTGTAAAATTTCGAAAATGTTGGTTACGCCTCTTTGTGTTGTCAGAGGCGAATTATACAATACAACATATATACAGTATCACTGATCCAATGCAAAAATGTATTCCTTTGATTTCATCTTAAATTGACTCTAGTCATGTGCTCATTATTTTGACTGTTCATTTTCAGATACTCAGAAGACAATGTCCCTAAACAAGGACTCCCCCATTTCACTGATAGCAGTAGATATCAGTTCCACACCAGGTGTAGGTCATGGAGTATGGAGCTCCAGATATATTCAAGCCAATACCATATTGGGATCCACTTATGGTATGACAAACTTGGTTTTTCTATTGTAATGCTGATTAATTAGAAATTTGGCTATTTGTAATATAAAATGAGAGAATGACTTGTCATGTCCCATGTGAATTTTGGACTTGAGACTTCTGGACTACCAGGTCAACAATCTGACCACTGAGCTATTTTTTTTAAGTTCTAATACATGTAGGTATAGCTCTAAACCTAATAAACCATATTAATTAACTATTTTCACCATTTAACATGAATTAAATGTTTTACAGTTTATAATTAAAAAAAAAAATGATGAGAAAAAATCTTTATTTTGTTGTACACTAGCCACATATCTTATTTGAAAAAAATAATTTGGAATTTTCCCACAATTTAACCATTAGTCCACGTCTCACATTAGAGCAGCTAGGTACTCATTTTTCCTCACGAGGTATGAGTGGACCCCAAACATTCAAGTAAAGAGCAGTAAATGTACACTGCTAGGGATCGAACCCAGGTCACTGTGCATGCAATGCCGAGTGCTTGTTTATCCACAGTGACTACTCATATGAATATAAATCAAATCTATTTGATTTAGAATTTACCTTTCACACATTTTTGTGATCTTGACTATAGTTTCTAACAAGTTAACTTGGCATATTTATATTGAAATTAATTTTACAGACATGCCTATTTCAGAGGATAAAAGCAGCTTTTTGCTAGACATCAAACCAGATGTCAGCAATTTATTAGAATCTAACTGGATGAAATTTGTACGTTGTACTAAAGACCAAATAAACATTAATTTGATGCCATTTGAGTACAAAGAATCAATTTTTTACAAGTAAGTCATTTTATTTACAGGAATTGATACCTTGTTATATTAAAATTTAGTTGGAGGGCATTCAAAATAAAAAGACCATAACTCTTTGGTGCATATTTTTCTGATGTTTAGGATTAAGTCACAATGTTCATGCTGGGTTTTCCTACTAAAAAGTTAAAATATCAAAAACAGTAAGTAGGAAAATTATAAATATGGTATGATGTATCTAATGTACCCCTATCTTGAGCACTGTGCAAAATAAAAAAAATATCTGGAGGAAAAACAGTTTTCTCTTTGGATCTTCTGGGTGGGAAGACTATAAAATTATGCTACAACAATAATGAAAATTTTAACGTACAAAGGAACTGTGGTACTTATGTTTTTTCTTATTTATTTCCATGTGCAGAGTTGTCAAACTTATTCCTCCTGGAACAGAACTTCTGGTTGACTATGTACAGAAGTGTCAAGATGTTATTTATCCAAGTGACAAGAATAAGTTCTTGGACTCCACATGGTTTAAATGTGAAATTTGCAACATCAAGATTCCATCATTGATCTTTGTAATGAAACATGCAATGTTTTGCAACAAAAGAAAATGTATTGCTGTCACTGTAGACTGTGATCATGAAGCTGATGTATTGGAACAGATACAGCCATATTCAGCTGATGAAGCTGTTAATGAACACAAATATAATTACACATCCGAGGAAAACATAAGTTTAATGCAACAGTGTACACTATGTCGGGAAAAAATAAACTGTGAGTGTCTCTTGAACAAAAGAGTGAAATCGGAACAAAATGACTTAAACAACATCATTGAATGTACAGAAATACTTAAATTGACTAATGTAGAGGAAGAAGAAAATAAAATAAATATACATCCATATTCAGTAGATGAATCTGTTAATGAACACAATCATAATGTTTGCAGATCAAAGGAAAACATAAGTTTGATGCAGCAGTGTACTTTATGCCGGGAAAAAATCAACTGTGAGTGCCTCTTGAACAAAAAAGTGAAATTGGAACAAAATGACTCAAACAGTATCATTGTATGTACAGAAATACCTAAATTTACTAATCTACTGAGGGAAGAAAACAATAATAATTCCAGTGAAAATGTTTCACCACTGCAAAGGTCAAGTACTTCTAAAGCATTCTATAAAAGACAGCTGTTTGAGTGTAATGGGTGTGGAAATCTTCATGCTTCTAAAAGTATTCTGACAAAGCACATTTTCAGGTGCAATAAATCATTTTTACAATTAGATTGTTTGAAGCAGCACTCTAAGAATCATTTTGGTAAAATCCAATATCATTGTGATGTATGCAAGAAATCTTATAATTACTTATCTTCTCTAAAGAAACACATGCGAACTCATACCGGAGAAAAACCATATAAGTGTAATGTGTGCCATAAATCTTTTTCACAATCATATAAATTAAAAATCCACACTAGGACTCATACTGGTGAAAACCCATACGAGTGTAATGTATGCCATAAATCTTTTTCACAATCATATAACTTTAAAATCCACACTAGGACACATACAGGTGAAAAACCATACAAGTGTAATGTATGCCATAAATCTTTTCCACACTCATCTAAATTAAAAAGGCACACTAGGACTCATACAGGTGAAAAACCATACCAATGTAATGTATGCCATAAAATTTTTTCGGAAGCATATAATCTCAAAATGCACACTAGAAAACATACAGATGAAAAACCATATGAGTCTAATGTATGTCATAAATCATTTTCAAATTCCAATATCTTTAAAATACACACAAGAATTCATGCAGGTGAAAAACCATACCAATGTGATTTGTGCTATAAATCTTTTTCAAAACCATGTATTTTAAAAATTCACACTAGAGTTCATACAGGTCAAAAACCATACCAATGTGATGTGTGCAATAAATCTTTTTCACGATTAGATAAATTAAAAATGCACACTAGGACTCATACAGGTGAAAAACCATACCAATGTGATGTGTGCAAGAAATCCTTTTCACGATCAGATAATTTAAAAATCCACATTAGGACTCATACCGGAGAAAAACCATGTGATGTGTGATGTATGCCATAAATCCTTTTCACTATTATCTAGTAAGAAAATTCACATCAGACTGCATACTGGTGAAAAACCATACAAATGTGATGTATGCCATAAATCCTTTTCACGCCTATCTGGTTTAAAAAATCACAGTAGACTGCATACAGGTGAAAATTCTCAAAAGGACACATATGGGAGGTAAGCCATATAAATTTAATTGTAGGAAAGTGGTAAATGTGTAGTCTGATAATGCAGGTAGCATAGGGATCTGTTGGTTCGAATCCCAACCAGTGCATGAATTTTTCTTTATTAATTTGAGTTTCTGACCACATAATAATAGTATTCTGTAGGCTAGGTGCTGGAAAATGCTTTGAGCATTAACCTGGCTTGGTGGTTACCTTCCACTAAAGGGTGTTATCTATATCTGTAAAAGAAAGCTGTCTGTATGTGTGTGTGTATGTGTAGAAAACAACAACAATATCTGCGATGAAGCCCCAACAGACCGAGAGATTCAAGAAGCCATATCAGCAATGAAAAACAATAAAAGCCCAGGAGAGGACAATATTACATCCGAAATGTTTAAAGCTGGAGAAGACATTACTGTATCTATGCTCTCCAAGCTGCTCACTCAAATTTGGAAAGAAAAAGCAGTCCCTCAAGACTGGAAAAATGCCACAGTTATACCAATATACAAAAAAGGCTCAAAAGCAAAATGTGATAATTACCGAGGAATTTCTTTGCTATCTGTTGCTAGCAAAATCCTATCAAGAATAATTTACCATCGCCTATCACAGCACATGGAAAATATACTGTTTGACACACAATGCGGATTCAGGAAAAACAAGTCAACTGCCGATATGACTTTCACAACACGACAGCTGGTAGAGAAAACAATAGAACAAAACAACACACTTTGTATTGCATTCATTGATATCTGCAAAGCATTTGATTCTGTGAATCGTGAAATGTTATTTAAAATGCTTGAAAACATTAAATGTCCACCGACCACACTTGCACTATTGAAATCTATGTACAGTGGAACCTTTGCAACAGTCATGATTGAAATGTCCAAAGCTCAAGAATTTGAAGTCAAAACTGGAGTAAAACAAGGATGTGTCCTTGCACCTCTTCTCTTCTTACTTTATATGCATGCCATTGTAAAGAAAATGAAAGACTTAACCAATACCGGAGTAAAAATTGTTTTTCGTACTGATTCTAACATGTTTTCTAGAAGAGGTCTCCAAAGTAAAACAAAAACAACCCTTAAAACAATACAAGATTTAATGTTTGCAGACGATTGTGCCCTTGTGGCTGAATCCTCAGAAGATTTGCAAGAACTTCTAACCCTCTTTGTTACAACAGCACGGAAATTTGGACTAGAAGTAAACAAAGGGAAAACAAAATGTATGTTTGTAAACTCTGTTGAAAACGATATATTTATAGATGACTCAAAACTAGAAAATGTATCCACCTTTAAATATCTTGGGACCATCATAAGTAAAAATAGTGACTGTAATGACGAAATAGATCTTCGCATAAGTGGAGCCAGCAGAGCTTTTGGAAGTCTTAACTCAAGAGTCTGGAAAACGCATGATTTAAAACTTGAAACTAAATTAATGATATATAATACCATCGTGCTCAGTACTTTACTATATTCCTCAGAGACATGGACTCTACTACAAAGACACAATAAGAGATTAAACAGCTTCCATCTGCGCTGCTTGAGATCCATCCTGAAAATCAAATGGCAAGACAGAGTTCCAAACGAAGAAGTTCTGACAAAAGCTGGAACACTAAACATAACTGACATGATCAGAATCCGCCGGCTAAGATGGGCTGGACACTTGAGCAGAATGTGTACAGACAGAGTTCCTCAGCAAATAGCATTCTCAGAACTTAAGAACGGCAACAGAGCTCGGTGCAAACCTAAGAAAAGATGGCATGACACTGTAAAAGATGACCTGAAGACACTACGGATTGACATCAACAAATGGCGTGACCTGGCAGCAGACCGGGACCTTTGGAGACAAAAAATAAAAGAAATAGTAAATGAAAACAACAAAACGACAATACATATGAAACAACAAGACAGACAGAAAAAGCACAACGAAGAAGAAAACTACAGGTGGTCCTGTCCTCTGTGCCCTTTTCTTCGAGAGGGGCGAACTGGAAGACAGTATGTCCAATCGCATTTAAGCCAAAAACACAAAGAACAACTAGAAGCTACGACCAATACTACCCAATCGACAGATATGATATGTCCACACTGTCCATTTTCAGCCAAAAGCAAGTCTGGACTTAGTAGCCACCTACGTAATAAACACCCAGAAGAATCAAATGTGGCAAACAACATATACAGACCTATCAAAACAAGAATTACCTCGAGCAGAAACCAAGAACAAGCAAACATAGGAACACAACCTACAACAACCATGACACCTACCCCAGAAGATACCAATTCATTCCTGTGTCCATGCAATAGAAACTTCAAGTCAGCAGCAGGCCTTGCCAATCATCGACGTGCCAGAAATTGTACAACCATTGTAGATGAGGAAACATCGGAGCGATGAAATCCTGAATCATGTATGTATGTGTGTATGTTCTTTATACAAATCCACACCGTTTGACCGAGAAACCTGAAATTTTGCACATAGCTCCTTTTGGATCAGGAAATTCTTCTAGGCTAGGTTATATCTCCCTAAGGTTAAGCTACAATGAGTAAGGATAAAAAATGGATGGGTGACGCAAAAAAAAATTCACGTTTTTTGACATTTTTTTCTTGAGATTTGTCGTGACGACCTATCAAATCAAAGCGAGAAAGTTTTAGGCAAGGGTTTGAGCTTTCAATTGACATATCGATCCCGAATTTCTGATGAGCCGTTCTTGAGCTACGCCGGGTAAGGTTTAAAAAAGGATGGGTAACATGTAAAATATTCACGTTTTTTGACATAAATGACAATTTTTCTCGAAATTTGAAGTGACGACTTATCAACTCAGAGCGAGAAAGTTTTAGGCAAGGGTTTGGGCTTTCATTTGACATATTGATCGTGAAATTCTGATGAGCCATTCTTGAGCTACGCCGGGGAAGACCAGAAAATAGATGGGCGACAAAAAATATTCAGGTTTTTTTTTTCAAACCTAAATGACATTTTGTGTGTGTGTGTGTGGTGTCATTTTTTCTCGAAATTTGAAGTGACGACTTATCAACTCATAGCGAGAAAGTTTTAGGCAAGGGTTTGGGCTTTAATTTGACATATTGATCGTGAAATTCTGATGAGCCATTCTTGAGCTACGCCGGGGAAGACCAGAAAATAGATGGGCGACAAAAAATATTCAGGTTTTTTTTCAAACCTAAATGACATTTTGTGTGTGTGTGTGTGTGTGTGTGTGGTGTGTATGTATGGTGTGGTGTGTGTGTGTGTGTTGTGTGTGGTGTGTGTGTGTGTGGGGTGTGTGTGTGGTTGGGTGTGTGTGTGTGCTTTGCTGTGTTTGATGGGCTGGAGAAGCGGCGGGTGTAACCCGCTAGTTATCTATCTATATCTATAAAAGAAAGCTGTCTGTATGTATGTGTGTATGTGTGTATGTATGTATGTTATACAAGATCTAATGTTTGCAGACGATTGTGCCCTTGTGGCTGAATCCTCAGAAGATTTGCAAGAACTCCTAACCCTCTTTGTTACAACAGCACGGAAATTTGGACTAGAAGTAAACAAAGGGAAAACAAAATGTATGTTTGTAAACTCTGTTGAAAACGATATATTTATAGATGACTCAAAACTAGAAAATGTATCCACCTTTAAATATCTTGGGACCATCATAAGTAAAAATAGTGACTGTAATGACGAAATAGATCTTCGCATAAGTGGAGCCAGCAGAGCTTTTGGAAGTCTTAACTCAAGAGTCTGGAAAACGCATGATTTAAAACTTGAAACTAAATTAATGATATATAATACCATCGTGCTCAGTACTTTACTATATTCCTCAGAGACATGGACTCTACTACAAAGACACAATAAGAGATTAAACAGCTTCCATCTGCGCTGCTTGAGATCCATCCTGAAAATCAAATGGCAAGACAGAGTTCCAAACGAAGAAGTTCTGACAAAAGCTGGAACACTAAACATAACTGACATGATCAGAATCCGCCGGCTAAGATGGGCTGGACACTTGAGCAGAATGTGTACAGACAGAGTTCCTCAGCAAATAGCATTCTCAGAACTTAAGAATGGCAACAGAGCTCGGTGCAAACCTAAGAAAAGATGGCATGACACTGTAAAAGATGACCTGAAGACACTACGGATTGACATCAACAAATGGCGTGACCTGGCAGCAGACCGGGACCTTTGGAGACAAAAAATAAAAGAAATAGTAAATGAAAACAACAAAACGACAATACATATGAAACAACAAGACAGACAGAAAAAGCACAACGAAGAAGAAAACTACAGGTGGTCCTGTCCTCTGTGCCCTTTTCTTCGAGAGGGGCGAACTGGAAGACAGTATGTCCAATCGCATTTAAGCCAAAAACACAAAGAACAACTAGAAGCTACGACCAATACTACCCAATCGACAGATATGATATGTCCACACTGTCCATTTTCAGCCAAAAGCAAGTCTGGACTTAGTAGCCACCTACGTAATAAACACCCAGAAGAATCAAATGTGGCAAACAACATATACAGACCTATCAAAACAAGAATTACCTCGAGCAGAAACCAAGAACAAGCAAACATAGGAACACAACCTACAACAACCATGACACCTACCCCAGAAGATACCAATTCATTCCTGTGTCCATGCAATAGAAACTTCAAGTCAGCAGCAGGCCTTGCCAATCATCGACGTGCCAGAAATTGTACAACCATTGTAGATGAGGAAACATCGGAGCGATGAAATCCTGAATCATGTATGTTCTTTATACAAATCCACACCGTTTGACCGAGAAACCTGAAATTTTGCACATAGGTCCTTTCGGATCAGGAAATTCTTCTAGGTTAGATTATATCTCCCTGAGGTTAAGCTACAATGAGTAAGGATAAAAATGGATGGGTGACGCAAAAAAAATTCACGTTTTTTGATATAAATGACATTTTTTCTCGAAATTTGTCGCGACGACCTATCAACTCAAAGCGAGAAAGTTTTAGGCAAGGGTTTGAGCTTTCAATTGACATGTCGATCGCGAATTTCTGATGAGCCGTTCTTGAGCTACGCCGGGTAAGGTAAAAAAATGGATGGGTAACATGTAAAATATTCACGTTTTTTTGACCTAAATGACATTTTTTCTCGAAATTTGAAATGACGACCTATCAACTCAGAGCGAGAAAGTTTTAGGCAAGGGTTTAGGCTTTCATTTGACATATTGATCGCGAAATTCTGATGAGCCATTCTTGAGCTACGCCGGGGAAGACCAGAAAATAGATGGGCGACAAAAAATATTCAGGTTTTTTTTCAAACCTAAATGACATTTTGTGCGTGTGGGGTGTGCGTGTGTGTGTGTGGGTGGTGTGTGTGTGTGTGTGGTGTGTGTTGTGTGTGTGGTGTGTGTGTGTGTGTGTGTGTGTGTGTGGTGTGTGTGTGTGTGTGTGTGGGGTGTGTGTGTGTGTGTGTGTGGTGTGTGTGTGTGGTGTGGTGTGTGTGGTGTGGTGTGTGTGTGTGGTGTGTGTGTGTGGTGTGTGTGTGTGGTGTGTGTGTGTGGTGTGGGTGTGTGTGGATGTGTGTGTGTGTGTGGATGTGTGTGTGTGCGTGGGTGTGTGTGTGGTGGTTGTGTGTGGGTGGTTGTGTGTGGGTGGTTGTGTGTGGGTGGGTGGGTGTGTGTGTGTGCGCGCTGTGTGTGTTTGATGGGCTGGCGAAGCGGCGGGTGTAACCCGCTAGTATATCTATAAAAGAAAGCTGTCTGTATGTGTGTGTGTATGTATGTATGTTCTTTATACAAATCCACACCGTTTGAACGAGAAACCTGAAATTTTGCACATAGTTTCGCTTAGATCAAGAAATTCTTCTAGGCAAGATTATATCTCCCTGAGCTTAAGCTACAATGAGTAAGGATAAAAAATGGATGGGTGACGCAAATTTTTTTTACGTTTTTTGACATAAATGACATTTTTTCTCGAAATTTGTCGCGACGACATATCAACTCAAAGCGAGAAAGTTTTAGGCAAGGGTTTGAGTTTTCAATTGACATATCGATCGCGAATTTCTGATGAGCCGTTCTTGAGCTACGCCGGGTAAGGTAAAAAAAAATGGATGGGTAACATGTAAAATATTCACGTTTTTTTACCTAAATGACATTTTTTCTCGAAATTTGTCGCGACGACATATCAACTCAAAGCGAGAAAGTTTTAGGCAAGGGTTTAGGCTTTTATTTGACATATTGATCGCGAAATTCTGATGAGCCATTCTTGAGCTACGCCGGGGAAGAACAGAAAAGAGATGGGCGACAAAAAATATTCAGGTTTTTTTTCAAACCTAAATGACATTTTGTGTGTGTGTGTGTTTGTGGTGCGTGTGTGTGGTGTGTTTGTGGTGTGTGTGTGTGGGTGTGTTTGTGTAGTGTGGGGTGGGGTGTGTGGGTGTGCGTATGGTTGCGTGTGGGTATGCGTGGGTGGGTGTGTGTGCGTGTGTTTGTGTGTGGTGTGATGTGTGTGCGTTGTGTGTGTTTGATGGGATGGCGAAGCGGCGGGTGTAACCGGCTAGTTATTATTAAAATGCAGTTTATGCAATAAATCTTTTTCGCGAGCAGATCACATGAAAGTGCACACTAGAACACATATGGATGAAAGACTATATATCAATGTTTTGTGTGCAATAATTCTTTGAAGCAATCAGGTGAACTTGACAATCACTTCTGGTGAAAGCATTCATAGAGATGAGAGGCCTTATCAATGTACTCTATGCAATAATTTCAATTTGATTCTTTCAATTGTGAGTTACATTACATATTTCCTGGGGGTCTTTTCTAAAAAAGAAGAAATTCCTATCTGCTACGTCCATTATTTAGAACTATTGCACCCCATTTTGCTCACTCTTCAACTTTCGAAAACATTTGCTACACTTAAGAAGTTTAGCAGATGTTTTATGGGTTCCGAGTGAATTGTTTCCATCTCTTGCCCTGGATATCCAAGAGTTTGGAGTCTTATGAGTGCAAGTGCTGGGCACTCGAGTAGCATGTGAGGCACTCACTCTCAAAACACTTTCTACACTCAACTGTGCCATTGTATACCCCAGTGATGTTTAAGTGTTTTCTCAGGAAGCTGTGGCCTGTTAGTAGACCAACCATTTTTCTGATGTTTGTTCTACCCAGATTAATGAGTTTTTGGGTTGTTGTTTTAAGAGGCTCTTTTATCATTTCCTTAGATTGCCTAAGTCTTATGACGTTTGTCCAGTCCTTTTTGTGCCTATCTTGGATCCTGTCAGTTATAGCTCCTTTTGCTATAAAATTAGGTATGGCAAGAGCTCTGGTCTGTTGTAGATTATTTCTGATCAGGCTTTTGCAAGTTGGTCAGCCTTTTCATTTTCTTCTACACCAGTATGTCCTGGTACCCAGATTAACTTGATACTATTGGTTCTGGCTAATCTTTCAAGGGATCGTCTGCATTCCGAAACAAGTTTTGAACTTATTTGGTATGATCAGTATGATGTTTATAGCTTTAATTGCTGCTTGGCTGTCAGATAAGAATTTAATGTCCTTCTTAAAGAATCTTATTTTCATGCTTTTCTGCACAGCTATTAGGATGGCTAGGACTTCAGCTTGAAATACTGTGGCATGTTTCCCCAAGCCTACTTTAATTTGTTTCTTGGGATGTACGCCAAATATTCCTGCTCCTGTCCCATCCTTGGTTTTGGATCCGTCAGTATACCATACTACATCACCTTTTTTCATTTTACTTCCGAGAAATTTCTAAGATTAGAAATCGGAAGTATTGTGTTCGTTTTTGTAAAAAAAAATATTTTTTTGCTCCGATTTCAATTTTTTTCATATTTCTGGACGTTTCATAACCTACTGAGTAAATTTGGTTTTGTGTCCGTCTGTCGGTCTGTCGGTCTGTCTGTTAAAACGATTCCTTGTAACGCGCAAATTTCGGAAACTACTCGACCGATTTTGATGAAATTTTGCACACATCTAGGAGACATTCTGTAGATGGTCCCATTTTAAATTCATCGAATTCATACCAGCGGTTCTGGGTGAAAGAGACCATGCGCCTGACCACTAACTTTTTACTTAAACGCTTATATCTCGTGAACGGTACACCCGATTTCGATGAAATTTTGTAAGAATATGCATATTATTGTTTTACATAGGTTATTTATATTTATTTTTAAATTAATTATAGTTTGACTCTGATATTTAAGAAAACCCGAAATTTTGGACAAAAAAGTAAAAAAATAAGGACCACGACTTGCCAATACAGAATTTTTTGTGGAATTTAGAATGTAGAAAAAAAGATATTCTACCATATAAAAAAAATTTGAAGAAAATCGGTTGAGCCGTTTTGGAGATACAAGTAATTTTCTATAAAATCTCAAAATTGGCACGTGTTTACAATGTGAAGCAATCACGAGGAAGTATTGTGTCTATAATTGGCAGTGTTTTTTCCTTAGTTCTCTAGAATGTATTACTAGTTCTACTGGAGAGGTAAATATGTGTTTTTTTGGCATTTGATCTGAGATCATAAGAAGCTTTTAATCTTTTACGATGGAGTTTATTCTGACATGTCCCAAAGTGGGGTTTTTGGGTTTCCAGTGGTTATTGCACTCTAGTCTATACAGGGTGGGCAAAAGTCTGGAAACCCCTGAATAACTTTCGAATGGCTTCTTCGATAAAATTAAAATTTTGTAAGGCAAACCGGGCTAATATGACCTTTCTTTAGAGTCGGGTCGATTTTTGTTACCGGTCTTCTTTTTTTTTTTTTTTTTTTTTTTTTTTTTTTTTTTTTTTTTTTTTTTTTTTTTTAATACGAACCCCCACCTTGCGATACATTTTTGGAAAGGTCTTTAAATAAGAAATACATTGGTGCAAATTTTATTTTTTTATATTATTTGTTTGCGAATTGCGTCCAACTTTGTGTATGCAGTAAAGTCTGGAAACCCCTGAATATCTTTCGAAAGGACTTTCTCAGTAAATTTAAAATTTAAAATTGTGTACGGTAGCCCGGTTTACCGTACAGAAATTTAAGTTTACCAAAGAAGGCATTCGAAAGTTATTCAGGAGTTTCCAGACTTTTGCCCCACCCTGTATAAAGCTGCTCTAGCCATCCCTTTGATATAAATATCAAGAGGGGGAAGGTCTAGTATTGCTTCTAGTGCTAGGGAGGGTGTGGTTCTCATAGCTCCAGTAACACCTAGACAAGCCTGCCTTTGTATCTTGCCTATCTTGGTTTTTACTGTAACTTGTTCTAAGTAAAGAGCAGAAAAAGATTCTACTCTGCTGGGGATTGAACCCAGGTCACCATGCGTGCAATGCCTAGCGCGCTAACTCACGCGGCCACGTTGACTACTAACACTAACATAATATTTGCACGTCAGGGGAAAACATAAGTTTGATGCTGCAGTGCACACTATGCCAGGAAAAAATCACCTGTGAATGCCTTGTGAAATAAAGAGTGAAATGGGAACAAAACAACATAAACAAATTCATTTAATGTACGGAAGCACTTAATTTTACTAATGTTGAAAAAGAAGAAAATTATATACACAACAATAATAATTATTGCAGTGAGAATGCTGTACCATTGCAAAGGTCTAGTCTCCCAAAAACACTGTAGCCATTTGAGTGAAATGGGTGTGCAAATTTCTATGCTTTTACAAGTATTCTGACAAGGCACATTTTCGAGGTATGCAATAAATCATTTTTACTTTTAGATTAAGAATCATTTATTTTGATAGAGCATTTTACACTTTTATGTCAATTATTGTAATTATAAATACTTTTATTTTAAAATAAAATAATGTGTCTTATTTGAATTTTGTTGTTTAAAGCAGATTATTTTCTTTCTTTTTTCCAAATTGTGTGTGTGTGATAAAAAACCTATTTCTTGCAAAAGAATTGAATGACATGTGATTCGAACCCACAACCACAAAACCAAGAATGTAGCATTTAATTATTATATAGCATAATCTGTATAATGTACCGTATAGGTGAACATTGTGGTATTGCGTTCTTGTCCCATCTACTGGAGAGTGCTACTAGTTGCTGGAATTATGTGGAGCAAAGTCAAGGGACTTTGGCAGCTGATACTCAGTTAAAAGTTGGATTACTTTCCAGTTGAATTACAGCTGGACTTCAAGTGCAAGGTGGACCAGGTGGGCAAGTAGATTTTTTCCACCAATGGTATACATCCAGGTGACTGTGTTGTCTGGGGACCATGTGTGGTGTCACTAGTGATGGCCGCGAGCTGCGAGGCGAGGCGAACTGTTCGCGCGAACTGCGAGGCGAGCGCGAGTTGGACAAAAACTCGCCTCGCACCTAAAAAAGTTCGCGCGAGGCGAACTGTAAAAAAACTCGCCCCGCGTGAGCGCGAGTCGTCATTTCTGCGAGGCGAGGCGAACTAGTTCGCGCGAGCGGTTCGCAATTCGCCCTAAATACTATTTTAATCCCATAGGGAAACTTTTTCAAACGTAACGTTTTAATAGATCATTTTATTGGAATAAAGATACCCAGCGGCTGGTTTTGAAAAGTATTTTATTTTTAAACAGGAGCGGCCGTTTGGAAAATGTTTTTGGGGTTCTGCCACATAAACCGGACTAACATAGGATTTATTGAGTCGCAGTTTCAGTATTTAATGAGTTTGAGTTTGTTTACCATGCCAATCATAAGAATTAGTTTAGAAATGTGTGATGATTTTTATTCGTATTCAAATGCAAAAGTTAGAGTAGTTATAACTAATACATAAAATATACAGTATCTTTCAGAAAAGGTGGCCACCCCCTCGTAACTTTTGAACGCGACGGAATTTTTCAATTCTGTAAAGTTCTAAGTGTAGGAAGTGCCCTATGGCCCATCCTGTGGGCATACTTTTTTACGCCCCGGTCGGTCCTTCCGGCCTTTAGGCCATATTTTTCATTTTTCTCGCGAATTTTAAATAGAATGCTATATTTTTTATTCCTGTTAATTAAAGTCCAAATTAGGCTGAGTATAATGAGCTTTTAAAATTTTCAAAAAGCTTATCAGGGGCGGAGCTGGTAGGGTACAATGTTCAAAACAAGTTACACCCTGTATTTCAGCGTTACTTGGATTTTTTTTGTATAATTTTTATGTACATTTTTTTTTTTTTTTTAAGATGAGTGTTTCACAGCCGTTTTTATTTCGTAGCCATGAAACAGGAGCTACTGTAGACGCTTGTGGTCTGTGTTGTAGCCTGCCCATCCCGTCATATGCCTCCCCTCTGATGGGCGAGAAGTGACACAATACTTCCCAATTAGGTGCTGGGTCAACACGAGCGCACCGGAAGGTATCCCTTACAAAAAATTGTAACCAAACTAAGAATAAAAAATTTTGTCGGCACGGGGGATCGAACCCGGGACCTTCCGCATGGCAAGCGAGTGCTTAACCACTGAGCTAATCGCGCGCTATAGGTTCAAATACATAGGTTCAAAATATTGTTTTACACCATATGAAATCAAAAAAAAAAAATTAACCTGCAAGTTTTTCACAACAGTGTCTGGTAAAGTTGGTGAATTTCAAAATTATTGGATTTTTTTTGTTGTTGAGGAAACACAATTGGCATAGAAAATAAATAATACTTAATAAGGGAATAATATTTCAATAAACATAAGTAAATGCGAAATTAAATGAAAACAATTTCTTCTAAATCAAAAGAGGGGGTGGCCACCTTTTCTGAAACATACTGTATAATCTTAAATTATTTATTGAAGCTATGTGTACTTTGTCCCATTTGTGATGTGTTTCTCGGTCCAACAACAACGACATATATTATGCACTAGCAGGCTGTCGCCCGCTTTGCGGGCCGAGGCATGGCCGTGAGAGCAAAAAATCCTTTTTCGCCAATGGCAGGTGTTGTAGTGGGAATTTCGAAAAATCCCGTCTTATTGCACATCTAGACTATAAGACAAGGCTACCTACCAAATTTCAGCTTCCTAGGACTTACGGTTTGGGCTGTAGAGCGATGATCAGTCAGTGAGTGGTCAGTCAGTGACTTTGACATTTATATATTAAGATTAAATATATCAAAATATTTCTTAAGAACCAGAGATTTTACTATCCCTTTTTGAAGAACAATTCTGCATTGTTTGCATAAAAAAGCATAGTGTACACTCTGGAAGCGCGAGGCGAACTGCGCGAACTAATCTCGCGCGAACTACGAGGCGAGCGCGAGTCGACGTAAGCGCGAGGCGAGGCGAACTAAAAATTTTGCGAGCGCGAGTTACAAAAAAGTTCGCCTCGCGCCCTGCGAGGCGAGCGCGAGTCAAGCCAAAGTTCGCCTCGCCTCGCGCTTTTGTCATCACTAGGTGTCACACAAGTTTATTTTCTTTTCATTTTTTTTTATTAGAACGTGGGAGCTGGAAAGGGTTCGAAATTTTGGACAAGTTAGCTCCGCTCCTCTTTATACAAATAAACTGGTGTGACACAACACAACTTTTTTCATCACTCAAAAAGAAGTCAAATTTCGCCACTGGTGACTCAACGGTAACAGTTAGCTGAAAATCAATGTCAAATTCTTAATCAGCATCTCAAAATCTTTGATATGTGACAACTTCCATCTAGTATGAATACCTAGTAAACATAGTCTGAGGGGACCCCCCCCAAAACGCCCCTAATTGGGCGTGGTTTCGATAAGTTAAAGATAAGTATGGACCCCTATTATTCTTTTTAAATTTCCTACCTATATCTTATCGATTAGCCAGAACCACCAAATGTCGGTCGAAAGGCTGCCACGGGCAAGAGCGATTTTTTTCAACTGTTTGTGCTCAGTCTTATATACACACAGGGTCCGCAAAAAAATGAAGCCACTTGAAATATCTAGAGAACGGGTTAATTTTTTTAAAAAATCCATGACACGTCTACCATCATATTGAGGGGAAACCGTTACTACTAGGTTTTGATTTTTTATCTATACCAGGGGCGGTCCCAGGGGGGTCTGATAGTCAGATTTGTCTGACTCATGCATGACCTATGACACGCAAATACCTCTGTGGCCGACGACATGTATTTGTCAAACGCCTTCTCGGGTATCTGAGCAAATAATAAAGTTAATATACTGTTTTTATACATACCTATACATAATAATACATGTTGCAGAATATGTCGTAGTTGTGAATTATATAACACGACCCATATTTATTGATAGTTAGAAAGGATTTTTTACTTCCGAGAAATTTCTAATATTAGAAATCGGAAGTATTGTGTTCGTTTTTGTAAAAAAAAATATTTTTTTGCTCCGATTTCAATTTTTTTCATATTTCTGGACGTTTCATAACCTACTGAGTAAATTTGGTTTTGTGTCCGTCTGTCGGTCTGTTAAAACGATTCCTTGTAACGCGCAAATCTCGGAAACTACTCGACCGATTTTGATGAAATTTTGCACACATCTAGGAGACATTCTGTAGATGGTCCCATTTTAAATTCATCGAATGCATACCAGCGGTTCTGGGTGAAAAAGACCATGCGCCTGACCACTAACTTTTTACTTAAACGCTTATATCTCGTGAACGGTACACCCAATTTCGATGAAATTTTGTAAGAATATGCATATTATTGTTTTACATATGTTATTTATATTTGTTTTTAAATTAATTATAATTTGACACTGATATTTAAGAAAATCCGAAATTTTGGACAAAAAAGTAAAAAAATAAGGACCACGACTTGCCGATACAGAATTTTTTGTGGAATTTAGAAAGTAGAAAATTGATATTCTATCATATAAAACAAATTTGAAGAAAATCGGTTGAGCCGTTTTAGAAATACAAGTAATTTTCTATAAAATCTCAAAATTGGCACGTGTTTACAATGTGAAGCAATCACAAGGAAGTATTGAGTCCATAATTGGCAGTGTTTTTTTTTATTATAATCATACTTTTCAGCTCTCCAGGTTTTTTTTTCATCTTAATCGTTGAGAGAACACCTTTCTTTCCTTCTGATCTGTGAAAATTTAGGCCTTTGACCTACAGACTATTTTTTGTGCTGAAATCGAAAAACTTTGTGGTGGAGTTAACAAGACTTTACCAGAATGGATTAGGAATTGGTTTCTAGTAAACTTTAGTTATATATTATAAAAAAAACACGGCAACTTTACTGAGCGTCGAGAAATAACTTACGGCGTGTGGCAGTCTTTTTATTTCTTGTCTGACAACACTGGCTTGAAATGCGGGAAATTTAAATTTCTCAAACAGTGAGTGGTCAGAGTCTAGCAGTAAGCAGTCTGATACTGGGATTCTACTGACTCTGGTCCTAGGACTTCTAGGCTTTAGCACTGATATATTGGCTATTTTGTGGCTTAAAAAATATGTATTAGAATAACAGGCGGCACGTGCTTTGCCAAGCCATCACACATGCACACTATTGTGGTAATTTCAATATCTCAACTTCTCAAGACAAATAATCTAGTTGAAAAGTGGGTAAATCTGTAGAAATATTAAAAAAATAAACAAACTGACCTATATTTTGGGATTGGTTTGTCAGAATTCGGCGTTACAGGGCTCAAATGAAAGCCTGTGATGTTCTCCGACCTAGATAAGTAATAGTAAGTACTAATACTAGTTTAGTATAATATCATGTGTTATCTAAAGCAAAGTATTAATACTTCTTTGTGTTACTACATATAGAGATGTTCAACCTATCGAAAAAAGTTTTTCAGTCTTTTTTTACATAGCTATGAATAAGTAGCTACTGTAGACGCTTGTGGTATGTTGTAGCTTTTGTCATCCCATAGTATGCTATCCCTTAAGATAGGTGAGAAGTGACACAATACTCTCCATATAGGAGCTGGGTCAGCATCAGCACTTGTGCAATGGAAAATATCCATTGGATACTACCTACTGTAACTAAATGTTTGAATAATATTTTTTGTTGACTCTTTATTATTATTATTATTAAACAAGTTGGATCAAGTTTTATTTATAAAATAATGACACAGAATATATACATAAATAAAATATTAATATTAAGAAAACAAAACTTGATCAAGGGCGGTGCTAATGCCAACAGCATTCTCTTCCGCACCACCCTTGATAAAAAAAAGATAAAAGAGAGAAAAAAAAGGAGACAATTTAAGTTACATAAAAAATAGAAGAAGAAAAAAAAAATAAATTATATACATAAAAGAAGAAAAATAAAATGAAATATGGGTTTTATTGCTTAGATTGAGTCTACTTGTGCTATATTTTGTTCTCACAAATAGACGTAACCCAAATATAATCCAAAGAAAAGATACAACAAAAATTAAAATCAGGCGTATCCCTCATTTTCTCTTTTTCAGACAAATCAAATAGGCGTAAATCGATAGTCACAGTTAAATAATCAAATTTGGCAACAGAAAAAGTTTGTATAGTCAATTGGTCATTCACGGGTACAGGGAAGTGATAATGTTCCTACCGTGAACAGAAAATTTATGCACAAGAAAACTCATTTTGGCTCTCCTGTAAAATTTCGAAAATGTTGGTTACGCCTCTTTGTGTTGTCAGAGGCGAATTATACAATACAACATATATACAGTATCACTGATCCAATGCAAAAATGTATTCCTTTGATTTCATCTTAAATTGACTCTAGTCATGTGCTCATTATTTTGACTGTTCATTTTCAGATACTCAGAAGACAATGTCCCTTAACAAGGACTCCCCCATTTCACTGATAGCAGTAGATATCAGTTCCACACCAGGTGTAGGTCATGGAGTATGGAGCTCCAGATATATTCAAGCCAATACCATATTGGGATCCACTTATGGTATGACAAACTTGGTTTTTCTATTGTAATGCTGATTAATTAGAAATTTGGCTATTTGTAATATAAAATGAGAGAATGACTTGTCATGTCCCATGTGAATTTTGGACTTGAGACTTCTGGACTACCAGGTCAACAATCTGACCACTGAGCTATTTTTTTTAAGTTCTAATACATGTAGGTATAGCTCTAAACCTAATAAACCATATTAATTAACTATTTTCACCATTTAACATGAATTAAATGTTTTACAGTTTATAATTAAAAAAAAAAAATGATGAGAAAAAATCTTTATTTTGTTGTACACTAGCCACATATCTTATTTGAAAAAAATAATTTGGAATTTTCCCACAATTTAACCATTAGTCCACGTCTCACATTAGAGCAGCTAGGTACTCATTTTTCCTCACGAGGTATGAGTGGACCCCAAACATTCAAGTAAAGAGCAGTAAATGTACACTGCTAGGGATCGAACCCAGGTCACTGTGCATGCAATGCCGAGTGCTTGTTTATCCACAGTGACTACTCATATGAATATAAATCAAATCTATTTGATTTAGAATTTACCTTTCACACATTTTTGTGATCTTGACTATAGTTTCTAACAAGTTAACTTGGCATATTTATATTGAAATTAATTTTACAGACATGCCTATTTCAGAGGATAAAAGCAGCTTTTTGCTAGACATCAAACCAGATGTCAGCAATTTATTAGAATCTAACTGGATGAAATTTGTACGTTGTACTAAAGACCAAATAAACATTAATTTGATGCCATTTGAGTACAAAGAATCAATTTTTTACAAGTAAGTCATTTTATTTACAGGAATTGATACCTTGTTATATTAAAATTTAGTTGGAGGGCATTCAAAATAAAAAGACCATAACTCTTTGGTGCATATTTTTCTGATGTTTAGGATTAAGTCACAATGTTCATGCTGGGTTTTCCTACTAAAAAGTTAAAATATCAAAAACAGTAAGTAGGAAAATTATAAATATGGTATGATGTATCTAATGTACCCCTATCTTGAGCACTGTGCAAAATAAAAAAAATATCTGGAGGAAAAACAGTTTTCTCTTTGGATCTTCTGGGTGGGAAGACTATAAAATTATGCTACAACAATAATGAAAATTTTAACGTACAAAGGAACTGTGGTACTTATGTTTTTTCTTATTTATTTCCATGTGCAGAGTTGTCAAACTTATTCCTCCTGGAACAGAACTTCTGGTTGACTATGTACAGAAGTGTCAAGATGTTATTTATCCAAGTGACAAGAATAAGTTCTTGGACTCCACATGGTTTAAATGTGAAATTTGCAACATCAAGATTCCATCATTGATCTTTGTAATGAAACATGCAATGTTTTGCAACAAAAGAAAATGTATTGCTGTCACTGTAGACTGTGATCATGAAGCTGATGTATTGGAACAGATACAGCCATATTCAGCTGATGAAGCTGTTAATGAACACAAATATAATTACACATCCGAGGAAAACATAAGTTTAATGCAACAGTGTACACTATGTCGGGAAAAAATAAACTGTGAGTGTCTCTTGAACAAAAGAGTGAAATCGGAACAAAATGACTTAAACAACATCATTGAATGTACAGAAATACTTAAATTGACTAATGTAGAGGAAGAAGAAAATAAAATAAATATACATCCATATTCAGTAGATGAATCTGTTAATGAACACAATCATAATGTTTGCAGATCAAAGGAAAACATAAGTTTGATGCAGCAGTGTACTTTATGCCGGGAAAAAATCAACTGTGAGTGCCTCTTGAACAAAAAAGTGAAATTGGAACAAAATGACTCAAACAGTATCATTGTATGTACAGAAATACCTAAATTTACTAATCTACTGAGGGAAGAAAACAAAATACTCAATAATAATTCCAGTGAAAATGTTTCACCACTGCAAAGGTCAAGTACTTCTAAAGCATTCTATAAAAGACAGCTGTTTGAGTGTAATGGGTGTGGAAATCTTCATGCTTCTAAAAGTATTCTGACAAAGCACATTTTCAGGTGCAATAAATCATTTTTACAATTAGATTGTTTGAAGCAGCACTCTAAGAATCATTCTGGTAAAATCCAATATCATTGTGATGTATGCAAGAAATCTTATAATTACTTATCTTCTCTAAAGAAACACATGCGAACTCATACCGGAGAAAAACCATATAAGTGTAATGTGTGCCATAAATCTTTTTCACAATCATATAATTTAAAAATCCACACTAGGACTCATACTGGTGAAAACCCATACGAGTGTAATGTATGCCATAAATCTTTTTCACAATCATATAACTTTAAAATCCACACTAGGACACATACAGGTGAAAAACCATATCAATGTACTTTGTGCAATAAATCTTTTTCGAATAAATCTGCTCTCAAACTTCACACTAGAACACATACAGGTGAAAAAACCATACAAGTGTAATGTATGCCATAAATCATTTTCAATATTAAATAATTTAATAAAACATACTAGGACTCATACAGGTGAAAAAACCATACCAATGTAATGTATGCCATAAATCTTTTAGGAATAAATCTGCTCTCAAATCTCACACTAGAACACATACAGGTGAAAAACCATACGAGTGTAATGTATGCCATGAATCATTTTCACAATTCTATAATTTAAAAAAACATTCTAGGATTCATACAGGTGAAAAACCATACCAATGTAATGTATGCCATAAATCTTTTTCGGAAGCATATAATCTCAAATTGCACACTAGAACACATACAGGTGAAAAACCATACAAGTGTAATGTATGCCATAAATCTTTTCCACACTCATCTAAATTAAAAAGGCACACTAGGACTCATACAGGTGAAAAACCATACAAGTGTAATGTATGCCATAAATCATTTTCAATGTCAAATAATTTAAAAAAACATACTAGGACTCATACAGGTGAAAAACCATACCAATGTAATGTATGCCATAAAAATTTTTCGGAAGCATATAATCTCAAAATGCACACTAGAAAACATACAGATGAAAAACCATATGAGTGTAATGTATGTCATAAATCATTTTCAAATTCCAATATCTTTAAAATACACACAAGAATTCATGCAGGTGAAAAAACCATACCAATGTGATTTGTGCTATAAATCTTTTTCAAAACCATGTATTTTAAAAATTCACACTAGAGTTCATACAGGTCAAAAACCATACCAATGTGATGTGTGCAATAAATCTTTTTCACGATTAGATAAATTAAAAATGCACACTAGGACTCATACAGGTGAAAAACCATACCAATGTGATGTGTGCAAGAAATCCTTTTCACGATCAGATAAATTAAAAATCCACATTAGGACTCATACCGGAGAAAAACCATGTGATGTGTGATGTATGCCATAAATCCTTTTCACTATTATCTAGTAAGAAAATTCACATCAGACTGCATACTGGTGAAAAACCATACAAATGTGATTTATGCCATAAATCCTTTTCACGCCTATCTGGTTTAAAAAATCACACTAGACTGCATACAGGTGAAAATTCTCAAAAGGACACATATGGGAGGTAAGCCATATAAATTTAATTGTAGGAAAGTGGTAAATGTGCTAGTCTGATAATGCAGGTAGCATAGGGATCTGTTGGTTCGAATCCCAACCAGTGCATGATTTTTTCTTTATTAATTTGAGTTTCTGACCACACCTATCAAAATAATACCTCATTCATCAACCCAAACAGAAAGAACACAAAACCCACAACAAACATCCCAGCAATCTTCAGACCAACAAACACCACACCAACCAAACCAAAACCAATCCCTTCAATGCAGAGCATGTCAACGAGTATGCAAAACCAAGGCGGGGCGCATCAGTCATGAGAGAAATGCGACATGCAGAGTGGTGATAGAGGACATGGAAACATCGGATACGATGACTACCTAAATCATGTATGTATGTGTGTATGTTCTTTATACAAATCCACACCGTTTGACCGAGAAACCTGAAATTTTGCACATAGCTCCTTTTGGATCAGGAAATTCTTCTAGGCTAGGTTATATCTCCCTAAGGTTAAGCTACAATGAGTAAGGATAAAAAATGGATGGGTGACGCAAAAAAAATTCACGTTTTTTGACATTTTTTCTTGAGATTTGTCGTGACGACCTATCAAATCAAAGCGAGAAAGTTTTAGGCAAGGGTTTGAGCTTTCAATTGACATATCGATCCCGAATTTCTGATGAGCCGTTCTTGAGCTACGCCGGGTAAGGTTTAAAAAAGGATGGGTAACATGTAAAATATTCACGTTTTTTGACATAAATGACAATTTTTCTCGAAATTTGAAGTGACGACTTATCAACTCAGAGCGAGAAAGTTTTAGGCAAGGGTTTGGGCTTTCATTTGACATATTGATCGTGAAATTCTGATGAGCCATTCTTGAGCTACGCCGGGGAAGACCAGAAAATAGATGGGCGACAAAAAATATTCAGGTTTTTTTTTCAAACCTAAATGACATTTTGTGTGTGTGTGTGTGTGTGTGTGTGTGGTGTCATTTTTTCTCGAAATTTGAAGTGACGACTTATCAACTCAGAGCGAGAAAGTTTTAGGCAAGGGTTTGGGCTTTAATTTGACATATTGATCGTGAAATTCTGATGAGCCATTCTTGAGCTACGCCGGGGAAGACCAGAAAATAGATGGGCGACAAAAAATATTCAGGTTTTTTTTCAAACCTAAATGACATTTTGTGTGTGTGTGTGTGTGTGTGTGGTGTGTATGTATGGTGTGGTGTGTGTGTGTGGTGTGTGCGGGTGTGGGTGTGTGTGTGTGGGTGTGTGTGTGGTTGGGTGTGTGTGTGTGCTTTGCTGTGTTTGATGGGCTGGAGAAGCGGCGGGTGTAACCCGCTAGTTATCTATCTTTATCTATAAAAGAAAGCTGTCTGTATGTGTGTATGTGTGTATGTATGTATGTTCTTTATACAAATCCACACCGTTTGACCGAGAAACCTGAAATTTTGCACATAGGTCCCTTTGGATCAGGAAATTCTTCTAGGCTAGATTATATCTCCCTGAGGTTAAGCTACAATGAGTAAGGATAAAAATGGATGGGTGACGCAAAAAAAATTCACGTTTTTTGACATAAATGACATTTTTTCTCGAAATTTGTCGCGACGACATATCAACTCAAAGCGAGAAAGTTTTAGGCAAGGGTTTGAGTTTTCAATTGACATATCGATCGCGAATTTCTGATGAGCCGTTCTTGAGCTACGCCGGGTAAGGTAAAAAAAAATGGATGGGTAACATGTAAAATATTCAAGTTTTTTTACCTAAATGACATTTTTTCTCGAAATTTGTCGCGACGACATATCAACTCAAAGCGAGAAAGTTTTAGGCAAGGGTTTAGGCTTTTATTTGACATATTGATCGCGAAATTCTGATGAGCCATTCTTGAGCTACGCCGGGGAAGAACAGAAAAGAGATGGGCGACAAAAAATATTCAGGTTTTTTTTCAAACCTAAATGACATTTTGTGTGTGTGTGTGTTTGTGGTGCGTGTGTGTGGTGTGTTTGTGGTGTGTGTGTGTGGGTGTGTTTGTGTAGTGTGGGGTGGGGTGTGTGGGTGTGCGTATGGTTGCGTGTGGGTATGCGTGGGTGGGTGTGTGTGCGTGTGTTTGTGTGTGGTGTGAAGTGTGTGCGTTGTGTGTGTTTGATGGGATGGCGAAGCGGCGGGTGTAACCGGCTAGTTATTATTAAAATGCAGTTTATGCAATAAATCTTTTTCGCGAGCAGATCACATGAAAGTGCACACTAGAACACATATGGATGAAAGTCTATATATCAATGTTTTGTGTGCAATAATTCTTTGAAGCAATCAGGTGAACTTGACAATCACTTCTGGTGAAAGCATTCATAGAGATGAGAGGCCTTATCAATGTACTCTATGCAATAATTTCAATTTGATTCTTTCAATTGTGAGTTACATTACATATTTCCTGGGGGTCTTTTCTAAAAAAGAAGAAATTCCTATCTGCTGCGTCCATTATTTAGAACTATTGCACCCCATTTTGCTCACTCTTCAACTTTCGAAAACATTTGCTACACTTAAGAAGTTTAGCAGATGTTTTATGGGTTCCGAGTGAATTGTTTCCATCTCTTGCCCTGGATATCCAAGAGTTTGGAGTCTTATGAGTGCAAGTGCTGGGCACTCGAGTAGCATGTGAGGCACTCACTCTCAAAACACTTTCTACACTCAACTGTGCCATTGTATACCCCAGTGATGTTTAAGTGTTTTCTCAGGAAGCTGTGGCCTGTTAGTAGACCAACCATTTTTCTGATGTTTGTTCTACCCAGATTAATGAGTTTTTGGGTTGTTGTTTTAAGAGGCTCTTTTATCATTTCCTTAGATTGCCTAAGTCTTATGACGTTTGTCCAGTCCTTTTTGTGCCTATCTTGGATCCTGTCAGTTATAGCTCCTTTTGCTATAAAATTAGGTATGGCAAGAGCTCTGGTCTGTTGTAGATTATTTCTGATCAGGCTTTTGCAAGTTGGTCAGCCTTTTCATTTTCTTCTACACCAGTATGTCCTGGTACCCAGATTAACTTGATACTATTGGTTCTGGCTAATCTTTCAAGGGATCGTCTGTGTGTGGTATCTGCATTAGGTAGGTACCCTAACACGTACAAACTTTGCCGAAATGACCTAGTGCAAGTTAGGCACCTATATGCAACCGACTGCAGTTACTTATCTCTCCAGCAGAACATATCTCTCTCTCGTCGGCTTAACATCACAGCATATAGGTGTGCCTTATTTTTCATTCATTTTTCAATTTTCAATTTTCAAACTAAATATCATTATTTAGTTAATCAAAGCCCACAAATTCCAAATCATAAAAGCTTTCATTACCATATCCCGCTCGCGATAGAACCGCCGCGTCGCGTCGCGCCGTTATCCGCGAAAAAGTGTTAAGTGGTAATGGGTAAGTTTTATGTTAAAGTTATCCTCTTAAACCTGCCTTAATTTATACAGTCCACTACAATTTAACAAAAACATTTTTGGTCATTCGAGCCAAGGATACCTTTTTTTGGATCCTGTGAAGAGAAACCTTTTTTTGGCTTTTTTATAACTCACTTTATAACAAGGGTCTGCTTTCAAAAACCACGTTTTTTAATACTGCATTTTTTTTCTCGTCAGCATTTTAATCATACTTTTATTGCATACTTATCTGATTTGTATTTTTAAATTGATTTTCTTGTTTTAATTTCACATTTTGTCAATATAAATAAAGTTTTATTTCTTTAAACTTGAGCATTACGCTTTTCAAAGCATTGAGGTACGTAAATTGTATTTATATATTTTTTTTGAGCATAAGCTTTATTTATTTAAATTACAAGTTTGCCTCTTTTATTTCGAGAACTTTAATTGTTCGTTTAAACTTTAATCATGGTTAAAGGCGATAATGCTCAACTTGAAGAACTTAACAAAGGCAAATTGAAAGCATTGATTGCGAAGAAAGAGAACGCCTTCTCTATTCTTCAGTCCATCTTTGATTTGGCAAGGCAAGTCAAATCAAGGGAAACAGCTATTTCGTTACATAATAAAATTCACAATGTAGAGTCTTTAAAAACGACCTTTTTAAATTGTGTTGATGAGATCAACGAACTTTCATTGCTCATAGATCCTGATAATTACGAGCCTACATTTCAAGGTGTAGACACTGTTTATGATATGTATGGTTATATTAAAAAGAAGCATACTCAATATCCAATCGTGCTTGATAAAGATGTACCTCCTGCAGTACAAGTTCAGTCAAAGGTCAAATTACCATTTCTTGATCTCAAAGTTTATTCAGGAGACCCTACTGAGTGGCCTCTCTGGTATGAGTCTTTCAAGACACTTATCCATGAGAATCAGGATTTATCTGATACCCAAAAGGTTCAGTACCTCATGTCAAAATTATCAAGTTCAGCACTTACTGTTTGTTCTGGAATCTTGCCTACAGCTAACAATTATAATCTCATATTACAATCATTGGTTCAGAGATATGATGATAAGAGGACATTAGCAATGTCATATGTAGAAAAAATGTTTAAATTTAAACCTATTAAAACAGAATCAGCAACCCAATTAAATTATTTTTGCGAACAGTTTTCAGCTTCAGTATCAGCATTAAAAAATCTAGGCATTCAAGATTTGGGTGACTTTATTATACTCTGCATAGCATTAGGAAAATTAGATACAGACACCACAAAATTGTTTGAAATGTCAGTAAAAAATTCAGATTTTCCCACCTATTCTCAACTTGACACATTTATCAAGGAGCAGGCTAAAATGTTAGGTAGAATGCCGAAAAGAGTGGAATCTCAGCAGTCCACTGCTAACTCAGGCAAAATATCTCATAAAAATATGTCTCAAAACATTTCTCATTCCTTTGTTGTAGAGAAAATAAAACCCCAGGTTTGCCTTGTGTGTCATCTCTCTAATCATCCTTTATTTAACTGTGATCATTTTCTCAAATTGAATCCCTTTCAAAGGTTCGAGTTGGTAAAACAATTTAAATTTTGCATTAATTGTCTTAACCCTGGTCATATAGTCACTACTTGTAAGTCCAAGCATACATGCAAGCATTGTTCAGGTAAACATAACAGTTTATTACATTTTAGGGAAACGGTGCCATCAGGTGCATCGGAGTCTTTGCTATCTAAAGCGGGTCCTAGTCAGGCTAGTGACGCTGCCACATATTGTTCTACTGAACAAACACCAGTCGAACATACAGTATTGCTTTCCACAGCAAAAGTGTGTATCACTGATCAAAAAGGTAGGATACATTTAGTACGCATGTTACTTGACTCTGGCAGTATGAATAATTTTATTACCGATTCTTGTGCTAAAAAGCTAGGTCTTGTAGTGCAGAACAATCCGACTTCCGTGCAAGGAATAGGATCCACTACAAAGTCCGTGTCAGGGCAAACATGCTTTAACTTTTCTTCTCGTTTCGATTCAAACATTTCGTTTTCAATTCAGGCACTTGTTGTCGATCATGTAACAAATAAGTTACCCACTTGTAAAATTGACAAGCGCGCACTCAAACACTTACAGGGTGTACAAATCTCTGATGACACTTTTTATGAACCACAGAGCATTAGTGGGATATTAGGAGCCTCATTATGGCCCCTCCTCATAGAAAGTGGGCAGATTATCGGTGAGACAAACTGTCCAGTTGGTGTTAAAACAAAGCTAGGTTATGTAGTCATGGGTTCAGCCCCTACATATAGTAGCGTAGCTAAACACACGTTTTGTGCATTCATAGAATCGTCTCTCGATAGTATGGTTAGCAAGCTTTGGGAGTTAGAACAAATTCCTGAGTGTGATGCTTCCCCTTACAATGAGGAGGAAACATTATGTGAAGATTATTTTAAAAATACTATCACTAGAGATAAAACAGGTCGTTTTACTGTAGCACTTCCTTTCAAGGAGAGTCCTTCTGTTCTGGGCGATTCTTATACCCAGGCTGAAAGCAGACTCTTGAGCTTAGAGAAAAAGCTTGGGAAATCACCCGAGTTTAGGTCCGGTTATAACAAAGCCTTACAAGACTTTGTTAATAGTGGACATATGTCTCTTAGTTATGATACTTCAGGTGTTTTTATACCACATCACGCGGTTGTGAAGGTCAGTAGTTCAACTCCGATCAGACCCGTGTTTGATGGTTCGTGTCTCACTACGAGCAAAAAATCTTTAAATGATATTTTATTCGCTGGTCCTAATATTTATTCTGACCTCTTTGTTGTATTGTTGAATTTTAGACTTTTTAGCATTGCAGTTTCAGCAGACATACGGAAAATGTTTCGTCAAATTTTCATTCGATCTGAGGATAGGCAATTCCAAAAAATACTTTGGCGCTTTAATCCAACTGACCCAATCTCTGTTTATACATTAAACACGGTCACATTCGGTCTCAAACCATCACCATGGTTAGCATTGAGAACCGTAAAACAGTTAGTTTTGGAAGAATCAAAAAATTATCCTCTCGCATCCAGTGTTGTCAGTAGGGATAATTATATGGACGACGTAGCTACCAGCTTGTTCGATGAAAATCAGGCTAAAAGGCTTCAGTCTGAACTTATTAATTTCTTTCAATCAGGGGGTTTCGAGTTGGTCAAGTGGGCCTCAAATTCGCCCTCCTTACTAGAAAATATTCCCGAGTCAGACAGGCTATGTAAAAATCTAGAGTGGGATTCTAACAGCTTATCAAAAATTTTAGGTATGCAGTGGAACGCCAAAGAAGATTCATTTTGTTTTAGCATAGACCTAAGTACAGACTCTGTCTGCAGCAAGAGATCGATACTCTCCTTCGCTGCTAAAATTTGGGACATTTTAGGTTTTTTGTGTCCTGTCATTATCAAAATAAAAATTTTACTTCAGAAATTATGGAGTACAAAAATTGGGTGGGACGATATCCCTCCTCAGTCTATTGTAAAAAATTGGAATAATTTTCGTCTGGAGCTTCAAACTCTATCTCACTTGAATTTACCTCGTCATATAGGGGTTCCCAATGATACACTACCTGTTTCACTAGTTGGGTTTTCAGACGCTAGTGAAAAGGCGTATGCATGTGTCATTTACGGTCGTGTTGTTCAACCCAACAATGACGTCACAGTTCAATTCGTTTGCGCAAAATCGAAAGTTGCGCCACTCAAAACTATTTCCATTCCCAGGTTAGAACTTTGCGGAGCATTACTTCTGTCGAAGTTAATGCGACTGGTAATTAACACTTACCAGTCCCGGTGTAATATTAGCAGCGTTATTTGTTTTTCAGACTCGACTGTCGCATTAAACTGGATTTCAGAAAGTCCAAGCCGGTGGAATGTATTTGTGGCTAACAGGACGACTAAAATTCAGGAAAATGTTGATAAGGCTAATTGGTTTCACTGTCAGGGCTCAGATAATCCAGCTGACTTGGCGACTCGAGGTCTGACTCCTACCGAGCTTACGTCCCCTCAATGTATTTGGTTTACCGGTCCAGCCTGGTTGTCACATGACGAACTAGAGTCTCACCTCAGACCTGTCGAACTTCTAAATACTGTTCCAGAGGAAAAGAGAAATGTAGTATTTCTTTCCACAGAAAGTAAATTAGATAGCACGTACACATTCTTCTCTCCCATATTTCAGAGATTTTCATCTTGGTCTAAACTTATAAAAACATTTGTTTATATTCTAAGATTTGCTAAGCTGTTGCCTAGAGGCAGTGAACCAACCCATGGGGACTTACAAGTCGCCGAACACTTCATTATAAAAATAGTTCAAAATCATTTCTTTAAATGTATTTTTATTAACATTAGCAATCAGCACTATCCTCCTAATCTACGAAAGTTGAATCCATTTATACAGGATGGACTCATCAGAGTGGGGGGTAGATTGGTAAATTCTCACCTTTCATACGAACAAAAGCATCCTTTATTATTGCCACAGAAGGAGCATGTGGTTTGTCTTTTGGTTGAGCATTTCCATAAGCACAACTTACATGTTGGTTCAACATTATTATTCGCGCTACTCAGAAATAACTATTGGATACTGGGTGCACGAAATCTTGTTCGTAAGGTAGTTAGATCTTGTAATCGGTGCTTTCGTTGTAAACCAGAGGAATGTCAGCCGTTCATGGGTAATTTACCCGACTACAGGGTCCAGCCTGCTGTTAAGGCATTTTTACACACAGGCATGGACATGGGCGGCCCATTCTACATAACCATGAGTCGACATCGTGGTGTCAAGAGCCAAAAAGCTTATCTCTGCCTTTTTATATGCATGTCAACTAAGGCACTACATATAGAACTTGTATCAGACCTCACTACCGCCGCTTTCATGGCGGCACTAAAAAGATTTTTAGCACGTCGTGGTCCAGTCCTATATCTTTATAGTGATAATGGCACTAATTACATAGGGGCAAAAAATCAATTAGATGAACTCTATTCCTTACTTAATTCTCGTGATTATAACTCGGCTATGCAGAACGAGTTGAACTCTCAAAAAATCAAGTGGAAATTTAGCGTCCCTTCTGGTCCTCATATGTCCGGTATTTGGGAAAGTAGCATTAAAAGTGTTAAAACTCACCTCTACAAAATTGTAGGCACTCAAATTTTATCCTTTGAAGAACTAAGTACAGTTCTTGCGCAAATTGAATGTTTGCTTAATTCTAGGCCTTTGTGTCCACTCAGCACTACTGATTCATCTGAACCCGTCGCTTTGACTCCTTCTCATTTCCTTACATTCCAGCCTTTGTCTCACTTACCTTCGCGTGATGTGATCTCAGAGCCTCCTAACAGATTAACTCGTTATGAGTTACTTGATCGCATGGTACAAACATTTTGGAAAAGATGGAGCTCAGAATATCTGAATTCCTTACAAGTTAGAGCTAAGTGGGATAAGCATGTTCCACCTATAACTGTTGGGACAGTAGTGTTAGTTAAACAAGACTCGTTCGTTTCGCCATTGCAATGGCTGTTAGGGAAAGTCACCAAGACATATCCTGGAACGGATGGAGTCATTCGAGTTGTAGAAATCAAAACAAAAAATGGTTCGTTTAAGAGGCCAGTCATCAAACTGTGTCCTCTACCTACCCAGTAGTAATATACTTGCCATTGATTCATAAATCATAAATCACAGTATATACAGGGTGTAATTTTTTTCTCTCTCAAAATTTGTAAATAATTTTCAATTTTCCTTTGTTTCTTTCAAGAAATAATTTGTCTTGCTTTCAATTTGTCTACCTTTTTGGTGATGGTATAATTTCCAATTTTGCTAATTTTTTTTCTTTTCAATTTTTGCAATTTATTTTTGTTTTTGCCAATTGGGTTTTTTTTTGGCTTTTGAAAGCAGATCCTTTCAAAGTGGGGGGTATGTGTGGTATCTGCATTAGGTAGGTACCCTAACACGTACAAACTTTGCCGAAATGACCTAGTGCAAGTTAGGCACCTATATGCAACCGACTGCAGTTACTTATCTCTCCAGCAGAACATATCTCTCTCTCGTCGGCTTAACATCACAGCATATAGGTGTGCCTTATTTTTCATTCATTTTTCAATTTTCAATTTTCAAACTAAATATCATTATTTAGTTAATCAAAGCCCACAAATTCCAAATCATAAAAGCTTTCATTACCATATCCCGCTCGCGATAGAACCGCCGCGTCGCGTCGCGCCGTTATCCGCGAAAAAGTGTTAAGTGGTAATGGGTAAGTTTTATGTTAAAGTTATCCTCTTAAACCTGCCTTAATTATATACAGTCCACTACAATTTAACAAAAACAGTCTGCATTCCGAAACAAGTTTTGAACTTATTTGGTATGATCAGTATGATGTTATAGCTTTAATTGCTGCTTGGCTGTCAGATAAGAATTTAATGTCCTTCTTAAAGAATCTTATTTTAATGCTTTTATGCACAGCTATTAGGATGGCTAGGACTTCAGCTTGAAATACTGTGGCATGTTTCCCCAAGCCTACTTTAATTTGTTTCTTGTGATGTACGCCAAATATTCCTGCTCCTGTCCCATCCTTGGTTTTGGATCCGTCAGTATACCATACTACATCACCTTTTTTCATTTTACTTCCGAGAAATTTCTAAGATTAGAAATCGGAAGTATTGTGTTCGTTTTTGTAAAAAAAAATATTTTTTTGCTCCGATTTCAATTTTTTTCATATTTCTGGACGTTTCATAACCTACTTAGTAAATTTGGTTTTGTGTCCGTCTGTCGGTCTGTCTGTTAAAACGATTCCTTGTAACGCGCAAATCTCGGAAACTACTCGACCGATTTTGATGAAATTTTGCACACATCTAGAAGACATTCTGTAGATGGTCCCATTTTAAATTCATCGAATTCATACTAGCGGTTCTGGGTGAAAGAGACCATGCGCCTGACCACTAACTTTTTACTTAAACGCTTATATCTCGTGAACGGTACACCCGATTTCGATGAAATTTTGTAAGAATATGCATATTATTGTTTTACATAGGTTATTTATATTTATTTTTAAGTTAATTATAGTTTGACTCTGATATTTAAGAAAACCCGAAATTTTGGACAAAAAAGTAAAAAAATAAGGACCACGACTTGCCAATACAGAATTTTTTGTGGAATTTAGAATGTAGAAAAAAAGATATTCTACCATATAAAACAAATTTGAAGAAAATCGGTTGAGCCGTTTTGGAGATACAAGTAATTTTCTATAAAATCTCAAAATTGGCACGTGTTTACAATGTGAAGCAATCACGAGGAAGTATTGTGTCTATAATTGGCAGTGTTTTTTCCTTAGTTCTCTAGAATGTATTACTAGTTCTACTGGAGAGGTAAATATGTGTTTTTTTGGCATTTGATCTGAGATCATAAGAAGCTTTTAATCTTTTACGATGGAGTTTATTCTGACATGTCCCAAAGTGGGGTTTTTGGGTTTCCAGTGGTTATTGCACTCTAGTCTATACAGGGTGGGGCAAAAGTCTGGAAACCCCTGAATAACTTTCGAATGGCTTCTTCGATAAAATTAAAATTTTGTAAGGCAAACCGGGCTAATATGACCTTTCTTTAGAGTCGGGTCGATTTTTGTTACCGGCCCCCATGTCGGGGCCAGGGGGGCCAACTTCATTTTTTTAAATACGAACCCCCACCTTGCGATACATTTTTGGAAAGGTCTTTAAATAAGAAATACATTGGTGCAAATTTTATTTTTTTATATTATTTGTTTGCGAATTGCGTCCAACTTTGTGTATGCAGTAAAGTCTGGAAACCCCTGAATATCTTTCGAAAGGACTTTCTCAGTAAATTTAAAATTGTGTACGGTAGCCCGGTTTACCGTACAGAATTTTAAGTTTACCAAAGAAGGCATTCGAAAGTTATTCAGGAGTTTCCAGACTTTTGCCCCACCCTGTATAAAGCTGCTCTAGCCATCCCTTTGATATAAATATCAAGAGGGGGAAGGTCTAGTATTGCTTCTAGTGCTAGGGAGGGTGTGGTTCTCATAGCTCCAGTAACACCTAGACAAGCCTGCCTTTGTATCTTGCCTATCTTGGTTTTTACTGTAACTTGTTCTAAGTAAAGAGCAGAAAAAGATTCTACTCTGCTGGGGATTGAACCCAGGTCACCATGCGTGCAACGCCTAGCGCGCTAACTCACGCGGCCACGTTGACTACTAACACTAACATAATGTTTGCACGTCAGAGGAAAACATAAGTTTGATGCTGCAGTGCACACTATGCCAGGAAAAAATCACTTGTGAATGCCTTGTGAAATAAAGAGTGAAATGGGAACAAAACAACATAAACAAATTCATTTAATGTACGGAAGCACTTAATTTTACTAATGTTGAAAAAGAAGAAAATTATATACACAACAATAATAATTATTGCAGTGAGAATGCTGTACCATTGCAAAGGTCTAGTCTCCCAAAAGCACTGTAGCCATTTGAGTGAAATGGGTGTGCAAATTTCTATGCTTTTACAAGTATTCTGACAAGGCACATTTTCGAGGTATGCAATAAATCATTTTTACTTTTAGATTAAGAATCATGTATTTTGATAGAGCATTTTACACTTTTATGTCAATTATTGTAATTATAAATACTTTTATTTTAAAATATAATAATGTGTCTTATTTGAATTTTGTTGTTTAAAGCAGATTATTTTCTTTCTTTTTTCCAAATTGTGTGTGTGTGATAAAAAACCTATTTCTTGCAAAAGAATTGAATGACATGTGATTCGAACCCACAACCACAAAACCAAGAACGTAGCATTTAATTATTATATAGCATAATCTGTATAATGTACCGTATAGGTGAACATTGTGGTATTGCGTTCTTGTCCCATCTACTGGAGAGTGCTACTAGTTGCTGGAATTATGTGGAGCAAAGTCAAGGGACTTTGGCAGCTGATACTCAGTTAAAAGTTGGATAACTTTCCAGTTGAATTACAGCTGGACTTCAGGTGCAAGGTGGACCAGGTGGGCAAGTAGATATTTTCCACCAATGGTATACATCCAGGTGACTGTGTTGTCTGGGGACCATGTGTGGTGTCACTAGTGATGGCCGCGAGCTGCGAGGCGAGGCGAACTGTTCGCGCGAACTGCGAGGCGAGCGCGAGTTGGACAAAAACTCGCCTCGCACCTAAAAAAGTTCGCGCGAGGCGAACTGTAAAAAAACTCGCCCCGCGCGAGCGCGAGTCGTCATTTCTGCGAGGCGAACTAGTTCGCAATTCGCCCTAAATACTATTTTAATCCCATAGGGAAACTTTTTCAAACGTAACGTTTTAATAGATCATTTTATTGGAATAAAGATACCCAGCGGCTGTTTTTGAAAAGTATTTTATTTTTAAACATGAGCGGCCGTTTGGAAAATGTTTTTGGGGTTCTGCCACATAAACCGGACTAACATAGGATTTATAGAGTCGCAGTTTCAGTATTTAATGAGTTTGAGTTTGTTTACCATGCCAATCATAAGAATTAGTTTAGAAATGTGTGATGATTTTTATTCGTATTCAAATGCAAAAGTTAGAGTAGTTATAACTAATACATAAAATATACAGTATCTTTCAGAAAAGGTGGCCACCCCCTCGTAACTTTTGAACGCGACGGAATTTTTCAATTCTGTAAAGTTCTAAGTGTAGGAAGTGCCCTATGGCCCATCCTGTGGGCATACTTTTTTACGCCCCGGTCGGTCCTTCCGGTCTTTAGGCCATATTTTTTCATTTTTCTCGCGAATTTTAAATAGAATGCTATATTTTTTATTCCTGTTAATTAAAGTCCAAATTAGGCTGAGTATAATGAGCTTTTAAAATTTTCAAAAAGCTTATCAGGGGCGGAGCTGGTAGGGTACAATGTTCAAAACAAGTTACACCCTGTATTTCAGCGTTACTTGGATTTTTTTTGTATAATTTTTATGTACATTTTTTTTTTTTAAGATGAGTGTTTCACAGCCGTTTTTATTTCGTAGCCATGAAACAGGAGCTACTGTAGACGCTTGTGGTCTGTGTTGTAGCCTGCCCATCCCGTCATATGCCTCCCCTCTGATGGGCGAGAAGTGACACAATACTTCCCAATTAGGTGCTGGGTCAACACGAGCGCACCGGAAGGTATCCCTTACAAACAATTGTAACCAAACTAAGAATAAAAAATTTTGTCGGCACGGGGGATCGAACCCGGGACCTTCCGCATGGCAAGCGAGTGCTTAACCACTGAGCTAATCGCGCGCTATAGGTTCAAATACATAGGTTCAAAATATTGTTTTACACCATATGAAATCAAAAAAAAAATTAACCTGCTAGTTTTTCACAACAGTGTCTGGTAAAGTTGGTGAATTTCAAAATTATTGGATTTTTTTGTTGTTGAGGAAACACAATTGGCATAGAAAATAAATAATACTTAATAAGGGAATAATATTTCAATAAACATAAGTAAGTGCGAAATTAAATGAAAACAATTTCTTCTAAATCAAAAGAGGGGGTGGCCACCTTTTCTGAAACATACTGTATAATCTTAAATTATTTATTGAAGCTATGTGTACTTTGTCCCATTTGTGATGTGTTTCTCGGTCCAACAACAACGACATATATTATGCACTAGCAGGCTGTCGCCCGCTTTGCGGGCCGAGGCATGGCCGTGAAAGCAAAAAATCCTTTTTCGCCAATGGCAGGTGTTGTAGTGGGAATTTCGAAAAATCCCGTCTTATTGCACATCTAGACTATAAGACAAGGCTACCTACCAAATTTCAGCTTCCTAGGACTTACGGTTTGGGCTGTAGAGCGATGATCAGTCAGTGAGTGGTCAGTCAGTGACTTTGACATTTATATATTAAGATTAAATATATCAAAATATTTCTTAAGAAACAGAGATTTTACTATCCCTTTTTGAAGAACAATTCTGCATTGTTTGCATAAAAAAGCATAGTTTACACTCTGGAAGCGCGAGGCGAACTGCGCGAACTAAACTCGCGCGAACTACGAGGCGAGCGCGAGTCAAGCCAAAGTTCGCCTCGCCTCGCGCTTTTGCCATCACTAGGTGTCACACAAGTTTATTTTCTTTTCATTTTTTTATTAGAAGGTTGGAGCTGGAAAGGGTTCGAAATTTTGGACAAGTTAGCTCCGCTCCTCTCTATACAAATAAACTGGTGTGACACAACACAACTTTTTTCATCACTCAAAAAGAAGTCAAATTTCGCCACTGGTGACTCAACGGTAACAGTTAGCTGAAAATCAATGTCAAATTCTTAATCAGCATCTCAAAATCTTTGATATGTGACAACTTCCATCTAGTATGAATAGTAAACATAGTCTGCGGGGACCCCCCCAAAATGCCCATAATTGGGCGTGGTTTCGATAAGTTAAAAATAAGAATGGACCCCTATTATTCTTTTTAAATTTCCTACCTATATCTTATCAATTAGCCAGAAGCACCAAATGTCGGTCGAAGGGCTGCCATGGGCAAGAGCGATTTTTTTCAACTGTTTGTGCTCAGTCTTATATACACACAGGGTCCGCAAAAAAATGGAGCCACTTGAAATATCTAGAGAACGGGTTAAAAATTCATTTTAAAAATTCTATGACACGTGTACCATCATATCGAGGGGGGGAACTGTTATTACTAGGTATTAATTTTTTATCTATACCAGGGGCGGTCCCAGGGGGGTCTGATAGTCAGATTTGTCTGACTCATGCATGACCTATGACACGCAAATACCTCTGTGGCCGACGAGATGTATTTGTCAAACGCCTTCTCGGGTATCTGAGCAAATAATAAAGTTAATATACTGTTTTTATACATACCTATACATTATAATACATGTTGCAGAATATGTCGTAGTTGTGAATTATATAACACGACCGATATTTATTGATAGTTAGAAAGGATTTTTTTTTTATTATTATAATCATACTTTTCAGCTCTCCAGGTTTTTTTTTTTCATCTTAATTGTTGAGAGAACACCTTTCTTTCCTTCTGATCTGTGAAAATTTAGGCCTTTGACCTACAGACTATTTTTTGTGCTGAAATCGAAAAACTTTGTGGTGGAAGTAGCAAGACTTTACCAGAATGGATTAGGAATTGGATTCTAGTAAACTTTAGTTATATATAAAAAAAAAACACGGCTACTTTACTGAGCGTCGAGAAATAACTCACGGCGTGTGGCAGTCTTTTTATTTCTTGTCTGACAACACTGGCTTGAAATGCGGGAAATTTAAATTTCTCAAACAGTGAGTTAAGTGTTGAGTGAGTGGTCAGAGACTTTGTCAGAATTTGGCGTTACAGGGCTCAAATGAAAGCCGGTGATGTTCTCTGACCAAGAGAAGTAATAGTAAGTACTAATACTAGGTTAGTATGATATCATGTGTTATCTAAAGCAAAGTATTAATACTTCTTTGTGTTACTACGTATAGAGATGTTCAACCTATTGAAAAAAGTTTTTCAGTCTTTTTTTACATAGCTATGAATAAGTAGGTAGCTATTGTAGACGCTTGTGGTATGTTGTAGCTTTTGTCATCCCGTAGTATGCTACTCCTAAGATGGGTGAGAAGTCACACAATACTCTCCATATAGGAGCTGGGTCAGCATCAGCACTTGTGCAATTGAAAATATCCATTGGATACTACTGTAACTAAATGTTTGAATAATATTTTTTGTTGACTCTATTCATGTGCTCATTATTTTGACTGTTCATTTTCAGATACTCAGAAGACAATGTCTCTAAACAAGGACTCCCCCATTTCACTGATAGCAGTAGATATCAGTTCCACACCAGGTGTAGGTCATGGAGTATGGAGCTCCAGATATATTCAAGCCAATACCATATTGGGATCCACTTATGGTATGACACACTTGGCTTTTCTATTGTAATGTTGATTAATTAGAAATTTGGCTATTTGTAATATAAAATGAGAGAATAACTTGTCATGTCTAGGGTGACCATACATCCCACTTTTGGCGGGACAGTCCCGCTTTGGAGCTGTTCGTCCTGCTGTCCCAAGCGATCTCTTCGGGACGTTAAAATGTCCCGCTTTTGACCAAATTCATTAAAATGTCCCACTTTTTACTTTCCTTATCTTACTTATCATAAAGGAATATTTAATAATAATTACCTAACAAAGATTGAGAGAGCATACTTCATAAGCTAGTATTTTTTTGACCCGCTGATTCCGAATCTGAAGATTGCAACCAAAATTTCGGTGAGCTAACTCCAGGAGCCAGGTTTTTTTTTTACGTTTGCCCTCCTAATACATGAATGGTTTGTTTAAATTGAAAAAAAAAAAAATAATAATAAACTGCGCAAAGTTTAGTCAATAAAATTGACTACATTATTGATTCCAAGCGTTTTTTTTTTGTGGGAGGTACCAGTGCAACGTCAGGAGCGCCCCCAGAAAGCATACTTTTTTTCTGTTTAAAAAAGAAACGATAATATGGGTTGGGTATAAAATGGTGACATATTAAATCATTACACTTTTTTAATCCTGAGTGCATGTCATTGTTACTTTTCATTGGTTTTTTTACCTGAGGCGCGGCTTTTGGGCGGGATTTTACCATTTTTAAATTTAGCACTAGAACGGCACATTTCACAAAAATAACTATTCTCTATAAAATTGTAGCCACTAAAATTTCCAATAGTTTTGATCCTATATGTTTTTTGGTGAAAGATACCAGAGCGTCGTCGAAAACCGTAATTTTCAAACATTTTTTATGTGTTTTGGCGGCTTCTAGAGTTAGCTCAACGAAATTTGGATTGCGAACTTCACAATCAGCGAATCAAAATACATATAGAACTGTTGAAAAAAAACTTCTATAATTTTTTATTGGACTATTGCTTTTCGTAGTCGCCACGCTGTCTGTTTCACCCCCCCCCATTTTTACCTCTATAGCTCGCTGTCCTCACGAAGCTGAGTGAGCTTCCAAACATCCAAACCACGGTGACAAGTTATTGCCCCGCCAGGATTTGAAACCGGGTCTCTCGGGTTAACTATTTTCACCATTTTACATTAATTAAATGTTTTACAGATTATAATTTAAAAAAATGATGAGAAAAATTCTTAATTGTGTCCCAATCCATAATTAGCATTGTATTTTTATTTTTATTAAATCCATCTATACAGGGTGGGGCAAAAGTCTGGAAACCCTTAAATATCTTTCAAATTACTTTTTAGTAAATTTAAAAATTTCTATGGTAAACCGGGGTAATAAGACCTTCTTTAGGGTGGGGCTGATTTTCGTTACCGCCGGCCCCCATGTCGGGGCGAGGGGGGCCAACTTCATTTTTTAAATACAAACCCCCACCTTACGATAAATTTTTGGAAATGTCTTGAAATAAGAAATACTTTGGTGTAAATTTTATTTTTTAATACTAACTGTTTGTAAATGGCTTCCAACTGTGTATGCAGTGTAAAGTCTGGAAACCCCTGAATATTTTTCGTAAGGGCTTTTTCAGTATATTTTAAAATTGTGCACGGTAATCGGTGGTAATTTGACCTTCCTTTAACCTGGGGGTGAATTTTGGTACCGGCCCCCATGTCGGGGACAGGGGGGCCAACTTCCTTTTTTTAAATACAAACCCCCACCTTGCGATATAGTTTTGGAAAGGTCTTTAAATAAGAAATACTTTGGTGCTTTATTCCAAAAATGTATCACAAGGTGTGGTTTCGTATTAAAAAAAAAAAAAAAATGAACTTGTCCCAGTCATGGGGGCGGTAAGAAAAATCGGTCCCGTTCTAAAATAAGGTTCCCCATAAATGTGTCCTTCGAAATTTATTATATTCTTTTTATGATGTAGGGGTGTACTAACAAAATAATCTGTTCTTACAAATGCGAGCTGATATTACTCATTAATGTAGGGCTTCTCCCATGGTCAGCTCTATTTTGCTTTTTCAAGAGTAAGGTCTGCCCAGTCCCTCATTGTGTTACAGCCAGATGGTATAACAAAGAACCTGTTGTATAACGAAGTGCTTCAATAACCATAAAACTTATGCAGCGGTGGTGGCCTTGCCTTAACTAAAATGTGGCCATGCCTTTGCCACGCGAAGCGGGCTTAGCCCGCTAGTATTAGCATAAACTGAAAGTGTGCACACTAGCCACATTTGTATCTTATTTGAAAAAAATTAATTTGGAATTTTCCCACAATTTAACCATTAGTCACTTCTCACATTAGATTAGCTAGGTACTCATTTTTCCTCACGAGGTATGAGTGGACCCCAAACATTCAAGTAAAGATCAGTAAATGTGCACTGTTAGGGATCGAACCCAGGTCACTGATGTGCATGCAATGCCTAGTGCTTGTTTATCCACAGTGACTACTCACATGAATATAAATCACATCTATTTGATTCGGAATTTACCTTTCTCACAATTTTGGGATCTTGATTATAGTTTCTAACACGTTAACTTGGTATATTTATATTGAAATTAATTTTACAGGCATGCCTATTTCAGAGGAAAAAAGCAGCTTTTTGCGAGACATCAAACCAGATGTAAGCAATTTATTAGAATCTAACTGGATGAAATTTGTACGTTGTACTAAAGACCAAATAAACATTAATTTGATGCCATTTGAGTACAAAGAATCAATTTTTTACAAGTAAGTCATTTTATTTAAAGGAATTGATACCTTGTTATATTAAAATTTAGTTGGAGGACATTCAAAATAAAAAGACCATAACTCTTTGGTGCATATTTTTCTGATGTTTAGGATTAAGTCACAATGTTCATGCTGGGTTTTCCTACTAAAAAGTTAAAATATCAAAAACAGTAAGTAGGAAAATTATAAATATGGTATGATGTATCTAATGTCGCCCTATCTTGAGCACTGTGTAAAATAAAAAAAATATCTGGAGGAAAAACAGTTCTCTCTTTGGATCTTCTGGGTGGGAAGACTATAAAATTATGCTACAATAATAATGAAAATTTTAACGTACAAAGGAACTGTGGTACTTATGTTTTTTCTTATTTATTTCCATGTGCAGAGTTGTCAAACTTATTCCTCCTGGAACAGAACTTTTGGTTGACTATGTACAGAAGTGTCAAGATGTTATTTATCCAAGTGACAAGAATAAGTTCTTGGACTCCACATGGTTTAAATGTGAAATTTGCAACATCAAGATTCCATCATTGATCTTTGTAATGAAGCATGCAATGTTTTGCAACAAAAGAAAATGTATTGCTGTCACTGTAGACTGTGATCATGAAGCTGATGTAATGGAACAGATACAGACATATTCAGTTGATGAAGCTGTTAATGAACACAAATATAATTACACATCTGAGGAGAACATAAGTTTAATGCAGCAGTGTACACTATGCCGGGAAAAAATAAACTGTGAGTGTCACTTGAACAAAAGAGTGAAATCGGAACAAAATGACTTAAACAACATCATTGAATGTACAGAAATACTTAAATTGACTAATGTAGAGGAAGAAGAAAATAAAATAAATATACATCCATATTCAGTAGATGAAGCTGTTAATGAACACAATCATAATGTTTGCAGATCAAAGGAAAACATAAGTTTGATGCAGCAGTGTACTTTATGCCGGGAAAAAATCAACTGTGAGTGCCTCTTGAACAAAAAAGTGAAATTGGAACAAAATGACTCAAACAGTATCATTGTATGTACAGAAATACCTAAATTTACTAATCTACTGAGGGAAGAAAACAAAATACTCAATAATAATTCCAGTGAAAATGTTTCACCACTGCAAAGGTCAAGTACTTCTAAAGCATTCTATAAAAGACAGCTGTTTGAGTGTAATGGGTGTGGAAATCTTCATGCTTCTAAAAGTATTCTGACAAAGCACATTTTCAGGTGCAATAAATCATTTTTACAATTAGATTGTTTGAAGCAGCACTCTAAGAATCATTCTGGTAAAATCCAATATCATTGTGATGTATGCAAGAAATCTTATAATTACTTATCTTCTCTAAAGAAACACATGCGAACTCATACCGGAGAAAAACCATATAAGTGTAATGTGTGCCATAAATCTTTTTCACAATCATATAAATTAAAAATCCACACTAGGACTCATACTGGTGAAAACCCATACGAGTGTAATGTATGCCATAAATCTTTTTCACAATTCTATAATTTAAAAAAACATTCTAGGATTCATACAGGTGAAAAACCATACCAATGTAATGTATGCCATAAATCTTTTTCGGAAGCATATAATCTCAAATTGCACACTAGAACACATACAGGTGAAAAACCATACAAGTGTAATGTATGCCATAAATCTTTTCCACAATCATCTAAATTAAAAAGGCACACTAGGACTCATGCAGGTGAAAAACCATACCAATGTAATGTATGCCATAAAATTTTTTCGGAAGCATATAATCTCAAAATGCACACTAGAAAACATACAGATGAAAAACCATATGAGTGTAATGTATGTCATAAATCATTTTCAAATTCCAATATCTTTAAAATACACACAAGAATTCATGCAGGTGAAAAACCATACCAATGTGATTTGTGCTATAAATCTTTTTCATATCCATGTATTTTAAAAATTCACACTAGAGTTCATACAGGTGAAAAACCATACAAATGTGATGTATGCCATAAATCCTTTTCACGCCTATCTGGTTTAAAAAATCACACTAGACTGCATACAGGTGAAAATTCTCAAAAGGACACATATGGGAGGTAAGCCATATAAATTTAATTGTAGGAAAGTGGTAAATGTGCTAGTCTGATAATGCAGGTAGCATAGGGATCTGTTGGTTCGAATCCCAACGAGTGCATGAATTTTTCTTTATTAATTTGAGTTTCTGACCACATAATAATAGTATTCTGTAGGCTAGGTGCTGGAAAATGCTTTGAGCATTAACCTGGCTTGGTGGTTACCTTCCACTAAAGGGTGTTATCTATATCTGTAAAAGAAAGCTGTCTGTATGTGTGTGTGTATGTATGTATGTGTGTATGTTCTTTATACAAATCCACACCGTTTGACCGAGAAACCTGAAATTTTGCACATAGCTCCTTTTGGATCAGGAAATTCTTCTAGGCTAGGTAATATCTCCCTAAGGTTAAGCTACAATGAGTAAGGATAAAAAATGGATGGGTGACGCAAAAAAAATTCACGTTTTTTGACATTTTTTCTTGAAATTTGTCGCGACGACCTATCAACTCAAAGCGAGAAAGTTTTAGGCAAGGGTTTGAGCTTTCAATTGACATATCGATCCCGAATTTCTGATGAGCCGTTCTTGAGCTACGCCGGGTAAGGTTTAAAAAAGGATGGGTAACATGTAAAATATTCACGTTTTTTGACCTAAATGACATTTTTTCTCGAAATTTGACGACTTATCAACTCAGAGCGAGAAAGTTTTAGGCAAGGGTTTGGGCTTTCATTTGACATATTGATCGTGAAATTCTGATGAGCCATTCTTGAGCTACGCCGGGGAAGACCAGAAAATAGATGGGCGACAAAAAATATTCAGGTTTTTTTTTCAAACCTAAATGACATTTTGTGTGTGTGTGTGTGTGTGTGTGTGTGTGTGTGTGTGTGTGTGTGTGGTGTCATTTTTTCTCGAAATTTGAAGTGACGACTTATCAACTCAGAGCGAGAAAGTTTTAGGCAAGGGTTTGGGCTTTAATTTGACATATTGATCGTGAAATTCTGATAAGCCATTCTTGAGCTACGCCGGGGAAGACCAGAAAATAGATGGGCGACAAAAAATATTCAGGTTTTTTTTCAAACCTAAATGACATTTTGTGTGTGGTGTGTGTGTGGTGTGTATGTATGGTGTGGTGTGTGTGTGTGTGGTGTGTGCGGGTGTGGGTGTGTGTGTGGTTGGTGTGTGTGTGTGTGTGTGTGTGTGCTTTGTTGTGTTTGATGGGCTGGAGAAGCGGCGGGTGTAACCCGCTAGTTATCTATATCTATAAAAGAAAGCTGTCTGTATGTATGTGTGTGTGTATGTATGTATGTTCTTTATACAAATCCACACCGTTTGAACGAGAAACCTGAAATTTTGCACATAGGTTCGCTTAGATCAAGAAATTCTTCTAGGCAAGATTATATCTCCCTGAGCTTAAGCTACAATGAGTAAGGATAATAATGGATGGGTGACGCAAATTTTTTTTACGTTTTTTGACACAAATGACATTTTTTCTCGAAATTTGTCGCGACGACATATCAACTCAAAGCGAGAAAGTTTTAGGCAAGGGTTTGAGTTTTCAATTGACATATCAATCGCGAATTTCTGATGAGCCGTTCTTGAGCTACGCCGGGTAAGGTAAAAAAAAATGGATGGGTAACTTGTAAAATATTCACGTTTTTTTACCTAAATGACATTTTTTCTCGAAATTTGTCGCGACGACATATCAACTCAAAGCGAGAAAATTTTAGGCAAGGGTTTAGACTTTTATTTGACATATTGATCGCGAAATTCTGATGAGCCATTCTTGAGCTACGCCGGGGAAGAACAGAAAAGAGATGGGCGACAAAAAATATTCAGGTTTTTTTTCAAACCTAAATGACATTTTGTGTGTGTGTGTGTTTGTGGTGCGTGTGTGTGGTGTGTTTGTGGTGTGTGGGTGTGTTTGTGTAGTGTGGGGTGGGGTGTGTGGGTGTGCGTATGGTTGCGTGTGGGTGTGCGTGGGTGGGTGTGTGTGCGTGTGTTTGTGTGTGGTGTGATGTGTGTGCGTTGTGTGTGTTTGATGGGATGGCGAAGCGGCGGGTGTAACCGGCTAGTTATTATTAAAATGCAGTTTATGCAATAAATCTTTTTCGCGAGCAGATCACATGAAAGTGCACACTAGAACACATATGGATGAAAGACTATATATCAATGTTTTGTGTGCAATAATTCTTTGAAGCAATCAGGTGAACTTGACAATCACTTCTGGTGAAAGCATTCATAGAGATGAGAGGCCTTATCAATGTACTCTATGCAATAATTTCAATTTGATTCTTTCAATTATTGTGAGTTACATTACATATTTCCTGGGGGTCTTTTCTAAAAAAGAAGAAATTCCTATCTGCTGCGTCCATTATATAGAACTATTGCACCCCATTTCGCTCACTCTTCAACTTTCGAAAACATCTGCTACCCTTAAGAAGTTTAGCAGATGTTTTATGGGTTCCGAGTGAATTGTTTCCATCTCTTGCCCTGGATATCCAAGAGTTTGGAGTCTTATGAGTGCAAGTGCTGGGCACTCGAGTAGCATGTGAGGCACTCACTCTCAAAACACTTTCTACACTCAACTGTGCCATTGTATACCCCAGTGATGTTTAAGTGTTTTCTCAGGAAGCTGTGGCCTGTTAGTAGACCAACCATTTTTCTGATGTTTGTTCTACCCAGATTAATGAGTTTTTTGGGTTGTTGTTTTAAGAGGCTCTTTTATCATTTCCTTAGATTGCCTAAGTCTTATGACGTTTGTCCAGTCCTTTTTGTGCCTATCTTGGATCCTGTCAGTTATAGCTCCTTTTGCTATAAAATTAGGTATGGCAAGAGCTCTGGTCTGTTGTAGATTATTTCTGATCAGGCTTTTGCAAGTTGGTCAGCCTTTCTTCTACACCAGTATGTCCTGGTACCCAGATTAACTTGATACTATTGGTTCTGGCTAATCTTTCAAGGGATCGTCTGCATTCCAAAACAAGTTTTGAACTTATTTGGTATGATCAGTATGATGTTATAGCTTTAATTGCTGCTTGGCTGTCAGATAAGAATTTAATGTCCTTCTTAAAGAATCTTATTTTAATGCTTTTCTGCACAGCTATTAGGATGGCTAGGACTTCAGCTTGAAATACTGTGGCATGTTTCCCCAAGCCTACTTTAATTTGTTTCTTGTGATGTACGCCAAATATTCCTGCTCCTGTCCCATCCTTGGTTTTGGATCCGTCAGTATACCATACTACATCACCTTTTTTCATTTTTTCCTTAGTTCTCTAGAATGTATTACTAGTTCTACTGGAGAGGTAAATATGTGTTTTTTTGGCATATGATCTGAGATAATAAGAAGCTTTTCATCTTTTACGATGGAGTTTATTCTGACATGTCCCAAAGTGGGGTTTTTGGGTTTCCAGTGGTTATTGCACTCTAGTCTATTTGAAGCTGCCCTAGCCATCCCTTTGATATAAATATCAAGAGGAGGAAGGTCTTGTATTGCTTCTAGTGCTAGGGAGGGTGTGGTTCTCATAGCTCCAGTGACACCTAGACAAGCCTGCCTTTGTATCTTGCCTATCTTGGTTTTTGCTGTAACTTGTTCTAAGTAAAGAGCAGAAAAATTTCTACTCTGCTGGAGATCGAACCCAGGTCACCATGCGTGCAATGCCTAGCGCGCTAACTCACTCGGCCACTTTGGCACTAACATAATGTTTGCCATCAGAGGAAAACATAAAATTGATGCTGCAGTGCACACTATGCCAGGAAAAAATCACTTGTGACTGCCTTGTGAACTAAAGAGTGAAATGAGAACAAAACAACACAAAAAAATTCATTTAATGTACGGAAGCACTTATGTTGTTGAAATGTTGAAAAAGAAGAAAATGAAATACACAACAATAATAATTATTGCAGGGAGAATGTTGTACCATTGCAAAGTTCTAGTCTCCCTAAACACTCTATTGCCAGCCAGCGTTGATGGCATGTTGAATACACCGGTTCCCTTCAGAACACCGAAGTTATGCGACATCCAGCGAGGTTAAGACTTGGATGGGTGACCATTCAAATTCTAATTCTCGTGACGCTGGCTTTTCCCGGCCCCACTCAGGCTGGGTGAGGTCAATGTGAGTAGCAGGTTTGTGAGTTTCCTGCGAATGGAGGGTAAAACCCCCGTCGTGATATGACCATGGCAGTTGAAAGCGACGTTAAACCCCACTTTAAATAAATAAAAAATAAAAAAACTCTATTGCCATTTGAGTGAAATTGGTTTGCAAATTTCTATGCTTTTACAAGTATTCTGACAAGGCACATTTTCGAGATATGCAATAAATCATTTTTACTTTTAGATTGTTCAAAGCAGCAATCTAAGAATTATTTTATTTTGATAGAGCATTTTACACTTTTATGTCAATTATTGTAATTAAAAATACTTTTATTTTAAAATATAATAATGTGTCTTATTTGAATTTTGTTGTTTAAAGAAGATTATTTTCTTTTTTTTCCAAATTGTGTGTGTGTATGTGTGTGTGTGTGTGTGTGTGTGTGTGTGTGTGCGTGTGTGTGTGATAAAAAACCTATTTAAACTCTATTTTTTTACAAAAAAATCTTTGTCATGGGATTTGAACGTATGGCCTCTAAATAAAATGATTTTAATTGAATTTATGCCTAACATCTTTAAATTTGTTTCTGCTATTTTTTTGCAAAAGATTTGCATGACATGTGATTTGAACCCACAACCACAAAACCAACAACGTAGCATTTAATTATTATATAGCATAATCTGTATAGGTAAACATTGTGGTATTGCGTTTGGCAGCTGATACTCAGTTAAAAGTTGGATAACTTTCCAGTTGAATTACAGCTGGACTTCAGGTGCAAGGTGGACCAGGTGGGCAAGTAGATATTTTCCACCAATGGTATACATCCAGGTGACTGTGTTGTCTGGGGACCATGTGTGGTGTCACTAGTGATGGCCGCGAGCTGCGAGGCGAGGCGAACTGTTCGCGCGAACTGCGAGGCGAGCGCGAGTTGGACAAAAACTCGCCTCGCACCTAAAAAAGTTTGCGCGAGGCGAACTGTAAAAAAACTCGCCCCGCGTGAGCGCGAGGCGTCATTTCTGCGAGGCGAGGCGAACTAGTTCGCGCGAGCGGTTCGCAATTCGCCCTAAATACTATTTTAATCCCATAGGGAAACTTTTTCAAACGTAACGTTTTAATAGATCATTTTATTGGAATAAAGATACCCAGCGGCTGGTTTTGAAAAGTATTTTATTTTTAAACAGGAGCGGCCGTTTGGAAAATGTTTTTGGGGTTCTGCCACATAAACCGGACTAACATAGGATTTATAGAGTAGCAGTTTCAGTATTTTTTAATGAGTTTGAGTTTGTTTACCATGCCAATCATAAGAATTAGTTTAGAAATGTGTGATGATTTTTATTCAAATGCAAAAGTTAGAGTAGTTATAACTAATAAATAAAATATACAGTATTTTTCAGAAAAGGTGGCCACCCCCTCGTAACTTTTGAACGAGACGGAATTTTTCAATTCTGTAAAGTTCTAAGTGCAGGAAGTGCCCTATGGCCCATCCTGTGGGCATACTTTTTACGCCCCGGTCGGCCCTTCCGGCCTTTAGGCCATATTTTTTCTTTTTTTCTCGCGAATTTTAAATAGAATGCTATATTTTTTATTCCTATTAATTAAAGTCCAAATTAGGCTGAGTATAATGAGCTTTTAAAATTTTCAAAAACCTTATCAGGGGAGGAGCTGGTAGGGTACAATGTTCAAAACAAGTTACACCCTGTATTTCAGCGTTACTTGGATTTTTTTTGTATAATTTTTATGTACATAGGTTCAAAATATTTTTTACACCATATGAAATCAAAAAAAAAATTAACCTGCTAGTTTTTCACAACAGTGTCCGGTAAAGTGGGTGAATTTCAAAATTATTGGATTTTTTTGTTGTTGAGGAAAATTAATAATACTTAATAAGGGAATAATATTTCAATAAACATAAGTAAATGCGAAATTAAATGAAAACAATTTCTTCTAAATCAAAAGTTACGAGGGGGTGGCCACTTTTTCTGAAACATACTGTATAATCTTAAATTATTTATTGAAGCTATGTGTACTTGTCCCATTTGTGATGTGTTTCTCGGTCCAACGACTTATGAACATATCGTCGTCCCAAACACGAAGTGGCGTATTTCAAAAAATGGACATTTGAGATTTTTGGCATATCTAGTTCTAATCATGGTTTTTTATCACCTCACGAAGTGGCGTATCTATCTCAAAGCGTTAGAATTTTATGAGTATATTAAATTTCGGCGTATATTGTTTCGAATATTTCTTTCAAAGAACGAGCTGACGTATCTCGATTTACGCTACTACAGTTTGCATTTTGAAGATACGACACTTCGTGTTTGGGACGACGATATATTATGCATTAAATATATCAAAATATTTCTTAAGAAACAGAGATTTAACTATCCCTTTTTAAAGAACACTTCTGCATTGTTTGCATAAAAAAGCATAGTTTACACTCTGGAAGCGCGAGGCGAACTGCGCGAACTAAACTCGCGCGAACTGCGAGGCGAGCGCGAGTCGACGTAAGCGCGAGGCGAGGCGAACTAAAAATTTTGCGAGCGCGAGGTACAAAAAAGTTCGCCTCGCGCCCTGCGAGGCGAGCGCGAGTCAAGCCAAAGTTCGCCTCGCCTCGCGCTTTTGCCATCACTAGGTGTCACACAAGTTTATTTTCTTTTAATTTTTTCATTAGAAGGTTGGAGCTGGAAAGGGTTCAAAATTTTGGACAAGTTAGCTCCGCTCCTCTTTATACAAATAAACTGGTGTGACACAACACAACTTTTTTCATCACTCAAAAAGAAGTCAAAGTCCGCCACTGGTGACTCAACGGGAACAGTTAGCTGAAAATCAATGTCAAATTCTTAATCAGCATCTCAAAATCTTTGATATGTGACAACTTCCATCTAGTATGAATAGTAAACATAGTCTGAGGGGACCCCCCCAAAACGCCCCTAATTGGGCGTGGTTTCGATAAGTTAAAAATAAGAATGGACCCCTATTATTCTTTTTAAATTTCCTACCTATATCTTATCAATTAGCCAGAACCACCAAATGTCGGTCGATAAGCTGCCACGGGCAAGAGCGATTTTTTTCAACTGTTTGTGCTCAGTCTTATATACACACAGGGTCCGCAAAAAAATGAAGCCACTTGAAATATCTAGAATTCTAGAGAACGGGTTAAATTTTTTAAAAAATCTATGACACGTCTACCATCATATTGAGGGGAAACCGTTACTACTAGGTTTTGATTTTTTAACTATACCAGGGGCGGTCCCAGGGGGGTCTGATAGTCAGATTTGTCTGACTCATGCATGACCTATGACACGCAAATACCTCTGTGGCCGACGAGATGTATTTGTCAAACGCCTTCTCGGGTATCTGAGCAAATAATAAAGTTAATATACTGTTTTTATACATACCTATACATTATAATACATGTTGCAGAATATGTCGTAGTTGTGAATTATATAACACGACCGATATTTATTGATAGTTAGAAAGGATTTTTTTTATTATTATAATCATACTTTTCAGCTCTCCAGGTTTTTTTTTCATCTTAATTGTTGAGAGAACACCTTTCTTTCCTTCTGATCTGTGAAAATTTAGGCCTTTGACCTACAGACTATTTTTTGTGCTGAAATCGAAAAACTTTGTGGTGGAAGTAGCAAGACTTTACCAGAATGGATTAGGAATTGGGTTCTAGTAAACTTTAGTTATATAAAAAAAAAAAACACGGCTACTTTACTGAGCGTCGAGAAATAACTCATGGCGTGTGGCAGTCTTTTTATTTCTTGTCTGACAACACTGGCTTGAAATGCGGGAAATTTAAATTTCTCAAACAGTGAGTTGAGACTTGAGTGAGTGGTTAGAGACTTTGTCAGAATTTGGCGTTACAGGGATACAGGGCTCAAATGAAAGCCGGTGATGTTCTCTGACCAAGAGAAGTAATAGTAAGTACTAATATCAGGTTAGTATGATATAATGTGTTATCTAAAGCAAAGTATTAATACTTCTTTGTGTTACTACGTATAGAGATGTTCAACCTATTGAAAAAAGTTTTTCAGTCTTTTTTACATAGCTATGAATAAGTAGGTAGCTACTGTAGACGCTTGTGGTATGTTGTAGCTTTTGTCATCCCGTAGTATGCTACACCTAAGATGGGTGAGAAGTCACACAATACTCTCCATATAGGAGCTGGGTCAGCATCAGCACTTGTGCAATTGAAAATATCCATTGGATACTACTGTAACAAAATGTTTGAATAATATTTTTTGTTGACTCTATTCATGTGCTCATTATTTTGACTGTTCATTTTCAGATACTCAGAAGACAATGTCTCTAAACAAGGACTCCCCCATTTCACTGATAGCAGTAGATATCAGTTCCACACCAGGTGTAGGTCATGGAGTATGGAGCTCCAGATATATTCAAGCCAATACCATATTGGGATCCACTTATGGTATGACACACTTGGCCTTTCTATTGTAATGTTGATTAATTAGAAATTTGGCTATTTGTAATATAAAATGAGAGAATAACTTGTCATGCCTAGGGTGACCATACATCCCACTTTTGGCAGGACAGTCCCGCTTTGGAGCTGTTCGTCCTGCTGTCCCGAGCGATCTCTTTGGGACGTTAAAATGTCCCGCTTTTGACCAAATTCATTAAAATGTCCCACTTTTTACTTTCCTTATCTTACTTATCATAAAGGAATATTTAATAATAATTACCTAACAAAGATTGAGAGAGCATACTTCATAAGCTAGTATTTTTTTGACCCGCTGATTCCGAATCTGAAGATTGCAACCAAAATTTCGGTGAGCTAACTCCAGGAGCCAGGTTTTTTTTTACGTTTGCCCTCTTAATACATGAACGGTTTGTTTAAATTGAAAAAAAAAAAAATAATAATAAACTGCGCAAAGTTTAGTCAATAAAATTGACTACATTATTGATTCCAAGCGTTTTTTTTTGTGGGAGGTACCAGTGCACCGTCAGGAGCGCCCCCAGAAAGCATACTTTTTTTCTGTTTAAAAAAAAAAAACGATAATATGGGTTGGGTATAAAATGGTGACATATTAAATCATTACACTTTTTTAATCCTGAGTGCATGTCATTGTTACTTTTCATTGGTTTTTTTTACCTGAGGCGCCGCTTTTGGGCAGGATTTTACCATTTTTAAATTTAGCACTAGAACGGCATATTTCACAAAAATAACTATTCTCTATAAAATTGTAGCCACTAAAATTTCCAATAGTTTTGATCCATATGTTTTTTGGTGGAAGATACCAGAGCGTCGTCGAAAACCGTAATTTTCAAACATTTTTTATGTGTTTTGGCGGCTTCTAGAGTTAGCTCAACGAAATTTGGATTGCGAACTTCACAATCAGCGAATCAAAATACATATAGAACTGTTGAAAAAAAACTTCTATAATTTTTTATTGGACTATTGCTTTTCGTAGTCGCCACGCTGTCTGTTTTCACCCCCCCCCCCCCCCCCCCCATTTTTACCTCTATAGCTCGCTGTCCTCACGAAGCTGAGTGAGCTTCCAAACATCGAAACCACGGTGACAAGTTATTGCCCCGCCAGGATTTGAACCCGGGTCTCTCGGGTTAACTATTTTCACCATTTTACATTAATTAAATGTTTTACAGATTATAATTTAAAAAAATGATGAGAAAAATTCTTAATTGTGTCCCAATCCATAATTAGCATTGTATTTTTTTTTTTTTATTAAATCCATCTATACAGGGTGGGGCAAAAGTCTGGAAACCCTTAAATATCTTTCAAATTACTTTCTTAGTAAATTTAAAAATTTCTATGGTAAACCGGGGTAATAAGACCTTCTTTAGGGTGGGGCTGATTTTCGTTACCGCCGGCCCCCATGTCGGGGCGAGGGGGGCCAACTTCATTTTTTAAATACAAACCCCCACCTTACGATAAATTTTTGGAAATGTCTTGAAATAAGAAATACTTTGGTGTAAATTTTATTTTTTAATACTAACTGTTTGTAAATGGCTTCCAACTGTGTATGCAGTGTAAAGTCTGGAAACCCCTGAATATTTTTCGTAAGGGCTTTTTCAGTATATTTTAAAATTGTGCACGGTAATCGGTGGTAATTTGACCTTCCTTTAACCTGGGGGTGAATTTTGGTACCGGCCCCCATGTCGGGGACAGGGGGGCCAACTTCCTTTTTTTAAATACAAACCCCCACCTTGCGATATAGTTTTGGAAAGGTCTTTAAATAAGAAATACTTTGGTGCTTTATTCCAAAAATGTATCACAAGGTGTGGTTTCGTATTAAAAAAAAAAAAAAAAAATGAACTTGTCCCAGTCATGGGGGCCGGTAAGAAAAATCGGTCCCGTTCTAAAATAAGGTTTCCCATAAATGTGTCCGTCGAAATTTATTATATTCTTTTTATGATGTAGGGGTGTACTAACAAAATAATCTGTTCTTACAAATGCGAGCTGATATTACTCATTAATGTAGGGCTTCTCCCATGGTCAGCTCTATTTTGCTTTTTCAAGAGTAAGGTCTGCCCAGTCCCTCATTGTGTTACAGCTAGATGGTATAACAAAGAACCTGTTGTATAACGAAGTGCTTCAATAACCATAAAACTTATGCAGCGGTGGTGGCCATGCCTTAACTAAAATGTGGCCATGCCTTTGCCACGCGAAGCGGGCTTAGCCCGCTAGTATTAGCATAAACTGAAAGTGTGCACACTAGCCACATATCTTATTTGAAAAAAATTAATTTGGAATTTTCCCACAATTTAACCATTAGTCACTTCTCACATTAGGTTAGCTAGGTACTCATTTTTCCTCACGAGGTATGAGTGGACCCCAAACATTCAAGTAAAGATCAGTAAATGTGCACTGTTAGGGATCGAACCCAGGTCACTGATGTGCATGCAATGCCTAGTGCTTGTTTATCCACAGTGACTACTCACATGAATATAAATCACATCTATTTGATTCGGAATTTACCTTTCTCACAATTTTGGGATCTTGATTATAGATTCTAACACGTTAACTTGGTATATTTATATTGAAATTAATTTTACAGGCATGCCTATTTCAGAGGAAAAAAGCAGCTTTTTGCGAGACATCAAACCAGATGTAAGCAATTTATTAGAATCTAACTGGATGAAATTTGTACGTTGTACTAAAGACCAAATAAACATTAATTTGATGCCATTTGAGTACAAAGAATCAATTTTTTACAAGTAAGTCATTTTATTTACAGGAATTGATACCTTGTTATATTAAAATTTAGTTGGAGGGCATTCAAAATAAAAAGTCCATAACTCTTTGGTGCATATTTTTCTGATGTTTAGGATTAAGTCACAATGTTCATGCTGGGTTTTCCTACTAAAAAGCTAAAATATCAAAAACAGTAAGTAGGAAAATTATAAATATGGTATGATGTATCTAATGTCGCCCTATCTTGAGCACTGTGCAAAATAAAAAAAATATCTGGAGGAAAAAACAGTTCTCACTTTGGATCTTCTGGGTGGGAAGACTATAAAATAATTATGCTACAATAATAATCAAAATGAAAATTTTAATATACAAAGGAACTGTGGTACTTATGTTTTTTCTTATTTATTTCCATGTGCAGAGTTGTCAAACTTATTCCTCCTGGAACAGAACTTCTGATTGACTATGTACAGAAGTGTCAAGATGTTATTTACCCAAGTGACAAGAATAAGTTCTTGGACTCCACATGGTTTAAATGTGAAATTTGCAACATCAAGATTCCATCATTGATCTTTGTAATGAAGCATGCAATTTTTTGCAACATATGGAAATGTATTGCTGTCACTGTAGACTCCGATCATGAAGCTGATGTAATGCAACAGATACAGCCATATTCGTTTGATGAAGCTGTTAATGAACACAAATATAATTACACATCTGAGGAAAACATAAGTTTAATGCAGCAGTGTACACTATGCTGGGAAAAAACAAACTGTGAGTGTCGTTTGAACAAAAGAGTGAAATCGGAACAAAATGACTTAAACAACATCATTGAATGTACAGAAATACTTAAATTGACTAATGTAGAGGAAGAAGAAAATAAAATAAATATACATCCATATTCAGTAGATGAAGCTGTTAATGAACACAATCATAATGTTTGCAGATCAAAGGAAAACATAAGTTTGATGCAGCAGTGTACACTATGCCGGGAAAAAATCAACTGTGAGTGCCTCTTGAACAAAAAAGGGAAATTGGAACAAAATGACTCAAACAGTATCATTGTATGTACAGAAATACCTAAATTTACTAATCTACTGAGGGAAGAAAACAAAATACTCAATAATAATTCCAGTGAAAATGTTTCAAGTACTTCTAAAGCATTCTATAAAAGACAGCTGTTTGAGTGTAATGGGTGTGGAAATCTTCATGCTTCTAAAAGTATTCTGACAAAGCACATTTTCAGGTGCAATAAATCATTTTTACAATTAGATTGTTTGAAGCAGCACTCTAAGAATCATTCTGATAAAATCCAATATCATTGTGATGTATGCAAGAAATCTTATAATTACTTATCTTCTCTAAAGAAACACATGCGAACTCATACCGGAGAAAAACCATATAAGTGTAATGTGTGCCATAAATCTTTTTCACAATCATATAAATTGAAAATGCACACTAGGACACATACAGGTGAATATCCATATCAATGTACTTTGTGCAATAAATCTTTTTCGAGTAAATCTGCTCTCAAATTTCACACTAGAACACATACAGGTGAAAAACCATACAAGTGTAATGTATGCCATAAATCATTTTCAATGTTAAATAATTTAAAAAAACATACTAGGACTCATACAAGTGAAAAACCATACCAATGTAATGTATGCCATAAATCTTTTTCGTATAAATCTGCTCTCAAATCTCACACTAGAACACATACAGGTGAAAAACCATACAAGTGTAATGTATGCCATAAATCATTTTCAATGTTAAATAATTTAATAAAACATACTAGGACTCATACAGGTGAAAAACCATACAAGTGTAATGTATGCCATAAATCATTTTCAATGTCAAATAATTTAAAAAAACATACTAGGACTCATACAGGTGAAAAACCATACCAATGTTATGTATGCCATAAATCTTTTTCGAATAAATCTGCTCTCATATCTCACACTAGAACACATACAGGTGAAAAACCATACAAGTGTAATGTATGCCATAAATCATTTTCAATTTTAAATAATTTAAAACAACATACTAGGACTCATACAGGTGAAAAACCATACCAATGTAATGTATGCCATAAATCTTTTTCGAATAAATCTGTTCTCAAATCTCACACTAGAGCACATACAGGTGAAAAACCATACGAGTGTAATGTATGCCATAAATCATTTTCACAATTCCATAGTTTAAAAAAACATACTAGGATTCATACAGGTGAAAAACCATACCAATGTAATGTGTGTAATAAATCTTTTTCACGATCAGATAAATTAAAAAGGCACACTAGGAATCATGCAGGTGAAAAACCATACCAATGTAATGTATGCCATAAATTTTTTTCGGAAGCATATAATCTCAAAATGCACACTAGAGTTCATTCAGGTGAAAAACCATACGAGTGTGATGTATGCCATAAATCCTTTTCACAATTATCTAGTATGCAAGTTCACATTAGACTGCATACAGGTGAAAAACCATACAAATGTGATGTATGCCATAAATCCTTTTCACACCTATCTGGTTTAAAAAATCACACTAGACTGCATACAGGTGAAAATTCTCAAAAGGACACATATGGGAGGTAAGCCATATAAATTTAACTGTAGGAAAGTGGTAAATGTGCTAGTCTGATAATGCAGGTAGCATAGGGATCTGTTGGTTCGAACCCCAACCAGTGCATGAATTTTTCTTCATTAATTTGAGTTTCTGACCACATAATAATAGGATTCTGTAGGTTAGGTGCTGGAAAATGCTTTGAGTATTAACCTGGCTTGGTGGTTACCTTCCACTAAAGGGTGTTATTATTATTATTATTGAAATGCAGTTTATGCAATAAATTTTTTTCGCGAGCAGATCACATGAAAGTGCACACTAGAACACATATGAATGAAAGACCATATCAATGTTTTGTGTGCAATAATTCTTTGAAGCAATCAGGTGAACTTGAGAATCACATCTGGTGAAAGCATTCATAGAGATGAGAGGCCTTATCAATGTACTGTATGCAATAATTTCAATTCTATTCTTTCAATTGTGAGTGCTTGCGGACTAAATAATGAAATTGGAACAAAATGACATAAAGATATTCATTTAATGTATGGAAGCACTAAATTTTACTTAAAAATAAACAAATATTTTTCTTTGTGTTATTATGTCACAATTTTAGTGGGTAGCACAGAATCATTGGCATTTATCACTTTAATTTACAATATCTTGTATTATTTATTGCCAATGATTCTGCCACTGGTCGCTCCTTCACATCAAAGCAGCTACTCATTTTTCCTCACAAGGTACGAATGGACCCCGAACATCCAAGTACAGAGCAGAAAATTCCTACCCCGCTGGGAATCGAACACAGGTCACCATGCGTGCAATGCCTAGTGCACTAACTCACTCGGCCACGGTGACTACTAACACTAACATAATGTTTGCACGTCAGAGGAAAACATAAGTTTGATGCCGCAGTGCACACTATGCCAGGAAGAAAATCAATTGTGACTGCCTTGTGAACTAAAGAGTGAAATGGGAACAAAAGAACGTAAAAAACAAATTCATTTAATGTACGGAAGCACTTAATTTTACTAATGTTGAAAGAGAAGAAAATGAAATACACAACAATAATTATTGCAGTGAGAATATTGTACCATTGCAAAGGTCTAGTCTCCCTAAAACACTCTATAGCCATTTGAGTGAAATGGGTGTGCAAATTTCTATGCTTTTACAAGTATTCTGACAAGGCACATTTTCCAGGTATGCAATAAATCATTTTTACTTTTAGATATCAAAAGAATCATTTTATTTTGATAGAGCATTTTACACTTTTATGTCAATTACTGTGATTATAAATACTTTTATTTTAAAATATAATAATGTGTCTTATTTGAATTTTGTTGTTTAAAGCAGATTATTTTCTTTTTTTCCAACACACTCTTTAAAGCCGCTTATGATTGTACTGATATGTCTATACTTACGGAAGAATCCTAGTGAGGAGTTTCTACAATAAAAAAACATGGATATATTAATATCAAATATATTTGTAATGTATATTTTCTTTTATGCCAAATAATTGAATAGACACAAACAATACAGGGTAAATAAAAAATATTACATACATTTTATTGGTTATACACAAAATACCTACATTAAAAAAATATATATAAAAAAATCACCAGAACTATTCCGCAAAAATTCAATATTTTTATAAAGATTGAGTGCACAAGGCTCTTCTCTAGTATTCTGGGAACCTAATGGTTTGGATCTATACTGCATACATAAATTACTCTTCAATATTTGTGAATTTGACCTCATAATAATATCATGCACTGGACCTGAAGGACTGTTCTCGTGAATTTTAACCTGGAGTTTAACAGCGTTTCTATGTTTGCATGTGGTACATGCACTGGACCGTAAAAGGTTAAAGGAACAGGTCTTTTTGATATAACTTGAGACGAGAAAATAATTATTGCCTGATTTATAGAATAGAATAAACCTTGTTTATACTGCCCGACTAGGACTAATACGTAAGTCCTATTATTATGACCACTACCAAGTGGTCAAAATCACAAATTTAATGATATATTTTATAAATTTAGTAACAATTTAAATCCTTAAATGGGAGGATAACAAACCATGTCCCCGCTGGGTTTGGAGCCTTGCTATTTCTTGCTTACTATTGGGAGTAAAAATTTCGCCTATTTGTACTGTTCGATTAGGACTAATAAGTCCCATTATTTCAGCAGTGAGCACAAGACGTATTATTATGTGGTCAAAATCCAAAATGGGAGGATAACTTGTCATGTCCCGGCTGGGTTTCGAACCCGCGACCTCTGGATCACCAGTCACGATCGCTGAGCTACCGCGGGAACAAGAAAATAAGTCATCAAGTGATATTGGTCTGATTTTTTTTATATAAAAATCTAAAAGGATAACTTGTCATGTCCCGGCTGGGTTTTGAACCCGCGACCATCAGACGTCTTGATCGCTGAGCTACCGCGGGAACAAGAAAATAAGTCATCAGGTGATATTGGCCTGATTTTCTTTTTATATAAAAAATCTAAAAGTCCTTGTCAAGCCCAGTAGTGCTGAACATACAAAAAGCCTTTTTTGATGACTGGTTAACATTATAAAAAAAATCTGACAAATTTAAACATACCATTTAAAAAAATAAATTTACTGAGAAAAAAAAAAAAAAAAAAAAGCCAGCGTCGATGGCGTGTTGAATACACCGGTTCCCTTCAGAACACCGAAGTTAAGCGACATCCAGCGAGGTTAAGACTTGGATGGGTGACCATTCAAATTCTAATTCTCGTGACGCTGGCTTTTCCCGGCCCCACTCAGGCTGGGTGAGGTCAATGTGAGTAGCAGGTTTGTGAGTTTCCTGCGAATGGAGGGTAAAACCCCCGTCGTGATATGACCATGGCAGTTGAAAGCGACGTTAAAACCCCACCTAAAAAAAAAAAAAAAAACTATAAATCTCTTGAATATAACTGCCCATTTTTACTTATTTTTTTGTGTTGTTTGTAGGGTTTTATGTTGCTTTCAACTGCATGGTCATATCACGACGGAAGTTTTACTCTACATTTGCTGGAAACTCATGAACCAGCTGCAAGCTCACCCAGCCTGAGTGGGGCTGGGAATAGCCATTTGAAGGTCACCCATTCAAGTCCCAGCCTCGCTGGACGTTGATTAACTTCAGTGACTGTTGTCCTTTTATTAGATCTTACAGTTGTCTTTTGAAAACAAAAAGTATAGACATTTACTCAATCCAGAATTTAAAAAAAAATATATTTATATCAATATAAAAATTATCAAGTACATAATTATCATTGTATCTGTACATTTGTTTGTATAGAATTAAGAAAAGAAAAGAAAATATATCTACGATAGTGGTAATTTGTAATGTAAAAAAACGAGATAATTTTTTTAATCTTATTTGTGTTAATCACGATCATGATATCACAACTACTCAAACTCGCTTTACTGAATATTTGCTTGAATTGGGACTTCACCCACCAACCAAACTCTAATTAAAAGTCCGCTGCCTTCTCCATCATGCACAAGCATTGGGAATTTCTGGCTATTTGTCCATGGAGGAATAAGCAATGGAGACTTCATAATGCCTCAAATCTGTCACACAAGAAACTATCCAATATGGCTACTGTAATTACCTACAAAAGCATATAAAGAAAAAGAAGAACGAATTTGTGTTTCTCGCGATTTTCTCCGTGTTCCAACTATCCAAAATGGCCGATTTTACGAGACAGGTTCATTACCCATGAGAAACACGTCATGAGTTCTCCATTAATTCTTCCTACATGCTGAAATTAACCAACAAAGACTAACAGTTGTCAACGTAACAGAGCATGGTGGTGTAAAGAAATGAATATCCAACTTGATGTAAAGATAAATAAAAATTTCATATACAAAACAGACACATTTAAGTTAAATACAGTAGTCATAAGTAAAAATAAATCATGGATAATCAATCATAAGAAGAGTGAAAGCTAAGAAAAATAGAGATGAAAAAGAATCGGAGGGGGAGAGAGATAGAGAGAGAGGAAGGGGGGGAGAGAGGGAGAGGAAAGAGAGAGGAGGGGGAGGTGGAAGAAGAGGGAGGGAGAGGAAGAATAGAGAGAGAGAGAGAGGCAGAGGGAGGGAGAGACAGGGAGAAGGGGAGATATTGGGAAAAGATTATGTCCGAAAGACTCTTGGTAATGTACAATAATCATAACATAAAATTAAGAGAAGCCATTTTAGGTATTTATTTGTTTTTGTTATCACTCTCGTTACCTACCAGTACACATCACACCAGGGTATTACTTATCGTTCGCTTGAGAAACTACTCACTCACCCAGCCTGAGTTGATTCTGAACTCAAAAGCATGGAAAATAAAAATAAAAAAAATACAAAATGACCTTACAAGAACTAGCAAAAATTTTTGTACAGTTAAACGACAATGAAAGATTTTACAGTTAAATAATAGCATGTACAAATTTAATATAAAAAGATTTCTTAGAAATTATAGAAGAAAAAAAGAAATGGTAATTGAAAGACCGCGATGAGAAGTTTCCAAATGATTTGATGTTTTTGTTTATCATATTAATAATAATAAACACTCGTTAGTTGAAGGTAACCACCAGGCGAGGTTAATGCTTAAAGCATTTTCTACCGCCCAACCCTCAGAGTCTCACTATTATGTGGTCACAAACTCAAATTAATGAGCGAAAATTCATGCTCTGGGTGGAATTCGAACCAACGGATCCCTACCCTAGCTGGGTTACCAGACTGGCGCGTTAACCACTTGACTAACAGTTTATCACTCCAGATAGAGATTGTAAGGGATATTTGAGAAGATTTCACGTGAAGTAGAGAGGTGGAATAACAATTGTAGATAGTAAATATCTATAGATGACCTTGTAATTAATACATTTTTTGTAATGAAAAAAAAAGAAAGGTTTCACTAATTAACAATATACATAATATTGTTTTTTTTTTTTTTTTTTTTTTTTTTTACTAGGTGATGTACTGATTTTTTAAAGGGATACTTTCATCCCGCGTCAGAAATATAAACTATGGCACCTATCTCTTCCCGAGCCGTGGTCGAGGGTCTTATAAAGAACGTGCCGTCGGCGCGGTGGTCTAGAAGACTTTCGGCCTGCGCGCGAGCGATGCGCAGTAGCCACGTGCTCTCGTAATATTATTGTCTGTATTTATTGTATTTAAATTGAAATACTTACAACGTATCTACTGTACACAACAGTATTTTGAAAAACAGACAAAGAAACATTCAGATTTTTTTTTTAAAAGAAAAACAATGAGGAAAAAACATTGAATATAAAACAAGGTTTTATATTACCATTTCTGGAGGGGGAAAGAAAAACACCAAATAATTATGCTCTCTCTCATCGCATTTTTTCTTACAACAAAAATGAAACGTTTGAGAAAAATAAATTTTACAAAAATTTGCTTTTATTCTGCTAGGCAGATTCACTCTGGGACAACCCTATCTAAAATAAAATTTGAACTGGTTTCCAAAAAGTCAATAACATATTATTTACAAAAACACATTAAGAACACAAAGTATAAACTATAACACACTCTTTTTTATATCTACACAAAAGAAGACAATTATTTTTTGTATAATCTCTAACACAACTTCTTCTATACAGAAAAGATTTTTAAACACTGAAATAGATATTAGGTTTTGTTGATTGCACACAATGACATGAATATTACAAGGAGTTCAAAAAATTTACAATACGTAGTAAAATACTCACATTAATAAAGCTGACTACAGAGCCCTGTTATTTTTAAGAAATTCTCGTTCTATTTAAGAAATCTATTTAAGAAATTCTCGTTCAAATTTCTTAAATTTGTTTGCATTCATGAATCAATTTGAGAAAAATAATCATCAATTAGGAGCAAGGACTCTGAGTGTTAAGTCTCTTCTGTAAATAAATTCATTTAGAAAAATAATCATCAATTCATTTTTGGTTGGACCTAATTCATTTGAGGGGGAATAACGCATTTCTATTCAATTGAGAGTATCTAAAAATTTATTCAATTGAGATAATTCAAAACTCTTTCATCATTTTATTGTTTTATTTGATTTTCATGATCCATCTTTGTAAAAAAATCAATTATTTTCATATCCTTGACGTTTAGCTAGAACCGCCAAAACCTGGTCCAAATTACTCCTGGCAACATTGCTTTCAAGGCAAAAACTTTGTAACGGACAAACCACCTGGATTACCCTACGCTACCTAGATAACCAGACTAGTGCCTTAACCACCTTGCGGAGCTACCGAGACAGGTATCAGATAAAAATACCAAAACTGCACAATCCACAATCTATGTTAATAAAAAAAGAGATTTGTTTTTGCTCAAAACCATCTGTTTATAATATCTCAGTGCCAATGGATTTCTAAGAAAATTTGATGCATTTAAAAACTTTTCATGATGGCTTAGTGAAATATTGATGCAACGAAACGAGATCAAAATGTGCAAGATCCTGCCCACAAAATTTGAGCGATCAGGTAATAACTCTTAAGAGTTTTCTTTAACAATGTATGTAAGTAAAATTTAATTTCCACTATGTAACTATAAACAGGGAGGAGACCAGCAGTCTGACTGGGGGACTATAAACTGGGAGTAGACCAGCATTGGTTTGGTTCTGGGGGCCCTTGTCAATTATTAGCTTCCTTGTAAAGACAATGATAGAAGTGCTGAGTCATTCCTCCACTGTCTGACTACCATCGTTCACGATGACGACACCCTATGATGATGATGATATGTGCAATGCAATCTGATAAATTTCGAACGGGCCGGGTTGTAAATACAGAGCATTAAAAAAAGTGAGATGAGATTCAATTAATATAAGGATTTTCTCAATACCAAATCGTTTTAGAAACACTCTCTCGGCTTTGTTAGAGAAGAAAACAATTTAGGTCTTATAAACCACAATAAAACTCTGATAGAATTGTTAAGTCAGGCGAAAAAAAAAAAAAAAAATTCCAAAGAATTTTTCCACACATTTTCTCGAGTTTTAGGTTAAACGATTTCAATAAAATAAATCAGGGGGAAGCAAAAATGATCTCATAGGCCCGAATTAATGAACGCTGCTGTGGCGGACACTGTTACTATAGTATCTGAAGAGGACAGTCGATATGCGGTGGACACCGTTACTGCAGTATCAGAAAGAAACACGGCACGAATAATCTGTTGTGACACAATGTTAAAATGCCTGATTCGGGGGAAAAAAAAATAGTATCTGATTTCAGCGATATAATTGGCTGAAAATTGTTACCATGGTAATAGACAATAGAAAACTGGTTGCTTGAAACACAGTATGCTGTGTGTCAAGCAACCAATTGAAGGCTAAGGGTTGGGCGGAAGAGATTACCACAGGCAATACCAATTGAAGGCTAAGGGTTGGGCGGAAGAGATTACCACAGGCAATACCAATTGAAGGCTAAGGGTTGGGCGGAAGAGATTACCACAGGCAATACCAATTGAAGGCTAAGGGTTGGGCGGAAGAGATTACCACAGGCAATACCAATTGAAGGCTAAGGGTTGGGCGGAAGAGATTACCACAGGCAATAACCCCGCCTTTTAGTTAGGACACTAGTATCATTTTTTCATACTATTTTATTTATTATCAAGCGAAACGGGCGTTTTGCGGGAGAGCGCCTTTCAGAAACTACTTATATAACGGTAAATATAGTTTGTTTATTTTATACTGTAAATATTGTGCCACGCTAATAAAGATTAAAACATTAATAAGGCTGGCAATTCCTTTTGCTATCAAATAAAATTGTTTCTCTCTAGCGTCGTTCATTAATTTGGGCCACATAAGACTAATGGAGCTACGCAGGTCTCAGACAAATCAGGGGTTGAGCTACACCGGTCTGATTTTGATTCTCGTATCATTGTAATAATATTACTTCCGAGTAGAACCTGTGATCATGAGCATACTGTCTCCAATTATGTCAAAAAAAGGATTAACTCTCTCATATTAGCTTTTAACGTCCTTCATAATTATTTCTCATCAAGACAATGGGTTTTACCCTGCACTCGCTGGGAATGGCACTTAGTAACCCAAATCAACCTCACCCAGCCTGGGTTGAGTCAGAAATGACAAATTTACGTTTCCCGAACTGGGGGGACGGAATAGAAAAAATATCGGTGAAAAATTCTGCCAAACCAGGGGGTTCACATTCACCTCACCCAGCCTGGGTTGAGTCGGAAATAACAATCTCACGTGTTCTGTCTGAACTGTGAAGAAAGTCACAAAAAATTCCACGGTGAAGGAGTGAAAAAAAAAAAAAATCTGCAAAAAATCTACCCAGCCGGGGGTTTGAACTCAGGACGGCGGCAGTGGTTACAACCGCTACGCCACGGAAGGGGGAGGGCCGGGCGGCAGAGGGGCGAAAAAATTCCGCGGTGAAGGAGTGAAAAAAAATCTGCAAAAAAAAAAAAATCTACCCAGCCGGGGGTTCGAACTCAGGACCTCGGGTCGACGGGCAGAGGTCACAACCGCTACGCCACGGAGGGGGGTGGGCCCCCGGGCGGCAGAGGGGCGAGCACAGGCCAGGCCAGGGTCGTCTTCAGGTCCTCGTTGTGTTCCTCCAGGCTGTTCTGAGAGTAGTGAAGCACGAGCCGTACCTGGAAGTGGAACAGGAATTGAGTTGGATTGAAAATATGGCAAATTTAAATAAAAAATTAAGTAAAATAATAATTCCGTGTCCGTGAGATAGGTACTGATACCTAAATCGCGGTGGTGAGAGGATTATATGGACGCCCAAATCCAATGTCTAGGATCCTTTCATGTCCATTGATTCTATTTGGTTTTAACGTCCTGACTTGAGGTTGACAGGACGGGGGTTTTACCCTCCATTCGCTGGGAATCGTACCAGCTACCCACATTAACCTCACCAAGCCTGGGTAGGGCCGGAATGGCCAGCCTCACATGTTCGGAGAAACAGAATTTTCTGTACGAAAAGTCTGCTCCAACCGGGAATCGAACTCAGGATGCCGGTTGTATAGGAGATATGAGCGTTGGCAAAATCGAAATTTCTATAGGGTGTCTCAAAAGTAGTGAGTCACCAAATTTCGATTTTTAGATAAAACAAGCTATTTTTTATTTCATAATCAAAATCTGCATCAAATTCTACTCACACGAACCTCACCTGATACTTCGTTTTTATCTACGAAAATTTAAGCATCTACCTTCAGCCGTTAAAAAGATAAAAAAGAGCCCGGGACTTTTCGTTAAATCTGTATAAAATCTTTTTTTTTTCAATTGACATTTAATTTTATCTTATATCTCGTTATTGTTACCAATTATTTTGTTTAGTAGTTTAGGCAACTGAGTACTAATTATGTGTGATATTCTAGTCAATCTGAAGTGTTGTATTTTTCCATTTGTCTTACTTACCTGTAATACTTATATATTTTTTTTTTAATTTATTGTTAAAATGTTTGTGATTCTTATTAAGGACTAGTCCGTAAATATACACCCGTTTACCGGGTCATATTATTATTATTAAAACTATCTATAGTGAAAAATATTACTTAAAATTACCGACCTCAGTAGCTTGATCGATAAGGCGGCGGACTTGTAACCTGGAGGTCGGTGGTTCAAGTCCCGGTTTCAGCAAAGATTTAGTAAAGCGAGTTTGAGTAGATGTGACATCGCGAAAGTGATTAACACAAATATGACAACTTTTTTTTAAATTTTATTTATCAATTTAATAACAGGATAACATATACAAAGGTATTTTTTCTAAGCTAAAGCTTCTAAGAAACTTTTTTTTTTACTCTTTTTTAAACGCTTTCTGTCTTCCAGGGGTCTTAAACTTAGAAAAAACTTTATTACTTAAAATTTGGTATGTTCAACTTACCAGGGAAGAATAGATATTGTACGGCTCCGCGAAGCCATACCCTCGCTCCGTCTCGTACACAAGACAGTGCTTCGGCTGACCGGCACACACGATACTGAGCGCATACTGACCCGTGGTCGAGGGTCTTATAAGGAACGTGCCGTCGGCGCGGTGGTCCAGAAGACTTTCGGCCTGCGCGCGAGAGATGCGCAGAAGCCACGTGTTCTCGTCGTGGTGGGGAAGCGAGAGTTGCTGTTGGAGGTAGAGAGAGGGGAGGGGAGGAGGTAGACCAGTGGTTGAGGGCAGAGAAGTCGAGGTGGTCGCCTGGCTGGTGGTTGATTCTGTACAGATAATAAATAATAAATTAATGAATATATTTATCGGAATTAAATAATAATAATATCGCCTTATTTATACTGCCCGATTAGGACAATTAAAGTTCCATTATTCCAGCAGTAAGCCCAAGACATATGTGGTAAATTGTGGTAAAAATATCAATTGGGAGGATAACATTATGTCATGTCCCAGCTGGGTTTCGAACCCACGACCTCTGGAGTGTTTGGATTCATAGAGTGCCTTTACCACTGAGCTACCGGGACAGACTTTAAACATAAAGTATCTTTCAACATAAAATATCAAGATACTTTAAACATAAGGTATCTTTAAACATAAAGTATCATTATTATTTTTTGTTCTCTTTCACTTTTCTCCTTTCGTATCATTACAAGTTAAAAAAAAACACCTATTAAGAGGTGAACATTACCAGGTATTAACTAACTCAGACCCTACATGACAACTGAAGGTAAAATCTTACCTATGGTTACAATGTAATAAATATTGGTTTGTATAGAAAAATACAATACTTTCTATCGGTAATAGAAAGTAAAAAATACCTCATTAAACACATTTGTTTGATTTCACACCAATAAATGAGACTTTATAAAATAATAATAATACTCTTTAGTGGAAGTTAACCACCAGGCGAGGTTAATGCTCAAAGCATTTTCTACCACCTAACCCTCAGGGTCTTAGTGGTCACAAATTAAAATTAATGAGGAAAAATTCGTGCACTGGATGGGAATCGAACCAACGGATCCCTACGCTACCTGGATTACCAGACTAGAGCTATAACCACTTGACTACCAGTTCACTTTGTTTAGACTGTGAGAGTAAAAGGACTCTTTTAGTCTCATTCTGTCACGATAAACAGATTTTTTTTTAAGCTTTATTAGGAGGACAAAGTACAAGTAACAGTATAAAATTAAGAAAAGAGAGAAAAAAAAACAAACAAATGACAAAATAAATAAGTAAAGAAAAGAAAATAACAATAATGTCCTACCTAAAGGGCGGGGTTATTGCCTGTGGCAATCTCTTCCACCCAACCCTTAATTTTATAGTTGTCAATTCTGTCACGATAAACAGAGTCATGTATTATTGTTCTCACTCACCCGGCGTGTCCGTGCTGGCGGCGGAGGAGGCGTGGCTTAGCAGCGTCGACACCGAGTGGGCGGGGACGCCGTGCAGTTTGAGCCAATGGGCGAGCTTCTCCTGGCGTTTGTGCTGCGCGCGCAGGATGGGCTTGAGCGTGTGAATCTCGCGTTCCAAGGTCAAGTTGTAGGCGCGCTGGGAGCGCAACGAGTCTTCGAGCGAGGCTTTGGTGTCGTACAGATCGCGCAGACAGTTGCGCAGGAGTTCCGAGTTTTCGAGAAGCTTTTTCACCTGGGAAGCGGAGAAAAAATCCTTTTTGTTATGTGATTCTTATTAAAAAATAAAATTATATCACAGTTTATAGTGGGTAGCGCACAATTATGGGACTTTTTCCATATCTCTTAATATCCTAATATCTTATTTTCGCCTATAACTCCGCCACTGGTCGCTGCTTCACATTAAAGCAGCTACTCATTTTTCCTCACGATGTATGAGTGGACCCCGAACATCCAAGTACAGAGCAGAAAAAATCCTGCCCCGCTGGGGATTGAACCCAGGTCACCATGTGTGCAATGCCTAGCGCGCTAACTCGCTCTGCCACAGTGACTAAAGGGTTGGCATATAATACAATTACAATAAAAAAAGAAGTCACCGTGGCAAGAAGTCACCGTGGCAGAGTGAATTAGCGCGCTAGGCATTGCACGCACGGTGACCTGGGTTCGATCCCCAGCGGGGCAGGTTTTTTTCTGCTCTGTTCTTGGGTGTTCGGGGTCCACTCATACCTCGTGAGGAAAAATGAGTAGTTACTTGTATGAGTAACGACCATTGGCGGCATTACCAGAGTAAAAAGAAATTAATGTAAAAGAATAATTCGAAAAGTACAGGAGGCTCTTAGTAATGCTGCGCTACCCACAAAATTGTGAAGAGGCCTTGTGCTTCACCACAAATAAAACCATACATACATACATACAATTACAATAAAAACTTAATGGTATGAAAATACATAAATAAGAGAAAAGCATATAAAATACACAATAAAAGATTAAAATGCATAGTTCAAATACCGCTTAAGAAACAAATATCTCATTAAATGTCATATGACATATTTTATAAATTTTCATCAAAGTCCTGATAGAGATTCTTTATGAAATTTCTTTCTTTGGCCGCTCTTAAGTAAAAAGTCACCAGGATATCTATAGTTTCACTATCCTGTCCAAATAATAATTCAATAGTGTTAAAGAATGAATACAAATTAACTATTCCTTTTTATAATGTGATTCTTATTAAAAAATAAAATGCCACCGTCGCGTCGATGGCAAGGGTTGGGTGGAAGAGTTTGCCATGGGGAATAACCCCGCCCTTTAGTTAGGACATATGTTTTTATACAGGGTGATTCAGAAAAGTACCGTCAAACGTTAACCACATATTCTATGGGCTAGTTAAGGAGGGGTCAACTCTATAAAAGAAAGTGCGCAAATGACTCCTAACGGAGGTGCACGCCCCTTAAGGTGTTTTTAAACAATCGAAATTTTCATTTTACGGCTTACCTATTTGGGATATCGCAATGTGGTAAAAAAATCACTCTCAATACTAGATAGCACCTTTCTTTTGGCACAAAATTTAACACCATTCCAATGTCAGGGGCGGTCTCAGGAGGGTCAGATGGTAGAAAAAAGGTTCTAACTTTTTAGTCGTTGCTTGTAATTGAATTTGGTTTCCACCCTATTAAAACGTCTGTCATTGTCTACAAAAATGTTCTGAATAATTTTTTTCTCAAACCAACACAAACGCTTGAAAATCGAAATTGTAGGGCTTAAGCCGAAATAAGATTTACAGCAAATGTTCCACATGGGCTCCTCTGGCTTCAATGCAGACCTCCATACGCCTTCAAAAAGATTGACAAACACGTTCAAATATTCCAGGTGTATTTCTTTGTTAAATAATGAATTAGCTGAAAATTTTTGTTCTAAAATTGTATGCTAGTTGCATAGGTTTCAAAACTTAATGCGGTTTTAAAGTCTTCAATTTCAATTTTCAAGCGTTTGTGTTGGTTTGAGAAAAAAATTATTCAGAACATTTTTGTAGACAATGACAGACGTTTTAATAGTGTGAAAACCAAATTCAATTACAAGCAACGACTAAAAAGTTAGAACCTTTTTTCTACCATCTGACCCTCCTGAGACCGCCCCTGACATTGGAATGGTGTTAAATTTTGTGCCAAAAGAAAGATGCTATCTAGTATTGAGAGTGATTTTTTTACCACATTGCGATATCCCAAATAGGTAAGCCGTAAAATGAAAATTTCGATTGTTTAAAAACACCTTAAGGGGCGTGTACCTACGTTAGGAGGCATTTGCGCACTTTCTTTTATAGAGTTGACCCCTCCTTAAATAGCCCATAGAATATGTGGTTAACGTTTGACGGTACTTTTCTGAATCACCCTGTATATTTTTCTACACTTTTTCATTTTTATTGTACATATTGTTTCCATTTTTTTCATTGTTAAAATAATTATTTGTACTGTACATAATGTTCATTTATATCTAATAAAATGTGTAATAATAATAATAATTGGAGCGTTGAATGCACCGGTTCTCGTAGGATCACCGAAGTTAAGCAACGTCTATCATTTTATATCAACTATTACATAATCATTTTATATTCGTGTAATTAATAACATACATCACGGAAATATAATTTTGTAAACAATATAAAAAGACAAAGATAGAAAAAATATACATGTACATTGTACATATTATGTTCTAGTCCTAACTAAAGAACGGGGTTCTTGTCTATGACACTCTCTTCCACCCAACCACTAACCTCATGGGGACATGCATCCTTGCTATGCTTCGCCTGCAGCTTCAATTGTTCTTCAAACACATTGGCAGCCTACCCAGAATTCTCGATAGCCTGCGTTAACCTCACCCAGCCTGCGTGGGGTCGGTGTACTCACCTCATGGGGACGTGCATCCTTGCTGTGCTTCGCCTGCAGCTTCAGTTGTTCTTCAAACACACTGGCAGCCTACCCACAATCCTCGATAACCTCACCCAGCCTGGGTCGGGTCGGTGTACTTACCTCATGGGGACGTGCATCCTTGCTGTGCTTCGCCTGCAGCTTCAGTTGTTCTTCAAACACATTGGGGCAGCCAACCCAGAATTCTCGATAGCCTGTTTTAACCTCACCCAGCCTGGGTGGGGTCGGTGTACTCACCTCATGAGGACGTGCATCCTTGCTGTGCTTCGCCTGCAGCTTTAGTTGTTCTTCAAACACATTGGCAGCCTACACAGAATCCTCGATATTTTTTTTTATTTATTTAATACATAACAAGTAAAGTTTACATAATCTTAATATATAAATGTCAAAGACACTCACTGACCACTGACCACTGACCACTGACTGATCATCGCTCTACAGCCCAAACCGTAAGTCCTAGGAAGCTGAAATTTGGTAGGTAGCTTTGTCTTATAGTCTAGATGTGCAATAAGACGGGATTTTTTGAAACTCCCACTACAACACCTGCCATTGGCGAAAAAGGATTTTTTGCTTTCACGGCCATGCCTCGGCCCGCAAAGCGGGCGACAGCCCGCTAGTTCATAATATTTTTAACTGAACTTATGCTAGTTTCTTTTGGCTGTCGTCATCTCACACTAAGGGCCACACTTATGAAGTACGGTCCTTGTGTCGTGGGTTTTGCCTGCGTTAACCTCACCCAGCCTGGGTCGGGTCGTTGTACTTACCTCATGAGGACGTGCATCCTTGCTGTGCTTCGCCTGAATCCTCGATAACCTCACCCAGCCTGGGTCGGGTCGGTGTACTCACCTCATGGGGACGTGCATCCTTGCTGTGCTTCGCCTGAATCCTCGATAACCTCACCCAGCCTGGTTCGGGTCGGTGTACTCACCTCATGAGGACGTGCATCCTTGCTGTGCTTCGCCTGCAGCTTCAGTTGTTCTTCAAACACATTGGCCGCCTCACCGAAAGCCTCGATAGCCTGTCGTTTGTTCACCAGTTCCTCGTGAGAAGTGTTGAACGCGCCCGTGAGTTCGTCGAAGATGAGAGACTTCTTCATCAGGTCGGCGCGAATTTCGACCAACTCGCCAGCAATCTGAAATGATACATTAATGTTTAACTTTTGTATATAATTATAAAAAAAAAAAATATAATAAAAATATTTAAAGTTTTGAAAAAAAAAATCTGAAATTGATTGATTGATAATTTTCTTATATTTTTTACAATAGTTAATCTTAGACTACCACCTAAGCTAATAAAATAACAGCTCATCGAATATGAGAGACTTCTTTATCTCGTCTCCCAGCCAGACCTCACCTTGTCAATATCGTTGCTCCCAGCCAGACTAACTCACCTTGTCAATATCGTTGCTCCGCAACAGAACATCACTGTCGGGCGCAAACCTCGACACCGGATACAGCAGCCTCGTGTCCAGCGTATTATTATAGTGACTCAGACTCTCGTGCTTGTAGTAGTTGATCAGCTCCACCACGGAGGTGAACTTGAACGGCTCGGAAAACCCGTAGCGGCCTCCGCGGTGGAAGATCTTGATCAGCTTGTTGCTCCCAGCCAGACTAACTCACCTTGTCAATATCGTTGCTCCCAGCCAGACTAACTCACCTTGTCAATATCGTTGCTCCCAGCCAGACTAACTCACCTTGTCAATATCGTTGCTCCCAGCCAGACTAACTCACCTTGTCAATATCGTTGCTCCCAGCCAGACTAACTCACCTTGTCAATATCATTGCTCCCAGCCAGACTAACTCACCTTGTCAATATCGTTGCTCCCAGCCAGACTAACTCACCCTGTCAATATCGTTGCTCCCAGCCAGACTAACTCACATTGTCAATATCGTTGCTCCCAGCCAGATCAACTCACATTGTCAATATCGTTGCTCCCAGCCAGATCAACTCACCTTATCAATATCGTTGCTCCTCAACAGGACATCACTGTCGGGCGCAAACCTCGACACCGGATACAGCAGCCTCGTGTCCAGCGTATTGTTATAGTGACTCAGACTCTCGTGCTTGTAGTAGTTGATCAGCTCCACCACGGAGGTGAACTTGAACGGCTCGGAAAACCCGTAGCGGCCTCCGCGGTGGAAGATCTTGATCAGCTTGTTGGTGCCTCCCCGCCGGAGGGTGAGCGTGTAGTCGCCGTTCCGAGTGGAGGTGTCCCGCACGAGGAAAGTGCCGTCCGGTGTGTCCGCCAGGAGGTCGTTGACGTCGTCCCGGGAGATGTCGCCCCAGTACCTGGGAAATCATATTATATAATATAATAATAATAATACATAATATCGCCTTATTTATACTGCCCGATTAGGACTATTAAAGTCCCATTATTCCAGCAGTAAGCCCAAGACATATTATTATGTGGTAAAAATCCCAAATGGGAGGATAACTTGTCATGTCCCGGCTGGGTTTCGAACCCACGACCTTTGGTATCTCTGGATTCACAGATTGTCGCCTTTACCACCGAGCTACCGGGACAGGACAGACAGAATAATAAATCATTTGTTTTATTTTTCATTGTTTGTTTACATCCTAAGCCATTTATATTTGGCTTCTAAGATGAGTGCTGTTTTTACATATAAAGGGGAAAATCATTGAGAAGGGGAAAATCATTGATCAGCTATTCAAGGATTTTCCCTTAATATTTTCGTTCACGATGATGCCACCCTATTATTATGTATATAAATAAAATAAAAACTGATACCATGGAACAAGGCAAGGGAGAAGAAGAAGATTTTTTATTTATATTTAACTAATATTTTCTAAGTGGTGCAAGGATAGTAGAGATTGCTTTAAGCAATTATTCCGGGCTTTGTAATTTATATAAATTAATTTCAATAAAGAGTTTACCACTTCAACAAGGTAATGGGTTATGATAAAAAAAGAAAGAAAGAATCACATTACTACTTCTACTCAAAGGTAAAATTGGTTATAAAAAAAAAAGAATTCCAAGCACTCACCACTCCGCTTCAAGCAGAGCCCGCGCGGTGTCTCCCGCCGGGGTCCTGGCAGCCGCCACATCCAGACTCGACTGTCTCGAGTGAGCCGCCGCCGGCGGTGGCGGTCCGCCCCCCGTCCCCCCCCGGGACAGTTTCCTCGGGGGCAGTGCCGGGGGCGCCGCGAAGTCTGGCAGCGCCTCGCCCCACTCCCCGTGGAGGAGTAGCAACTCGATGACGCGGAAGTGAAGCTCGTTCGACTGCGCGACGAATGTTTCCGACGGCGGACGAAGTATGACGAAGGTGAACGATTGAATGAGAATGGTGGGCGGGTCACGAATGCCGCGCGCGAACTGCAGCGAGCACAGTCGACACAGGTGTCCCATCAGGTAGCGCAGAGTCGACAAGTGGTGCGGGGGAAAGTCCTGGACTAGCGCGAAGAGGCGGGACCCAAGGGTGCGATCGTTCGCGTTGTTGAGAAGCGACATGAACTTCTCGTAGTAAACAAAAGGGATGAGCGGCTCCGGCAGGGATTTCAAGTAGAGCTTCAGCATGATGGTGAGAAGTTGTGGCTCGAGTCGGGCGAAGTTGTACGACTTGATTTCGGGCCCGCTCGTGTAGAACGTTTCCACGAGCCGGTTCATGGCCGGGTGGTTCAAGTTGGCGTGGTACAGACGGTACAGATCGAGTGAGAGGTCCTCGCGCGCGTGTAGCTCCAGCTGAGTAATGCACGCGAGCATGAACTGCGGCGCCGGGGTGTCGTACACGGAATAAATATTAAACAGATCTGTCGAGAACTCGCGCGGAAAGCAGGATTTCAGCAGCGACAGAAACGACGACGTCGAAAACGAATTCGCGATGGACGACTGCAGCGAAATCGTCGCGAGTTCGTCGCTCAGCCGCACGTTCGCGCCGAACTGAGATTCCGACCGACTAGAGGCGGCGGCGCTTGAGTTGAAACACATCACCGGACGCGGCGCCGACGGGCGAATCAACTTTCCCGGCAGCCTGTCCGCTCGATGAAACCACGCCGGCTGTCACCACCGGGGGGTGGGACCGATGGCCGGCAAGCAGCTGGGAGGACAGCGCGCTGAGGGATTCGGCGCGCGAGAACAGGTGTCGCATGCCGGCGCCGGCGTCACTGTCCGGGGGGGCGACATGAGACGACAGGGACAGGTTGGACACGCCGCTGTCGCTTCGACTAGGTGAGTCGCTGCGGTACAGCTCCGACGCATGCCGCAGGTTGTCTGGCTTGCTAGGAAACATGCTGTCTGGCTTGCTAGGGAACGGGCTGTCATGCCGCAGGTTGTCTGGCTTGCCCGGGAACGTGCTGTCTGGCTTGTGATAGGCTCCGCTCGACGGACAGTTCAGATTTGACGGCGCCAAGTTGTCTGGTTTGGGCAGGAAGCTGCTCGAGAGGTTGTCCGGTTTGGGTAGGAAGCTACTCCCGCCCCCCGGGGAGCCCCCCCCAGCTGGTTGGGTTTGTTCAGATTGCTGGACTTGTGGAGGAGGTTGTGGAGGTGCGCATGCGCAGGCGTGGAGGTGGAGGGGAAGCCCAGGTTGTTGTTCTTGGTGAGAGGGATGGAGGCGGGAGGCAGAGGGGGGAGGGTCGAGGAGGTGCTATCACAACAGTGGTCGCACTTGTTGCCTGCGGAGGAGAATGGAATTGAATACTTTTATTTATTATTCATCATATCATCATAGGGTGGCGTCATCGTGAACGATGGTAGCCAGACAGTGGAGGAATGACTCAGCAGTTCTACCACTGTCTTTACAAGGAGGCTAATAATTGACAAGGGCCCCCAGAACCAAGCCAATGCTGGTCTACTCCCTGTTTGTAGTCCCCCAGCCAGACTGCTGGTCTCCTCCCTGTTTATAATCCCCCAGCCAGACTAATAATAATATTTATTATTGGTACAAGAAAATATAACATATACAATACATCTCCTGTAAGCTAAGGCTGACTTCTGAGGAGTAGTAAGAAAGTAAACCCGTGTGAACTGCACATGACTTTCTAATACAATTGAGGGGGAAAAACTTGCCCTTGTTCTCTCTTTCTCATAATCCCCATATCTCCCTTTCAACCATCACACTCTCTCTGATTGGTTAATTTTAACGCAATATCCAATCAGAGGGGCGGGTTCGATATTCAGCTGGGATATGACAACTGATGTTCAAATTTGGGATTTTGACCAGATAATAATACACGTCTTGGCCTTGGGTCGGAAACTCACCTGAGAAGCACATATCACAACTAGAAGCCACTCCCGAGGTGGACTCATCGTCGTCCGTTTCATTGTAGACCTTCTTAACCTCACCCAGCCTGGATAGGGTCAGAAACTCACCTGAAAAGCACATATCACAGCTAGACGCCACTCCCGACGTTGACTCATCGTCATCCGTTTCCATGTAAACATTCTTAACCTCACCCAGCCTGGGTTGGGTCGGAAACTCACCTGAGAAGCACATATCACAGCTAGAAGCCACTCCCACCGTTGACTCATCGTCATCCGTTTCCATGTAGACATTCTTAACCTCACCCAGCCTGGGTTGGGTCGGAAACTCACCTGAGAAGCACATATCACAGCTAGAAGCCACTCCCAAGATGGACTCATCGTCGTCCGTTTCATTGTAGACATTCTTAACCTCACCCAGCCTGGATAGGGTCAGAAACTCACCTGAAAAGCACATATCACAGCTAGACGCCACTCCCGACGTTGACTCATCGTCATCCGTTTCCATGTAGACATTCTTTTCGTACGCGAACGTCGACGGTTTGAGAAAGTCCCGCTCGGCAAGCGACGAGATGTGTCGACCGGTGGCGGTGTAATCTGGTTTACCGGTGAAATCGCGAACGCTCTCCGATCGCGGCGGTGAGAAGGCTGCTAGCCGCGACGCATCGCCGTCCGGCTGTGCGAAAGAGGTGCTGCCGGGTGTGTATGCCTGCGAGGAGAGTCGAAACATTACAAAGTTACAACCACAACAAAAAATTAAGTGAGTCTAATTCGTCCAGCAATGTTATCACCTCAATTTTGAAAGAAAAAAAAACGATACAAAATTACAGCAACAACAACAAAAACTCAGGAGAGTCTAATTCGCCCAGCAATGTTATCACCTCAATTTTGAAAAAAAACCGACCAAAAATAATACTATAAGGTATAGAAAATAAAAATAAGGAAAGTAAAAAATAAAATAAAAGCAGCAATTTTTTTTTATCACTCTTATATAATAAAAGATTTTTTCTAAGATGAGAGTTTCACAGCCTATTCTATTTTGCAGTCATGAAATAGGAGCTACTGGTCCGTGTTGTAGCCTGCCCTCCCGTTGTATGCCTCCCTTCTGATGGGCGAGAAGTGACACAATACTTACCATTTAGGTGCTGGGTCAACACGAGCGCACCGTCTCTGCTTAGGTATCTCACGGACATGGAATTAATAATTATTAATTTATTACTGCTGATCTAATATTATAATATTACAATATGATCAGGCGCGGCCGGTGCTAAGGAGCTGCGGAACTTCAGCACCTCCAAACGAAAAAGAATGAGAGGATTTCCTCAAGTTTTAGCTCTTACACAGGGAAAATTACAACACTTTCCTATAATAATCAATGCATAATTATTATTACGATTTTAGTTCGGTTTATGTGTCAGCACCCCCAAAACATTTTCTCACCGGCCGCGCCTGAATATGATCTAATTTTATATTATAATAAAGAGCTCACCTGTGTCTGCAGTGTCGACGGGTGGAGGTTGGAGGGGGAGGGGGTGGCGGGCGCACCAGTGCCGGAGTACGGGGGGTCCATGCTGGGGGGCAGGGGCGGGCGAGAGTCATGTAGGGAGGGGCAGCAGAGAGGGGGTGGCGATAAACTGGAAAATCCAAAAACACCACATATATTTATTTACACTTTATTAATAGGACATATTATACATATACAATACAAATAATTACAAATTAAAATACAACATAATAAAAGAAAAAAATAAATAAATATATACATAATATATGTCCTAACTAATGGGCGGAATTATTGCCTTAGGCAATCTCTTCCACCCAACATTTGTTATATAAACCATATAACAAATGTCTCCCTTCTATAGTATACTATAGTAGTGCTTTATTTAGACTGTCGCCTCGAGACAAGAATTCCCATTACGCTAACAGTTTAATATTGCACCTCTATATTCTCATTGTAAATTTTTACATGTATTTACATTATTGAAAATAGAAAAATATAGCATAAATTTCAATTAATAATGTGAAGGAAAAAAATAATAAAAAATAAGTTACCCAAACACACACACATTCACACTTGGCACGAGTAAAAAGGAGGACTTTTTGTACGTGGTTTTTTACACACTGTTTGCAATCCAGAGGTCGCGGGTTCGAAACCCAGCCGGGACGGGCTTTGTCAGTCGTCACCTTCACTCGTCTCTCTAGCTCAGTGGTTAAGGCGGCACTCTGTGAATAAAAAATTCCAGAGTTCGTGGGTTCGAAACCCAGCCGGGACATTACATGAAGTTATTCTCCCATTTGGGATTTTGACCACATAATAATACGTTTTGAGATTACTACTGGATGAATGGGACTCATTAGTCTTAGTCGGGCAGAATAAATAAGGGGATATTATTATTATTATTATTATTATTATCTGTAATTACCTCAGTTGAGCAGAAGATGATAGTAAAAATAAATAAATGTTTCTTTGTGTTATTATATCAAAAGTCTAGCGGGTAGCGCAGAATTATAGGACTTTTCCATATCTTTAATATCCCAATATCTTATTTTTGCCTTGAATTTCGCCACTGGTCGCTGCTAACACTACAGCAGCTACTCATTTTTCCTCACGAGGTATGAGTGGACCCCGAACACCCAAGTACAGAGCAGAAAAAATCCTGCCCTTCTGGGAATCGAACCCAGTCTAACTCACTCGGCCACGGTGACTACTGGAAGATGATAATAAAAGATGGTGAATTGACAGCGATAATGGTACTCACCAACAAACTCAATGGAACAAAAAGAAGAGTAAGCAATGGGAGATGTCCGTCCTAGAATCAACAGGTGCCATGATCCAAATTGAGGAAGTACTTTAATGAATAAACCTGAAATCATATAAATTTAGGGCAAACGTATTTTAAACGTAAAAAGAACACAACTGATTCCAGACGTTACAAGACACTGCAAGAGATAGAATTTTACATTATACTGGAGTATTGAACACATGCAGTCTTTAAAAGGGTTGGGTGGAAGAGATTGCCAAAGGCAATAACACCGCCCTTTAGGTAGGACATGAATGTATAAGCCAGCACGTCCACAAAAGGCTTTCTTTTTCTCTAAAAACATCCTCATTACCAAGGCATGATAATCAAAAGACTTATCATTCATGTGACTCAAACGTGGTCGCTATAATCGACCACCACTCATGGCCGGGACTTTATCAAGTTCATGCATTGATGGTTGAGTGGTCAATGGCCAGATCTAGATGCCCATGCTAGGTCCACCCTCATGCTAGGTCCAAGCTCATGCTCAATTTCCACCAATGACCCTAGCAGGGGTATCTCGACCTGGCTATACTGTGGCACCGTACGGCAATGCCTCATTGTCTACAGTAGGGTTTGGAAAAATAAATAGTTAACCTTTTCTAGTTAAGGTAGTTAACCTTTTGTTTAATTAAAACATGTTCTCTGAGTTCCACATTTTGTATGATTTTAACTGCTAACTTTTTTCTAACTTGGAAATAAAAAGCGAAGTTTTGATTGAGGGTGGTGATATAATTATTGTCTGTGCCATTCTCTACGTAATATAATATGTATATAATTTTCATGTTGTGCTGTTTCATTATAAATATATATAATAAATAAAAATATGTATATAATTATTTCTTTTTTTATCCAATAAGGAAAGTATTGTGTTTATTAATGCATTTTGATTTTAATTAGAAAAAAAAATCGACTGGTTGTCAGAATTTCAGTTCGCAGAACCACCTGTAATTATTCATTCATCATATACATGCAATTAGTGCATGACCCCTCATTGATCAACATATGCATGCATCTAATGCATGACCCCTGATTGATCACCATACATTCTTCAATGAGGATTTTATCATTTTCTTATTCATGACTTGAAACAAATGAAGATGATTCTGGTGACAAAAGAACACGTATTTATTACGAGGGCGTTTGATAAGTTCGTAGACTTATAATAATAATAATAAAAAACATACTAGTTATAGTTTTAGTGAGATAGACTGAAATGTCTCCTCACTATTAACTTAGAAGCAAAAAAATGTATCTACCTCGAAATAATAATAAGACTCTTTAGTGGAAGGTATCCACCAGGCGAGGTTAATGCTCAAAGCATTTTCTACCACCTAACCCTCAGAGTCTTATTATAGGGATCTCCTTCTTCAAAGCCAAGGTTTGCAAGTGGATAAAGAAGTTTAAACGAGGTTGCCGCGATAGCAATAATAATAATAGTAATATTGCCTTATTTATACTGCCCGATTAGGAATATTAAAGTCCCATTATTCCAGCAGTAGGCCCAAGTCATATTATTATGTGATAAAAATCCCAAATGGGAGGATAACTTGTAATGTCCCGGCTGGGTTTCGAGCCCACGACCTCTGGAATCTTTGGATTCACAGAGTGCCGCCTTAACCACTGAGCTACCGGGACAGACTGACAAAGCGGTCAGAAAAAGGCATAAATTATTTATTTTTTATATGAAAGAAATATATCGTACCTATTTTTAGATATGTGGAAGTGGGAGTTCTTTTACTCTGTCTTATCCCGCTTGAGCAGGGTCAACGTTGTTCAACCTCATATTTGAGTTTGAGTATAAATAGTTTTGGGAAAGGCAAAGTAAACGCAGAAAATGATAGTTGAACAGATAAAGTACCAGCTTTGTAATTTGTAAGGCCCAATTACAAATGCCAATCATTTGTAGGGTATCTAGCCATAAAATATAGATACCGTGCACTGGTAGTCTGTTAATCCAGGTAGTGTAGGGATCCGTTGGTTTGAATCTCACCCAGTGAATGAATTTTTTCTCATTAATTTGAGTTTCTAACCACATAATAATAAGACTCCAAGGGTTAGGTGGTAGAAAATGCTTTGAGCATTAACCTCACCTGGTGGTTAACTTCCACTAAAGAGTGTTATTATTATTATATAGGAGTGTCAGTAAATCAACATCAACCAAGACTCAAGAGGAGAAAGAGTTGAACAAAAATTTCACATCTCTTCAAAGGGACAAAGAAAACACAAGCTTTGGGAGTCAATGAGCTTATGATGCTAGACTTGTAATCCAAACAGTCAAGTTCAATGCTGCCCTACCACAGACCCGAGAGGGCCACAAATTGGACCACCAGGGTATTTGAAGTGGCCCACTGACAGGGGGTCCAAGGACATATAAAACAGGATTAGATTTAATCCAAGTGGACATCTTCTATCTCTCAATGTATAAATTTATTTCTGTATAAAATATTTTTTTTTTACTATTATCTATATTTATTTATTTATGCAATTATTGTATTTTGTATTATTGAGAAGAAATTTTTTTTCCTTAACTTGGGCTATAGTGTGCTGTGATAGGTTGAAAACTCCAACTTGAGGGTATGTCAGGCTTAGCTAAACTTTAATCCTGTTTCATAATGTGCACCTAAGAGTCAAGGGTGGCTATTTTGTTCTCTGAATATATTCCTCTCATGTCTAGAGAGACACACTAGTCTTCTCTCTATTTAACATCCCGCAGTCAGACTCTATCTTGGTTATATTATCATTACACTATTTTACATAGATCAATAAATTATTAGTATCAATATTCTTCTCTTCACTGATAAGAAATAAGGTACCCGCTTATCATCTTTTGTTTCTCCATGCATTCTTTCTTATCTATCCAACTGTATTTATTAAATATATTGATTTATTTTAGAAAAATCAATATGGGAAAAAAAATTGTTGTTAAACAATGCCACTTTTGTTTTATTGTATACAAGCATAACTGATGTTGTCTCACTGTTATAAATAAATAGGACAAAACTATCATTGTACTACCTACAACAGAAATTTCAACACTTTGTAGCCACAAGAAAATAGATTAAGGGAGATTTTTTTTTTATTTTTTTTTTTTTTATTTACACTTTATTTATTTTTACAAAACAATAATTTAAAAGGATAACAATTTAAAAAGGATAACAATAATTTAAAAAGAACTTAGAAATATGTACAAAAAAAAAAAAAAAAAAATAAAGATCAATGTTAGTTTTTAATTACAATTGTTTTGTAACCCGGGGCAAAGTTAATGCCTTAGGCATTCTCTGCCACTTAACCCCGGAGAAACAGCTTTCGTTCCTAAAATTGTGTTCTCCTTTGTATTATATCTTTTATGAACATTTTATTATAAAAGATACCCATTTCACTTAGTGACAATGACAGTTTCAAACCAACAACATTTTATGCCACTCACTAGAAAAGGTTAGAAATCCCAAGTACACTTAAAAAATTAAATATCAATAGCTGAAAAATTCAATTATTAAAATAAATAAAGTGGGGGAACTGCATGGTGAGCATGCACTTGACTGAATGGGCAGCTCAATTAAAATTGAACTCGAGTGTAGCAACTTTTCTATGGTTTGACAGTAGTCATCCACTGGACCATAAAAGGAAATTGATCAAGAATACAATAAACATGAATAAGAGAAACCATGTTTTTAAATATTAGAACACCACAGGGGATAAACAATGATGGTCCATTTTTTTTCTTCTTTCAAAAATGAGTTTTTGAGCAATAATTATTCTTTATAAAGATAGGAACATTCTCACATAGTCAAAACCACTAAAAACTGTAATGGTCTAAAAACTGTAATGGATAAGAGCAGTTTTAAAATCAGGGGAAAAATAATGATTGTGCACAAGTCAAGGGAAGAACAAAGAGAGTCAACCAAAAATAGAAAATGTGTTTGTTCTTGAACTAGATTGTAGATCTGAATCTGATTTAATTAATTAGTTTGATTGATGGTGTCTAAAAAGGTCATTTTATTCAAAAACAGAGGAAAATCAATTAAGTTCCATGGACATTAATTGTTATTGCTCTTTTTCTTTGGACCTTTGATTAGCTTTTGATTTTTTAAATTTAAATAATCCTACCTTAAAAAAGTGGACCCTTATTAGTACTCCTCGTGTGGTGTTCTAGGTAAGTGTTAAAATCAATAAATAGCACAAGGCATTGGATTTATCAGAAGTACTTTAAAACGTGAAGTGTTTCAATCTGAAATACCTAATCTCAGCATTTTAGATATCTTGAGTGCATGCATTGCATGTAAATGCAATGCATGTATAGTAAGTACACAATGCAATATTTTGTTTACTAAAAACAAAAACTCTTATCAGATAAATTACAAGACAATAGGGGATTAAGAAAAATTAAAAATTTGCTCATGTACACCTTTAATGAAACCATTCATTATCACTTTTTAATGAAACTTACAATGAATATACCTATTAATATGTTGATGTACCTACACTGACTAACATTAAAATCTAACCACTAGTCATTTTTACCTGTAATGTAACGCCGTGTGGCTCTCGGCTAAGAATAAGACCACGGGCTGTTCCCCCTGTCGTAAAAGGCGACTAACAGGAACATCTCTCAGAAGCTGTTGAAAAGCTTCATAAAAGAGATTTATAAAACTCTCAGGAGCTGCTGGAAGGCGGTTCGAATGGCTGCTCAAAGCCGTAGAGCCACTTTCCAGTAAAAAGCACCAAAAAGAACCTCGTTCAGAAGAAACCACTTCAAAGCATCAGGGTGAGAAGCTAATGGAGCAGAAGAGGCAGAAGATGCCAACAACCTCAACTATACTCTCTTGTAGAGATAGTTCAGAGGTGGCATTCGAAACCTCAACTGCTTCTCAAAGCTTTATAAACGCCCTGAAGTCTTTAAAAGTGGGAGTAATTCTGAAGAAGTTCCCAAATGAGTCCCGGCCACAGGCAGGCGAAAATGTTCCTAACTTATTCGCCCAAAAGAGCAAAAGAAATGCTCTGTCTGAGCAAAGAGAAATCCTTACTGGCTTTTCAACAGGCCACTGTAGCCTCAACCACCGTCTAAACAAATGGACATTGCTCAAGACGCAAAATGCAGTCTCTCAGAAGCTGCTGAAAAGCTTCAAATAAAGAGAACTTTTTAAAACTCTCAGGAGCTGCTGGAAGGCGGTTCGAATGGCTGCTCAAAGCTGTAGAGCCACTTTCCAGTAAAAAGCACCAAAAAGAGCCTCGTTCAGAAGAAACCTCTTCAAAGCATCAGGGTGAGAAGCTAATGGAGCAGAAGAGACAGAAGATGCCAACAACCTCAACTATACTCTCTTGTAGAGATAGTTCAGAGGTGGCATTCGAAACCTCAACTGCTTCTCAAAGCTTTATAAACGCCCTGAAGTCTTCAAAAGTGGGAGTAATTCTGAAGAAGTTCCCAAATGAGTCCCGGCCACAGGCAGGTGAAAATGTTCCTAACTTATTCGCCCAAAAGAGCAAAAGAAATGCTCTGTCTGAGCAAAGAGGAATCCTTACTGGCTTTTCAACAGGCCACTGTAGCCTCAACCACCGTCTAAACAAATGGACATTGCTCAAGACGCAAAATGCAGTCTCTCAGAAGCTGCTGAAAAGCTTCAAATAAAGAGAACTTTTTAAAACTCTCAGGAGCTGCTGGAAGGAGGTTCGAATGGCTGCTCAAAGCCGTAGAACCAATTTCCAGTAAAAGAACACCAAAAAGAAGCCTTGTTCAGAAGAAACCACTTCAAAGCATCAGGGTGAGAAGCTAATGGAGCAGAAGAGGCAGAAGATGCCAACAACCTCAACTATACTCTCTTGTAGAGATAGTTCAGAGGTGGCATTCGAAACCCCAACTGCTTCTTAAAGCTTTATAAACGCCCTGAAGTCTTTGAAAGTGGGAGTAATTCTGAAGAAGTTCCCAAATGAGTCCCGGCCACTGGCAGGCGAAAATGTTCCTAACTTATTCGCCCAAAAGAGCAAAAGAAATGCTCTGTCTGAGCAAAGAGGAATCCTTACTGGCTTTTAACAGGCCACTGTAGCCTCAACTATCGTCTGAACAAATGGACATTGCTCAAGACCTAAAATGCAGTCTCTGTAAAGAGGCCCCAGAGACAGCAAAACACATTCTCTGTGAATGTGGAGCAGCCTCACACGCTCGACTTAAACACTTCTCAAGGCTGATTCTAACACCTAAAGAAGTTACCGAAATCAGTCCTAAAAGAATCTTAAGCTAAATTAATAGCTTTGATCTCTTTTAGAGTTACAGGGGCATGTCACAAAAGATCTATATAAGGTCGCAGTGACAAAGAGCTTTCGTAGCCGACAGCCCTACCTATACCAATACCAATACCAATACCTGTAATGTAAAATCAGAATTGGCCAGCCACCCACTTAGTATTTTCTCATATAACTTCATGCATATAATAACTTTTTTTGTAGTTGAAATTTTCTATGCATTTTCATATTAATAGAAAGTGTTCTGAACACATTAGAAAGTAAAATTATCTCATATTGTCCATTATTTCCAGTATAAAGTTTGCCATCTGAGTTAGACATTTACCAAATTGGTTGCATTACCTCTCACTCTATCTACAGATCTTTCCTTAACTGGTTACTAGTACAGAGTAAGTGTATGTACGAATTTCTTTGTGGTTAAGCACAAGGCCTCTTCACAATTTTTGTGGGTAGCGCAGCATTACTAAGAGCCTCCTTTACATTTCGAATTATTCTATTACATTAATTTCTTTTTACTCTGGTAATGCCGCCACTGGTCGTTACTCATACAAGTAACTACTCATTTTTCCTCACGAGGTATGAGTGGACCCTGAACATCCAAGTACAGAGCAGAAAAAATCCTCCCCCGCTGGGAATCAAACCCAGGTCACCATGTGTGCAATGCCTAGCGCGCTAACTCGCTCTGCCACAGTGACTTATAGTACAGAGTAAGTGTGTGGCCACAATGGAGACCTGGACTCTAGACCCTCAACCACAGACCCTTGTACCTACAGCTTGAAAAAAAAAAAAAAAAAAAAAAAAAAAAAAAATGGAACACCATTGAGGCTGCTTACTTTTTTTTAGTTTGGGTTTAATGTCACTTTCAACTGCATGCATATCACAATGGGGGTGTTACTCTCCATTCACAGGAAACTCACAAACCTGCTACCCACATTAACCTCACCTAACCTGGGTTAGGCCAGAATGCCAGCATCACAAAGTCTTCACCTTGCCAGACAATGATTAACTTAGGTGATCCAACAAGAATAAGTGCATTCAACACACCATTGATACTGGTGTGGCTTACTTTTAATAACATGGTTAGATTATTTTACGTGGTACTGGCTCTACCATAGTGTCCAGGGCTCTGTTGGATACCTGCACTAATAAGTTAGTAATCAATTGAGGACATCTCGGAGATGTGTAAAAATAAACGTTACCTATACTGATACGTACCTAGGAAGCTGAACTCAGGGGTATGAAAATATAAACATGTTGTCAACACTTTGGTTAAAACTTAACAAAATTCACATCCCTGCATGTGCTTAGTAGGTTATGTCCAGATAAGTGCAAAAGTCCTTGAGATAAATTTGCCTGTTTATAGGTACCTATTCCCTTCAATAAAACTTTTTGAAACACTTCATTAAATTTCGAAAAAAACACTCAGGTTCAAGATAACTGGTCAACTGAATATCCGTCACAGGGACTTGAGATATCATTTGAAATTCCTTTTGGGAAATTCAGGAACATTTTCGTCTAATTTATGCAAATTTATACAAAGATCTTGGCAGCAGAGCTATGCTTTTCGGTGCAGAATTGTTTTACTTACATTTTTGAAAATTGAAGATATTACAGGATAACAGTGAGCACTGGCACTACAGAACTTTAATTTTCTAAAATTATGTTGTTTGATTAGAGCATTTTGCTGACGGTAGATTGAAAATAATCAGAAAATGCTGAGATAGAAAAAAACCGAACACCGCGATAGGAGATTTTCACTTTTATTTCATTTGGGATTTGGGACAGCGAAAAAATTGATAGTCGTCGAGTTTTGTTCGAACTTTTTTTTTACAAGACAAAAGACTAGTTTCTAAACTAGGCACCGGTGGCAACGGTGGACGAATGATTCTTTATTCAACTCTAGTGGTTTTCGATGTAAAATCAACTTGCTTGTAAAAATCTGTGAAAAATTTGTTGCGCAACGCTGCGCGATTTTAAAATGGTTGTTTCGAATTCAGCGGGGTTGTGCGTACAGGGTTCAATTGAGAAATAGCTTCAATTAAAAGAAATAGCTGTAAAGTAGAGAGCTCATAAAGTATTCTTATTTTAATTAGTCATAAATATGTATATTATGTAAGTTTTCATTTTTATTATGTAATTGTAATTTTATTTGGCTCAAATAACCTATAATTAATTTATTAGAACCCTTTGGCTGTATGGAATGCCTTGCCTACCAATACCAAAAAATCTGGTGTAAACATCACACGACTTTCCTTATGCCCCAAAAAGGAGTCGAATTCTGCCACTGGTGACTCAACGGTAACAGATAACTAAAAACCAATGCCAAATTCATAATCAGCACCTCAAAATCATTGGATTTGATATGTCACAATCCCCATCTAGGATGAATAATAAAAAAGTTAGTCAAAGCGGGTCCTCCCCAAAAATACCGGTAAATTGCGGCCGGGTTCCAAAAAATCAAGATATCAAAAAAATGATCAGAGTAGACCCCTATTATTTTTTTAATCTAAGAAAATGTTATTTTCAAACTTTTTTTGTATCTTTAACCAATTCAAAGAAGCGGCCCTTGCGGGCAATTTTTGCGGCCCTGCGGCCGGAGGATGCGGTTGATTTCAACCAAAAGTTTCGTGGTTTGTCTGGTGTATAAAATTAATTTCCATACCAAATTTCAAGTCTCTAGCTCTTACCGTTCTTGAGATATCCTGTTCACAGACACACACACACACAGACGCACGGACCAATGGCTGAAAACAACTTTTTTGGTATCCTGAGGCTATGATTCGTCCAGAAATGTGAAAAACTGGGTAGGTCAAATTTTCGACGAATACAATACTTTCCTTATTATAGATAAGGAAAGTAAAAAAGTATATTTGGGTGAGATAAGATAAATTTGATGCTTTTCAGAGGTAAAATGGTAGGGACATATTATGTTATGCGTAGGTGTTATCACCTTACCTATTCAATCTTTTTATAGAAAATGCCATGAACGATATGAAAAGTGAAACGCCAGGTATAACAATAAACGGACAACATATCCACTGTATACGTTTTGCTGATGATGTAGTCCTTCTATCCGACTCAGAAAGTGACATGAACTATATGTTGGAAGTGCTGTCCAATAGACTAAACCACTATAAACTCAAGATAAATGCCAATAAAACCAAATGTATGGCAATAGATAAGAATGGAAACCTACCTGCAAACATCAAAATCAGAAATCAGAAATTGGAACAAGTAAAGGAATTTTGTTATCTAGGTAGTATAGTAACAGCTGATAGTAAATCGAGAAGTGACATAAAAAGAAGAATTGTAATAGCAAAACAAGCTTTTCAAAAGAAATACAACCTCCTCACCAGCAAGCATCTTAACCTAGAAACAAAAAAGAAATTCATAAAAACTTTTGTGTGGAGTGTGTTGACGTATGGTTGTGAAGCATGGACTATGGGAGAGTATGAGAAGAAGAGATTGGAAGCAGCAGAGATGTGGATGTGGAGGAAGATGACAAAGACAAAGTGGATAGAAAAGAAAACAAATGAAGAAGTACTATTAGAAGTAAATGAGAAAAGAAGCTTGATGGAGTGTATCGTAAAAAGAAAAGGTACATTAATAGGACACGTTATTAGACATAACAACTTCATCACCATCATCTTTGAAGGAAAAATAATGGGAAGAAGACCAAGAGGCCGCCCAAGACAATCTTATTTTAAAGACCTCTACAATCAAACAAACTGCCGATCATATGAACAACTGAAGAGGAAAGCATCCGACAGAGAGACATGGCGTATGGCAATCACAACAAGGTTTGACCTTTAGAGATTGATGATGAGGTGTTATCAGTTTGTTTGTGACTGGATGTTTTAGGCATAACGAGTTCTCCATTACTTAAACCTCCATGAAAAACGCAAAAATCTGTGCTACTATCAATCAGCTGATTTCAGATATCAGACTGTTTTGATTGTTCTGTGGCCTTGAGCTTTCAACATCAACTGATAGCTGAAATTTTTGAAAAATTGATTACAGGTCTACAGGAGTACAAGACAGGATACGGCATTTTGGTATTTTTAGCTATCCGGTGTTTGCTTGATTCTGGTAGAGCCAAAGACAAGTTTATCATTTAAGCTGTACCTTCGAAAACTATAGAAAAACACGTTCTCTTTTCTGTAATTTTGTAATCTTTTGACTAGAAGCTCTTCACGAAAGAGCAAGACACATTATTCCTTCCTTAGCGATGGCGGAATGTAAACTTCAAGTTGACAATGTGAAGTTGTCACTGTTGGACTACAATATTCACAGCTACTCAAGCTATTCTCCTAACTATCTTCCTGAGTAAGTAATTCTGATTCTACAGGTACCGTTACACATTACGGTGGTAGTAAGATATATTACTCTAGTTAAAGATCACAAATCTGGCGCGAACCAATGGCTCAAAACTTTGAAGTGCCTTTTTGGAACTTGAAACAGTTTTCAGCATTTTTTAGCCATTGAGGCAGGTGCACACTTATCCAGAGCAGAGTCTATCCTAGTTCCAATAAAGCAATGCTCTGATCTGAATAAGTGTGCAGAGACACATTAAAAACCATGTTGAAAACTGTGATCCATACATTGTGGAAAAGCATGCTCCTACCTTAGACAAGAATCTTTGTAGCCCATGTAAGTGACTCTGATCTGTTCTGTTCATTTCGAAAAGTTCACAACCTATTTCTTTGATTACAAAGAATTCAAAAAATGATAATTCAATTCAATTCAAAATGTGTTTTATTTGTTTAATAAATATTTTACAAATATACACAGTTGGAGGTCAGCTGACTAAACATTTTTCAAATTATGATACATTTTAATACTCATTATAAGTTAGCAACATTAATATGTACTTAGGTACTCTTCTGAAAAAGTTAAACAGGGTTTATTGTGTTTACTTATTACAAAAATGGTAAATAAATGTTATCATTTTTTTCAGGAATATTAAAGAAGATAAACGTAATGACCAATCATCCCGATGGTCTTCTGACTCCAATTTCCCACCTCAGGTAATTCATTTTTTTTGATCCCTAATAAATGATCCATCATATCCCCTGAAAATTATACCCATCTCTTGAAAATGACAAAATATTATTTCATGTTTTGAAAAAAAATATCAGAGTTTATTTTTTATAATAGCAAAACTAACTGTCAATACTGTATGTAGCAATATGAGTGGACAAGGGAGAACATCCAATTATTTGAACTATTTTCTTACATGTATCTAGATTCTAAGTTGAAGAAAAGTTCACATTGGATACCTGATTTATTGGTAAATTTGCATATAATTTAGCTTTATCCTAATGCCTCAACCAAAATTTAATTTGGTTGAGGCATTAGGCATTCATCTTATTGGGAGGTAAATGAGGCATTCATCTTATTGGGAGGTAAACATAACCTGGAATTGTTGCTTTATATTCAGTTTTCTCTTAAATCCATGTTAAACTGTATTCATTTAACTTATAGTATTACATCTATGTTTTCTCCTTAGTTCCTGGTGCTTAAACTAGATAGACCGGCCATTGTGAAGACTATCACATTTGGCAAGTTTGAGAAGACACATGTGTGCAATTTGAAGAAGTTCAAAATATTTGGCGGACTTGATGAGAATACAACAGTTGAACTACTGGACTGGTGAGACAACTTTCAGTTCTTTCCCTCTAACAAAATCAAATCCATAATTCATTATAAATCCTGCACTGCTAGTTGAGTGGTTAGTCTGGTAATCCAGGTAGTGTAAGGATCCATTGATTCATATCCTACCCATTGCACAAATTAGGGTTATTTGGTGGTTAGAAAATGGGTTAGGTGGTAGAAAATGCTTTGAGCATTAACCTTGCCTGGTGGTTACCTTCCAGTATTATTATTATAACCTTATTTTTTTCATTTCCTCCCTGTCATTCCAATCTCCTTGTTGTAATCCCAATCTTGGCATGTCTTCATTGATTGAATTTATCCATTGAATCCTTTATCTGCCAGGGAGTTGTCTTCCTTCTGCTTGTCCCATGAGGATATCTTTGGCTAGGTCGTTAATGCCCTTTTTATTAGTGATATTACTTCTGATAATATCTAATATTATATATTGGAAGTATTACTTCCAATAAATTTCTAATATTAGAAATCAGAAGTTTTGTGTTGGTTTTTTTTCTCACTAACTTTGCCTTGCCACTAATGCTTAACCAGCAATTTCTAAGCTCATTGAATGGTCTCTTTCCTTTTCCAACCAGTACATCTAGCAATGTTTTGATGCTTGGAATAGCAAGCAAATGCTTTGTTCAACCCGTCTTATTTAAACTCTTTCTGTCTTCCAACCAACCTCAGTAGCTTGAACGACAAGGTGGCGGACTTGTAACCTGGAGGTCGGTAGTTCAAGTCCCGGTTTCAGCATAGATTTAGTAAAGCGAGTTTGAGTAATAGTGGTATCACGAAAGATGATTAACACAAATATGACAACTTTTAACTTTTTTTTAAAACTCTTTCTGATTCCAGGGGTCTCAAAAACGACTCTACACCGGAAACATTTGATCTCAAACACACTCTAGGTGAGCACGAATTCCCGTGCTCGTTCATTCGCATTGAGCCCTTCCAGTCGTGGGGCCCAAGCTTCAACTTCAGCATCTGGTATGTGGAGCTGCGGGGACACAGTGAGAGTGCAAGAGTGAAACGAGCAGCCCAGTGGCTTGAACAGGTAAGTGATAATACTGATATTAATAGTAGTCACCGTGGCAGAGTGAGTTAGTGCACTAGGCATTGTACGCACTGTGACCTGGGTTCGATCCCCAGTGGGGCAGGAATTTTTCTGCTCTGTACTTGTGTGTTTGGGGTCCACTCATACCTCGTGAGGAAAAATGAGGATCTGCTTTAATGTTAGCAGCAAGCAGTGGCAGAATTATAGGCAAAATTAAGATATTGGGATATTAAATATATGATAAAGTCCTATAATTCTGTGCTACCCACTAAAATTGTGATATAATAACACAAAGAAACACATTTATTTATTTTATTTATTTATTTATGGGTGCATTCATCAACAACATTAAACTGGGTGATAAATCAATGAACAGCTGATTAGTGCTGTTGGTATGTTTATTAATAACATGATTAACAGCAAAGGTAATATTGGAAGATAACAATTGATTAGTACTCAATAATCTATTAATTTTATTGATATTGAATTGATAAAAGGATGACAAGTGTATGTACTCTGTATTATGGGAGAATAAATGCTTTACTTCATTTTTCCCATGCTTGGTGGCTTCTAATTCCATAAACAATGAAATTAAATAATGTCTTAAGAAGAACTTATAGTTATACACAACTCTTGTGGTAAAACAAATAAAAATCGAAATAATATGAAGATAAAAACACTTGACTCTTTTAAAAAAATTGATTTAGTAAAACAAAAAAGGTTTTTTTTATCTTCATATTAATTAATTCCATAAGCAATTGTCGTCCATTCCATAATTCTGTTTTCTTATCAAACACAACATCTTTTCCTGATCAATGTTATCTGCATTTAATAGTATTTATTTGTGTTTCAAAAAATATGTATTATTTATACGTTTATATAAAATATGTACAGGTATATTAATATTTTCAATGTAAATTATTTCTGTTTTCTTTTCCAACCTAATTTCAGTACCGAGACTTAGAAATCACCAAACTCTGTATGAAATATTTCCGCCAGAAGAATCACATGGATATCTACAATATGTTGCAGTCTGCCACAGGTAAACATTATAATTAACTGAACACATAAGTGAGGTTGTGTTTTAACTTTCATACTGGACGATTTGGCTTTCGTTTGTCTGTCTGTTCCGCGATAACTCACGACCGGATTCTTCAAAATTGTTGAAATTTAGCTTACATGTTCATTGGAGTTCTAAAATTTTATCTTTAGTTTTTGGGCCGAATTAAGCCACTCGGGGCCAAATGGGGGCCGTTTTGATGAAAATTGAAAACGTTTTTTTTTTTTTTTTTTTTTTTTTTTTGTTGTTGTTGAAAAAAGCAAGGCTCTTAAAATTTTGTAGAGTCGTTCAGAAAATATATTTGATTCTTAGACATCATTATTAGACTATAATAATCTACCATTTGGTTCCAGGTGTAAGTCTGGAGCACCCGCTACTCACTCAGTTGTTCAATGTGCTGGTGCATGAAGGTGACTATGAGCAGGTGGAGGAACTCATGACCAATGCTATACACAGTGAGTAGCTCCTTATTATCCAGGTGTAAGCACCCGCTCCTCACTCAGGTGTTCAATGTGCTGGTGCATGAAGGTGACTATGAGCAGGTGGAGGAACTCATGACCAATGCTATACACAGTGAGTAGCTCCTTATTATCCAGGTGTAAGCACCCGCTCCTCACTCAGGTGTTCAATTTGCTGGTGCATGAAGGTGACTATGAGCAGGTGGAGTAGCTCATGACCAATGCCATACACAGTGAGTAGCTCCTTATTATCCAGGTGTAAGCACCCGCTCCTCACTCAGTTGTTCAATGTGCTGGTGCATGAAGGTGACTATGAGCAGGTGGAGGAACTGATGACCAATGCCATACACAGTGAGTAGCTCCTTATTATCCAGGTGTAAGCACCCGCTCCTTACTCAGTGCTGGTGCATGAAGGTTGGATGGGATTCGAACCAACGGATCCTTAAACTATCTGGATTACCTGACTACCGCGTTGTATCATTTTCTGTGAAACTTAACTGTAATCTAATCAAATCAATCGCGAGTAATCTAATAGGAAGGAAGGAATGTATTTTATGTCATTTTACAGTTTTTTAATTAAAATCCCCTTGAAGTACAATATCTATTGTACTTTTAGGGGGTAATGAATCAAAGGCTATATTTTCTAACACTGAACAACTGGCTGTATCCGATCTGCGGTCAACTTTTGTTAAAGCTTTGTCTTACAAGTTTTCAGCTAAACTTTAGACTTAAACTTTATTTCATGTTCTCCTGTCTTATCATTCTATTCTATTCTATTCTATTTTATTCTCTCTCTTCCAGACGACTACCTGGCGTGGTACATCTCGCAGCAGGACTACCGGCCCTGCTGGGCCCCGGTGGACGTACAGGGGCCGCGGCCCGGCATGCGGGGGGGCCACCAGATGACCTGGGACCCCCAGACGGAGGTGATCTACCTACTGGGAGGGTGGGACGGGACCCAAGATCTGAGTGATTTCTGGAGCTATTCGGTGCGCGAGGGCCGCTGGACGCTGATCTGCCCCAATGTCGAGTATGTGGTGAGTGATATTTTTTTTTTTTTTTTATTTATTTATTTTATTTTATTATTATTTTTGTTTTTTTTTTTTGTATTTTTTTTTTTATATTGTTATTTTATTTTTTATTTTATTTAATTATTATTATTTTTTTTTTATAATTTAACGGAAAAAAATAAAAGGTTGGGACCCTCAGACGGAGGTGATCTACCTACTGGGCGGGTGGGACGGGACCCAAGATCTGAGTGACTTCTGGAGCTATTCGGTGCGCGAGGGCCGCTGGACGCTGATCTGCCCCAATGTCGAGTATGTGGTGAGTGATATTTTTTTTTTGAATTTTATTTTTTTTTATTTTTATTTTTTATTATTTTTTTTTATTATTATTTTTTTTTATTAATTTTTATTTGATTTTTATTTTATTTTATTTATTATTTTATGTTATTTTTATTTTATTTTTATTTTATTTTTATTTTATTTATTTATTTATTTTATTTTTATTTTTTTATTTTATTTTTATTTAATTTTTATGTTATTTTATTTTATTTTTCTTTTATTTTCATATTATTTTATTTTTATTTTTCTTTTATTTTTATTTTATTTTATTTTATTATTACAATTTAACGGAAAAAAATGAAAGGTTCCATTTTTACAAATATGTATTATTAAACTTAATATTGTATAAGGTCCAAAACTAAAACTAAAATACTGGATATAGGTATTTATCGTAAGTATAAACATATTTTAACTTATCATCTGAATGAATTGCTCAAGATATTAATAATAACACTTTTTAGTGGAAGGTAACCACCAGGCGAGGTTAGTGCTCAAAGCAGTTTCTACCACCTAACCCTCAGAGTCTTATTATTATGTGGCCACTAACTCAAATTAATGAAGAAACATTCATGCACTGGGTGGGATTCAAACCAACGGATCCCTACACTACCTGGATCACCAGACCAGCGCGTTAACAACGTAACTACCAGTGAGTGAAGAAACGAACATGAGTGGTCGGCCGGTGTTGGTAATCTGGAAATCGCGGGTTCAAAATCCAGCCGAGATCTGACGAGTTTTTTTTCCGCAAAAATATATTTCTCAAAAAAAAAGAAGAAAAAAAAGCGCGCGATTAGCTCAGTGGTTAAGCACTCGCTTGCGATACGCGAGTTTGAGTAGTTAATAGCGAGTTTGAGTAGTTGTAATATTACGAAAGTAATTAACACAAAGACAATACAAAGAGGGAATGCGGCGGCAGTTGTGGGCTGTGTGCCCCAGGGAGATGAGTTGGATAATGAATTGTAATGAATGAATAAAAATAGCTTAATTAAATCAAAAAAAAAAAAAAAAAATTAACACAAATATGATAACTTTTACATTATTTTTTACCATTACAGGGTGGTCCAACACCTCGCTCCTGTCACAAGCTGTGTCTAGACCCGGAGAGAAGGCAGATATTTGTGCTGGGCAGGTACCTAGACCAGCAGCTGAGACAACCAGAATTCCTCAAGGTAAACCACATGATCTTTTTTTTATTAATTTTTTTTTTGTATATTTATTTATTTATAAAGAAAAAACTTCCTCCATTCAATGACCTTCCTGTATTGACTCAAGGATACATACAGCATTACCCCTCTGAATGTGCAGACCAATTCTTTGGGCAAGAAATTGTTTAGATCGGGGTTCACTCGTACATCTAAACAATTTTTCACCCAGTTGGTTCAGCCATTCCTTCGAGGCAACACTCCACGTACCCATGGTCTCTACTCAAGTACTCACTCATGATCATTAGTTTTGCTGGGAGAAGACTAGGGTCATATAAAATAAAATATATAAAAAGAGCGTACCTATATATAAAAAAATAATAAGAATTTGAATACAGTCAAATCTGGATTCCAGAGAACTTCATATAAGAGAAATCTGGATATAAAGAGAAGAAGGAGGCACGAAATTTAGGCGTTAATTCTTATTCCGTCTGTCCCGGTAGCTCAGTAGTAAAGGCGGCACTCTGTGAATCCAAAGACTCCAGAGGTCGTGGGTTCGAAACCCAGCCGGGACATGACAAGTTATCCTCCCATTTGGGATTTTTACCACATGATAATGCGTCTTGGGCTTACTGCTGGAATAATGTTACTTAATAGTCCTAATCGGGCAGTATAAATAAGGCGATATTATTATTATTTTCTTAGTCTTAGAATGTCACATAGAATTTATTCTGAAATTTTCTATAAAAAAAACCCGAACACCCTGTATAGTGTATAATATGTACTAGTAAAGTATTATTATTCTTATTTGTAATCGTATTCTAATTCTGTGTGGGTTCTATTCAGAGCGACTTCTTCCTGTACGACTTTTGTATATACATTTTTTTGTTCCCATGAAGTACTAGTGGACTTTTCGGGAACTTTATCTCAGCAATTTTCAATCTTCATCTTCTTTCCTCTTCGTTTCTATTGTCTTTCTTCTATTTTCTTCTATTTTTTTCTGTTGTTGTTGTTGTGTTGTTTTTGTTTTTGTTGTTGTTTTTTCTCTCCTTCTTTCTTTCTTTTCTTTGTGTTGAATAAATGTTTTTTAAACAGTTTATTTTAAGATTATTATATATATCTGTTTTTATTCTGTCTGGGTTCTCTTCAGAGCGACTTCTTCCTGTACGACTGGGACATACTGTTACCATTGTACTCTGTCTTCCTAATAAAGCATACTATAATAATATAATGCTTCTAAAGGGTTGGGTGGAAGAGATTGCCACAGGCAATAACCCCGCCCTTTAGGTAGGACATTTCTCTCTTTCTTTCCTTCTTGTAGTATATTTGTTGAATCTTTTTGTTTTTCTTTATATTTCATTGTGTTCTACTGTATATATTTTTTGTTCTACCTAATAAAGCTTAAAAAAAAAACACAAAAAAACACAAATATGATAACTAGTTTGCTATGATAATGGTTTTCGGACTGACAAATTGATAATTATATCAAACCAAAAAAAAAATAAAAAATAATCTGCTTTTTTCTGCTTTGATTGCAAAATTTTATTATAATCTTATTTTTTTCTTATTTTTTTTCTTATAAGTACGTAGTTATAAATACATTTATATTAACATTGATGATATATTTTATATGTTTTAGATCTTAAATTTATTTTAAAATTGTTTTGTAAACATACAATTTGTATAATTACAATAAATGTTCATATTCATATAATTTATATTCTAATTCTGTGTGGGTTCTATTCAGAGCGACTTCTTCCTGTACGACTTTTGTATATACATTTTTTTGTTCCCATGAAGTACTAGTGTACTTTTCGCAATTTTCAATCTTCATCTTCTTTCCTCTTTGTTTCCATTTTCTTTCTTCTATTTTTCTCTGTTTTGTTGTTGTTTTTTTTTTCTCTCTCTTTCTTTCTTTCTTTTCTTTGTGTTGAATAAATGTTTTTTAAACAGTTTATTTTAAGATTATTATATATATCTGTTTTTATTCTGTCTGGGTTCTCTTCAGAGCGACTTCTTCCTGTATGACCTGGACAGCAACACGTGGACTCTCATCTCCTGGGACACGGCCGCGGTGGGGGGGCCGCGTCTCATATTCGACCACCAGATGTGCCTGGACTCCAAGCAGAGCAAGATCTACGTGTTCGGGGGCCGCGTCTTGACTCCGTCCACTGGGTAAATACCTAATTATTAAGAAATGTTTTATTTAGTTTTATTAAATATAAAAAAAAAAACTTGTCCCAAGGACCGTCCTTCCGGAAGGGAACCGAGGATGCAAGAAGCATTATGGGTAAATATCTCACTCATATCTATCTGTTTTGAGCAGAATTTAGAACTGCCTATTGAACCTCATATATTCTTAATACTAAACTTAAAACTAAAAAGCTAAGCAACGTTTTGGGCAGAATTTTGATCTGCCTATTGAACCTCATACCTATATTCTTAACCCAGATGGGGCTGACGTCCTTCCAGAAGGACGTCCTTCTGGAAGGACGTCAGCCCCATCTGGTGAAAGGTACTACGTTGTGGATATTTCTAATTAAATTCAGCTTGTTGAGGTTAGTTGGCGACACCTTAAGCTCTTTGTTTTGAGTCCGAGTGATAAGTTGACAACACTTATTTTGATTCAGGACTCAATTTATATCACTCCAAAAAAATAAAACAAAAAATTTCACCGCGTTATCTGGGTTAATACTAAACTTAAAACTAAAAAGCTAAGCAATGTTTTGGGCAGAATTATGAACTGCATACTGAACCTCATATATTCTTAATACAAAATTTACAGCTAAAAAGCTAAGCAACGTTTTGGGCAGAATTTTGTACTGCCTATTGAACCTCCTATATTCTTAACACTAAACTTTTAACTAAAAAGCTAAGCAACTTTTTGGGCAGAATTTTGAACTGCCTATTGAACCTCATATTTTCTTAATACTAAACTTAAAACTAAAAAGCTAAGCAACGTTTTGGGCAGAATTGTTAACTGCCTATTGAACCTCATATATTCTTAATACTAAAGTTACAACTACAAAGCTAAGCAACGTTTTGGGCAGAATTTTCAACTGCCTATTGAACCTCCTATGTTCTTAATACTAAACTTAAAACTAAAAAACTAAGAAACGTTTTAGGCAGAATTATGAACTGCCTATTGAACCTCATGTATTCTTAATACTAAACTTAAAACTAAAAAGCTAAGCAAAATTTTGGGCCGAATTTTGAACTGCCTATTATGAACCTCATATTTCCTTAATACTAAACTTAAAACTAAAAATCTAAGCAACGTTTTGGGCAGAATTTTGAACTGCCTATTGAACCTCATATGTTCTTAATACTAAACTTAAAACTAAAGAGCTAAGCAACGTTTTGGGCAGAATTGTTAACTGCCTATTGAACCTCATATATTCTTAATACTAAACTTAAAACTAAAAAGCTAAGCAACGTTTTGGGCAGAATTCTGAACTGCCTATTGAACCTCATATATTCTTAATACTAAACTTAAAACTAAAAAGCTAAGCAACGTTTTAGGCAGAATTCTGAACTGCCTATTGAACCTCATATATTCTTAATACTAAACTTAAAACTAAAAAGCTAAGCAACGTTTTGGGCAGAATTTTGAACTGCCTATTGAACCTCATACCTATATTCCTAATACTAAGGTCGGATGGACTGAAAAAGAATACTATGAACAACATGCATAATTGCACAGTACAATAAAGAAAAAAAAGGAAACCCAAATATAGAAGAAAACACACAAAATCATGCAACAAAAAATCATGCAACATCAAAGCATGCTACAAAGGAAAAATACAATAAGCAAAAAAAAGAAGGAAAAAAAAAAAAAAAAAAAGCAATAATACGTGATGTAACTAGTATTATCACGTACTATCGCTTGTGAAAGAGGCGTTGGATTGTAGCTTGACACTACAACCCAACACCCTCGGCCTCCTCCTCCCCTACAGCCGGACCTTTCCTCGCCAAAACAGATATTTTATACGATAGACAGGTCAATCATAAAAATATTCAAGACCATTCGTCAATTAAATAAAAATATGAGAATGAACTCGTTTCCAGGCCACCCAAGAGGTAGAGTTCCAGCCCGTTTTTCTAACTTCCTAAGTGGTATCCCCTATAATATGTATCCCTTGCACAGAAGGGATACATATTTTAAGGCCTAATCCACTTCTCTATAAACTAAATCGAAAAAAAACTTGTGGCGCCAACAAGTGAAATAGAAGGTGAATTAATGAAAGTGCAAAAAAAAACATCTGCATTCGTGTGTCGATATTCTTAATACTAAACTTAATACTAAAGTAGCATAGGGCTAATGTCAATATTCTTAATACTAAACTTAATACTAAAGTAGCATAGGGCTAATGTCAATATTCTTAATACTAAACTTAATACTAATGTAGCAAAGGACTAATGTCAATATTCTTAATACTAAAGTAGCAAAGGGCTAATGTCAAATTTCTGAATACCAAACTTAATACTAATGTAGCTTAGGAGTATGTCAACATTCTTAACACTAAACTTAATACTAATACAGTATAGGAGTATTGTCAATATTCTTAATACTAAACTTAATACTAATGTAGCATAGGTCTAATGTCAATATTCTTAATACTAAACTTAAGACAAAACTTAATACTAATGTAGTAAAGGACTAATGTCAATATTCTTAATACTAAACTTAATACTAAAGTAGCATAGGTCTAATGTCAATATTCTTAATACTAAACTTAATACTGATGTAGCAAAGGACTAATGTCAATATTCTTAATTCTAAACTTAATACTAAAGTAGCATAGGGCTAATGTCAATATTCTTAATACTAAACTTAATACTAATGTAGGAAAGGACTAATGTCAATATTCTTAATACTAAACTTAATACTAATGTAGCTTAGGCGTAATGTCAATATTCTTAATACTAAACTTAATACTAAAGTAGCATAGGGCTAATGTCAATATTCTTAATACTAAACTTAATACTAATGTAAAAAAGGACTAATGTCAATATTCTTAATACTAAACTTAATACTAATGTAGCTTAGGAGTAATGTCAATATTCTTAATACTAAACTTAAAACTAAAAAGCTAAGCAACGTTTTGGGCAGAATTCGAACTGCCTATCGAACCTCATATATTCTTAATACTAAACTTAAAACTAAAGAGCTAAGCAACGTTTTGGGCAGAATTTTAAACTGCCTATTGAACCTCATATATTCTAATACTAAACTTAAAACTAAAATGCTAAGCAACGTTTTGGGCAGAATTGTTAACTGCCTATTGAACATCATATATTCTTAATACTAAACTTAAAACTAAAAAGCTAACCAACGTTTTGGGCAGAATTTTGAACTGCCTTTTGAACCTCATATATTCTTAATACTAAACTTAAAACTAAAAAACTAACCAACGTTTTGGGCAGAATTTTGAACTGTCTATTGAACCTCCTATATTCTTAATACTAAACTTAATACTAATGTAGCTTAGGAGTAATCAATCAATATTCTTAATACTAAACTTAATACTAAAGTAGCATAGGGCTAATGTCAATATTCTTAATACTAAACTTAATACTAAAGTAGCATAGGGCTAATGTCAATATTCTTAATACTAAACTTAATACTAATGTAACAAAGGACTAATGTCAATATTCTTAATACTAAACTTAATACTAATGTAGCTTTGGAGTAATGTCAATATTCTTAATACTAAACTTAAAACTAAAAAGCTAAGCAACTTTTTGGGCAGAATTATGAATTGCCTATTGAACCTCATATGTTCTTAATACTAAACTTAAAACTAAAGAGCTAAGCAACGTTTTGGGCAGAATTGTTAACTACCTATTGAACCTCATATATTCTTAATACTAAACTTAAAACTAAAAAGCTAAGCAACGTTTTGGGCAGAATTTTGAACTGCCTATTGAACCTCCTATATTCTTAATACTAAACTTAAAACTAAATAGCAAAGCAACGTTTTGGGCAGAATTTTAAACTGCCTTTTGAACCTCATATATTCTTAATACTAAACTTAAAACTAAAAAGCTAAGCAACGTTTTGGGCAGAATTTTGAACTGCCTATTGAACCTCCTATATTCTTAATACTAAACTTAAAACTAAATAGCAAAGCAACATTTTGGGCAGAATTTTGAACTGCCTTTTGAACCTCCTATATTCTTAATACTAAACTTAAAACTAAATAGCTAAGCAACGTTTTGGGCAGAATTTTGAACTGCCTTTTGAACCTCCTATATTCTTAATACTAAACTTAAAACTAAAAAGCTAAGCAACGTTTTGGGCAGAATTTTGAACTGCCTTTTGAACCTCCTATATTCTTAATACTAAACTTAAAACTAAATAGCAAAGCAACATTTTGGGCAGAATTTTGAACTGCCTATTGAACCTCCTATATTCTTAATACTAAACTTAAAACTAAATAGCTAAGCAACGTTTTGGGCAGAATTATGAACTGCCTTTTGAACCTCATATATTCTTAATACTAAACTTAAAACTAAAAAGCTAAGCAACGACTTGGGCAGGTGTTTTGACAGCTAAACCCTTACTCCCTTAAAGCATCAATACTAAACTTCTCAAGGGTTTGCTGGCAGCTGTTTATACAAATCTAAGCTGTTAAATACCTTTACAGTTTGATTTCTTGAGTGTCGATAAGGGAGATAAAGGGATTAGCTGTCAACCCCCGACCACTTATATTCTTAATACTAAACTTAAAGCTAAAAAGCTAAGCAACGTTTTGGGCAGAATTTTGAACTGCCTATTGAACCTCCTATATTCTTAATACTAAACTTAAAACTAAATAGCAAAGCAACGTTTTGGGCAGAATTTTGAACTGCCTTTTGAACCTCCTATATTCTTAATACTAAACTTAAAACTAAAAAGCTAAGCAACGTTTTGGGCAGAATTTTGAACTGCCTATTGAACCTCCTATATTCTTAATACTAAACTTAAAAACTAAATAGCTAAGCAACGTTTTCTGCAGAATTTTGAACTGCCTATTGAACCTCATATATTCTGAATACTAAACTTAAAACTAAATAGCAAAGCAACGTTTTGGGCAGAATTTTGAACTGCCTTTTGAACCTACTATATTCTTAATACTAAACTTAAAACTAAAAGCTAAGCAACGTTTTGGGCAGAATTTTGAACTGCCTATTGAACCTCCTATATTCTTAATACTAAACTTAAAACTAAAAAGCTAAGCAACGTTTTGGGCAGAATTTCGAACTGCCTTTTGAACCTACTATATTCTTAATACTAAACTTAAAACTAAAAAGCTAAGCAACGTTTTGGGCAGAATTTTGTACTGCCTATTGAACCTATTATATTCTTAATACTAAACTTAAAACTAAATAGCTAAGCAACGTTTTGGGCAGAATTTTGAACTGCCTATTGAACCTCCTATATTCTTAATACTAAACTTAAAACTAAATAGCTAAGCAACGTTTTGGGCAGAATTATGAACTGCCTATTGAACCTCATATATTCTTAATACTAAACTTAAAACTAAAAAGCTAAGCAACGTTTTGGGCAGAATTTCGAACTGCCTTTTGAACCTCATATATTCTTAATACTAAACTTAAAACTAAAAAGCTAAGCAACGACTTGGGTAGGTGTATTGACAGCTAAACCCTTACTCCCTTAAAGCATCAATACTAAACTTCTCAAGGGTTTGCTGGCAGCTGTTTATACAAATCTAAGCTGTTAAATACCTTTACAGTTTGATTTCTTGAGTGTCGATAAGGGAGATAAAGGGATTAGCTGTCAACCCCCCGACCACTTATATTCTTAATACTAAACTTAAAGCTAAAAAGCTAAGCAACGTTTTGGGCAGAATTTTGAACTGCCTATTGAACCTCATATATTCTTAATACTAAAATTAAAACTAAAAAGCTAAGCAACGTTTTGGGCAGAATTTTGTACTGCCTATTGAACCTCCTATATTCTTAACACTAAACTTTTAACTAAAAAGCTAAGCAACTTTTTGGCGAATTTTGAACTGCTTTGAACTCATATTTTCTTAATACTAAACTTAAACTAAAAAGTAAGCAACGTTTTGGGCAAATTTTCAACTGCCTATTGAACCTCCTATGTTCTTAATACTAAACTTAAACTAAAAAACTAAGAAACGTTTTAGGCAGAAAACCTCATGTATTCTTAATACTAAACTTAAAACTAAAAAGCTAAGCAAAATTTTGGGCCGAATTTTGAACTGCATTTGAACCTTCCTATGTTATGTCTTAATACTAAACTTAAAACTAAAAAACTAAGAAACGTTTTAGGCAGAAACCTCATGTATTCTTAATACTAAACTTAAAACTAAAAATCTAAGCAACGTTTTGGGCAGAATTTTGAACTGCCTATTGAACCTCATATGTTCTTAATACTAAACTTAAAACTAAAGAGCTAAGCAACGTTTTGGGCAGAATTGTTAACTGCCTATTGAACCTCATATATTCTTAATACTAAACTTAAAACTAAAAAGCTAAGCAACGTTTTGGGCAGAATTCTGAACTGCCTATTGAACCTCATATATTCTTAATACTAAACTTAAAACTAAAAAGCCAAGCAACGTTTTGGGCAGAATTTTGAACTGCCTATTGAACCTCATACCTATATTCCTAATACTAAGGTCAGATGGACTGAAAAAGAATCCTATGAACAACATGCATAATTGCACAGTACAATAATGGAAAAAAAGGAAACCCAAATATAGAAGAAAACACACAAAATCATGCAACAAAAAATCATGCAACATCAAAGCATGATACAAAGGAAAAATACAACAAGCAAAAAAAAAGAAAAAAAAAAAAAAAAAAAAGAAAGCAATAATACGTGATGTAACTAGTATTATCACGTACTATCGCTTGTGAAAGAGGTGTTGGATTGTAGCTTGACACTACAACCCAACACCCTCGGCCTCCTCCTCCCCTACAGCCGGACCTTTCCTCGCCAAAACAGATATTTTATACGATAGACAGGTCAATCATAAAAATATTCAAGACCATTCGTCAATTAAATAAAAATATGAGAATGAACTCGTTTCCAGGCCACCCAAGAGGTAGAGTTCCAGCCCGTTTTTCTAACTTCCTAAGTGGTATCCCCTATAATATGTATCCCTTGCACAGAAGGGATACATATTTTAAGGCCTAATCCACTTCTCTATAAACTAAATCGAAAAAAACTTGTGGCGCCAACAAGTGAAATAGAAGGTGAATTAATGAAAGTGCAAAAAAAAAACATCTGCATTCGTGTGTCAATATTCTTAATACTAAACTTAATACTAAAGTAGCATAGGGCTAATGTCAATATTCTTAATACTAAACTTAATACTAAAGTAGCATAGGGCTAATGTCAATATTCTTAATACTAAACTTAATACTAATGTAGCAAGGACTAATGTCAATATTTTAATACTAAAGTAGCAAAGGGCTATGTCAAATTCTTAATACTAAACTTAATACTAATGTAGCTTAGGAGTATGTCAATATTCTTAACACTAAACTTAATACTAATACAGTATAGGAGTATTGTCAATATTCTTAATACTAAACTTAATACTAATGTAGCATAGGTCTAATGTCAATATTCTTAATACTAAACTTAATACTAATGTAGTAAAGGACTAATGTCAATATTCTTAATACTAAACTTAATACTAAAGTAGCATAGGGCTAATGTCAATATTCTTAATACTAAACTTAATACTAATGTAGCAAAGGACTATTGTCAATATTCTTAATACTAAACTTAATACTAAAGTAGCAAAGGACTAATGTCAATATTCTTAATACTAAAGTAGCAAAGGGCTAATGTCAAATTTCTGAATACCAAACTTAATACTAATGTAGCTTAGGAGTATGTCAATATTCTTAACACTAAACTTAATACTAGTACAGTATAGGAGTATTGTCAATATTCTTAATACTAAACTTAATACTAATGTAGCATAGGTCTAATGTCAATATTCTTAATACTAAACTTAAGCAAAACTTAATACTAATGTAGTAAAGGACTAATGTCAATATTCTTAATACTAAACTTAATACTAAAGTAGCATAGGCTAATGTCAATATTCTTAATACTAAACTTAATACTGATGTAGCAAAGACTAATGTCAATATTCTTAATACTAAACTTAATACTAAAGTAGCATAGGGCTAATGTCAATATTCTTAATACTAAACTTAATACTAATGTAGGAAAGGACTAATGTCAATATTCTTAATACTAAACTTAATACTAATGTAGCTTAGGCGTAATGTCAATATTCTTAATACTAAACTTAATACTAAAGTAGCATAGGGCTAATGTCAATATTCTTAATACTAAACTTAATACTAATGTAACAAAGGACTAATGTCAATATTCTTAATACTAAACTCAAACTAAAAAGTAAGCAACGTTTTGGGCAGAATTCGAACTGCCTATCGAACCTCATATATTCTTAATACTAAACTTAAAACTAAAATGCTAAGCAACGTTTTGGCAGAATTATGAATTGCCTATTGAACCCCATATGTTCTTAATACTAAACTTAAAACTAAAGAGCTAAGCAACGTTTTGGGCAGAATTATTAATACCTATTGAACCTCATATATATTAATACTAAACTTAAAACTAAAAAGCTAAGCAACGTTTTGGGCAGAATTCGAACTGCCTATCGAACCTCATATATTCTTAATACTAAACTTAAACTAAAATGCTAAGCAACGTTTTGGGCAGAATTATGAATTACCTATTGAACCTCATATGTTCTTAATACTAAACTTAAAACTAAACAGCTAAGCAACGTTTTGGGCAGAATTTTGAACTGCCTTTTGAACCTCATATATTCTTAATACTAAACTTAAAACTAAAAAACTAACCAACGTTTTGGGCAGAATTTTGAACTGTCTATTGAACCTCTAATACTAATGTAGTAAAGGACTAATGTCAATATTCTTAATACTAATCTTAATATAAAGTAGCATGGGCTAATGTCAATATTCTTAATACTAAACTTAATACTGATGTAGCAAAGGACTAATGTCAATATTCTTAATACTAAACTTAATACTAAAGTAGCATAGGGCTAATGTCAATATTCTTAATACTAAACTTAATACTAATGTAGGAAAGGACTAATGTCAATATTCTTAATACTAAACTTAATACTAATGTAGCTTAGGCGTAATGTCAATATTCTTAATACTAAACTTAATACTAAAGTAGCATAGGGCTAATGTCAATATTCTTAATACTAAACTTAATACTAATGTAACAAAGGACTAATGTCAATATTCTTAATACTAAACTCAAAACTAAAAAGCTAAGCAACGTTTTGGGCAGAATTCGAACTGCCTATCGAACCTCATATATTCTTAATACTAAACTTAAAACTAAAATGCTAAGCAACGTTTTGGGCAGAATTATGAATTGCCTATTGAACCCCATATGTTCTTAATACTAAACTTAAAACTAAAGAGCTAAGCAACGTTTTGGGCAGAATTATTAACTACCTATTGAACCTCATATATTATTAATACTAAACTTAAAACTAAAAAGCTAAGCAACGTTTTGGGCAGAATTCGAACTGCCTATCGAACCTCATATATTCTTAATACTAAACTTAAAACTAAAATGCTAAGCAACGTTTTGGGCAGAATTATGAATTACCTATTGAACCTCATATGTTCTTAATACTAAACTTAAAACTAAACAGCTAAGCAACGTTTTGGGCAGAATTTTGAACTGCCTTTTGAACCTCATATATTCTTAATACTAAACTTAAAACTAAAAAACTAACCAACGTTTTGGGCAGAATTTTGAACTGTCTATTGAACCTCCTATATTCTTAATACTAAACTTAATACTAATGTAGCTTAGGAGTAATGTCAATATTCTTAATACTAAAGTAGCATAGGGCTAATGTCAATATTCTTAATACTAAACTTAATACTAATGTAACAAAGGACTAATGTCAATATTCTTAATACTAAACTTAAAACTAAAAAGCTAAGCAACGTTTTGGGCAGAATTATGAATTGCCTATTGAACCTCATATGTTCTCAATACTAAACTTAAAAGTAAAGAGCTAAGCAACGTTTTGGGCAGAATTTTGAACTGCCTATTGAACCTCCTATATTCTTAATACTAAACTTAAAACTAAATAGCAAAGCAACGTTTTGGGCAGAATTTTAAACTGCCTTTTGAACCTCATATATTCTTAATACTAAACTTAAAACTAAAAAGCTAAGCAACGTTTTAGGCAGAATTTTGAACTGCCTATTGAACCTCCTATATTCTTAATACTAAACTTAAAACTAAATAGCTAAGCAACGTTTTGGGCAGAATTTTGAACTGCCTTTTGAACCTTCTATATTCTTAATACTAAACTTAAAACTAAAAAGCTAAGCAACGTTTTGGGCAGAATTTTGAACTGCCTATTGAACCTCCTATATTCTTAATACTAAACTTAAAACTAAATAGCTAAGCAACGTTTTGGGCAGAATTTTGAACTGCCTATTGAACCTCATATATTCTTAATACTAAACTTAAAACTAAATAGCAAAGCAACGTTTTGGGCAGAATTTTGAACTGCCTTTTGAACCTACTATATTCTTAATACTAAACTTAAAACTAAAAAGCTAAGCAACGTTTTGGGCAGAATTTTGAACTGCCTATTGAACCTCCTATATTCTTAATACTAAACTTAAAACTAAATAGCTAAGCAACGTTTTGGGCAGAATGTTGAACTGCCTTTTGAACCTCCTATATTCTTAATACTAAACTTAAAACTAAAAAGCTAAGAAACGTTTTGGGCAGAATTTTGAACTGCCTATTGAACCTCCTATATTCTTAATACTAAACTTAAAACTAAATAGCTAAGCAACGTTTTGGGCAGAATTTTGAACTGCCTATTGAACCTCCTATATTCTTAATACTAAACTTAAAACTAAATAGCTAAGCAACGTTTTGGGCAGAATTATGAACTGCCTATTGAACCTCATATATTCTTAATACTAAACTTAAAACTAAAAAGCTAAGCAACGTTTTGGGCAGAATTTCGAACTGCCTTTTGAACCTCATATATTCTTAATACTAAACTTAAAACTAAAAAGCTAAGCAACGACTTGGGCAGGTGTATTGACAGCTAAACCCTTACTCCCTTAAAGCATCAATACTAAACTTCTCAAGGGTTTGCTGGCAGCTGTTTATACAAATCTAAGCTGTTAAATACCTTTACAGTTTGATTTCTTGAGTGTCGATAAGGGAGATAAAGGGATTAGCTGTCAACCCCCCGACCACTTATATTCTTAATACTAAACTTAAAGCTAAAAAGCTAAGCAACGTTTTGGGCAGAATTTTGAACTGCCTATTGAACCTCATATATTCTTAATACTAAAATTAAAACTAAAAAGCTAAGCAACGTTTTGGGCAGAATTTTGTACTGCCTATTGAACCTCCTATATTCTTAACACTAAACTTTTAACTAAAAAGCTAAGCAACTTTTTGGGCAGAATTTTGAACTGCCTATTGAACCTCATATTTTCTTAATACTAAACTTAAAACTAAAAAGCTAAGCAACGTTTTGGGCAGAATTGTTAACTGCCTATTGAACCTCATATATTCTTAATACTAAAGTTAAAACTACAAAGCTAAGCAACGTTTTGGGCAGAATTTTCAACTGCCTATTGAACCTCCTATGTTCTTAATACTAAACTTAAAACTAAAAAACTAAGAAACGTTTTAGGCAGAAACCTCATGTATTCTTAATACTAAACTTAAAACTAAAAAGCTAAGCAAAATTTTGGGCCGAATTTTGAACTGCCTATTATGAACCTCATATTTCCTTAATACTAAACTTAAAACTAAAAATCTAAGCAACGTTTTGGGCAGAATTTTGAACTGCCTATTGAACCTCATATGTTCTTAATACTAAACTTAAAACTAAAGAGCTAAGCAACGTTTTGGGCAGAATTGTTAACTGCCGATTGAACCTCATATATTCTTAATACTAAACTTAAAACTAAAAAGCTAAGCAACGTTTTGGGCAGAATTCTGAACTGCCTATTGAACCTCATATATTCTTAATACTAAACTTAAAACTAAAAAGCTAAGCAACGTTTTGGGCAGAATTCTGAACTACCTTTTGAACCTCATATATTCTTAATACTAAACTTAAAACTAAAAAGCTAAGCAAACGTTTTGGGCAGAATTTGGAACTGCCTTTTGAACCTCATACTTATATTCTTAATACTAAGGTCGGATGGACTGAAAAAGAATCCTATGAACAACATGCATAATTGCACAGTACAATAAAGAGAAAAAAGGAAACCCAAATATAGAAGAAAACACACAAAATCATGCAACAAAAAATCATGCAACATCAAAGCATGCTACAAAGGAAAAATGCAACAAGCAAAAAAAAAGAAGAAAAAAAAAAAAAAAAAGCAATAATACGTGATGTAACTAGTATTATCTCGTACTATCACTTGTGAAAGAGGTGTTGGATTGTAGCTTGACACTACAACCCAACACCCTCGGCCTCCTCCTCCCCTACAGCCGGACCTTTCCTCGCCAAAACAGATATTTTATACGATAGACAGGTCAATCATAAAAATATTCAAGACCATTCGTCAATTAAATAAAAATATGAGAATGAACTCGTTTCCAGGCCACCCAAGAGGTAGAGTTCCAGCCCGTTTTTCTAACTTCCTAAGTGGTATCCCCTATAATATGTATCCCTTGCACAGAAGGGATACATATTTTAAGGCCTAATCCACTTCTCTATAAACTAAATCGGAAAAAAAACTTGTGGCGCCAACAAGTGAAATAGAAGGTGAATTAATGAAAGTGCAAAAAAAAAACATTGCATTCGTGTGTCAGAGAGAGTGAGAGAGAGTGAGTGAGTGTGAGTGAGAGAGAGTGTGAGTGATAGAGAGTGTGAGTGATAGAGAGTGTGAGTGAGAGAGAGCGAGTGTGAGAGTGTGAGTGAGTGTGAGAGAGTGTGAGTGAGTGTGAGGGAGTGAGTGAGTGTGAGTGAGTGTGAATGAGTGAGAGAGAGTGAGAGAGGTGTGAGTGAGTGAGAGAGAGTGAGAGTGCGTGAGAGACAGAGGGAGAGATAGAGGGAGAGAGTGAGTGGGTGAGTGAATGAAGGAGTGATTGAGTGAGTGAGTGAGAGCGAGTGAGAGCGAGAGAGAGAGTGAGTGAGTGAGAGAGAGTAAGTGAGTGAGAGAGAGTAAGTGAGTATGAGTGAAAGAGAGTGTTCGTGAGAGAGTGTGAGTGAGAGAGAGAGTGAGTGAGAGTGTGAGTGAGAGAGTGAGTGTGAGTGAGAGAGTGTGAGTGAGTGAGAGAGTGTGAGTGAGTGAGAGTGCGTGTGAGTGAGAGTGTGCGTGAGAGAGAGTGAGAGAGGAGAGAGTGTGAGAGAGTGAGTGTGAGTGAGAGAGAGTGAGTGTGAGTGAGAGAGTTTGAGTGAGAGTGCTTGTGAGTGAGAGAGTACGTGTGAGTGAGTGAGAGAGTGAGAAAGTGAGAGAAAGAGAGTGAGAAAGTGAGAGAAAGAGAGTGAGAGAATGAGAGTGAGTGAGCGTGAGTGAGTGAGAGACAGAGGGAGAGACAGGGAGAGACGAGGAGAGGGATAGAGAGAGTGAGAGTGAATGAGAGAGAGAGTGTGAGTGAGAGAGAGTGTGAGTGAGAGTTTGAGTGAGAGAGAGAGTGAGAGAGAGTGTGAGTGAGTGAGAGAGAGAGTGAGAGTGAGAGAGAGACAGACAGAGGGAGAGGGAGAGATAGAGAGAGAGAGAGAGACAGGGAGAGACGAGGAGAGGGATAGAGAGAGAGAGAGTGTGAGTGAGAGTGAGAGTGAGTGTTAGTGAGAGTGAGAGTGAGAGTGAGACAGTGAGTGACAGTGAAAGATTGAGTGTGAGTGTGAGTGAGAGAGAGAGTGAGTGTGAGTGAGGGAGAGTGTTAGTGAGAGTGACTGAGTGAGAGTGAGAGAGAGACAGTGAGTGACAGTGAGAGATTGAATGTGAGTGAGAGTGAGTGAGTGATTAAGAGTGAGAGTGAGGGAGAAAGAGTGTGAGAGTGAGTGAGAGAGAGTAAGTGAGTGAGAGAGAGAGTAAGTGAGTGAGATAAAGTAAGTGAGTGTGAGTGAAAGAGAGTGTTCGTGAGAGGTGTGAGTGAGAGAGAGTGAGTGAGAGTGCGTGTGAGTGAGTGAGAGAGTGAGTGAGAGAGTGGGTGAGTGAGTGAGAGAGTGAGAGAGTGAGTGAGAGAGTGAGAAAGTGAGAGAGTGAGAGAAAGAGAGTGAGAGAGTAGGAGTGAGTGAGGGAGAGACGAGGAGAGGGTTAGAGAGAGTGAGAGTGAATGAGAGAGAGAGAGTGAGAGAGAGAGTAAGTGTGAGTGAGAGTGAGAGTAAGTGTGAGTGAGAGAGAGAGTGTGAGTGAGAGAGAGAGAGGTGTGAGTGAGAGAGAGAGTGTGAGTGAGAAAGTGAGAGTGAGTGTTAGTGAGAGTGAGTGTTAGTGAGAGTGAGTGAGTGAGAGTGAGAGGGAGACAGTGAGTGAGAGTGAGAGAGAGAGTGAGTGTGAGTGAAGGAGAGTGTTAGTGAGAGTGAGTGAGAGTGAGTGAGAGTGAGAGAGAGACAGTGAGTGACAGTGAGAGATTGAATGTGAGTGAGAGTGAGGGAGAAAGAGTGTGAGAGTGAGCGAGAGAGAGTAAGTGAGTGAGAGAGAGTAAGTGAGAGAGTGAGAGTGTGAGTGAGAGAGTGATTGTGAGTGAGAGAGTGTTAGTGAGAGTGCTTGTGAGTGAGAGAGTGAGAAAGTGAGTTTTAGTGAGAGTGAGTGTCAGTGAGAGAGAGACAGTGAGTGAGAGTGAGAGAGAGACAGTGAGTGACAGTGAGAGATAGAGTGTGAGTGAGAGTGAGAGTAAGAGAGAGAGTGTGAGTGAGAGCGTGATTGTGAGTGAGAGAGTGTGAGTGAGAGTGCTTGTGAGTGAGAGAGTGAGTGAGAGTGCGTGTGAGTGAGAGTGTGAGTGAGAGAGAGTGAGAGAGACAGTGAGTGACAAGGAGAATTGAGTGTGAGTGTGAGTGAGAGAGAGAGTGAGTGTGAGTGAGGGAGAGTGTCATGTGAGAGTGAGTGATGTGAGAGTGAGGGAGAAAGAGTGTGAGAGTGAGCGGAGAGAGAGAAGTAGTGAGTGAGAGAGTAAGTGAGTGTGAGTGAAAGAGAGTGTGAATGAGAGAGAGTGAGAGTATGAGTGAGAGAGTGTGAGTGAGAGTGCTTGTGAGTGAGAGAGTGAGGAGTGCGTTTGAGTGAGAGAGTGTGAGTGAGAGAGAGTGAGAGAGAGACAGTGAGTGACAAGGAGAGATTGAGTGTGTGAGTGAGAGAGAGAGTGAGTGTGAGTGAGGGAGAGAGTGTCAGTGAGAGTGAGTGTTAGTGAGAGTGAGTAAGTGAGAGTGAGAGAGAGACAGTGAGTGACAGTGAGAGATTGAATGTGAGTGAGAGTGAGTGAGTGATAGTGAGGGAGAAAGAGTGTGAGAGTGTGAGTGAGAGAGTGAGTGAGAGAGTGAGAGTGAGTGTGAGTGAGAGAGTGTGAGTGAGTGAGTGAGAGAGTGAGTGAGAGAGTGAGTGAGAGTGCGAGTGAGTGAGAGTGAGTGAGGTGAGTGAGAGTGTGAGTGAGAGAGAGTGAGAGAGGAGAGGTGAGTGAGAGAGTGTGAGTGAGAGAGACTGAGTGTGAGTGAGAGAGTTTGAGTAAGATGCTTGTGAGTGAGAGAGTGAGTGAGAGTGCGTGTGAGTGAGTGAGAGAGTGAGAAAGTGAGAGAAAAGAGAGTGAGAGAATGAGAGTGAGTGAGAGTGAGTGAGTGAGAGACAGAGGGAGAGACAGGGAGAGACGAGGAGAGGGATAGAGAGAGTGAGAGTGAATGAGAAGAGAGAGTGTGAGTGAGAGAGAGTGTGAGTGAGAGTGCTGTGAGTGAGTGAGAGTGAGTGAGTGAGTGAGTGAGTGAGAGAGTGAGAGAGAGTGAGAGAGAGAGTGTAGAGAGAGAGTGTAAGAGAGAGAGTGAGAGAGAGAGTGAGAGAGAGACAGAGGGAGAGGAGAGATAGAAGAGAGAGAGAGAGACAGAGACAGAGACAGGGAGAGACGAGGAGAGGATAGAGAACGAGAGAGTTTGAGTGTGAAAGTTAATGAAAGTGTAAGAGAGAATGATATTGAGAGAGTAAGAGAGTGAGTTTTAGTGAGAGTGAGTGTCAGTGAGAGAGAGACAGTGAGTGAGAGTGAGAGAGAGACAGTGAATGACAGTGAGAGATAGAGTGTGAGTGAGAGTGAGAGTAAGTGTGAGTGAGAGAGAGAGTGTGAGTGAGAGAGTGTGAGTGAGAGTGAGAGTGAGTGTTAGTGAGAGTGAGAGTTAGTGAGAGTGGAGTGTTAGTGAGATGAGTGAGTGAGAGTGAGAGAGAGAGTGAGGGAGAGTGTTAGTGAGAGTGAGTGAGTGAGAGTGAGAGAGAGACAGTGAGTGACAGGAGAGATTGAATGTGAGTGAGAGTGAGGGAGAAAGAGTGTGAGAGTGAGCGAGAGAGAGTAAGTGAGTGAGTGAGAGAGAGTAAGTGAGTGTGAGTGAGAGAGAGTGAGAGTGTGAGTGAGAGAGTGTGGAGTGATGAGTGCTTGTGAGTGAGAGAGTGAGTGAGAGTGCGTGTGAGTGAGAATGTGAGTGAGAGAGAGTGAGAGAGAGACAGTGAGTGACAAGGAGATTGAGTGTGAGTGTGAGTGAGAGAGAGAGTGAGTGTGAGTGAGGGAGAGAGTGTCAGTGAGAGTGAGTGAGTGAGAGTGAGTGAGTGAGAGTGAGGGAGAAAGAGTGTGAGAGTGAGCGAGAGAGAGTAAGTGAGTGAGAGAGAGTAAGTGAGTGAGAGAGAGTAAGTGAGTGTGAGTGAAAGAGATTGTGAATGAGAGAGGTGAGAGTATGAGTGAGAGAGTGTGAGTGAGAGTGCTTGTGAGTGAGAGTGCTTGTGAGTGAGAGAGTGAGAGTGCGTTTGAGTGAGAGTGTGAGTGAGAGAGAGTGAAAGAGAGACTGTGAGTGACAAGGAGAGATTGAGTGTGAGTCTGAGTGAGAGAGAGAGTGAGTGAGTGTGAGTGAGGGAGAGAGTGTCAGTGAGAGTGAGTGTTAGTGTGAGTGAGTAAGTGAGAGTGAGAGAGAGACAGTGAGTGACAGTGAGAGATTGAATGTGAGTGAGAGTGAGTAAGTGAGTGAGAGTGAGGGAGAAACAGTGAGAGAGAAAGAGAGTAAGAGAATAAGAGAGTAAGCGAGTAAGAGAGTAAGAGAGTAAGATAGTAAGAGAGTGAGAGAGTGAGAGAGAGTGAGTAAGTGAGAGTGTGAGAGGGAGAGGAAGAGAGAGAGTGTGAGTGAGTGAGACAGAGTGAGAGAGTGCTTGTGAGTGAGAGAGTGAGTGAGAGTGCGTGTGAGTGAGTGAGAGAGTGAGAAAGTGAGAAAAAGAGAGTGAGAGAATGAGAGTGAGTGAGTGAAAGATAGAGGGAGAGACAGGGAGAGACGAGGAGACGGATAAAGAAAGTGAGAGTGAATGAGAGAGAGAGTGTGAGTGAGAGAGAGTGTGAGTGAGAGAGAGTGAGTGAGTGAGAGTGAGTGAGAGCGAGAGGGAGAGAGAGTGAGAGAGAGAGTGAGAGAGAGACAGAGGGAGAGGGAGAGAGAGAGAGACAGGGAGAGACGAGGAGAGGGATAGAGAGAACGAGAGAGTGTGAGTGTGAAAGTGAATGAAAGTGTAAGAGAGAATGAGATTGAGAGAGTAAGAGAGTGAGAGTGAGTGTCAGTGAGAGAGAGACAGTGAGTGAGAGTGAGAGAGAGACAGTGAGTGACAGTGAGAGATAGAGTGTGAGTGAGAGTGAGAGTAAGTGTGAGTGAGAGAGAGAGTATGAGTGAGAGAGAGTTTGAGTGAGAGAGAGAGTGTGAGTGAGAGAGTGAGAGTGAGTGTTAGTGAGAGTGAGTGTTAGTGAGAGTGAGTGAGTGAGAGTGAGAGGGAGACAGTGAGTGACAGTGAGAGATTGAGTGTGAGTGGAGAGTGAGAGAGAGAGTGAGTGTGAGTGAGGGAGAGTGTGTGGAGAGAGAGTGAGTGAGAGTGTGAGTGAGAGAGAGTGTGTGCGAGAGAGAGTGTGTGCATAAGAGAGTGAGAGAGAGTGTGTGTGTGTGAGAGAGAGAGAGTGTGTGCGTGAGAGAACGAGTGAGAGAGTGAGTGAGAGAGTGAGAGAGAGAGTAGAGAGAGAGATGAGAGAGAGTGAGAGGAGAGAGAGAGAGAGAGAGAGAGAGAGAGTGAGAAAAAAAAATGGAAGAATAAAATTGATCATGGATAATTCATCAAGTGATAAATAAAGAATTGAAGAATAGAGAAAAGAACAAGAAAGAAAAGGAATAGACATGAGAAGATTGATGAAAAGGACAGAAAATGGATAAAAATAATTGATGAAAAGAGAAAAAGAAGAGAAAATAGAAACGAAAAAGCTGATGATAACCAATTGAAGAATAAATACAGGGTGTCCTCATGTTCCAGTTCACCCCTGGAATCCCGAAAACCGCTGAGAACATTGAAAAACGCAAAACCCGTATTCCTTAATTTTCGGGGGATTCAGCTTTTGCAACAACAAAAATGTCTACACCAACTCTGCCCCAATCAATCTGGGCACGGACCAACTTTTAAATGTTAAATGGAACGGTATATCGTGTGGCTTACTCTTTTAAAGACCTTATTGAAAAAATTCATTGCAACAAATTTTAGTGAGCTACAACATACCGTTCTTGAGTTACACGGTATAACGTAGAAATGTATTGTAGCTCTTAGAAATGTATTGCAAAGAACTTCTTTCAATGATACCTTAAAAACAATTCACCACACAATATACCATTCAATTTAAAAATTTAAAGTTAGTCAGTACCCAGCCTGACTGGGGCGCCGTAGGCATTTTTTTTTTTTTTTTTTGCTTAAACTTTATCCATAAAAAATCAAGGAATACGGATTGTTGTATTTTTAAATATTCTCAGCGGTTTTCGAGATACGGAGGGTGGATGGGAACTTTATGGACACCCTGTATAAAAGGGAAACGGGTGGCTCAAGGAGGGGAGATAGTGGAAAAGAGTACCATAGAAATTTAGGGTGATAAAAAAGTGGGTGATTAAAAAGTGAAAATGTTAGTCCTAACCGAGACTTCACTGAGTGCAACATTTTGTCTAGGAAAGGTTCAATGTTGCACAAGAAAATGTTGCAGAACAAAATGTTTTGCAACGTTGCACTCAGTGGAATTCCGGCTACCAGTAAATGATAATTTAAGCATGCATAAAAACACTCACCGAGATCTGCTATTCTGTTGACGGCAATTCACAGAAAAACACTTCACAACACAAATGCGTGAAATCAAAATTAAACTTATCTTTTTAATTTTACAATAAAATTATTTGAAAAAAAACAGCCCGACCGACAGGTAGAGAAATGATGTTAATCAAAACACAAATACGTGAAATCAAAATTAAACTTTTTTTTTAAACAATAAAATTATTTGAAAAAAAAAAAAAAAAAAAAAAAAAAAAAAAAAATCAGACCGACCGACCGACAAGCAGAGAGACGATGTTAACTCTCCGAGAAACCGAACAAGACTGAGGGAGCGCTGGCTTCAGTAGGTCCTTTTATACCCTGATGATTTGTAAGCCTACTCGATGATTCATGTGAACCGATGACAAGGTACTTTGGGATTGTGGGAACCAAGTTACGTAACACGTGTGTTTGAAACAAAGGGAAATTCTGTAAATATATCTCAAGAACGCTTTTAGCTATTGACTTGAAATTTGGTATGTAAACTCCTTGTGGAGAGGAAAAACGACTGTACAGTTTTGGTGACCCTATAACCGCTCCGGGCGGAGATTCGACCGCTTTTTGTCGGTTTGCTTGAATCTGTTGGTTTTTCTGTAGTTTTGGTTGAATTGCTGGATGATTAAAAAAAAAAATGAGAGTTTGACCCCCCAAAATCCAAAGATTGTGTTATTTGAAAGAATTTCACGAGAAACCAGTCGCTGTAGTCACCAATGGCAAAATTTCGACTGACTTGAAAAATGATTTTTTTTTTAATGGATTGAGATGTTTTAAATTACCTGTGGAAATAGATCCCTTCTAATCTACAGGTAAAAGGTTCATATATGAAAAGAGGTTTTGAGAGAGAGAGAGTGTGTGTGATAGAGAGAGTGTGTGGGAGAGAGTGTGTGTGTAAGAGTGTGTGTGAGAGATTGATTGATTGATTGATAAATTTCATATATTTTTTACAATAAATTAATCTTATACTACCACCTAAGCTAATAAAATAACTTCTGAGATGGTAAGCTCTCTTCTACTACTTACATAGATCTAAAGCTTAAAAACTGACATAATTATATACAGGGTGGACCAAAAAAACGTTTACACCCGTTCATGGTAGATTACTGACGACATTTCCAGCCCGGATCTGCAATCCGTTTTTTCGGATTCGCCTTTGTAACTGCACAAAGTGATTTTTTGCAACTTTCTGAAAAAGTCCGACTTTAGCTTATTCTTCAGGTCAGAACTTTTTTCCTGTTTAAGATGAGTTGATTCTGAACAATTCTGCAGAAAGCCAACAAAATTTCGATGTTTCTAGCTACACTACTTTGTTTTTTACGGCTTGGTTTGGCATCTTTTTTGACACCTAAATAGAAAAAAAATTCTCATGTAAGTTTTTTACACTTTGAAACACTCAAGATTTGCCCGAACAAATTTTGGCACAGACATGGGCAAGTTTGATAAAAGTTGGCGGCCAACCCAAGGATGCTAAAAAATAATTTTACGATTTTTTAACACGTGATCTTCTGGGAAAACGAACCAGGTAAGTCTCAAAAAATGAAGTTCAAAATCTTAAAAGTGTTGACCGTGTAGGGTCGTCTTGTACTCAAAGAGTAATTAGCTATTTATGTCTGATAATTATTTTCCTTGGAATTAATTTTTTTTTTTTTTTTTTTTTTTTTTTTTTTATTGGGGTTTAACGTCGCTTTCAACTGCCATGGTCATATCACGACGGGGGTTTTACCCTCCATTCGCAGGAAACTCACAAACCTGCTACTCACATTGACCTCACCCAGCCTGAGTGGGGCCGGGAAAAGCCAGCGTCACGAGAATTAGAATTTGAATGGTCACCCATCCAAATCTTAACCTCGCTGGATGTCGCTTAACTTCGGTGTTCTGAAGGGAACCGGTGTATTCAACATGCCATCGACGCTGGCTAAGGAATTAATTAAAGGCCAGTCAAATGAATGATTGTTTGTTTCTCGATGATAGTTTTAAAGCATATTTTTCTGCGTTCTATGAAATATTATCTTCAAACTTCTTGAGTTTTTTTTAGTACAAGTTACATAATAATTATTATTATTCGGATGCTGAAATGGTAGATATGCATTTAGCATTATGGAACTGCCAACAGGAACATTTGGGATCACGTGAAAAACATAGTTTACGAAATACCAGTGGAAGAGAGAGACAAGAAGGTAGAAGGACAGTTCTGAGTTAGAACTAAGGTACTAATAATGTCACCATTGGTTTCAAAAATTTGTGTGAGGAGAATCCATAGTGTGTACTATGGCTGAATAAAAAATGGCAACAGTCTCTTTTTTATTTTGTAGTCATGAATTTTTTGCTGGCTCTGGCGTTCGGACCGGGGTGGGATCTTCCGCATGGCAAGTGACTAGCTTACCACTGAGCTAATCGTGCCTTCTAATTTTATTGTTTCTCATTGAACATACTAATACAAAATGTTTTTTAAGGTACCTTTTTGTTTATATCAAAATAGTATAAAACATTATAAAGACTGTAAAAGTTTATTAATTTTACAAAATATTATCTTGTTTTTTTTTTCAAGATTTCTATTAAGAGTTGGCAGTTGGTAAATATTTGTTATTTAATTAGTATTATTTATGATAGAAGAACCTACCTATATATTTACCTGGCTTCATTTTATAAACTCTATTTTCGTTAGAAAAATTCGCTAGTTTTTTTTTCTCTCGTAGGGAAGCATAAGAAGCATAAGAAAAACCATCCTTACATTATCAAGGAAGGCACTCTCTCAGGGGCTTACATGAATAATAATTATGTACTGTATTATGATACCAATAGTATCTGATATAACTCAATAAATTTACAGATGGTATTACCCCCCAAAAAAAACAATAAGTTGTTAGTGTTACGACAGCTCAGATACAGGTATGAATGAAATATTCCATCAGATTTTTTTGATAATAAAATAAAATTGACCGCCGAGAATTGAACCTCGGTCATGCGACTAACACTCATAGCACTACCACAAATAGCTAACACCATTGACAATCTGAAATGCACGAAAATTATCATTTGAATTTTCCTAAACTGGCTGATGAAGGCATGTCAGACCGCGGTATTCAAAAAAAGCAATGTAAACAATTTTTGTAAACAATACAAGACGCCCTTACACAGTCTACAGTTAGAAAACTCCTAGGATTTTTGAAGAGTTTTTGGCAAACATCTAATAATTTTTCCCAGAAGATCACGTGATAAAAAATCGTAAAATTATTTTTTAGCATCCTTGGGTTGGCCGCCAACTTTTATCAAACTTGCCCGTTTCTGTGCCAAAATTTGTTCGGACAAATGTCGAGTGTTTTATTTAGTAAAAAAGTTTTTTCGTGTGTTTTTTTTTCTGTTCAGGTGTAAAAAAATATTGACAAACCGAACCGTAAAAAACAAAGTAGTGTAACTAGAAACTTCGAAATTTTGTTAGCTTTCTGCAGAATTGTTCAGAAACAACTCATCTTAAACCGAAAAAAAGTACTGACCTGATGAATAAGCCAAAGTCGGACTTTTTCGAAAATTTGCAAAAAATCACTTTGTGCAGTTACGAAGGCGAATCCGAAAAAACGGATTGCAGATCCGGGCTGGAAATGTCGTCGGTAATCTACCATTAACGGGTGTAAACGTTTTTTTTGGTCCACCCTGTAGATATAAATTAAGGTATGTATGAATGTAATAACTGTAATAATTCAATTTCTATTTTTTAATTAATTTTGCTATTTTATGATAGCCTCCGTGGCTCGCACAGTCTGCGATCTGGTTTCGAATCCCAGTGGAGTTCAAGTTTTTAGCTCTAAACCCCGATTGTTTTAACGCCCCAAAATGAGCAGCGACCAGTGGCGAAACCATGGACAAAGCAAAATAATAATGTGTGTGTGTGTGTGTGTGTGTGAGAGAGAGAGAGAGAGAGAGTGTGTGAGAGAGAGTGTGTGTGAGAGAGAGTGTGTGTGAGAGAGAGTGTGTGAGTGAGTGTGTGAGAGAGAGTGTGTGTGAGAGAGAAAGAGAGAGTGAGAGAGAGAGTGTGTGAGAGAGATTGTGTGAGAGAGACAGTGTGTGAGAGAGATTGTGTGAGAGAGAGAGTGTGAGAGAGAGTGTGTGAGAGAGAGTGTGTGTGAGAGAGAGTGTGTGTGAGAGAGAAAGAGAGAGTGAGAAAGAGAAAGAGTGTGAGAGAGAGAGAGTGTGAGAGAGAGAGTTTGTGAGAGAGAGTGTGTGAGAGAGAGAGTGTGTGAGAGAGTGTGTGAGAGAGAGTGTGTGAGAGAGAGTGTGTGTGAGAGAGAGTGTGTGTGAGAGAGAAAGAGAGAGTGAGAAAGAGAAAGAGTGTGAGAGAGAGAGAGTGTGAGAGAGAGAGTTTGTGAGAGAGAGTGTGTGTGAGAGAGAGTGTGTGAGAGAGAGAGTGTGTGAGAGAGAGTGTGTGAGAGAGAGAGTGTGTGAGAGAGAGTGTGTGTGAGAGAGAGTGTGTGTGAGAGAGAGTGTGTGTGAGAGAGAGTGTGTGTGTGAGAGAGAGTGTGCGAGAGAGAGTGTGTGTGTGTGTGAGAGAGAGAAGTGAGTGTGTGTGAGAGAGTGTGTGTGAGAGAGAGAGGACTGTGTGAGAGAAAGAGTGAGTGTGAGAGAGTGAGAGAGAGAGAGTGTGTGAGGGAGAGAGTGTGTGTGTGAGGGAGAGAGAGAGAGGTGTGTGTGAGAGAGAGGTGTGTTTGAGAGAGAGAAGAGAGAGAGAGCGAGAGCGAGAGAGAGAGAGAGTGTGTGTGTGTGTGTGTGTGTGTGTGTGTGTGTGTGTGTGTGTGTGTAATAGATATTAAGATAGGTAATAGATATTGTGACTAGGGATTATTAACTAAACTATCTTTAATGCATTTCTTAATCAGTTTTTTATAATCAGAGAGAGAGAGAGAGAGAGAGAGAGAGAGAGTGAGTGAGTGAGTGAGAGGGTGAGATAGAGAGAGAGAGTGAGTGAGTGAGAGGGTGAGAGAGAGAGAGAGTGAGAGAGAGTGAGTGAGTGAGTGAGAGAGAGAGAGAGAGAGAGAGAGTGTGTGTGTGTGAGTGAGAGAGTGAGTGAGTGAGTTAGTGAGTGAGTGAGAGTGAGAAAGAGAGAGTGAGAGAGAGACGGAGAGAGAGAGAGACTAATTAGGTACTAAAAGAGCGACTCTATAAGTTCTATTTTAGTTGGGTTTATGTGACAGCACCCCCAAAACATTTTCACACCTGCCTGAAAAAATCTGATGCATTACTTGCCATTGTATTAGATGAGTGCCTTGGTCGTTTGATAACCAACCAGAATATTGTATTGTGATGTAATATTATGTAATGTATTGTATGTCTTATTTCTATATATCTTAACTATATATTTATGTATCATAACTATATTTCTATGTATCTTAACTATACAGGGTGGTCCAGAAACATGGTGACAACGGCCTACTGATGATTCATTGGACCATTTCCAACAAAAAATATCCTCATACAAAAAGGTCAATCTCCCTTGGTTTCGAAGATAACCGCCATTTTGTAGTTTTTTTTGAAGAAAACAGACTTGCCCTCAGTTCTAGTGCAATAACTTTTATTTCACTACATCTTGGAAAGAAACTGATTTTATTTTTATAATCTGCACAATATTTTCCATCTTAAATCATCATCGCAACAGGCTAGAAATAAACCCTTACCTGTTTCTAAGAGACGAACTGATCCAAAGTTTGGTGGTTGGAGTTTTGCCGCCACACCTTGTAGTTGATTTACTAGAAATTTTTCCCGGGTACTCTTTTGTAAAAACATGTCTGTTTTTGTTTCTTAACATTAGACACTACGATCATTGAAATTGAACCGGTGAAACCGAAGAAAAAACATAGGATTGTTCAGAAAACGTCATGAGCCCTACAGAACCACTTTCATCTATCTGTTCCATTTCTCATAAATTATTAATACTGGCGTCCTCCGTGCTCGATGCACATGTTGCATCTTTGTCACATGCTTCTTCTGATATTTCTGAATATGTTTCTAATCTCTTTGAATCGTTCGAAAGCTACGGCAATTCTGGCAACAAGGTCTTTATGGCTGTCCACAGGGGTTTCATAAACCAAGTCTTTAATGAATCCCCATACTCAAAAATCAATTGGATTTTGTTCGGGGGACCTGGCTGGCCATTGGTTGGACCCTCCGCGACTAATCTCCGCGATGATGATTTTAGATATAAAATATTGTGCAGATTATAAAAATATAATCAATTTCTTTCCAAGATGTAATGAAATAAAAGTTATTGCACTAGAACTGAGAGCAAGTCTGTTTTCTTCAAAAAACTACAAAATGGCGGTTATCTTCAAAACGATCGACCTTTTTGTATGAGTATATTTTTTGTTGGAAATGGTCCAATGAATCATCAGTAGGCCGTTGCCACCATGTTTTGGACCACCCTGTATATGTATCAAATAAAAATGGGTTTACCCCGTCAATTTATGAAAATTAAAATAAATAAAAACGTATTGTATTTCAGCCAATCAGAAGAGCGTCTGGTCACTTCATCTCACCCCCCCGGCTCTCTCTCTATCTCTGTCTCATTCTCTGCCCAGGTGGCGGGTGGTATGATGCCTTCCTCTCCTTCTAGTCATGGTGAGTGTCAATACAGGGAGCAATATCCGATACCAAAAATGGCTCTCCTAGTACAAAACACACTCTCCTAGCAGGCTTAAAGCATGCTCCAAGAGCAGGCTCTCCCAGGAATACTGCGGAAAGCACCCTAGAACTCTGTTTGGATCATCCGCTTTTTTTTTTTTTTTTTTTTTTTTTTTTTTTTTAAAGATGAGTGTTTCACAGCCTTTTTTATTTCGTAGCCATGAAACAGGAGCTACTGTAGACGCTTGTGGTCTGTGTTGTAGCCTGCCCATCCCGTAGTATGCCTCCCTTCTGATGGGCGAGAAGAGACATAATACTTCAACACGAGTCAACACGAGCGCACCGTTATATATACAAGTTATATACAAGCCAATCGCTCCTATCAACGAAATTTTGTATACAGGAGATTTTTGTGCACTGGTGGTTAACGCGCTAGTCTGGTAATCCAGGTAGCGTAGAGATCCATTGGTTCGAGTCCCACCCAATGCATGAATTTTTCCTCATTAATTTGAGTTTGTGACCATTATATGACCATTAATAAGACTCTGATAGTTGGGTGGTAGAAAATGCTGTGTGCGTTAACCTCGCCTGGTGGTTACCTTCCACTAAAGAGTGTTATTATACTTATTATTATACAAGGTGGGGCAAATCTATGGAAATCCCTTACTATCTTTCGAAAGTGGAGGCGATTTTTGGTACCGGCCCCACTGTCGGGGCCAGATGGCCAACTTCATTTTTTATAATACGAACCCCCACCTTGCGATACATTTTTGGAAAGGTCTTTAAATAAAAAATACTGTGATGCAAATTTTATTTTTTTAGAATTAAGTGTTTGCAAATGGCGTCCAACTTTTTGTATGCAGTGTAAAGTCTGGAAACCCCTGAATATCTCAGTCTGGGAACCCCTGAATATCTTTCGAAAGGGCTTTCTCAGTAAATTTAAAATTGTGTACGGTAAGTCAGGGTAATTAGGTCTTTCCAAAAATGTCTCGCAAGGTGGGGTTTCGTATTTAAAAAAATTAAGTTGACCTCCCTGGCCCCGACATGGGGGCCGGTAAAAAAAATCGGCCCCATTTAAAATAAAGTCTAATTACCAAGGATTACCGTAAACAATTTTAAATTTACTGAGAAAGCCCTTTCGAAAGATATTCAGGGGTTTCCAGACTTTACACTGCATACACAAAGTTGGACGCCATTTGCAAACAGTCAATATAAATAAAAAAATTGCACCAAAGTATTTCTTATTTAAAGACCTTTCCAAAAATTTATCGCAAAGTGGGGGTTCGTATTAAAAAAAAAATGAAGCTGGCTCCCCTGGCCCCGGCATGGGGTCCGATAACAAAAATCGGCCCAACTCTAAAAAAAGGTTTTATTACCCCGGTTTACCGTACAAAATTTTAATTTTACCGAAGAAACCATTCGAAAGTAAGTTATTCAGGGGTTCCCAGATATTTGCCCCACCCTGTATAGTCACCGTGACCTAGTGAGTTAGCTAGCGTGCTAAGCGTTGTAACCAGTGGGGAGGAGTTTTTCGGTTCTTTTCTGGAAGAGCGCGCGATTTGCTCAGTGGTTAAGTACTCGCTTGCCATGCGGGAGGTCCCTGGTTCGATCCCCCGAGCTGACAAAAAATGTGTATTCTTAATTTGGTTACACAGTTTTTTGTAAGGGATACCTTCCTAAATGGGAAGTATTGTGTAACTTCTCGCCCATCAGAGGGGAGGCGTACTACAGAATGGGAGAAATACAACACAGATGCGAAATAGTAAAGCTGTGAAACACTCATCTTTTAAAAGAAACTCATAACTCGTGAGGAAAAATGAGTAGCCGATTTGATGTGAATTGATTGCATGTTGGCATAGCTAATTTTCTATGCCAGCATGTGTAAGTAAACAGTACAAATTCAGGCGAATCTGGATATAAGAGAACTCAAATCATCAGAGTTTTTTCTCTCCTATGTCCAGGTTTCTCTAATAAACAGGTTAATTTCCTTCGTAGAGAGGTAAATTTGCCCTGGAAATCGTACTCTTACATCCATATTTATTTTTAAAAAAAGTTTTTGAAATCATTTTTGAAATTTGAAAATAAATAAGAACTTGTTTAGACTGCTGAAATAAAGGGACTTTAATGAACAAGGTAATCTAAACAAATTAATTTCTATTATATTCTAAAAAAAAGTTCTTTATCACCCGGTCACACCTCCGTGGCGTAACGGTTGTGACTACTGCCCGTAGTCCAGAGATCCTGAGTTCGATTCCCGGTTGGAGCAGACTTTTCGCACAGAAAATTCTGTTCCCTCCGAACATGTGAGGCTGGCAATTCCGGCCCTACCCAGGCTGGGTGAGGTTAATGTGGGTAGCTGATACGATTCCCAGCGAATGGAGGGTAAAAGCCCCCGTCCTGTCTACCTCAAGTCAGGACGTTAAAACCAAATAGAATCAATGGACATGAAAGAAGCCTAGACATTGGATCTGGGCGTACATATAATTTTCACACCACCGTGATTTAGGTATGAATACATAATTATCTTACTTTCACGGAATCATTATTATCTCACTAGTGGAGTCGAACTCAGATTACCTATTTTAGTGATTGGAAGCTGCACATTTTCATCGCATCATAATTAATATTTAGGTACATAATTTGTATCAATCTTGATTTTGTCCTTGATAAAATGATAAATTTTGTCCTCATTTTCATCGCATCGCATAATTGATATTATTGTTTCTCAAGTCAGTACGTTAAAACCAAATAGAATCAATGGACATGAAAGGAGTAAATTTTTTGTGAAAGATAGACATTGAATCTGGGCGTCCATATAATCCTCTCACCACCGTGACTTAGGTATCAATACCTAACTCACGGACACGTTATTATTATTATTTCCACTTTCTCTCCTTTGGAAGGTAATTAATACCTTTCAAAGGGTATTACACCAGGAGCGGATCATATGATCAATTCTCCTGGTGTTGTAACTTCAGGAGCGGATCCGAAGATCAAGTCTCCTGAAGTTGTTTGGTTCATAATGTGGGGAGGTTATTTTATGATGGACTTTGTGTAGTCCATCTTTTTCTATCCCGTGGCTATCCCCCTTGGTGGTCCAATGGATTTTTCCATAGGAAAACACTTTCGGGGGTACGGATAGATCAGAACAACCACTTGGTCACATTATGAACCATTAGGTATGTCAACAGAATTTTCATGAGGACATGCCTCACTACTTTTAGAGAAGGTGTCTCTATGCTTCTGTTGACATATCTCGCAGTCAGTGTTCATATGGTATTGTGAATTACCATACTACTTCCTGGGACGTTGCTGATACTTGCAACCATCCAGGGATCACTGACCACTTGCTCGGGTGCCTCGGGAACGCCAAATCCCGTATGACCATTTATTGCTAAATAGTTATCCCTGAGGTATTATTATTATTACACCCCCAGCTCACTCGGGACCGGGGGGCGGAGCCTCCGGCGGCGTGACGGTGGGCGTGACCTACGAGCAAATCTTCTCCGGCCTCTACGCCTATCACATCCCCACCTCCAGCTGGGAGCAGATCATCCCGGACAGCAATCTCACGCATGCGCGTCACCCGGTGCGCAGTCGCGCCGGCCACTCGATGCTCTTCCATCCGGTGAGGAAACACATGTCTCTTTTTCTCAAACCTACTTTTTTTAAACAACATTTCCATTTATTTGACAAAGATAGTAGTCACTGTGGCAGAGCGAGTTAGCGCGCTAGGCATTGCACGCATGGTGACCTGGATTCGATTCCCAGCGGGGGAAGATTTTTTCTGCTCTGTAATTGGATGTTCGGGGTCCACTCATACCTCGTGAGGAAAAATGAGTAGTTACTTGTATGAGTAACGACCAGTGGCGGCATTACCAGAGTAAAAAGAAATTAATGTAATAGAATAATTCGAAAAGTACAGGAGGCTCTTAGTAATGCTGCGCTACCCACAAAAAATGTGAAGAGGCCTTGTGCTTCACCACAAATAAAACCATACATACATACAAATCAACGGGACAATGCCCCAAGTGTACAATTTATTAAACTACGACTAAGATTAAATATTAAAGCATATATATAATATATTCTTAAAACTGTTACAAAACTCTAGCTCTCATTGGTTCTGTGATGCAGAAATTTAATCTCGTTCCGACCTCGTTTCGCAAAGCCAGAACAGTTCTCATTTACAAAAAAGGTCCAAAAGAAGATCCTGGAAACTGGCGGCCTATTTCCATATGTTCCGTGTTGCGACGCATTATTGAGCGTGTGTTGGATAAGAGGCTAAATGAGTTCTTGGTTCTTAATGAAAATCAAGTTGGATTCTCTTCCAGTCCTGGGACATATATCAACACTTCCATCTTGAATGCATGTTTGATGAAAGCGAAAAGAGAAAAAATAGATTGTGCCGTAGTGCTTTTGGACGTCCAAAAAGCTTTTGAAGATTCAAGCCACGCTCACATTCTTAAAAAATTGGAGAACTGTCCAATTCCTGCTGCTCTACGCTCATTAACAGGATCTTTGTTGAAAAATAATAGCACACAATTACAAACAAAATCTGGAACCTCACAAAACATCAACATAGAGAAGGGTGTCTTTCAAGGCCTGCCTCTTTCACCAAAGATGTTTAATCTGTCAATTGATCATGTGCTGGAAGCTGTCAATGAAAATGAAGTAAGTGCTATGTATGGATTCCAGTTGAATGAGAATGTTACACGTGTTGCGGGAAGAGGATTTGCTGACGATTTGTGTTTGATTGGTAAATCTGAAACATGTGTTTCACAACTCACCAAGATTGCTTGTGATGAACTAGAAAAAGTTGGATATCGACTTAATTACGACAAGTGTGTTCTCATCAACATTAAAAAAGGTCAACTAACAACAGACAGTTTACAATTTGATGGTAAAACAATCAAGTCTATTGAAAAAAATGAAGTTATTAAATATCTTGGAATTACCTTTAGTGACGAAATTGTATTTAAACCTGATGTTGTGATATCTAAATTTAACAAAGATCTTCAAAATTTAATGTCCACTCAGATGTTGTACCCACATCAAAAGTTAGCCATTATTAATCAGTACATATGGCCATGCCTGATATATTCATTACAGAATGCTCCTTTAACAAAAATACCTCAAGCTTTTCTAGATGATCTTGACAAAATGATAAGAACCACGGTCAAATCAATCATTGGAATTCCACATGATACTCCCAACTCAATGTTGTATGCTCCTAAAAAACTGAGAGGTCTCCAGATCATCAGACCATCGTGGGAGGCATTTCTCCAGCATTATAACATCTGCATATCCCTGCTGAAAAGTAATGACAAGTTCGTCCCTTATTGTCGTGATCTTGATGAAGAGATGGATTTCTGCATTAACAAGTTGGGATTCAATAAGCAGGATATTGAACAAGAATTCCAGCGTCGAGAAAAAACGAAACCTTCAACTGTCATGCGCGAAAAACTGCGAGAAAATGAATTTCGTTCATGGAGTCAACTACCACAGAAAGGCATTGGTGTTGAAGTCTTTGAAGAATGTCCAACCATCAACCAAACTATCATGAATAAAGAAGGACTAACCAATTCAGAATGGATTACAACACTGAAAATGTCTTGCAACAATATAGCTGTGAGGTCAATACCTGGCAGGAGTACGACGGACAATCCTCAATGCAGACGATGCAATGAGAGAGAAACCCTCCCCCATGTCCTAGGCTCCTGTCATGCTGGCGACCTCCTGAGAAACTCAAGACATCATGAAATCCGCACCATCATTGCCAAACAACTAAAAATACAAGGGTGGACAGTTCATGAAGAGCTACACTGTGTTGCAGACGGTGGCTCTAACCGCAGGGTTGATATCTGGTGTTACAGACGAGAAATAAACAAAGGTTTCATCATAGATCCCACAGTACGCATGGAAACATCAAAAGAACAAGCTCATATAGTAGATCAAGAAAAAAAAGCAATTTATGAACCCTGTATTTCATATTTCCAACAACATTACCAGATCCAAGAAATATCCGTCATTGGTGTACTGGTTGGAGCGCGAGGAGCTGTCACAAAGAATTTGGAAAACTTTAGAAAAATATTCAATCTCCCGAAATCTATGATTAATGACATTGTTATCACAGCTATTCGCGGTTCTTGTCGCATTATTCATAACCACCTATACAAACCATCCTGAAATATAACCATTGTCAATGTCTACTTCAAAACACAATTAAGAAGAGTACTGTGTCCTATGGCAAGCATCGATAGTGATGTCAGTTGTTAGTAAATAAATTTTACTTTCTTTCTCTCTAAAGCTAGGCTATGTTATAGAATAAGTTTTTGTCGATAGAAGACAATAATTGAGATTTAATCTTTGATGGTGAGTCAAAGAAAAAATCTATGTCTATTGTTCTTTGTGCAGCGTTTCCCAACCTTGAAATACGATGTACGATGTTTTTCTCAAACCTACTAAGTGGGGACTTAAGTTATAATTTTTTTTTATATTAATTTCGCCCTAAATCTACGCTGAAACCGGGATCGATAAGTCCGCCACCTTATCAATCAAGCTACTGAGCTACTTAGGATCAACCTACCGACCTCAGTAGCATGATCGATAAGGCGGTGGACTTATCGATCTTATTCAGCGTAGATTTAGGGCGAAATTAATAGAAAAAATCAATAACTTAAGTCACCAAACTCCTTAGAAGTATTCTTTAGGGAGAGAGCCACAAAAATTGTAAAAAAAACTAAAATAAATATACATTATTACACCGTTTAGCATTGTTATTCCCCATCTAAGACGGTACGCAATCTGAGACTTAGCGCCACAAAGATATTATAGAAACGTCTATTAATTTCGCCCTTAGTGAAGCGAGTTTGAGTAGTTATGTGTCATGTGTCAAGAAAGTTATTAACACAAATATGATAACTTTTCCCTAACCTTTTGTCTGTCTCGATAGCTCAGTGGTCAAGGCGTATGATTGATAATCCATAGGTCGTGGGTTCAAAACCCTGCCGAGATATGACAAGTTATACTCCTTTTTGGGATTTTGACCACATAATACGTTTTGGGCTTACTGATGGAATAAAATACTGATAAGTGGGACTCATTAGTCCCAATCGAGCAGTATAATTACGGCGATATTATTTATATTACTTAGTCGGCATTGGTCAAACTCTTCCTCATTTGTGAGCTTGGTTGGTTCTGGCCCTCCTATTTTCACATATTACGGCGGAATGCCATTCCTAACATAAACCCTGTTAAAGGCGCCAACGATTTGTCTTATTGTGTTTTGGCCCAACAGGGCTGGTATCCTAACTGTTTAATGTACGCCGTGCCGTACGGCATCTATCACAGTATTCTGACACTTCATGTCTACGAAACGGTGTTAAATTAAACAAAAATCTAAGGCCCAAAAGCCCCTTAGAGGACTTAGCCCATTTATTTTTATCTTTTATAATATTTTCCTATTTTCTAAACCCCAGGAAGCTTGCAGTTGAGTATATTCTATCCAATTTTATTCTATTTTCACTCTGTACCCCGGGAGCTTCGCAAGTTGTACATATTCTATCCAATTCTATTCTATTTTCACTCTGTACCCCGGGAGCTTCGCAAGTTGTACATATTCTATCTAATTCTATTCTATTTTCACTCTGTACCCCGGGAGCTTCGCAAGTTGTACATATTCTATCCAATTCTATTCCATTCTCACACTGTATCCCAGCAGATTCGCAAGTTGTACATATTCTATCTATTTCTATTCTATTTTCACTCTGTATCCCAGCATATTCGCAAGTTGTACATATTCTATCCAATTCTATTCTATTTTTTTTTTTTTTTTTTTTTAAAGATGAGTGTTTCACAGCCTTTTTTATTTCGTAGCCATGAAACAGGAGCTACTGTAGACGCTTGTGGTCTGTGTTGTAGCCTGCCCATCCCGTAGTATGCCTCCCCTCTGATGGGCGAGAAGTGACACAATACTTCCCATTTAGGTGCTGGGTCAACACGAGCGCACCGGAAGGTATCCCTTACAAACAATTGTAACCAAATTAAGAATACAAATTTTTGTCGGCGCGGGGGTTCGAACCCGGGACCTTCCGCATGGCAAGCGAGTGCTTAACCACTGAGCTATTTTCACTCTGTATCCCAGGAGCTTCGCAAGTTGTACATATTCTATCCAATTCTATTCTATTTTCACTCTGTACCCCAGCATATTCGCAAGTTGTACATATTCTATCCAATTCTATTCTATTTTCACTCGGTATCCCAAGAGCTTCGCAAGTTGTACATATTTAATCCAATTCTATTCCATTCTCACACTGTATCCCAGCAGATTCGCAAGTTGTACGTACATATTCTATCCAATTCTATTCTATTTTCACTCTGTATCCCAGGAGCTTCGCAAGTTGTACATATTCTATCCAATTCTATTCTATTTTCACTCTGTATCCCAGGAGCTTCGCAAGTTGTACATATTCTATCCAATTCTATTCTATTTTCACTCTGTATCCCAGGAGCTTCGCAAGTTGTACATATTCTATCCAATTCTATTCTATTTTCACTCTGTATCCCAGGAACTTCGCAAGTTGTACATATTCTATCCAATTCTATTCTATTTTCACTCTGTATCCCAGGAGCTTCGCAAGTTGTACATATTCTATCCAATTCTATTCTATTTTCACTCTGTATCCCAGGAGCTTCGCAAGTTGTACATATTCTATCCAATTCTATTCTATTTTCACTCTGTATCCCAGGAGCTTCGCAAGTTGTACATATTCTATCCAATTCTATTCTATTTTCACTCTGTATCCCAGGAGCTTCGCAAGTTGTACATATTCTATCCAATTCTATTCTATTTTCACTCTGTATCCCAGGAGCTTCGCAAGTTGTACATATTCTATCCAATTCTATTCTATTTTCACTCTGTATCCCAGGAGCTTCGCAAGTTGTACATATTCTATCCAATTCTATTCTATTTTCACTCTGTATCCCAGGAGCTTCGCAAGTTGTACATATTCTATCCAATTCTATTCTATTTTCACTCTGTATCCCAGGAACTTCGCAAGTTGTACATATTCTATCCAATTCTATTCTATTTTCACTTGGTACCCCAGCATATTCGCAAGTTGTACGTACATATTCTATCCAATTCTATTCTATTTTCACTTGGTACCCCAGCATATTCGCAAGTTGTACATATTCTATCCAATTCTGTTTTATTTTCACACTGTATCCCAGCAGATTCGCAAGTTGTACGTACATATTCTATCCAATTTTAATCTATTTTCACTCTGTATCCCAGGAGCTTCGCAAGTTGTACATATTCTATCTATTTCTATTCTATTTTCACTCTGTATCCCAGCAGATTCGCAAGTTGTACATATTCTATCCAATTCTATTCTATTTTCACTCTGTACCCCGGGAGCTTCGCAAGTTGTACATATTCTATCCAATTCTATTCCATTCTCACACTGTATCCCAGCAGATTCGCAAGTTGTACGTACATATTCTATCCAATTCTATTCTATTTTCACTCTGTATCCCAGGAGCTTCGCAAGTTGTACATATTCTATCCAATTCTATTCTATTTTCACTCTGTATCCCAGGAGCTTCGCAAGTTGTACATATTCTATCCAATTCTATTCTATTTTCACTCGGTATCCCAAGAGCTTCGCAAGTTGTACATATTCTATCCAATTCTATTCTATTTTCACTCTGTATCCCAGCAGATTCGCAAGTTGTACATATTCTATCCAATTCTATTCTATTTTCACTCTGTATCCCAGGAGCTTCGCAAGTTGTACATATTCTATCCAATTCTATTCTATTTTCACTCTGTATCCCAGGAGCTTCGCAAGTTGTACATATTCTATCCAATCCTATTCTATTCTCACACTGTATCCCAGCAGATTCGCAAATTGTACATATTCTATTAAATTCTATTCCATTCTCACACTGTATCCCAGCAGATTCGCAAGTTGTACATATTCTATCCAATTCTATTCTATTTTCACTCTGTATCCCAGCAGATTCGCAAGTTGTACATATTCTATCCAATTCTATTCCATTTTCACTCTGTATCCCAGCAGATTCGCAAGTTGTACATATTCTATCCAATTCTATTCTATTTTCACTCTACAATATCCCAGCAGATTCGCAAGTTGTACATATTCTATCCAATTCTATTCCATTTTCACTCTGTATCCCAGCAGATTCGCAAGTTGTACATATTCTATCCAATTCTATTCTATTTTCACTCTGTATCCCAGCAGATTCGCAAGTTGTACATATTCTATCCAATCCTATTCCATTCTCACACTGTATCCCAGCAGATTCGCAAGTTGTACATATTCTATCCAATTCTATTCTATTTTCACTCTGTATCCCAGCAGATTCGCAAGTTGTACATATTCTATCCAATTCTATTCTATTTTCACTCTGTATCCCAGGAGCTTCGCAAGTTGTACATATTCGCGGGCCAACGCAACAAGGAGTACCTGAACGACTTCATCGCCTACAACGTGGACACACACGAGATCGAGAACATCCAGGACAATGTGAAGTGTCCTGCCCAGGTAATAGGCGGAGTAAATTTAAAATAGAATTTAAAAAAGAGTCCTCATGATGTTTGATCGCACATAGAAATATGTGGTTCAGGGCGAGCCAACTTTGAAATAAAGTTGGCTCGAGACCATCACTCAACCCTCCAGCTGTAGCCAAGCTGGCTACAACAACAACAACAAATTTTAAAAATTGATTTTTGAAAAGTCCGATTTTTTTTTTAAACCCCTAACCTGACAGGGTATAGTTTAAACTACGCTAAAAAAATCGTAGAATGTGAATATACTATAAGAAATGGGTTGTTTCATTTAAAAATAAAAAGTTGACACCTTGTTTATCTTCTTCCGTTACACTCTCTATGGAAAAAGTCCGTTCTTACTTTTTTCAAAAATTCTCACAGAGACCGTAGTGTTAAAAGTGTCCGCAACTTGTGGCACACCCTGTATACAAATGTACTAACCAAAAGGGCGGGTTCCTAACGGGGTTGTATCCACCCAACCTCTATATTGTTATACCTACATCGAACTTTTTTCCCATCCCATTTGTACTCCCGAAAAGTACAAATGTTCTTAGCGAAACTTTCAACTATGATTGTTATTGAAAACCAAATATTTTACTTCCGAGAAATTTCTAATATTAGAAATGGGAAGTATTTTGATTATTATCCTATGACCACCCTCAACTCTAGGTGCAGCGCGGCGCTAATAATGCGCCAGGCTCGGGATCGAACCAAGGACTGCCGGCCTCGGGATTCACGCGCCGAGCCACCATAGACCCGGTGCTCAACGAGATCTACGTTCTATCGGTGAGTTGTCAATCGCAGTGAAGAGTGAAGCAGTAGCTTCACCATCTAGAGGCCTTGTAATTTATTTATCACTTTCGATAAATTTCTGTATTAGAAATCGGAAGTGCAGTGTTCGTTTTTTTTTTTTAAATATTTTTTTGCTCTGATTTTTTTCTTTTTTTTTTGGGGGTGGGGGTTCACGTCGTTTTTAATCACATAGTTGCATGCAGATGAAATCGAAAGCATTCTATCACAACTTTTAACTTTAATAGTTGAGAGAATGAGAGAAGTACATAAGAGCTTTTTTTGTCTTAAAACCTTTAAAGATGATTTAAATAATGAAATTTTCTGAAGACTTTTTGGATGAACTGTTTTGATAGTCTATCTAGGAGGGGTGATGATCCCATAATAATACTTTGATATTTCTTGGTAGGATGTCATTAACTTCAGGTAAAATATATGGACATTACATCAGAACCATTTATCCCAACATCAGGCATTGCTCAAGGCTCAAAATTAAGTAGCTTACTATTCATTTTAACCTACGATGAAGTGTGCAAAGATATTAGCCCTGAATCAAAAATACTCCTCTACGCAGATGATCTCAAAATCTTTAGAAAAGTAACAAACATAAATGACTGCCAAAAATTGCAGGAAGATCTCAACATAGTTAGAGAAAAACTTCACTTGATTGGACTAAATTTCCATCCATCCAAATCAAAACAAATCACTATCACAAGAAAAAAAGTCAATATAAACTATAACTACAAAATGGGAGACATCTGTATAGAAAAAGTAAATTCTCATTAAGATTTGGGTATTATAATTGACAGTGAACATAAATTTAACGAACATCGTGCAAACATGCTAAAACGAGCTTATAGAAAACTTGGCCTCATTATTCGATTCGGAAAACACGTTAAGGATATTGATGTTTTAAGAACGCTATTTTTATCACTAGTGAGATCTACTGTGGAGTATGGATCAATATTATGGGATCCAAACTCGAAATTAGAATCAAAAACAATTGAAAAAATTCAGTCCACATTTGTTAGATACCTATTTTTAATGTAATGTAATAATGTATATTTATTTTAGTTTTTCATTACAATTTTTGTGGCTCTCTCCCTAAGGAATTCTTCTAAGGAAGAATTTAAAAAGAAAACGGGTTTTATCCAAAATACCCGGAAGCTATTTCCTACAACACCCTTCTAGAAATGCTTGATATTAATTCTCTTGAATTAAGACGTAAAGTAGACCTAGTGATGTTAATTTATAATCTTGTAAACAATAATATTACATGTCTAGAACTCAAAGAAAAAATAGTGGAAAAAACACCAAACCCCATTTTAAGAAATACAAATATTGAAACCTTCACAGTCCCTCATCCTAGACTTACTAAATTTCATGAATCGGCACTGAACAGAGCAATGACTCTATGTAATGAAGTACACTTAAGCACAGACGACTTTTTACTGTCTAAGGAAGCTTTTAAAGCAAATGTAAGACAATTAGTTTTTAGTTCGCTATAGTTTTAAGTTCTTAATTAATTATTTAATCTTAATGTGAACATTGGTATTGTTGTTTCAATTTATAGTTATAAGAATTATTTTTGAAACAATGTTATGTTCTTAAAAAAAAAAAAAACTTCAGTCCACTCATATAATTTTTGAATGTCAATATTAAGCATGCCAATAGCTTGATTAATATTATCGACTGAACAGTGTATACAGGGTGTCCCACCAAACTTGGACACCTCAAATTACTCGGCCCCTGAAAGAGTTTTTGAAAAATAAAAAATCCTAGGGTACATGGTCTAATTATGCGGTTTCAGTCATGAAATTTTTTTTATACAGGGTGGTTCAAAAGTCAGAAATTGAGGTGTCAACTTTCGATTTTTAAATGGATCGACCCGAATTTTATTTGATAAATTTACTTCTAAATGGTTCTTGAGTACTTTTTTAAACAAAAATTTTACATACAGGGTGGTTTTTTTTCGACCAATTTTTTTTCTAAATCTCGAATAACTCAAGTTTGTTTAATTTTTTCGATAACAAGAATAGAAAGTGTTTGTGTGATGAAAACACACACTTTCAATTGGCATCAAAAATTTTTATACAGGGTGGTTCACAACTGAAATAATGACTTGATTTTTTTTTAAACTAAGTTTTTTTAATTTTTCATTTGGGATTAATAATTCTCGTCTAATTTTACACATTTTTAGTTAGGCATATCGAAAAACAAAACTAAAGTGTTGTACAGGGTGAGACATAATTTTTTTGTGACACCCTGTATATGGGCAGTAAAAGAGACGTAAAATTAAATATAAATACTAAATGTGCAAGAAAAACTTTGATTTTTAATGATATCAAAAAGTTATAGTGTTTTAACTAATATTGTCACATGGACCACCCTGTAGATATTTTCTTAAAACATCATATGGGTAGTCGAAATTGTCTAAAATTCAACGAGGAGTCCAAATCTGAAAGAAAAAAATGGATTCAAAAAGCCATTTTCAATTTTGTGTCTACACCTACCTACTTTTTATTTCTAATTTTAAAATCATTCAGTTTGTACACCAAATTCAAAATGGCTCCAAAATTCATGTTTTTTACTTGTTTTTCCCCACGATTCGAAGTCTTCGTTGAATTTTATACAACCTCGAGTACCCACATGATAGTTTAAGAGAATATCTACAGGGTGGTCCATGCAACAATATTAGTTAAAACACCATAACTTTTTGATATCATTAAAAATCAAAGTTTTTCTTGCACATTTAGTATTTATATTAAATTTTACGTCTCTTTGACTGCCCATATACAGGGTGTCACAAAAAAATTATGTCTCACCCTGTACAACACTTTAGTTTTGTTTTTCGATATGCCTAACTAAAAATGTGTAAAATTAGACGAGAATTATTAATCCCAAATAAAAAATTAAAAAAACTTAGTTTTAAAAAAAATCAAGTCATTATTTTACGTGTGAACCACCCTGTATAAAATTTTTTGATGCCAATTGAAAGTGTGTGTTTTCATCACACAAACACTTTCTATTCTTGTTATAGAAAAAATTAAACAAACTTGAGTTATTCGAGATTTAGAAAAAAAATTGGTCGAAAAAAAACCACCCTGTATGTAAAATTTTTGTTTAAAAAAATACTCAGGAACTATTTAGAAGTAAATTTATCAAATAAAATTCAGGTCCATCCATTTAAAAATCGAAAGTTGACACCTCAATTTCTGACTTTTGAACCACCCTGTATAAAAAAAATTTCATGACTGAAACCGCATAATTAGACCATGTACCCTAGGATTTTTTATTTTTCAAAAACTCTTTCAGGGGCCGAGTAATTTGAGGTGTCCAAGTTTGGTGGGACACCCTGTATACAGTTGAAAATCATCAGCATATAAATGAAAAGGACAATGTTGAAAAAAATATCCGATATTTATTAACATGGAAAACAATATGGGGCCTAAAACGCTGCCTTGAGGGACACCTCTAGTAGAAAACAAAGGGTTGGAATGATACTCACCATTGAAAACAAATTGTTGGCGATTTCGCAGATATGTTGAAAACCAATGCTAAACAGAAGGTGAAAAATTAAAATGTTTTTGAAGTATGATTAGGAGAACGTCGAAATCAACCGAATCGAAAGCTTCTCTTAAATCTGAAAGTAGAAGAAATATTTACTCTACTCTAACTCAAACTCTATTCTTTTCTCAGAAGTTTGCATAAGATTAAGGAGATAATATTAAGAAACATTATTATTGTACAAATAAAAAGAACTATTTTATTCAACCGACCTCGGTAGCTCAATCGATAAGGCGGCGGACTTGTAACATGGAGGTCGGTGGTTCGAGTCCCAAGTTAAGCATAAATTTAGTAAGGTGAGTTAGATTAATTGTGACATCACATCGTGATTAACACAAATATGATAACTAACTAAACTAACTATTTTATTCAATGCAATTCAATTCTAGGGACTGAGCAAGGAGAAAGAGAAGAGAGAGGAGACTGTGCAGAACAGTTTCTGGGTCTACTCGATGGGCAAGAACCAGTGGAGCTGCGTGTACAAGAACGAGAACTCGGGCGAGGGCTACTGGAACCGGATGGGCCTGGTGGAGCCGTGTCCGCGCTTTGCTCATCAGCTGGTCTACGATAGTGTGAACAAGGTAAGTCTGAGATATTTCTTTTACAGAGCTGTATATTCAATAAACTCTAAAATTCTAAAAAATTCTAATTATAAATTCTAAAAAAAATTATAAATTCTAAAAAAAAAAAAAAAAAGAATTCTAAACGTTAAAATACTCTTTACAATCATATCTCGGCAACGTCAAACACTCCCGCTCCATCTTCACAACCAACACCACGAATTCTTCTCCGAGTTCCTCTGATCCTCATACTCGAAGTCTGAGATTGGGAGCTGAATCATTAATCCTCGATACCATTATTTCGAGCTCAGGATAAACTAACACCCGTATTTATGAACAGCGAATTTTGTCCGAGCAATGTCTCAAGCAAGGTATTGACCAATAATATTAAAGGAAATCATGCTTCAGACCATGCTCAAACGGCATTTTCTGTTCATAAATACGGCTGTAAGTGGTAAGTTTAAACTCGCTTGCCATGCGGAAGGTCCCAAATTTCAATCCCACAGCCAACAAAAAACTTGCATTTTAAATTTGGTTTTAGTTGTTTTTTAACGTAGCTTTCAATAAAATTAGTGGTAAGTTTAAACTCGCGTGCCATGCGGAAGGTCCCAAATTTCAATCCCACAGCCAACAAAATACTTGCATTTAAAATTTGGTTTTAGTTGTTTTTTAACGTAGCTTTCAACTGCTTGTCAGTTGTTTGTAAGGGATACCTTCCGGTGTCCTTGTGTTGCCCCAGCCCCTAAATGGGTAGTATTGTGTCACTTCTCGCCCATCAGAGGGGAGGCATACTACGGGACAGTCAAGCTACAACACAGACCACAAGCGTGTACAGTAGCTGCTGTTTCAAATAACACTTCTCCTTAATTTTAAATGATTTGTATATTTCTGTATTTTATTTTTAGCAAGTAAAAATATTAGGTACAACGAAAAATCGAACCCATGTTATTAGAAAATAATCTAATAACATTAGCATTCAATTTAAAATTGTAGGAAACGGACATTGTCCCCGAAAATACTGAAAATAATAAGGCTGGTATGCAGAGACGATTCGGTAATCCCTATAGGGTTCACTGTAGGGTGGTCCCGAGCTTGCTCTAACTCTAGGGAATGCTTCGACCTTGACAATTATTATTTTATCTAAGAAACATCTGAATGCACATGCGCATAGACGCTTTAAACAATCGTCTCTGAATAACAAAATCAACTGAAGGGACAAATGACCCAAGCATTCCTACAGTGAGGACTGTGCATACAACCCTAAATATTTTTTTTTTTTTTTACATATTGAACGATAACCCTTTAATCAATTTATTTGAATGTGGAGAGAGAACAGTTTGAGAATGAACGCATATTTTAAAACAGAATATCACATTTGCATTGAGTTGGGTGGAAGGTTTTCCACACAAGGGTTGGGTGGAAGAGATTGCCATAGGCAATAATCCCGCTCTTTAGTTAGGATATATGTATATATTTTATTTATTTTTTTCTTGTTTATATTATTAATACTGTCAATTTTATATTTAATTTTTACCATTGTTTGTCTGTATATATGTTCTGCTAATAAAGAGTTTCTAAATAAATAAATGAACAATAAAAAAATTGACATTTGACCCGCCTCTCAGGTGCACTATCTGTTCGGCGGGAACCCGGGCAAGGCGTGCTCGCCGCGCCTGCGCCTCGACGACTTCTGGTGTCTCGCGCTGTGCCGGCCGACGCGTGCGCAGGTCCTCTCCAAGCTGAGGGTCGCGGTGCGGACCGCCAAGTACCAGGAGCTGTCGGCGAGTGACCGCCTCGGCGCGCTGGAGTACCTGCAGACCTCGCTGTCCGAACTTATCAACCACGAGGACAAGGAGCAGAGTCGGGAGGTGCGTGCTTGCCAAATAAACCTATTATTATTATTATTCAACAATTGAATAGTTGTCTAGAAGAACCACCTATGTGAAAATTTCGATTTTTTTTTTTTTTTTTTTTTTTTTTTCAAATATGGAACCTATGTGTAAGTCTTGAATCACTAGAGAAGTCAGCATACAAAATTTTTGTTCCTACTCGTTTTTTTTTGTATTTTTTCGTCAAAACAAAGTAGAAGAAATCTCATGTAAAACCCCACCTATGTGCACTTGTTGAACTAAAATCAGTCTCGCCACGTTGGGGCATAGGATAAGAAGGTACATAGTTGCGCGTGATGGTATTACTAAAAGTACCCTACTGAAAAGTGTATTACTAAAAGTACTGCCTGCATTAAAGGTATTACTAAAAGTACCCTACTGAAAAGTGACCTAAAACACATAGGTGGTTCTTCTAGACAACTATTGAATTTTGATCAATCTTTATTTACAATTTTTTACATACAGGTGCAGTCAAAAGGTATAATTTATGAAAGATAAACAAATTTTGATCAAGGTTGGTGATTATGTCTTTGGCATTCTCTTCCGCACCACCCTTGATAACAGGATATAAAAACAGTTGGAAAGTATAATATAAGTAGAAAACTTATATTATACTTATAAGTATAATATAAGTTTTGAGATATAAGTAGAAAACCTATTTATATCTGTCCCGGTAGCTCAGTGGTAAAGGCGGCACTCTGTGAATACAGAGAATCCAGATGTCGTGGGTTCGAAACCCAGCCGGAACATGATAAGGCTTACTCAGTATATCAGTATAAACAGAAAAGTGAGAAGTTGTACTAGTACTGCTAGAATAATGGGACTTTAATAGTCTTAATGGGGCAGTATAAATAAGGCGATATTATTATTATTATTACTATTATAAGTAGTTGTGATTGATACAAATATATTACTTCCGAGAAATTCCTAATATTAGAAATCGGAAGTATTGTGTTCGTTTTTGTAAAAAAAAAAATATTTGCTCCGATTTCAATTTTTTTCATATTTCTGGACGTTTCATAACCTCCTGAGCAACTTTGGTTTTGTGTCGGTCTGTCGATTTTTTTTTTCCTATAACAATATTTTGACAAAAAATTAGTCGGCTGCGAGGTTCGAACCCGGGACTTGCCGCATGACAAGCGAGAGTATCTTACCACTGAGCTAATCGTGCACCATCGTGTCCTTCTTCTGTTCCGCAGTTCCGCAGTCTCGCGCAACACCTGTTCATCGGGGGGTCCACCTCCCCTCCCTCCTCTCCCCCCTCTCAACAACCATCCCTCGTCCCCTCCTCCGCCAAGTGCCCCCCTCCCCCCACCACCACAGACCCTTCCACCACCTCCGGCGGCGCCAAGAGCAAGAGTTCGCTCTCGGCGGAGATAGCACTTCGAAGGACCCAGCTCTACCGGGAGCTGACGACGTACTTTCCCCACTCGATGACGCCTCCCAAGCAGAACCTACAGGACATTGTGCGCTTCTGAAGAGGGCGGAGGAGGCGGAGACTGAACCCGGCAGAGAAAATTCCCACGCGGACGGATAAATCCCCCAGGTGGGGACAGAAAAATTTCCCACCAGAAAGCTAGATAATTCCGCGAGAGCACGGAAAAGTCCCAAAAGTAGCACGGTGGGAATTTCCCAGGCCAAAAAAAATCCCACAAGAGTGTAAGAATTGTGTAAGTGTAAGAGTGTAAAAAATTCTTTCTATGACTCATGTTTTTGACGCATGAACTCATAACAAATTTTTTGACTATTTTCAAGTTTTTCATTGAAAAAAGTTAGACTAATAGTTCTGCGAACTGTAAACCTCACGCAAATTGTATTATCGAATCCTAAATGTCATATCAAACATGTGGACATCGAGACCTTTCATTCAATACCCCACTCGATGGGTTTTAATTTTTAAAAAGTCAATCGGCCCCCTCTTGCGGCCCTCTTTTTCTTTTTTGGCCACAGTGCGGCCCCCTTAGCTTCAAGGACCACGGAATTTTAATATTGATCGTAATATACAGGGTGGTCCAGAAAGTTTGCACCAAAATGATAGGGGTAATGAAAGAGACCATTTCCAACAAAAATATTCCCGGACATTTTCCTTTATTTTTTGTCGTTTTCAAAATGGCGGCCAAAACTTGTGTTTTTCAAATATGTGCGTTCAGAACCTTGACAGCCTAAATGAGCATCATCATTAAAACATTGACCGGGTTAATTTAATTTATTTTAATTAAAATTTTATTCTCAATTCAAAAATGCAATCGGTTTTTTTCTAGGTGGTACAGAAAAAATTAAAAAAATCAAAAGCCAAACCAAAGTTGGAATATTTGAAAACACACGTTTTGGCCGCCATTTTGAAAACGACAAAAAATAAAGGAAAATGTCCGGGAATATTTTTGTTGGAAATGGTCTCTTTTATTTACCCTATCATTTTGGTGCAAACTTTTTGGACCACCCTGTATAAGACGCATGAATTCATAACAAAACTTTTGACGCGATTTCAAGTTTTTCATTGAAATAAGTTAGGTTAATTAGATATTAAATCCATAAAGTTTATTCAAATAACTCGACTGACTCCTGTACATACAAACATACATACTAATCTCTATATTTAAAACTTATATTTGTGCGTGTCTTACTCACTGACTATGTCTTCTTAGGGATTGTCTGTTTACAATACCTCAGCCCAGGTAACAGATATTGACATTTTCATGATAGTTGTCCCCCCCCTAATCCACTGTAAAACTACCTAGAAAATTAACAAAATTAAAATATCTATTACTATTTTCAATGGACTTTCTGTTCCAATATTGATTCAAATAGGACACCAGCCACGGGCAATAATCTCAACGGCAACAAAGTGCTGGTATTTAGCTAGTATAGTAATATTAAATGATTACAGCGGTTCCTAAACTTATTTTATCCGTAGTACCCTTTTTAGACTTTTTAAATTTTTACGATAAGACCGCATCCCTCTCTATTAACCATAACCAATGCCCACTTCCAGGGAACCCAGTTTTGGAAACGCTGATGTATGTAATCGTGAACACCCTAATTTTACTGTTCTTGTGATATCGCTTGTATTGTAATTAATCAATCATAAATTTGTAATTAATTAAAATTATTTAAAAATATATGTATAATTAATTTGTAATGAATTACGAAATTGTAATTAAATAAAATGATACAAAAACCCTTTTTTGGTTTTTTGTAATGGAGTCACTCTAAATTCAACAGACTGTGTGTACATTAAAATTAGATAGTTAGAGTTATTCAATTAATTGGAACCTAATAATAAAGATAGTGCAGTAGTGCTAGTGCTATATTTAGGGCGGAATTAATAGACGTTTTTGTAATACCTCTGTGGCGCTAAGTCACGGATTGTGTACTGTGTAAGATAGCGAAAACCGACGCTAAGCAATGACTCGAGTTATAGGTGTCTCGCTAGAGGACTAAAAGCAGAGAACTGACTAGCCAACCCTTACAAGCCAGGCTAGCTTGCAGTTTCCTAAGGGTTTAATGGCTTATAAATAAAATGTCCAAGTCCTCACGATGGTTGATCGCACATAGAAATATGTGGTTCAGGACGAGCCAACTTTGAAATAAAGTTGGCTGGAGACCATCATCCCCCCCTCCAGCTGTAGCCAAGCTGGCTACAACAACAACAACTTGAGTTTAGAATTTGTCTATTAATTTCGCCCTTGACTGTCGGCTCGAGACGTGGAGTTCCATTATGCCAACAGTTTAATATAGCACCTCTTTTTAAAGATAATAATTATAAATTGTGTAATAAGCAGAAATAAATAAATCCGTATTATATTAATATTTATACGAAATATAGAGAGAAGAATGTAATATTATTATGACTCAAGATATCCATGTTGTTTCCTTGTATTAAATTTATTTCGCTCAACCCAAGTGATCAAAGCACTACACTTTTCCAATGACCGTTAGTAAAAAGATCCCTCAAATAATAATAATAACATTTATTTTTTTTTTTTGTGGGGTTTAACGTCGCTTTCAACTGCCATGGTCATATCACGACGGGGGTTTTACCCTCCATTCGCAGGAAACTCACAAACCTGCTACTCACATTGACCTCACCCAGCCTGAGTGGGGCCGGGAAAAGCCAGCGTCACGAGAATTAGAATTTGAATGGTCACCCATCCAAGTCTTAACCTCGCTGGATGTTGCTTAACTTCGGTGTTCTGAAGGGAACCGGTGTATTCAACATGCCATCGACGCTGGCTATAACATTATTTAGTAGAAGGTAACCAACAGGCGGGGTTAATTCTCAAAGCTAAAAAAAAGATGAGTGTTTCACAGCTTTTTTTATTTTGTAGCTATGAAATAGGAGCTACTGTAGACGCTTGTGGCCTGTCTTGTAGCCTGCCCATCCCGTAGTATGCCTCCTCATAAGTTATTTTAATTAGCTTAGGAGATGTTATTTTTTTAAATTTAAAATTGTTATGAAAAAAATAAACCAAATCAAATCAAATCAAATCCCCTCTGATGGGCGAGAAGTGACACAATACTTCCCATTTAGATGCTGGGTCAACACGAGCTCACCGGAAGACATCCCTTCCAAACAACTAGAATCAAATTTTGAATACAATATTTGTCGGCGCGGGGGTTCTTTGACTTTTGAGTAATTGCCTATCTGCAGGTTAATAAGTTTCCAGCGAATGGAGGGTAAAAGCCCGGTCATGATATTACCATGCAGTTGACAGCGACGATTAGCCCAAATTAAGAAGAAAAAGTTAAGAAAAGTTGAAGTTACATGATTGTGCTCAACATGGAAAAATAAGTGAATGGAGAACTCGTTATGCCTCAAACTGGTTCCCTAAAAATCTTCCATCTTTGTTAGTTTTAACACAGAGGAAATCACAACAATAACAAATTATTTTTTCTTACATGATTTTGAAGATAATAACGGTAGCCATATTGGATAGTCGGTTAGGGATGAGATAGAAGTTATGTCGTCTTCATTTACGTATGTCTCCATTGGTATTATGAGGTAGGGCTATCGGCTACGAAAGCTCTTAGTCACTGCGACCTTAGATAGATCTTTTGTGACATACTCTTGTTATTCTAAAAGAGATCTAAGCTTTTAATATAGCTTAAGATTTTTTTAGGACGGATCCCATTAACTTCTTTAGGTGTTAAAATCAGCCTTGAGAAGTGTTTCTGTCGGGTGTGAGAGGCTGCTCCACATTCACAGAGAATATGTTTTGCTGTCTCTGGGGCCTCTTCACAGAGACGTATGTCTTCATGGTGCTCAAGACATCTCCACTGAGTTATCTGGTTATGCATTGAGTGTTGCATACTTCTGTTAGACGGCGCGCATATGATAAAAATCCAAGGACATGTACCCTTGGATTTTTTATTTTTCAAAAACTCTATCAGGAGTAATTTGAGGTGTCGAACTTTGGTGGCACACCTCAAATTAGAATTACAAATTACTCAAACGAATGTTGAACATACACCCTGTATGTTGAACGTTCGTTGAAAAAAATAAAAATAAAACTTTCTATAAATAGTTATTCAGGTTAAAGTTTTATTTTTGTATTTAAAGTTAAATTTGTCAAA
>CM044966.1:12312209-12627955 GCA_024516035.1 Bactericera cockerelli
ATATTGAAACACCTCCTTCCGATAATCTTCTTCGTTGGCCGATACAAACAGATTCTTGTTGGGATCGAATCGAACCAAGTAGGCTTCTTCGGGTATGTATATCAAGGACTTCTTATATCCTACCCACCAGTCAAAATCTGCATGGGAAATGTTCAACTCAGCAAACACCATTCCAGTGACGAATACGTCATCCAGCCAGAAGTAGTTCTGTTTCTTCTGGAGAAGTTCGTACAGTTTGAACATGATGTCTGGAGAGTAGAGCACGGCGTTGCCATAGCAGAATGGAGGGTAGTAAAAACCTGGGAAATCTTTGATCGACACTCGCCACTTGGACCTGAAGCTTCTCAGAGAGAACTCATTGTACCTCACTGTCGTGCACATGAGGAGTTTCAGTGTGCCATAAGGAGAGAAGTATTCCATGAAAGTATTGAATTTCGCTACATTGATGAACACGTCATCGTCACACTTGAGTACATATTTGACGTGAGGACAGTGATAGACAACCCACTTGAACACCATGGTGTGTTTCAATGTGAGATTCTGGTAAGAATCATTGAAGTTCCCTTGGACCAGGTCCTGGAAATCTCTTGCTTCCCTGTCCAGCTTTGTTTGTTCAGCAGGGCTGGAATTGCCCAGAAAGAAGTACACAGGATAATACGCTCCCCATGATTTTCTGATCTCCTGTCGGAGGATAAGATTTCCTGGAGCTGAGTGAACACACACGATCAGCGCAGACTCCGAGCAGGCAGGGCTGACGAGAAACTTGAAGCTCGTGATGTTGACGAGGCGGGAGCGGTCGTCAGCAGGAAGGAGAGCGAGAGGTAGTGAAGACCGCCAGCTGAAGTTACTTGCCGTCAAACTATGAGAGAGGACTCGAGAGATAGCCTCTAGTCTCCTATTGTTATCGTAATGGATCAACAGGAAAAACCAACACAGGCAGATGATGAAAAGACAAGGTACGAGTTTTTTCGTGGTTTGTTGGAATTGCATGATTCTCATTCACTGAAACACGAAAACGAGGTGTTTAAAGAAAAACTAGCGGGTTATACCAACTTTGCCAGGTCATAATACATAGGCGCGCACACAAACACACACGTATGCACACAACACATACAAACACATCACCCACAAATACTGCACAAGTGCACATATACAAAAATTGAGTAAAAAGGCAATGAGGTCTAAAAGTGGACTGGAAATGGTTAAAGAAAGATGCAGCGAGGGTTTTTGTCACAGTGAACTTTCTGGTGAAAAACCGGATCAAAATCGTACATTAAAGAAATGGAAATCTCAGTCACCCGTCCTATTTTTGTTCTCGATCAATGTTGCTTAACTTTGGTGACCTGAGACTATCTATCACGCATGATCTAGGCTCCAACAGACATGTCTACCATATTTCATCGAAATCGGTTGAACGGTGTGGATTTGTTTAAAGAACATACTTGATTCAAGGGTTCCATCGGTCCAATATATCCTCATCTACATTTGGCAGCGCAGTTGTGACTCAATAGTTGGATAGGCCTGCGGCTGATTTGAATCGTCTGCATAAATACACACAAACAAATATTGACACTAAATTATTTAACAAACATTCAGACAGAATTTATACTTATAAATGCAAAATTATTTCATAGATGAGAATATTTTATTAAAATTGAGAGAGATCGCGAAATTTAGGTCGGTCGAATTTATTCAGCTGGCCGGTTAAATAGAACTAATCTATTCAGATTTGAAAATCCATGTACAGGACAGATATTGAACCTACCCAATTCATTCAGCCAGCGTCGATGACGCGTTGAATGCACCAGTTCTCGTAAGATCACCGAAGTTAAGAAACGTCCAGCGAGGTGAAGACTTCGTGATGCTGACATTCCGGCCCAACCCAGACTAGGTGAGGTTCATGTGTGTAACAGGTTTGTGAGTTTCCTGCGAATGGAGGTTCCCAAACCCGTTGTGATATGACTATGCAGTTGAAAGCGACATTAAAACCTAAAAAAAAAAAAAAAAAAAAAAAAAAAAAATGATAGTACAACATCAGTTTAGAATATTAGATCTCAGTGCAGCGTACGACACCGTCCATCATAAACATCTCGGACTCAAAATATTAAGGTGCGCGGTAGTGCTTATAACCTTACAAAAGCCTCCAGTCTTACTAGATTCATCCAATGCTTGCTCCAAAATAGAATTTTTTTTTTTAAAGATGAGTGATAAACGGATTACCTCAAGGCAGTGTTTTGTCTCCGTGGGTGTTAAGCAACTACACCAACAATCAACCAATTGACCCAGATTGTAAACACTTCATCTACGCTGATGATACAGCTGTTTCAGCACAAAGAAGATCTTTTGAAGAGGTGTAACTGAAAATTAACAAATCCATTCAAAACTTAGAACATTATTTTGATAACAACAATCTCAGAACAAACCCATCTAGGTCTCAAACTTGTGCTTTCCACGTGTTAAATCGTCAAACCAATACAGAATTTGTAATTTATTTGCATTAATAATACATTTGTACATAATGGGTTCAATACGTAAAACTACATTCCTGCTTGACGATACGTACAATACGTATTATCTAATGCTAAATGCTACTATCCCCGACTAGGGGTATACAGTCCTTTTGTTTTGTGGGGTAGTTTTTTTTTAAACATGGAAATTGAAAATAACATGGTGTCAACAACCACTAAAATACTGTCCCAATACTTGAAAGCCGACCTCCGTGACTCAGTGGTTAAGAGCATTAGTTGCTGACCCGGAGGTTGTGGGTTTGAATCCCGGCCGGAGCGGAAAAATTAACCGAGTTTTTTGTCGGATGTATAGGTAAAGTGCCCTGAAGTAGTGCGAAAGCGGTTCCGGGGCACATTTATCTTTTAAAAAATCCTTGAAAGCGAAGGGTATCAAACAAATTAGAAGAAATCTTGTACTTTAGAGAACAATGTATCAATAATAGAAAGAAATAATTTGCCTAAAATACTAAAATTGATATTATTTTATTACCGGTTTTCACCGGACTGCCTTGTCTACCTTGACTATCACCGGACTAAAACTATGTCCAAAGTAAAATCCGTGTAAAAAAATCCTATGCGCGCCGTATAACTTAAGTATGCAACATGAAATATTTCTTCATAATCAGTGGAGAATTGGAGATGCCTGCTTGCCGATTGATTAATTTTGAATCTTATATCCAAGTTTCTTTAATGAATATCAAGTTTTCTTTTGTACCGGTTCCACTCTATAAGTAGTGCTTCATTTATATTGTCAGCGCAAGACAGGTAGTCCCATTATGCCAACAGTTCTATGCCGAGAGTATAATTATGAATTGTCCTTAATTTAATTCAAATTTCAATGCTGGATTAGAGGAACTTATAAGTCCCAATCGGGCAGTATAAATGAGGCTATTAAAAGAGAGAGAGAGAAAAAAAAAAATCAGGTACGTATCAATTTTACTTCCGAGAATTTTCTAATATTAGAAATCGGAAATATTGTGTTTATTTTATTTATTTATTTATTATATTTTTTTGTACAAATTATACATTATTGTATGTGTACAACGTCAAGGGTACTTAAAATTAAATATAAATATAATATGTATAATTGTATATATAAAAATAATAATAGGTGTATGCATAATATATTATAGAATTAGAATAGGTGGGAGAGGAGGAGGATAGAATAATGATGGTGGTGGTGATGATGATGATGAGGGTGGTGGTCATGATGATGGTGATGATGGTGGTGCTGATGGTAATGGTGGTGGTAGTAGTGGTGGTGATGATGATGATTTTAATGAAAATTATAATGATGATGACAGCAAGGACAGAAGAGGGTGGACTCATCTCAGGCTATCCTGGAAACTCCTCAAATGAATAAGGAGCTAGCACAAGTAAATGTTCTTTGAGGGCATTTTTGAATAGCATGATGTTTTGAAGTTCTTTTATGGACGGAGGAATTTTGTTGAATAGTGTTATGCCCTCTTTCAAGAATGATTTGTCCATAACTTTACTTGTTACAAATTTATCCCTATTCCTTGTATTGTAGTTGTGCACATTACTGTGCTTGAGGAGGCTTGGAGATAACTTGTGTATCAAGACACAAGAGTCCAGAATAACCTGAGCATAGAATGTTAGGATTCCCTGCTCCCTAAAGATAGGTTTGCAGGAAACCCTCCAACCAAGTCCAAATATGGTTCTCACTGCCCTCTTCTGTAGAATAAGGATAGGTTTAGCGTGATGAGAGAAACCCCAGAAGATTATGGCGTAGCTCATCACGCTATGGAAATAGGAGAAATAGGAAAGGAGAGCAGCACTGTAATCAACATTTCGTCTGACTGATCCAATAGCAAAAATAGAAGAAGCGAGCTTAGGCTGGAGAAGCTCTATGTGTGTTTTCCATTTTAGCTTATTATCAACAGTCAGACCAAGGAATTTAGATTCAGGAAAATGTGGAATTAGGAGGTTATTAGCTTGGATAGGAGGGGGAGGAGTAGAAGAGGAGGAATTGAAATACATAAAGGAAGTTTTACCCTCATTCAGGTGTAGCTTGTTTTGGCGGAACCAGTTCTGGATATTGGTCATCACTGCCTCCGCCCTATGCATGACATCAGCCTCATCAGAACCACAGATTAGAATTGTAGTGTCATCTGCAAATAGTGTAAGGTGAGCAGTAGGATCTGCTGAGGTGATGTCATTCATGTAGAGCAGGTACAGGAGAGGACCAAGGACCGAACCCTGGGGTACCCCCGCCCTAACCTGGAGCTGAGAGGAGAAGCAGTGGGAAGAAATAGGGGGAGAGGGGAAGGAGGGCTCGAAGTTGTTGGAGATTAATGTAGGTACGCTATGAGATATATGAGATGGATGAGAATAGTAAGAAGTTGGATAATGAGGAGAGTAATTGAGTGTGTGAGAATGGGAGGAGGAAATGGGAGGGAGCGGTTGAGGGTGAATGAGGGAAGACAGAGGTAGTGGGGTGGAGCGAGTAGGTATGGAAGTAGTTGATGCGCAGCAAGGGAAGTGAGAAGCTGAAGAATGACAAGAGTGGTTGAGTGAGTGAGAATACAAAGTGTGGGTGGGAGGAGGGTGAGATGAAGGAAGGGGAGACACGATAGGGGGGGTTGGGGGAGTATGTATGGACATAGAACTAGGTGCAGTGTGTGAAAAGTGAGATGTTAAAGAATGAGAAGAGTGGTGAAGGTGAGAGTGCGAAGTGACCATGGAAGGGGAATGGGAAAGTAGGGAGGAAGACATAGGGAGAGAGGAATTGGAAGAAGACGTAGAGGTCAGAGTAGACATAGGTAAATGTTTCTTTTGAGATATATGTTTAGGAAGAGGTACTTTGACTTTTTGCTGTCTCTGGGAGAGGTAGGACTCAAACCATTTCAAAGGTGGCCCTACTAGACCAAAGGAGGGAAGTTTAGATAGCAGTATGTGGTGGTTACAGCAATCAAAAGCTTTGCTCAAGTCGCAGAACACAGCAACTGCATGTTGCCCGGATGAGAGAGCAGTGTCAAGCTTTTGTAGAAAATTCGAAACCGCGTCCGAGGTTGAGCGGCCTGATCGAAATCCATACTGCTGCTGTGTTAAGAGATTGTGGCGTTCTAAGTAAGATGAGAGACGGTTAGCAACAAGCTTTTCTAAGATTTTTGAGAAACTGTTCAGGAGCGATATTGGTCGGAAGTTATTTACATCAGTTAAAGGACCTTTCTGTTTGTGAATTGGGGTAATAATAGCGCTCTTGAACAGGTCAGGAAAAATAGCCGAGGTAAAGGAAGAATTAAAGATGAAGGATAAAGGATGCGCGATTTGTCGTATGACTTTCTTGATTACAGTCATAGGTATGGTGTCCTCACCGCAAGATGTTTTATTTTGCATAGTACCGACTATCTTGACTATCTCTAATGGGGTACAGGGGGAGAGATAGAAGCGCGGGGGAGGATGGGAATGAGTGGAGGGGGTGGGGGTGGGAGCGTGATAGCTATTGCCATGGATAAGAGAAGGAGTAGAAAAAGAGGAGGATGAAGTAGTAGGAAGAGATTGTGATGATGATGATGATGATGATTGTGGTGGGGGTGGTGGGGATGATGATGGTGGTGGTGATGATGGTGATGGTAGTGGTAGTGGAGGTGGGGGTGATGATGATGATGGTGGTGGGGGTGGTGATGGTGGTGGTGATGATGGTGGTGGGGGTGGTGATGATGATGGTGGTGGTAGTGAAGGTGGGGGTGATGATGATGATGGTGGTGGGGGTGGTGATGGTGGTGATGATGATGGTGGTGGTGATGATGGTGATGGTAGTGGAGGTGGGGGTGATGATGATGGTGATGGTGGTGGTGATGATGGTGGTGGGGGTGGTGATGATGATGGTGGTGGGGGTGGTGATGATGATGGTGATGGTGGTGGTGATGATGGTGGTGGGGGTGGTGATGATGATGGTGGTGGTAGTGAAGGTGGGGGTGATGATGATGATGATGGTGATATGTTCTCCGCAATGTTGAGCCAGAAATCGTTAAAGATGTTAGCAACTTTTTCTGGGTTATCAACTAAATTGTCTCCCACTTTTAGGTTTAATGTAGGACGATTTTTCGTGGTGTTGGATTTAGAGAAGCTCTTAACGACATTCCAAATTGTTTTTACTTTCTTTTCTTTGGGGGCTTTCTTTATAGTTGTTATAGTGAAGCGTTTTTTGGCGAGCCGTACTACTTTTTGTAGTATTTTACAGTAGGAACTATAATAGGATTGGAATGATGGATCTACAGAAAAGAGGCTAAGATTAAATAGAGTCCTTTTCTTGGCACTGGATATAAGGATACCCTTCGTTATCCAAGCCTTTTTTTTCCCTGCTCCTGTTGAGATAGTTTTATAAGGAAAATGTATATTAAATAGGTTTAGAAATATTTTATAAAAGAGTGAAAGTTGAAAGTTAACATCTGTGATAGAGTAGAGAGAAGAAAAGTCCACTTTGTTCAGAGCCAAAGTAAAGGATTCCATTTGGTTGGGTGAAAAGAGTCTGGTGAGTATTTTTTCAGATTTCTCTACTTTTGCCACAGGGAAGCAAATGATTTGGGCATGCTTGTGATCCCCAAAGTCGGTAAAAATATTTTTTTCACTGTTGACAATATTTTTGGGAGAGAAATTCACAAATATATTGTCAATGCATGTACTTGTTGAAGATGTTATTCTGGTGGCGCTTTCCACTGTGGGTTTCAGATTGTGTATATTCAAAGTGGATAGTAAGGTAAGTCGTTGGCTCGAGGGACATAAGAGAATGATGTTATGGTCTGTTGCTACGATAATATATTTGTAAGCTTTTAGTTTCTCTAACACACTATCCAAACAGTTCACAAAGACATCAAAGTTAGACAGCGGATTGTTAGATCGGTATATACATACCACAGCAATGTCATGGTTAGATGATGAGACGGCAGCATATTCAAAACTAAATAAAACTGGATCTATATTTAGATTAAGGGGAGTGAAATTATGGGTGTCTTTGATAAATATAGAGACTCCACCGCCTGGCGTACTTTTCGGCCTATAGAAGCTAGCGGTATTAACGTAGCCGGGTAAATTGCAGCAAGGTGAAGCCTGCTCCGTCAACCAAGTTTCCGTGAAACAAATAATATCAGGATCAAGCTTGGAATCCTTCTTCAAAGATTTCAAAAATACTTCGATGTTTGGTATTTTTTTCCGGATACTTTGCATGTTGTGATGCATGATCGTTAGGTATGGAGATTTACGGGTTAAGGAAGTCGTGGTTAATTTATTTGTAGTGTTTCGAGAGTGAACAGGTGAATGACAGTTGCTGGGAAACCAAGGTACGTTGGGTTGGAAAGGTCTTGCTAAGGGTGAGAGAGTAGATAATGAGGAAGTATTGGTCATTTGTATAGGGTTAACCTCTGTGACGTTTCCCTGGTTGGATGACACGGCTGGATGAGAGGCTGCATGGATGGCCGCGATATCTGTGTGAGTGGATGAGATAGGTGGATGAGTGGAGGAGATAGCTGTCCGGTTGGGTGTGATAACTGGGTTAATGTGTATGATAGGTGGATGAGTGGAGGAGATAATTGTTTGGTTGGGTGCGATAAGTGAGTTCGTGAATGAGGTAGGTGGATGAGTGAAAGAGGTAGGTTGATGAGTGAAAGAGGTAGGTTGATGAGTGAAAGAGGTAGGTTGATGAGTGGAGGAGATAACTGGTTGCTTGTGTGAATTATATATGTGAGTAAAAGAGTTGGATGGATCAGCGGAAGAAACTGGCTGGTTGGTTGAGATAACTGGATGAGTGGAAGAGATAGATGGATGAGTGGGAAGAGTAGATGGATGATTAGAAGAGTTAACTGGTCGAGAGGATGACGAGGTTGGGTAAGTGGATGCGATAGTTGGATTAATGTGAGAGATAATCCTGTAGGTTGATGATATTGTGGGATGAGTGGATAAGATGACTGAAGAAGTGAATATATTGGTTGAGTAAGTTAATGATGTGACTGAGTCAGTGGTTACAAAAAGAAAAGCCGAAGAAGCAGGTGTGAATGAGAAGGGACAAGAATGAGTGTTCTGAAATAAAGAAGAAGTACCACCTGTAATATTTTTCTTAGGGTTGGACGGCCTGTCAAAAACAAAACGATCCATTATCTGTTAGTCGGCCGGATAGATCCAACAGATTAGGACAAGATATATCTAATATGAGGGAGGAGGCCAAATTTTTTTCTCCAGTACTGTGTCTTGAAGGGTAAGGCATTAAGAAGTCACCATTCCTAGATAAGTTTAAAGAACTTAGAGCATTGCACAATTTTTTACAAAAAGCAGATTTTCCAGTTAGATTAAAGTGCAAGCCATGCTTTGTGTACATGCTACGAGACAGAAAAAAATTGCACTCAAAGAAATGAAAATTGTACATATGACAGCATTTTAAAAGATGCTGATTTGACACAAAGATATTGGAATTCATATTTTTGTCGTGGTATTTATATGGTACACTAGAGACCACAACATTTGTCGTACTACACAGATAATGAAGACCCTTTAATTCCCTGTCAATGAGGAATGGGGTCAGAAGCGGTATGTCATTTGTCCCTGCAAGTACTATAATAATGTCTTGCTTCGTAAAAATTTTTGTTTCAAGTTTGAGGTTTCTGATCGCAAATGAAAAGCTGGCTCCTGGGGACGTTGAGCATTGTACAGCATACTGAGGGAGAAGTTCTTGCAGAATCCTGCCGAAGTCCCGTGTCATGCTGTCGCCATAGATCATGAGGCGGGGCTTGGATGGTGATGTTGGAGGGGAAGATGAAGAAGAAGAAGATTTGTCTTGAAGGACACTAATCAAAGTAGAGTTATTGATTTCCGGCCTAAGTCCTTTATCAGCAGTTAAGTTGTTAAATTCGTTAGCCGCCGGCAGAGTTGTGGGCTGGAGAGTAGTGCGGGGCATGTCAGAGGTATTTCTAATAGCTGATTTTGGAGCTGGACCACTTTGGCATGTATCTCGTAATGCTATTTGGTATTCCAAAGATTTTATTTTAGCCTTGGTCTTAGTATTTTCTGCCTCCATTTCTTTAAATCGTTCTAATAAATCTGCCAGCAAATTTTCGTCTTCGTTTGACTTTTTCTGAAGCTTTTCAATTTCCATTTGTTTTCTAACGATTTCCTCTATGAGACTATTTACCTGGTTCTTGAGTTCAATTATTGGTAGAGTAGATTGAGGAGTCTCCACAAGAGTACAGCTGTTGGGGGTGCGGAGTGTCGAGAGGTTGCTGGCTGGTGAAGGTGTCAGTCCAATGGATTGCACTGAGTAGTTGTGAGGTAGAAGTATTGGGCCAGCATTGTTGGTAGTGATAGAGGGTGTACTGTTGTTCTGGGGAGTGGTAGTATTTCCCTTGGTACCATTTTCACTTATTTGTCCCACAGCTTCAGATGAGATGTTTGAGGTTGAGCTAGAACTTCGAGAAAGAGACTTCTTATCTGTAAGGGAGAGATCGCTTAGTGAGGACTTGGGATGGGAGTGCTCGCGTCCTGGGGTGAGCACCAATGTGCCAAATGACATTTCGGTTTTTAGTGTGCCACGGCATTTGACTACCGTACAGCACCAGTTTTTCCCTCCTTTAACACAGAGTGGATTAGAAAAGCGGTATTTGCAACCTTCGTAGATAATATAGTCTCGTCCTCCCTCTCTGATCTTTTTATACATGTTGGACCTTACCGTTGGAGTCATTGTGGCACTTTGCATAATTATCAATAGTTGTCAGGGGGAGTAATGATTCGGGTACTTTAAGCTACTTGAACCATCCAGTATCTACTGTATACCACACGCACACTAGCCAGTTGAAGGTGTCTCATGAGATCATTGATTCTCAGCTTATACTGTCTTAGAGTTGGTACACTTTAGATAGGTGAGTTGTGATTAGTAAAAGGCTAGGTCTCCAGGTTTATTATAGTGCGTGGATATGATAACAAATTGAATGATGGGAACCACTTACTTGAGCTTGAATTCTAGTTTTACGTTTCGTTGTTATCTTCACTTTGTAAGAACGCTTTCTTAGGAAGAAATGTCAGTCTTCAAGCACGATTTTTACGCAAAATACATAGAGATATGCTACGGTATTACACTCAGACGTTTAACACAGATAGGTAAAGATAAAGGTTCACAGAGAAATTCGATACATACGGTTAAACAATAAAATAAACTGAAATAATTAAGGACACTTAGAGAAACAGAGTTGTTAACACAAACTATACAGGGTTCGTTTTTATATGAATAAAAAAAAATATTTTTTTGCTCCTATTTCAATTTTTACTTTTCTTATTTTTCTATTGATTCGGTTAAATAGCACAGACCTCAAATCTTTCATTGAATAACACATCAGATCTAATTAGGTCGCAGTGTTAATTGTAAGGGTTTTACGGAAAACGCCAAGTCAGAATATGATAATTAATACCGTTAGGTAGGTATTGTATCTATATTTTACGGTACTTGACCAATTAAAAAAACAATAACAAAAAATAATTACAGATACAAACAGAGTAATAATAGTAAAACTGGCCCTGATAAAAAAAAAAACTGGCAAGTAAAAAAAATGACTAACTTTTGTGAGCGTTGAAAGAGAGGAGGGGTAACTGTGGCCGAGAGGGAAACGACAAGAGAAGCGGGGTGAATGTGATCGGAGGGAGAGAAAGGTAAGATGAAAAACAAAAGGAGGAAAAAAATAACGTTAAAGAAAGCTTGGACGAGCAAGAGAGAAGGGGAAATGTACGCAATCCACAAACACCCTTTGGTGGAAGTTCTTGGGGTGGTGGGGGGTTCGAAACGGCTGGAGGGGAAGTAGGGGAACCAACCCCCCTTTCGGATAGCCCAGCGATGACGTCACGAATTCTACTGTAGTGACTATTTACCTTCAACAACTAGTTTGCCAGTGTTCACCGGGCCTTTGATGCGGATGGTTCGGTGTTAGTGAGACGCACGTCGCGTTCCGCAGTGTTTTGGAAAACAGGAACTTTAAACAAGTCATGAAAGACACACTTCTTCTGGTAAATGAAATATTCAAGCGCGCGTTTTTTGTAACAAAAATAATTATCAGTGTTAACCTTTCCTCTAAAGTTAAATAATTGAAGCCTGAAAAAACTGTGTTTGCTTCGATAATTAATTAATAAAAACCTAGTTAATTAAAAAAACACCCTTAATATTATAGTTAAATTAGTTAATCATTTTACACAAATTCTTGTAAAAACACTACTTAATAAATATAAAACTAACAAATAATACTATTTAAAACTTTCATGCTTTGGTAGTTGAGTGTTTAGGCGAGCCACTCAGCTTGGGCGGGAGTCCCGAGTTCGAGTCCCGCCCAATGCACGGATTTTAGCTCAATTATGTGAAATTAAAAGAACTTAAAAGACCCATTAGAGTCATAAAACCCACTATTGTTATAATAAAAAAAAATAGTTAAAATATTATTATTTAAAAAAATAATTTGCAATATTTTTTTCGTTTTCTTTCGAATTGAAAAAGCTATCCATTATTAATAGTATAATTATGAGTATTTCTTAATATCAGTATGAATAAGTAATACCATTTTTATTTAAACAAATTCACGTTTTAGGTACCTATACTTTTTTTAAATTTGGGTTTAACGTCGCTTTCATCTGCAAGGTCATATCAAGACGGGGGTGTTACCCTCCATTCGCAGGAAACTCACAAACCTGCTACCCACATTAACCTCACCCAGCCTGGGTTGAGCCGGAATTCCAGGATCACGAAGTCTTCACCTCGCTGGACGTTGCTTAACTTCGGGGATCCTACGAGAACCGGTTCATTCAACGCGCCATCGATGCTGTCTGTTTGTTCTTGATTTGCTTGAATTCTGGTATACTTTAATTATTATAAATCTATGTACATAATTAACCGAAAACAGTCAGGGAGCGAAGCGCCCTCATTAAGTGAGGTTCTGTTTTAACTTGCATACTGGACGATTTGGCTTTCGTTTGTCTGTCTGTATGTATGTATGTATGTCTGTTCCGCGATAACTCTCGAACGGATTTTTCAAAATTGTTGAAATTTTGTATACATGTTGATTTGGATCCTTAAATTTTACCTATAGTTTGTAGGCCGATTTGGTCCAATCGGGGCCACATGGGGGCCGTTTTTGTAAAATAAAAAATAAAATGATTTTTCTAATTTTATTGAAACAAGCAAGGCTCTTGTAATTTTGTAGAGTCGTTCAGAAAATATATTTGAATTCAGAGGTGATCGTGGTGATCGTGAAATCTAAGGGGCCCGCACTGTGCTAAAAAATCGAAAAAGGGCCAAAAAAAGGGCCGGTTGATATTTCTTAATTAAAATCCATCAAGTGGGGTATTGAATGAAAAGTCTCGATGTCCTCATGCTTGTTATGACACTTTAAATTCGATAATAGAATCTATGTGAGGTTTACAGTTCACAGTTCACAAAACGACTAGTTATGACCATTATAATTTATCCCCCAAATATACCTACACTTAAAACAAATGCATACCTATTCTAGTCATACGGAGCAAAAAATTGTGGCTCCTTGCCCACGTACATGTTGCATTTCAAGTATGTACGAGTATTATAACCTAATCTATTCTTGACAACCTATGATAGCGCGTTGAATGCACCGGTACTCACATCACCGAGGTTAAGCAACGTCCAGCGAGGTGAAGACTTCGTGATCCATTCCGAACCAACCCAGGCTGGGTGAGGTTAATATGGGTTGCAGGTTTGAGAGTTTTCTTCGAATAGAGCGTAACACTCCCGTCTCGAGATGATCTATTCCTGACCTGCTGGGGATCGAACCCAGGTCACCATGTGTGCAATGCCCAGCGCGCTAACTCACTCTGCCACGGTGACTACCTTGAAAAAAAAAAAAAAAAACTTAACAGAATACTGATTGTACATAATAATCTTGTTAACCCCCCCCCCCCTATTTTAGTAAATGGAGCAAAAATTAAATGAGTTAAATCGATATGAATGTAAACGTATAATACATCCAGATAAAAGTCCTGTGAAAAAACATAAAAATGTGAAAAACTGACTATCGAAAATTTTGCGTGATTCCATTACTTTCCTTTCTATAGGATAAGGAAAGTAAAAAAGAATTCAGTGTTTATAGTTCTTCTTCTCAGTCATAATAATGTACCTCATATCGTTACTGATCAAGTACTGAATCACGTCACAAGCCAGCGTCGATGGCACATTGAATACACCAGTTCTCAATCAGCCACTGAAGTTAAGCAACATCCAGCGAGGCTAGGACTTGGGTAGGTGACCATTCGAACTCTCGTGATGCTGGCTTTATTCCGAGCCCCACTTAGGCTGGGTGAGGTTAATTTGAGTAGATAGTTTGAGAGTTTCCAGAGGGTAAAATCCCCTTCATGACATGACCATGCAATGCAGTTGAAAGCAATTTTAAATCCAAATTAAAGTTGAATAAGAGCTACAATCAGCCTGGGTTGTATGGGAGATACCTATTTCAAGACTTCATTTCTTGGGAGGAAACGGAATTTTTGAGAAAAAAATCGTCCCCAAACTCGGAGTCAAACTCACGACTTCTTGACCACGGACATCAGTTACAACCGTTATACCTCGGAGTTCTCATTCTAGTGAGAAACATGCAGGTATTGCAGGTGGTTAAGGAGCGGTGGCCCTTCTCTTAGAAGCCCTTCAAAGCTTAGGAGAAGTACCTTTGTATAAATGTTTCTTCATAAAGAAAATAAATAAATAAACTATTAAGTTACAGTTTAAGTTTAAGTTATTATATTTGTGTTGATCACTTTCGTGATGTCACAACTACTCAAACTCGCTTTACTAAATTTACGCTGAAACCGGGACTTGAACCACCGACCTCCAGGTTACAAGTCCGCCGCCTTATCGATCAAGCTACTGAGGTCGGTAAATAAACTATTAAAAAAATTCGTGCGATATGGGTTTGAAATTAGCTCCCGCATGAATAATTTAACAATGTTATCGTAAATATTATCGTGGAGTCGAATTCAGGCTTGAAATGATGTACGGCAATGCCTCATTGTGTAGAGTTGGGTTAGGAAAAATAAACACAGGGCCATGCCTCGGGTGCAGCCTACCTGCGCTAGTCTGGTAACCCATGTAGTGTGGGGATATTCCAGGGAGTATGCATTAATATACAGGGTGTCCCACCAAACTTGGACACCTCAAATTACTCGGCCCCTGAAAGAGTTTTTGAAAAATAAAAAAATCTAGGGTACATGTGCTAATTATGCGGTTTCAGTTATGAAATTTTTTTTATACAGGGTGGTTCAAAAGTCAGAAATTGAGGTGTCAACTTTCGATTTTTAAATGGATCGACCTGAATTTTATTTGATAATTTTACTTCTAAATGATTCCTGAGTACTTTTTTAAACAAAAATATTACATACAGGGTGGTTTTTTTTCGACCAATTTTTTTTCTAAATCTTGAATAACTCAAGTTCGGTTAATTTTTTCGATAACAAGAATAAGATGTGTTTGTGTAATTAATACACGCACTTTCAATCGGCATCAAAAAATTTTATACAGGGTGGTTCACAAGTGAAATAATGACTTGATTTTTTTTAAAACCGAGTTTTTTTATTTTTTTATTTAGGATTAATAATTCTCGTCTAATTTTACACATTTTTCGTTAGTCATATCGAAAAACAAAACTAAAGTGTTGTACAGGGTGAGACATAATTTTTTTGTAACAACCTGTATATGGGCAGTCAAAGAGACGCAAAATTAAATATAAAGACTAAATATGCAAGAAAAACTTTGATTTTTAATTAAACTAAAAAGTTATGGTGTTTTAACTAATATTGTCCCATGGACCACCCTGTAGATATTTTCTTAAACTATCATGTAGGTACTCTAAGTTGTATAAAATTTAACGAACACTTCAAATCATGTGGGAAAAACAAGTAAAAAACACGAATTTGAAGCCATTTTCAATTTGGTGTCCACACTGAATGATTTTAAAACTTGAAATAAAAAGTAGGTAGGTGTAGACACAAAATTGAGCATGGCTTTTTGAATTCATTTTTTTTCTTTCAGATTTGGACTCCTCGTTGAATTTTAGACAGTTTCGACTACCCATATGATGGTTTAAGAAAATATCTACAGGGTGGTCCATGCGACAATATTAGTTAAAACACCATAACTTTTTAGTTTAATTAAAAATCAAAGTTTTTCTTGCATATTTAGTCTTTATATTTAATTTTGCGTCTCTTTGACTGCCCATATACAGGGTGTTACAAAAAAATTATGTCTCACCCTGTACAACACTTTAGTTTTGTTTTTCGATATGTCTAACGAAAAATGTGTAAAATTAGACGAGAATTATTAATCCTAAATAAAAAAATAAAAAAACTCGGTTTTAAAAAAAATCAAGTCATTATTTCACTTGTGAACCACCCTGTATAAATTTTTTTGATGCCAATTGAAAGTGCGTGTATTCATTACACAAACACATCCTATTCTTGTTATCGAAAAAATTAATCGAACTTGAGTTATTCAAGATTTAGAAAAAAAATTGGTCGAAAAAAAACCACCCTGTATGTAATATTTTTTTTAAAAAAAGTACTCAGAAATCATTTAGAAGTAAAATTATCAAATAAAATTTAGGTCGATCCATTTAAAAATCGAAAGTTGACACCTCAATTTCTGACTTTTGAACCACCCTGTATAAAAAAACTTTCATAACTGAAACCGCATAATTAGCACATGTACCCTAGATTTTTTTATTTTTCAAAAACTCTTTCAGGGGCCGAGTAATTTGAGGTGTCCAAGTTTGGTGGGACACCCTGTATTTATTATGTATATATTTATTTATTTTTTCTTTATTTATTATTATTTTTTTGTTTTGTTATATTGTATTTTGTATTTTCGTTTGTAATTATTTGTATTGTATATGTCCTATTATCTAATAAAGTGTAAATAAAAAATAAAATAATAGGTATTATTGATTATTCACTAGGTATTATTGAGCCAGCCTCCGTGGCGTAACGGTTGTGACTACTGCCCGTAGTCCAGAGATCCTGAGTTCGATTCCCGGTTGGAGCAGACTTATCGCACAGAAAATTCTGTTCCCTTCGAACATGTGAGACTGGAAATTCCATCCCTACCCAGGCTGGGTGAGGTTTATGTGGGTAGCTGGTACGATTCCCAGCAAATGGAGGGTTAAACCCCCGTCCGTCTACCTCAAGTCAGGACGTTAAACCAAATAGAATCAATGGACATGAAAGGAGCCTAGACATTGGATCTGGGTATAATCCTCTCACCACCGTGATTTAGGTATCAATACCTAATTCACGGACACGGAATTATTATTATTATTGATTTTCCTCATCAGCTGTCCCCCCCATAGCCAAAATCTTGGCCACGCCTATGCCCAATGCATGCATTTTACCTCATTGAATTTGACCACAAAATGGCACAAAAAACCTCTGGAATAGATAAAGTTTTTCTTAAGTCCTCTTTGGACAGCATAAAAAATCCATTGTTATTCTTATCATTATTATTTTGAGGCATTTTTCCTCATTGAATTTGACCACAAAATGACACGAAAAGACTGCTGGAAAAAAGATACAGTTTTTCTTGAGCCTTATTTGGACAGCATAAAAAATCCATTGTTATTATTATTTTGAGTAATTCAACATCTTCTATTTCAATTGTTTTCCAATATTTTACTGTGCGAAAGAGTATGGAATAAAAGTACAGTTGAAAACGGTTTTTTTTAGTGTCCAATAAAAATAAAGATTTTATGTTTAAAAAACGATTCAGCCATCATAAAACTAACAATAAAAGCAATGAAAAATGCTTCTTTTCTAGAAAATCAGGAACGCACAGAACGTTACAATCAATCTTAACTTTTAATTAATTATGCTTTCGTATAAACACCAAACAGATCTAATCTAACGATATTCCTAGAATAATAATAATAATAACACTCTTTACCCTTCAGGTGTAAGGTATTTACCAGGCGAGGTTAATGCTCAAAGCATTTTCTACCACCTAACCCTCACAGTCTTATTATTATGTGGTCACAAACTCAAATTAATGAGAAAAAATTCATGCACTGGGTGGGATTCAAACCAACGGATCCCTACGCTACCTGGATTACCAGACTTGCGCGTTAATTACTTGACTAATGTAGTGAGGGAGAAAGAGAGGGAGAGAGAGATAAATAGGTAGTGAGAGAGAGAAAGAGAAATAGGTAGTAAGGGAGAAAGAGAGAGAGAGAGGGGGATAGGTAGTGATGGAGAAAGATAGAGAGAGAGAGAGATAAATAGGTAGTGAGAGAGAGAAGAGAAATAGGTAGTGAGGGAGGAAGAGAGAGAGAGGGAGAGAGAGGGAGGAGGCAAATTAGTTTGTAATGATGCAGCAGTAATTTAATGCTTAACGGTCATTTCATTCCTTCTCTTTCCCTCTCTCTCTCTCTCTCTCTTCCTTTCCTTTCTCTTTCTCTCTTTCTCCTCATCTTCCTCTCTATATGTCGTTATGACGTATTTAATCTGCAACATCACAGTGTCTCCCTCTTTGTCTCTCTCTCTCCCTTTTCTCTCTCTCCCTCTTCTCTCCCTCTTCTCTTTCTCACTCTTTTGCTTGGAATTTCTATCCCCTTCCTCTCCATCTCTCCTTCATTTCTTATTCATCTCTCTCTTTCTCTCTCACACTCAAATATTTCTCTCCCTTATATCTGTCCTTCTCTCTCTCTTTCTCTCTCAGACTCAAATAATTCTCTCTCTCACTTTTCATCTCTCCATTTTCTCTATCTCTCTTCTTTTCTACATAAATTATTTATTCTATCTGACCAATCCTTTGTTCAGTTTAACTCTCACTGCCTCACATTCTCTCTCTCTCTCTCTCTCTCTCTCTAACTCTATCGCATTATCTCTCTTTCTCTCTCACACATATTCCTCTTCTCTTTCTCACTTCCTCTCATTAATGTGAAACTAGTGTACCTACTATCTATCTACTATCCTCTCTTTTCTCTTTCTCTCTAAACAATGCAAAATGTATATCCTCATCTCTTTCTCTCACACACATATTACCTCTTTTCTCTTTCTCACTTCCTCTCATTAATGTGAAACTAGTGTACTTACTATCTATCTACTTTCCTCTCTTTCTCTCTCTCTCTCTTCTTCTATCAGTTTTATGCATACCCCCACAATCTCTATCTCTCTCTTTCTCATTCATGAGATTTTGTGGTGTGTGTTTGTGTGGGTGGATTTGTTAGTGTGTCTGTTTGTTTATCTACGTGCTTAGTTAAGGGTGTGTGTTGAAATGAGGGAGTTATTGGTCACACTTTGCTAGATACGGCTACCGCGAATTCTTCATCTACAGACTTGCACGTTGTACTATCTTCCTAACTATTTCTTCTCTCTGATACACTCTGTATCTCTTCCTCTCCTTCTATACACCCATAATTCACTCCTAACTATTTCTTCTCTCTGATACACTCTGTATCTCTTCCTTTCCTTCTATACACCCATAATTTACTCCTAACTATTTCTTCTCTCTGATACACTCTGTATCTCTTCCTTTCCTTCTATACACCCATAATTCACTCCTAACTATTTCTTCTCTCTGATACACTCTGTATCTCTTCCTTTCCTTCTATACACCCATAATTTACTCCTAACTATTTCTTCTCACTGATACACTCTGTATCTCTTCCTTTCCTTCTATACACCCATAATTCACTCCTAACTATTTCTTCTCTCTGATACACTCTGTATCTCTTCCTTTCCTTCTATACACCCATAATTCACTCCTAACTATTTCTTCTCTCTGATACACTCTGTATCTCTTCCTTTTCTTCTATACACCCATAACTCACTCCTAACTATTTCTTCTCTCTGATACACTCTGTATCTCTTCTTTTCCTTCTATACACCCATAATTCACTCCTAACTATTTCTTCTCTCTGATACACTCTGTATCTCTTCCTTTCCTTCTATACACCCATAATTCACTCCTAACTATTTCTTCTCTCTGATACACTCTGTATCTCTTCCTTTTCTTCTATACACCCATAACTCACTCCTAACTATTTCTTCTCTCTGATACACTCTGTATCTCTTCTTTTCCTTCTATACACCCATGATTCACTCCTAACTCTTTCTTCTCTCTGATACACTCTGTATCTCTTCCTTACCTTCTATACACCCATAATTCACTCCTTACTATTTCTTCTCTCTGATACACTCTGTATCTCTTCCTTACCTTCTATACACCCATAATTCACTCCTAACTATTTCTTCTCTCTGATACACTCTGTATCTCTTCCTTACCTTCTATACACCCATAATTCACTCCTAACTATTTCTTCTCTCTGATACACTCTGTATCTCTTCCTTTCCTTCTATACACCCATAATTCACTCCTAACTCTTTCTTCTCACTGATACACTCTGTATGCCTTCCTTTCCTTCTATACACCCATAACTCACTCCTAACTATTTCTTCTCTCTGATACACTCTGTATCTCTTCCTTTCCTTCTATACATCCATAATTCACTCCTAACTCTTTCTTCTCTCTGATACACTCTGTATCTCTTCCTTTCCTTCTATACACCCATAATTCACTCCTAACTATTTCTTCTCTCTGATACACTCTGTATCTCTTCCTTTCCTTCTATACACCCATAATTCACTCCTAACTATTTCTTCTCTCTGATACACTCTGTATCTCTTCCTTTCCTTCTATACACCCATAATTCACTCCTAACTCTTTCTTCTCACTGATACACTCTGTATGCCTTCCTTTCCTTCTATACACCCATAACTCACTCCTAACTATTTCTTCTCTCTGATACACTCTGTATCTCTTCCTTTCCTTCTATACATCCATAATTCACTCCTAACTCTTTCTTCTCTCTGATACACTCTGTATCTCTTCCTTTCCTTCTATACACCCATAATTCACTCCTAACTATTTCTTCTCTCTGATACACTCTGTATCTCTTCCTTTCCTTCTATACACCCATAATTCACTCCTAACTATTTCTTCTCTCTGATACACTCTGTATCTCTTCATTTCCTTCTATACCCCCATAATTCACTCCTAACTTTTTCTTCTCTCTGATACACTCTGTATCTCTTCATTTCCTTCTATACACCCATAATTCACTCCTAACTCTTTCTTCTCTCTGATACACTCTGTATCTCTTCATTTCCTTCTATACACCCATAATTCACTCCTAACTCTTTTTCTCTCTGATACACTCTGTATCTCTTCATTTCCTTCTATACACCCATAATTCACTCCTAACTCTTTCTTCTCTCTGATACACTCTGTATCTCTTCATTTCCTTCTATACACCCATAATTCACTCCTAACTATTTCTTCTCTCTGATACACTCTGTATCTCTTCCTTTCCTTCTATACACCCATAATTTACTCCTAACTATTTCTTCTCTCTGATACACTCTATATCTCTTCCTTTCCTTCTATACACCCATACTTCACTCCTAACTAGGTATTTCTTCTCTCTGATACACTCTGTATCTCTTCCTTTCCTTCTATACATCCATAATTCACTCCTAACTCTTTCTTTTCTCTGATACACTCTGTATCTCTTCCTTTCCTTCTATACACCCATAATTCACTCCTAACTATTTCTTCTCTCTGATACACTCTGTATCTCTTCCTTTCCTTCTATACACCCATAATTTACTCCTAACTATTTCTTCTCTCTGATACACTCTATATCTCTTCCTTTCCTTCTATACACCCATACTTCACTCCTAACTAGGTATTTCTTCTCTCTGATACACTCTGTATCTCTTCCTTTCCTTCTATACATCCATAATTCACTCCTAACTCTTTCTTTTCTCTGATACACTCTGTATCTCTTCCTTTCCTTCTATACACCCATAATTCACTCCTAACTCTTTCTTTTCTCTGATACACTCTGTATCTCTTCCTTTCCTTCTATACACCCATAATTCACTCCTAACTATTTCTTCTCTCTGATACACTCTGTATCTCTTCCTTTTCTTCTATACACCCATACTTTACTCCTAACTATTTCTTCTCTCTGATACACTCTGTATCTCTTCCTTTCCTTCTATACACCCATAATTCACTCCTAACTATTTCTTCTCTCTGATACACTCTGTATCTCTTCCTTTCTTTCTATACACCCATACTTCACTCCTATCTATTTCTTCTCTCTGATACACTCTGTATCTCTTCCTTTCCTTCTATACACCCATAATTCACTCCTAACTATTTCTTCTCTCTGATACACTCTGTATCTCTTCTTTTCCTTCTATACACCCATAATTCACTCCTAACTATTTCTTCTCTCTGATACACTCTGTATCTCTTCCTTTCTTTCTATACACCCATAATTTCACTCTTCCTTTCCTCGACAATGATTGACATGAGTTTCATGCGTCAAAGAGCTTGTCAAAATCGTACATGAAGGAAGAAAAAGAAGAACACTGTTCATAATTCTATACAATAAATAATGAATGTCTGTCTGTTTGTTACTCCGTGCATTCAGAAATTACTAGTCAGATTCATTAGAAACTTTTTCCTTTTTTTCGTAAGTCACATTCAACTGCATGGTCTCAAAAAATTCCGTTTCCTCCCCTTTTTTTTTTTTTGGTTGAAGGCAGGCAAATTTTTTTAAAGACACCCAGGTTATCCTGACTTGGGGTGTGGGATTTCCACCCACTAAAAACCCACCTTCTCAAAGAGCTAACCGCACCTGGAACCGAAGTGATAATAATAATAATATTTTTCTTTGTGCTATTGGGTCACAATTTTATTGGGTATTTTATAATCAAAACAAAAGACCAAGTTAATAAGTTTCTAGAAATCTTTAGAATATGAAATAAAAATTGCTAAGAGTTAGCGGGAAGTGGGCGAAAACAATAAAACAAAATATAAATACACTATGTTTCGTGTTAATATGGGCCGGTTGGCTGGCGCTACTTGACGAGCGCTCGTAGGATGAAAGCTTGATGAGCTTGATTAGGATGAAAATGTATGGAGTTCTTGAAGAAACATAGATTTACGTTATTGGCCGAAATCATTACTACAAAACAAGAGAGATAATTATTGAGAGAGGGAACGCTGGAAGCATTGAGGGCTCTTTTCCCACCAGCGCGCAGCGATGCCATCTCTGAAATTTTTATGACTTAATTTTACCAATGTACGAGTATTTTTCTGTTTTACAATAAATATATTCTAAATTTTCACGTTTTACCAAGAGAGATGGTGTAACAGTGGGTAGCGCAGAATAATATTACTTTACCATTTTAATAATATACATGTTGTTGGCGCTGTAGGCGCAAGGTCTATCTGTTTGTATTCCATGCACAAAGAAAATACTAGTCCGATTCATTTGAAACTTTTATTTTTGCAGAATCTTAAGGTCAATGATTCATTTGTAATTACTAAACAATGAAAACAATAAATATTAAAGTGTGTCTTCAAAATATACAATACTTACACAGAAGATGTAAAACTCAAGATTTAATATGTTAATTTAATATAAGAAAACAAAGCCTACAATTAAAAATGTATATAAATAACTAGTGTTCATCTTATGTAGATAGTTAGTTATTCAATTTATTTGAATAGTCATCATTAGAATCTAAGAGAGGATACCAAATGAATCCTCAACAAAAGGTTCCATTTTTTGGCCCGCGAACAAACTAACCTCACATCTGACTTAAGAGTCCACAATGCTACCCATTCGCCTTCCAACGTCCATCTTTCAAAACAACCAACAATCGGGCCAGGCAGGGGGTCGCCTTCAACCGCACGTAGTTCCACAATCTCCCGCGTCGCGAGGACCGAGTGGTAGCGCTAGTCATGCGGGACAAACGTCACCGAACTCGAACCACTCCTCTGCCGGCACGTCCAATACAAGAAGCTCGCAGATCCAAGTGAAACCTTTCACTAAGGCATCGCTCGATAAGAAGTCACGTCGAAATCGAGCGACGATTCGTGATTACGGGTTTGTGCCGCGAAACAAGTTGTCTATTCAAGATGGCGCCATTTTGCCGCAGAAGTACGAGCCATTTCCGAACACCCTGTATGGAAAAGCGCTGGAGGAAATCGATCAGTTCATCTATGATGAGGTAAGTACTTTTAGTTTAATAGTTTTTCAAGTACTGGAATGAAAAATTTGGGTCAAGTATTAAGAAAACATCATTAAATTTGATTTATTTCTCACTATTTCAATTTACTTCTCCTCAATTTTATTTGAAGTCTTTTTCAGATCAAACAGAGAGGGTTCTAAAGTTTATACAGTTATAATAAAGCTACTTCAAACTCCGTGAGATAGGCACAGATACTTATCTCACGTTGGTGGAAGGGTTTTGATGTGCGGCTAGATCTAGGCTTCTACCATATCTAGCTTGTACTGATAATTTGTTAATTGATTTTAAATCTAGTTTCATGGCAAAGTACGGATAAAGTTAGTTAAGCACGAACAGAAGTATTTCAATGGGAAAAATATCTTCTTCAAACGTTTATGCTGCGTTTGAAATCAGCTGAAGTCTGTAAATTGGCATGGAATTTATAAAAAGCAATAAAACACCACACTTGTCTTCAAAGTTTGTTCACTTTTTTACATCTAATCCTTCAAGAGAGAGCAGGACAGAAGAAGTAACAAAGAAAGTAGGCGAGTACGATCACTGAGTTTCTATCATGCTAACGGTTAAGTTGATGTAAATCAAGGCCAAATTAATAGACGTATTTGTAGTACCTCTGAGGCGCTAAGTCACGGATTACGTACTGGATAAGATAGGGAAAACCGACGCTTAGCAATGACTTGAGGTATACCATTTGTCTATTGAGTCTATGAGTTATAAAATTTGTACAATTTGTCTACAAAAAAAATTTATTTTGTTAATAAAAATTTCGCCCTAAGATTTTATTAACAGTAATATACATCATCCATGGTAGCACGAACTGGAAGTGTGCCCAGCACACTAGTCGCATTCCTATCATACTAACTTTCCATTTCACTTCAGCTCAATGTGAACCGAACATAAGAGCTTAAAGAACATCTGTTTTTCAAACCTCTACGTTGCCTTGAAGATTTTTTTTCCCAACGGTCCCGAATCCCACATAAAAGGGAATGTGTGATGCAACAGGGAACGAGAGAGTAACGAGAGAGTAAAAAAAAAACAGTCAACAGAGAAAAAAAATCACTAGGATTCTCCCCGGAGGAATTAATATGGAAGCGGCGAATATCAAAAGAAAGATTCGAGAAGGAAGGAGACGAAGATTACAACAAGTAAAACCATTTAGGTAGAAATAATAGTAAGGAGGAAATGTTGAATACAAAAGAAATAGGAAAAATGACATTCACAAGAACTAGAAAGAATTGCCAATAGCAAGAAGAAAAGACTAAAAAGTACGGATGAAAAAAAAGTGAATAAAGATTACAAGAGCAAGTATATGTTATTTTGATAAGAAGAAAAAAATAATACAGAAAATGAATAGAGAATACGTGGGAGAACTGGAAAAATAAGAAATCCTACTAAGAAAACAGAGAAGGAAATGTGAAAGCCGAAGGATTGGGTGGAAGAGATTGTCACAGGCAATAACTCGCCCTTTAGTTAGGACATGCGTGTGTAAATATTTATCTATATTTTTTCTTCTGACTAGGTAGTCAAGTGGTTAACGCGCTAGTCTGGTCATCTAGGTAGCGCAGGGATCCGTTGGTTCAAATCCCACCCAGTGCATTAATTTTTCCTCATTAATTTGAGTTTGTGACCACATAATAATAAGACTCTGATGGTTAAGTGGTAGAAAATGCTTTGAGCACCTCACCTGGTGGTTATCTTCCACTGAAGAGTGTTATCTCTTCAACCCAACCCTTAAATAGGTTTGGCTGAAATGCAAGATGTCTGTATCATTGAGAAGTAATTGAGAGAATGGAGAAAAAGAAGAGACACATTTACCTTCTAAACAGTTACAAATAGTGAAGAGAAATGGAAGACGAATAAAAAAAAAAAAAAAAAAAAAAAGCATAGATGAAAAAATAAAAATAACTTGGTCCAGAACTAGTCAACTTGAATGAAGAAGAATATGACATAAACTTACATTGTACAAGTAGCAGCGAAGAAAATATATGAAGGAGATATTATTTATAAGTACGAGTATGTATGTACATATAAAATATGTACATATAAGAAGTAATAACGCGAAGAGGGAAAGATTAATAAAGAACAAGAGGATGGAGAGATGTAAGAAAAAGGAGATGACATAATAATATAGAACACTACCTAAAGTACCTAAGCTAATAATACAACTTCTTGGGAGAATAAAAAAGAAAGAGATAGAGAGAGAAGGAGAGAGAAGGAGAGAGAGAAAGAGAGAAAACAAAAAAGGGATAGATAGAGAGAGAGGGAGAGAGAATGAGAGGGAGAGAGAGAGAGAGAGAGAGAGAGAGATAGAAAAAAAGAAAGAAAGGAAGAGATATAGCAAGGACATGTCTAAACTGTCAATGGCAGAAGAACATTACTTCAACAGAGCGAGAGAGAAAGATCCTGAGAACTTCGCACAAAGTAACATAACAAGCCTTCTGGTCATACGAAAACTACACTTAGCAAAATTGGTCATACGAAATCTACACTTAGCAAATTTGGTCAAACAAAAACTTCGCTTAGAAAAATTGGTCATACAAAATCTACACTTGGCAAATTGGTCAAACAGGATCTGCACACTAGCAAACTTGTCATAAAATTCTACAGTTAGGAAAATTGGTCATACAAAATCGACATGAAGGGCAGAATGGATATAGTACGCAAAATCTAGACTTAGCTCCACATAGGTATTTTTTTATTATTTTAAGATGAGTGTTTCACAGCCATTTTTGTTTCGTAGCCATGAAGCAGGAGCTACTGTAGACGCTTGTGGTCCGTGTTGTAGCCTGCCCATCCCGTAATATGCCTCCCCTCTGATGAGCGAGAAGTGACACAATCAGAAAAACGGGAAGGTATTAAAAAAAGTCTATCAATTTCGCACTTAAAGTGATTTAATTATGGTACCTGGGGTTTCGAACTCTCAAACTCTCTGCTGCAAAAACCGCCGGAAGCTGATGCTTGGACACAATCCAGTTCAAGGTCAAATCTAATTGATTTCTGTGGTCATTAAAGCCAAAACCAGGAGAGGGGGAAGGGAGGGCATGGGTCTCTCACAAACTTTGCCAACCAACCTTCCCTCTCTCTCTCAATTTTCCTATCTGTGTTATTTTACTTCCGAGAAATTTCTAATATTAGAAATCGGAAGTATTTTTCTCTCTCTCTCTCTCTCTCTCTTTCTTCGCTTCTTTCTCTCAATATTCCTTACTCCTCTCTTTTCTTCCCCTTGTCTCTCTTTCTTCCTCTCTCCTTTTCTCCCTCTCTCTCTCTCCCCAAGTCTCCCCCCAAAACTTAGCCCTAACTTGAAGGAAGCACAAATAGACATTTGTATTTTAATTTTTACATAAAAAATTGAAAATGTTTCAAAATCAAAGCATATATCTTGTCTTATCCTTCTCTCTCCTTTAATTTCTCTCGCCGTTAATTATTTCGTACCCTTCCTTTACTTCCCTAATCTTCTCTCTTTCTAGCATTTCTCTCTCTCTATCTCCCTCTGTTTCTCTCCTTAACTCTGTTTCACATACTTCCCCCCTCTCTCTCTTTCTCTCTTTTTTCACCCCTCCCCTCCCCCTACAGTGACAGAAGCTCAACACAAAAACTTAGCAACATTAATTTCAGCTTTTCAGTAGCAGAGCTGAAAATGGTCGTTGCTGGTGGTTCTGCAAAATTAGCATACCTAATGGCGATTATAATTATGATGCTATATTTTTTTGATTGTTATAACTCAGAGCCCGGATTTTATGCAATTACGTATACAGTCATATTATCTGTGTACAAAGATTTCTTACGTACTCGTACTTCTTATAATATGTTAAATAACACGAGGAAAAAATATTTCTTGTGTATCTTTACAACATCTTATTGTGCATATATGTACATTATACATACATACATACAATATACAATCTCATACATATTTATGTAAGAAAATATCATGTATGGTTATCTCACAGAAGAAACATTTCTTCTGTGAGGTTTGTTACGTGGTTTTTCAATCTCTTCATGCTACTTTTCTCTTTCTATCTCATGAATGCTTTCTTTCTCTCTCTCTCTTATCTTTCTCTTTCTTTTTTGCATTTCATGTGCTTTATTGTTCTCCTTCATATTGTTCTTTGTTTCCATTCTCATTTTTTTTTCTCTTGCTCAATCTCTTCATGCTTCTCTTCTCTCTGTATCTCATGAATGCTTTCTTTCTCTCTTTTCCCTTTCTCTTTCTTGCATTTCATGTGCTTTATTTTGTCCTTCATATTGTTCTTTGTTTCCATTCTCATTTTTTCTCTCTTGCTCAAGTTCTCTTTCTTTTAAAGTTCTTCTTTCTCAATCTAGTTCTATCTTCTCTTCGTTTTCATTTTCTCCTTTCTCCTTCTGCTCTATCAATCATTTCGGTTTTATTTTTGTTATAGTAGTTCTTTCTTCTTTTCCTTGTGCAGAGGATGGAATAGTAGAAAAAGGAGAAGTTCTCTTTGTCAATTTCTTTTTCTTTTAAAGTTCTTCTTTCTCAACCTAGTTCTATCTTCTCCTCGTTTTCGTTTTCTCCTTTCCCCTCCTGCTCTATCAATCATTTTGGTTTTATTTTTATTATAGTAGTTATTTCTTCTTTTCCTTGTGCAGATGATTGAGGAGTAGAATAAGGAGGAAAAAGAGAAGTTCTCTTGTTTAAGTTCTCTTTCTTTTAAAGTTCTTCTTTCAATCTCAACCTACTTCTATCTTCTCCTCGTTTTCTCCTTTCTCCTCGTGCTCTATCAATCATATCGGTTTTATTTTTCTTCTAGTAGTTATTTCTTCTTTTCCTTGTGCAGAGGATGGAAGAGTAGAAGAAGGAGAAAATCCAAGTTCTCTTTCTTTTAAAGTTATTCTTTGTCAACCTAGTTCTATCTTCTCCTCTTTTTCGGTTTCTCCTTTCTTCTCCTGCTCTATCAATCATTTCGGTTTTATTTCTGTTATAGTAGTTATTTCTTCTTTTCCTTGTGCAGAGGATGGAAGAGTAGAAAAAGAAGAAGTTCTCTTTATTTTAAATTTCTTCTTTCTCAACCTAGTTCTATCTTTTCCTCGTTTTCGTTCTCTACTTTCCCCTCCTGCTCTATCAATCATTTCGGTTTTATTTTTGTTATAGTAGTTCTTTCTTCTTTTCCTTGTGCAGAAGATAGAGGAGTAGAAGAAGGAGGAACAGGAGAAGAAAGAACACTTCCCTCAGTTATTCATCTCATCCCCCTCTCCCCTCTTCTCCTCCTCCTTATCCCACTTTTGTTTTCTGTATATTTGTCTCTGTGTCTTTGTCAAGTGTCTTCTTGACATCTTTCTCTTGTCATGTTATACTTGGCTGTTTCTATCTCTGCAGTTACAAATGTCTTCTCACTCTCTTCAACAAGCTTCGTGCAGGTCTGGTTGTAGGAAAAACAATTGCAGATGTACCGTTTCATCTCTATTTGTGTTGATTTAATTTTATTATTTCATTACTTATTGTTTATATATGTCTTTCTACCTGCATATGTTTATAAATAAAGCTACAACTACAAGTTGTGAAACGTGTTCAATAATTTGTGTTGTTTGTTCTTTTTTTAATTTGGGTTTAACGTGGCTTTCAACTATATGGTCATATCACGACGGGGATGTTACCCTCCATTCGCAGGAAGTTCTCAAACCTGCCACCGACATTAACCTCAGCCTGGGTGGGGCTGAAGTGTCAGCATTACGAAGTTTTCACCTCGCTGGACGTTGCTTAACTTCGGCGATCCTAAGAGAACCGGTTCATTCAACGCATCATCGACGCTGGCTGTTTGTTCTTGATTTGGTTGAATTCTCTGTTTGTATGTTTTTCAAGAACACAGCAATTGGTGTAACATCACCATTTGAATTATTTGTTTTGGTCTGTTTATTGGTTGAATGCTGCTTGTTCATTTGTTTTGTAGGAAAAACAAAGCAAATGTTCAACATGAACATTTGCTTTGTTGTTTTTTTTTGGTTGAATGCTTCTTGTAGGAAGAGTAATAATAGGTGGTTCATCACTATTTGTGATGTTTGTTTTCTAATTATTGAATGTTTATTGGTATATTTTTTAAGTCCAACTGTTCGCTTGGATATTGTTTGTTTTCATCATTGGTTTAATGTTGTTTGTATGTTGTTAATGAAACAGTTTTTGCTAGAATTTAATGTAAAATTTCAACCTTTTTTGTTGTTTACTTTTGATTTGTTCATTGGTTGAATCCTGCTCCGTTTGTTTGTTATTGTTTTTTGTCTGTAATGTCAATTTCTACCATTATTGACTTCTCTGACTAGTCTTGTTACACTTGCTGTTCTATCTCTGCAGTAACTGCAGACTGTAACTGTTACAAATGTCTCTCTCTCTTTCTCTTTCTTTCTCTCTCTCTCTCTCTCTCTCTCTCTCTCTCTCTCTCTCCAACAACCTTCGTGCAGGGCTGGTTGTAGAGCGGACTTTTGGCAAGGAAGATTGGAAAATCTGTTCGGTCTGGTAACTCAGAGGTTGCGGGCTCAAAACCATGTCGGGACATCTACAAGTTATTCTCCTATTTGGGATTTTGACCTAATAGTAAAACGTCTTGGGCATCTTATTATAATTCCAAGTCGAATGCTTTACGTCCCATATTTCAATGGAAGCACCTCCATTTCAACACTCCCCAAAAAAATTGTCCTGCCCTCAAAACAGAACAGCTCCCACATCCCTCCTTTGAATCCCCAGACGCTTCGCGAGATTCAATTCAAAATTTCGCGTTCCTTGGGAATTTTCGAAGACGATTATTATCAGTATTTTTAAGATGATGATGATGATGGTTGATGGTGATTATTATTGTTGCTGTTATTATTGTTGTAGTTGTTGTTGTTATTATTAGTATTTTTATTATGCTATTATTATTATTATGTTATTATTATTATCACGAATTCCTCCGCCGTGCATGATAAATTGTTCACCGTGCGACCGACGTGAAAAGCTACCTTTCTCGGATTTTTTTTTGTCTTTCAGTTGTCTCTTCGCTTCATGCCTGCTGTCATTTATCACTTCTTCTTCTTCTTTTCTCCTCCTGGTTGTCAACAAGGATAGCGCACTCGACTCCCATTGAGAGGCTGAATTGACTCTGATATTTTCTATAAAAAGCGAGGACACCTTGTATGAAAAAATATGCCACGTTCCCAAAGCTATTTTCCACAGAAACTCATGTATCATATTCCTGTCTCCCTACATGTCTCCTCGGTTTGCTTATCAAAAATTATTCCGCCCATTTACTTCTCGGTCGTGATTTTCATTTCTGAAATGTATAATAATGATAAATGTACACAGGTATATAATAATACAATGATTTGGATATACAGCGAAGAGAGAAAAACTATATGAGTCAGATAATACAAGAATTTTAAATAAGTGGTAAAAGAAGGAGAGGAAGACCAAATTTGAAATGGAGACAATGATGATGAAGACCTAATCTCTTAGGAGAGACGCATTTAATAGAAGACCTAAGAGTTGGACAAGAGAGGACGAAAGATATCGAATAGAAAGATATTAAATAAAAAGATATGGAAGGAAAGGATTCATGGAACAAATTAATGCCGACCTCAAGTAGGTTTGGGAAAAAGAAGAAGATTTAATAATGAAAGCCTGGTTGCGCATAAGCCTGCTGCAAGTAAACCGAGGCATGGCCGTGATGAAAGACACCATCAATAACGGTGAAGTACATGGCCTTATCTTGGTAAGGGTTTATGCACCATTCGCTGGGCAAACATTCCAGCTATTGAAATTGACCTCACTCAGCCTGAGTGGGGCCGGGTGTCTATCAGGTATGACCTCCAATGTTATATCCTGATTAAATATTGTGGAAGAGAATGCCGTTGGCATTAGCACCGCCCTTGATCAAGTTTTGTTTCAACATATTTCATAATAATAATAAAATATCCAATGCTATATCCTGACATACACCTGATTAAATTGACATGGTAATGTATATGTACGTTTTTTTTTGGCTTTCTTTTCCAACCGGAAATCGAACCCAGGTCACCTTGCGTGTAAGCCTAGTGCGCAACTGCACTCGACCACGGTGACTACTACCTCTAATGTTTTAAAAAACGTAAAAAAAAGCAGCTAAAAAAATAGTTGTCGAAATATCGTCTACCCAATTTTCTTAACTTTTCAAAATTGTTGACAAAAAGTCAGCGTTTTGTTTTAAAAATTCAAGGTCACCAGAAAAGTTCAGAGTGTTTTCGCCAGTAAATATTTAAATTTCTTTTCCTTTTCTGTCTGCTGCTAATGTTTTTCTTCGAGTGAAAAAAAAAAAAAAAAAAAAAAAAAAATGTCTTCCATATTTCGATGGAAAAACTTGAAAAAATATTTTTTCCAACCCATTGCATCCCAACGTTTTTTCAGTTTTCCAGACATGTCATTTTTTTCTGTGTCTTTTTGTTTTGCGTTATCTCCTTCTTCAATTGCTTTTATCTGTTTACTTAACTGTTTAAATTTTTAATGTTTTTCTTTTATTTTCCTTTTCTTCATACGCTTCATTATTGTCGTAACTTTTCCCGCTCTTATCAAGCTCGCCGGGAGGCGAGCGCTCGTCAAGTAGCGCCAGCCACCCGGCCTATATTAACACGAAACAGAGTTTATATGTATTTTGCTTTATTGTTTTCGCCCACTTCCCGCTAACTTTTATCAATTTTTATTTCAAATTCGTAATGAGACGCGAAAATAGATTGTGTTTCACGAAAGCGCGAGGTTCCTACGTACAGTTAAAGTCGTTTTCTGGCCACGCCGAAAATCTTGAATTTCATGAAAATATTCATACAGGTTTTTTTTTTCTTCAGACCAATTTTCTGTCAAGGGTACAGCAATGTGTGCTTGTCGTGGAAAGACGTGAGCTACATTTTTGGATAGGGAATTTTTATTTCTGCATACCTTTTATAGTTTCAAGTATTTATTTTTTATAGGCTAGGAGATATAGCCTTCTAAAATAAAACCGGAAAGTTGCACAGAGCCGCCCCTGGTTATCTTGGAGCTGTGGTTCTGGTATTTTTCGAAAGGCCTTATCATAGTAAAAAATATAAAAATATAACCAAAGTATTACACTGGACCAAACTTGAGTTATAGCCTTTGAAAGGAATACTTATTTTGGAGCCCAGAGCCGTCTATTTTTATCCTAGAGATGTATTTCTGGTGTTTTTAGAAAGGTCTAGTCAAAGGAAATGAGATCACTTAATTTAAGATGGTTGAAACAAGTAGAAAAGTTTTTAAAGCCCTCTAAAGGAATATCTATAATGAACCCTGGAGCCACGCCTAGTTATCCCAAGTTGATGACTGAAGGTTCTTTCTAAAGATCTAATTACGCAGAATTATACTACGATGTAAATAAAATTTTAGAAAAATCAGCGACAGTGTGAGACATAAAAAGAAAAAACTGAGTTTAGATTTATGAGAGTAACAAGAAATCTTCGCCTCACATATAACTTAAAATATGGGTGGGATATTATCGTCTTTGCTTCATCCAAGCTGCCAGCAGACCGTTTTATCAGAATGGGAAAAATAACGTTCTATAACTTCATGAAAAGAATTCAACATCAAGAGGTAAACTAGGTCTATATTATGAGAAGTGTATAAAATATTGGCCAGTAACAGGAAAAATATTGATTAATGTAGATCAAAACAATGATAAATTATAATAAAATATTATGTTTGTATTGAGCAGTCTCTGTGGTCGTCGACTGGTGTAGGTAAAACACAAAGTTTGCAAGGTGACCTGGGTTCGAATCCCGGCTAGGTAGTTTTTTTTTTACTCTGTACTTTGAATGTCCGGTTTCCTCGTGAGAAAAAAAACAGTAGTTGGTAGTTTGAGTCAACCTCCTATGACCGTTTAATTTCGAACGAAGTGAGTATGGTTTAACTCGATCAACATTGATTTGTCACATGTCACAATATAATTATCTATCTACCTTTGTATGTAACATGATATAAGTTGCTTTTTTTGTCCAATCGAGCCGAAATTTTCAGGGTATATTCCATGGATATATGCTTGCTTATTAATTTATAATTATTAAATTTATATCTAGTATAATTTCTCACTTCTGTTTATATCTACCTACTGATTATGCTGAATTGACACCATGTTTAGTAACTCGAAGTTAGGCAAATATATGGGTCAACATTTTTTTTTTTTTTTTTAAGTGGGGTTTAACGTCGCTTTCAACTGCCATGGTCATATCACGACGGGGGTTTTACCCTCCATTCGCAGGAAACTCACAAACCTGCTACTCACATTGACCTCACCCAGCCTGAGTGGGGCCGGGAAAAGCCAGCGTCACGAGAATTAGAATTTGAATGGTCACCCATCCAAGTCTTAACCTCGCTGGATGTCGCTTAACTTCGGTGTTCTGAAGGGAACCGGTGTATTCCACATGCCATCGACGCTAGCTGGTCAACATTTCTTAGAGCCATAGTAAGAGGCAATTTCGGAACATACAATAATACGCGGCACTTTCATTTCCCTCTTTATTTTACCAAGATCGAATTTCCATCTACCTACCATGTACACAGGCACATAATATAAATAAAATTGTATTGTAAACAAAACCACGAAACAGAGTTGTCCGTTTTTCTGCAACAACCGGGAATCGAATTCGAAATGTCTAGACTACGGGCAGCAGATACAACTATTACGCTGGCCACTGACAGTCCAAATAAAGCATTTATTTGGATCAATACTTTTGTATTTTGAATCGTAAATTACACAGATCTCATTCAAAATTTACAAAAATGTACCATATATATAAATATAAATAAAAAAAAAACACTGCCAATTATAGACACAATTATTCCTCGTGATTGTTTCACATTGTATACACGTGGCAATTTTGATTTTTTCGACTACATCATTTGTATCTCCAAAACCACTTAACCGATTTTCTTCAAATTTGTTTTACATACGAGTATATGGTAGAATACTATTTTTTCACATTCTAGTTATTTTTTGTTCACAAATTCATACTTAAATTAAAAAGCAGTAAGCCTTATTTTTAATAAATCTATTTTTTTATTTCCTAATTGTGATAATAATAATAAATTAACATTAATAGTAATTTTAAATAATACTAAAATCTAGCTTATTAGACTTTTAACCTGAAACTTGGAGTTCAAGACCTCATTAAAGGCTAACTATTAATTTTGTATTTTATTTAGTTTGGTCGTTAAAATAATTTAGACAAATCTTATTACTATAGATAAGGATAACGTACCCGAAAAGTACCAAAAATACCGGGTACTGTTACAAAAGTACCCGTACCAGGCACAAAATAAAATTAGGTACCCTGTACCCATACGGGGTACAAAATTTTGCTAGGTACCTGGACCCGTACCGGGTACAAAAAAATTGTACCCATGCACGACACTGGTGACGGTATAACACACTGGATCCGCGTACCGTACTGGGTACCGGTTCTATTAAATACTTGGTATTACAATTACAATACTACCCAAATACCCATCTCTAGAACTGGGTACAGCAGAGAGAGGTACTTAATTATTCCGATATTATCTATGAATAATATTTAAGCTGTCAGTGTCCTAATATTTTTCTCTTTGTCTCGTAGGAACAAGTCTTCTATTTGAAACTTCTTTGTCAAACAATCGAACGGTTTAGAGAAATGTACATTATGTAATTCAGTTTTTAAAATAGGAGGTGGAGCTTCTAATTTATTGAAACTCTTGAAACTAAAACACCAAACAAATTTTGTGAACCGAGATTCATCTCCTGTAAACGTTCTGAATGCAAAATTGTGAGATTTAGTTAGTGTACTGAATAATGAAAGAACCAGTGCTTTTGTACTTGGTTCTTGAGTGATTACTCAAATCCATTATTCCATTTACATCCGCTCTCATAACCTCTAAAACCAAGTACAAAAGTAATTGGATAAATGCTTGGTACTTTTAAGTAATCGGTTACTGAAGTACCAGTTCTATGAAATATTCGATATCACCCATCTCTAATTATTGCCAAATTGTAATTATTATTTACGGAATAGTACTTGGGTCACAATATAATTTTCGAGCATGCAACTCATTATAACTTTTTTCATTAAACAAGGTAGTGTCACCTCACTACTCGTACTTCAATATAAATTACCCAACATTTTATATGATAGTCTTATATTATTACTGCGTATCGCAACATCCTTAAATGAAAAGTCTTTTCTTATCTGTTGATTGTTAATTAGTTTTTATTTCATCTATCAAAGGAAAATCAATTAAATCAAAAAGTAGTGATATCCCCCAAAAAACACTCCGTGTTCAAATAGTCGTCAAGTGTTGGAATGATTAAAAAGAACTGATATCAAAAACGTCAATTTTCTATGTTTGAAGGAATTGTTTTTCACATAATTAGTCTCTTGATAATTCAAGCAAAATAATAGCCTCACAACAACAACACACCTTTGAGCAAACTTCGATTTGGTATTTTGAGAATTTAACCAAAAAATAGCCACACAACAAAACAATGCTCTTGTAAGAACAATGTTGCATAATTACAGAACCATTGTTCTTACAAGAGCATTGTTTTGTTGTGTGGCTGTTTTTTGGTTAAATTCTCAAAATACCAAATCGAAGTTTGCTCAAAGGTGTGTTGTTGTTGTGAGGCTATTATTTTGCTTGAATTATCAAGAGACTAATTATGTGAAAAACAATTCCTTCAAACATAGAAAATTGACGTTTTTGATATCAGTTCTTTTTAATCATTCCAACACTTGACGACTATTTGAACACGGAGTGTTTTTTGGGGGATTATATCTAATTTAATTATCTTCCATTCCGTCGCAAATTAATTTTTTTTTTTTTTTTATTAAACAGAGTCCTTGGGGACTAAATTTATTAATACAATCTAGTTCTTAAAACTAATAAGTATTTTTATTCTAATCTTAAACTACTAATGTAAATTAAAATAACTTATGTACATGGACATAAGCAGACTCGGCTGTTGGGTGGTTACCAGAGGAAAGTACCTAATTAATTAGTTCATGTGGTTTTATCCGCTTCAAACGTCTGGTGAGGTCTTCAATCCTAAGAAGATGGACGGTCTCGGGATTGGGGTGCTCCTCTAGCCTTTTTTGATGACTCAAGGCAAATCTATTCATACAGTCTTTGACTGTCTCAATTTTCAGGTCCCGATGTAGGTCGCAAATTAATGCTCTAAATTATTTTACTTCCGATAAATTTCTAATATTAGAAATCGGAAATATTATAGTTTATCGTCATTCTTTTATTTGTTTTTTACTCCGTACGAGTACAGTCGCTATAATGAAAGAATTATATCAATAAACTTTATAAAAAATATGATAATAGCTAATGACCGTGCTTGATCAGGCTGTTAGTTACTATGCACTGAAGCATCATAAAATATTTTATTTTTTTTCATAACTTTAAATAATATTTTTATTATAAAAAATATACAAAAGTTAAACAATAATACATCATTCCTCTACTCGTCCCATTCCTGCACCATCTTCACACTCAATCCTTCTGATCCTCCGTCTCGCTCCTCTCACTCACTCTCACCTAGAATTCCACCTATGACATTATTAATAAACTAGTCATAAGAGTATTAATTTATTAATAATGTCATAGGTGGAATTCTAGGTGAGAGTGAGTAAGAGGAGCGAGACGGAGGATCAGAAGGATTGAGTGTGAAGATGGTGCAGGAATGGGACGAGTAGAGGAATGATGTATTATTGTTTAACTTTTGTATATTTTTTATAATAAAAATATTATTTAAAGTTACTAGTCATAAGAGTATTAAAAAGCCAGCGTCGATGGCATGTTGAATACACCGGTTCCCTTCAGTACACCGAAGTTAAGCGACATCCAGCGAGGTTAAGACTTGGATGGGTGACCATTCAAATTCTAATTCTCGTGACGCTGGCTTTTCCCGGCCCCACTCAGGCTGGGTGAGGTCAATGTGAGTAGCAGGTTTGTGAGTTTCCTGCGAATGGAGGGTAAAACCCCCGTCGTGATATGACCATGGCAGTTGAAAGCGACGTTAAACCCCACTTAAAAAAAAAAGAGTATTAAAAAATAAAATTGCAACACCTTCTATACTTTATCCTTAAAAGTATAAGAGAAAATAAAATTGTACCTAATACTTTCTAAAACTTATTCTTAAAAGTAGGAGAAAGTAAAATTGTAATACTTTCTATAACTTATCTTTAAAATTAGGGGAAAGTAAAATTGTAATACTTTCTAAAACTTATCCTCAAAAATAGGAGAAAGTAAAATTGTAATACTTTCTAAAACTTCCTCTCCTTCGCCACCTCTCACTCTGTCTTCCACTGCATTTATCCATTTTTTTGTCTACATTTTTCTCTTTCTTCTAATTTAGATTTATCTTTCCAGTTGGGTTGATGTTTCAATTTTCGTGTTTTTTGGAGCGCAAGTCAAGATTCAGAGTGTAATTCACTTAGCAGCTTAATCCTGGGTAGTTTAAAACAAAAATGAGGTCAATTTTAACAAATAAATGCAATATTACCCTATATAAGTCATTGTTGTCTAGAAAAGCATACACAAATAATGACATAAGACACATTAACTCCACGCTCTTAACCACTGAGCTACGAAGGTGGGCACATTTCTAATAATAATAAATTAATAATTTTATCTCTTTATTATCATTTTTTTATCCCTCATTTCTCCCCCTCTCATTCTATCTCCCTCTCTCTCTCTCCCTCCCCCTTTTTCTCTCTCCCTCCCTCCCTCCTTTTCTCTCTCTCTCTCCCTCCCTTTCTCTCTCTCTACTTGTCTCTCTCTTCCTCATACTCTCTCTCTCATCTTACTCTATCTCCCTCCCTCTCTATCTCTCCCCCCCCTCTCCCTCCCTTGATTTCTCATACTAAAATGCTACTTCCTAACACACGCCCTTTGGTAGTCCCCTTTTAAAATTTGACCTTTCAGGCGACAAATTCCCAGAAGAATTAAAAGGGATAGAGACTTGACTAGGCATAATGCGTGTCCTGGAATTCCTGTCACAATGTAGAACAATACTGTTTCTCCATTTTGGTGCTATTTGAACAGTGCCATTTGTTTTTTACTCAGAAGTTTGCATAAGCTTAGGAGATAATATTATATAATATTAAGAAAATAATATTATTAATGTACAAATCAGAAGAATTTTGTTTATTAAATAAAAAAAACTTCCCAAAATTTCTAATATAAGAAATCTTATATTAGAAATTTCGAGCCAGGCACGCGCCGGTATGGCTGCAAGTCCTGTGCTCGAATTTCTAAATTTTCAACATCAAAATTTCAAGTATATGAATGTTAAAAGAAGCTGAGTCCAAATTATCTAAAAGATGAAATACATTGCGAAGAACACGAACGCTTCATGGAGTAAAAGAAGACTGTAATAGAGAAAAATTAAAAAGGCAAAATAGTTTGCGAAAGAATTATATAATAATATAAGAAATCGGAGGTATTGTGTTTGTTCTTGTTTAAAAAAAAAATATTTTTTCATTAACCATGTAGCAAAATTGGTATTCTAACATATAAATGTAGGAAAAACAGTACTCTGCCATATAAAACAAATTTGAAGAAAAATCGGTTAAGTAGCTTCGGAGATACCAGTCATTTAGTATAAAATCTCAAAATTGCCACGTTTATACAGTGTGAACCAATCGCGAGGAAGTATTCGATTTTTTACCGCAGTGCGGCCCACTTATAGTTTCACAATCACCAAATTTTACTACTAGGACCCTAATGAACATGTATACTAAATTTCAACAATTTTGAAGAATCTGGTTGAGAGTTATCGCGGAGCAGATAGACAAACAGACAGAGAAACATACATACATACAGACAGACAAACAAACAGACATACATAAAGACAGACAAACGAAAGCCAAATTGTCCAGGAACCAAGTTAAAACAGAGCCTCACTTAATGAGATTCTGAGTTACTAAAAACAATTATTTACTTTTTGGTTACTAGGTTAAAAAGTAACTTTGGTAAACAGGTTAAACAAAACTTTTAGTTGGAATGGTTAATGACACAAAAACACGGTTAGATAAAAAATTGTCATATTATTTGCTGCAAATCATTTTCATGATGTCACAACAAGTCAAACTCACGCTGCTAAATATTAAACAAAATTGGTATGGTTATAAGTCCCCATATGGTTATAAGTCCGCCATATCGATGAAGTTTTTTTTTGGAAAGCAATGGAAAGCAAATTCATCGATCAAGCTACAGAGTTCGGTGAAGAACAATACGACAACAATGCTTCTCCTCCGAGTTTGGTACAAGATGAAAGTGAATTAGAAGAAGTGAGAGCACGATACACAGGAAAACACAAACAAAAGAGAAAATCGAATTGAACAAGAGCAACTTAATTTGTTGAAGATAAAAACAAAAGTTAGAGAACACCCCCCGAATTCCCCGAAAATTCCCGAAACTTTCTGGAAGTAAAATGAAGAAAAAGAATGCTGAGAAAAAGAAGAAGAAGTAGAAGGTCCCCCCAGAAACGTCACTTCGTGGTTACAAAAAAAAAAGAACGCCCGACCAAAAAAAAAAAGAACAAAAAGATAAAATTAAAAGAGATTATTGAGAAAAAAAGAAGAATAGAAATGACTCCCACTGGATTACCGAAGATAAGAAACATCAAGCCTTGAGAAGACAAGTGCACTGGTATAGCCATGTGGTTTACGCCCTAGTCTGGTAATCCAGGTAGTGTAGGGAGCCGTTGTTTCAAATCCCACCCAGCGTATGAATTTTTCCTTATTAATTTGAGTTTGTGACCACATCATAATAAAACTCCGAGGGTTAGGTGGTAGAAATGCTTAGAGCATTAACCTCGCCTGGTGGTAACCTTCCACTTAAGAGTTATCATATTTGTGTTAATCACTTTCATGATATGACAATTACTCAAACTCTCTTTACTAAACCGGGACTTGAACCACCGACCTCCAGGTTACCGCCTTATCGATCAAGCTACTGAGGTCCTTACACTAAAGAGTATTATTTTTTATTTTATTTTTTTGATCAAGCTACTGAGGTCCTTCCACTAAAGAGTGCTATTGTTATTATTATTATCAGTAGCTTGAATGGCAAGGCGATGGACTTGTAACCTGGAGGTCAGTGGTTCAAGTCACGGTTTCAGCGTTGATTTGGTAAAGCGAGTTTGAGTAGTTGTGATATCACGTAAGTGATTAACACAAATATGATAACTTCTTATTATTATGGCTTGGTAAAGTCAGGTCTTGAAAAACGCACAATTTTCCGAGCGACAGTTCAAGCCCATTTCTCATCCTCTTCCATTTCGACTGTCACTCCTAACTGTATGGTGCTTCTTAGAGTGTACAGCCCATTACGTGTACAATCCAAACTGTAATTAATCATCCGACATCACGCACTTCCCATACAGAGCCTACGAAATGTTTTCATAATGTGCGCAACCAAATTATACGCTAAGAATGTTCTCTCATCAGCACCTTTGTTATTTCTATATTTTACCTATTATTATTATTATGAAGGAGATACTTGTATTTTCATTTACAGTTTTTCTTAGTTTATGTGAGGAGTAAATTCATACTTTCTCACACAAACTTGGACAATAAGTATTAAAATTTACTGGGGGGGGGAAAAAAAAATTCTACTGAGAACTTAAAAAATTTCGGACTAGATGGCAGGATTGCAAGATGACACTTTTCTGAATCTTCCATTTCACTGATTTCCGGATGCCAACCATTTCAATGTTTTTCAAGAAATTACATATATGAAGTCACACCTTCACTTGACATTACTATTGGTATTATTCTGATTGATTTTAATTTCCATGTCTTCTTCATCTTCATATCCTCTTTAAGGTCTTCGTATTTACTGATTTTTTCTGTTTCTGTTTTTATGATGTTGTGGGTCAAAGGAACAGCTATTATATTATTATTATTATTCAGATTACTTCTCTTCTCCAATGGTTAGATTGGGGTTACAACACAAGCACGGTGATTGTTTTGATAGTGCTATTCCTGATTTGAAAATTTCCTTACTATATGTGACAAGTATCTAATATGGCAGCTTGTTGTATTCTTTGTACGAGATATTTTATGTTGAGGTCTTATTATTATAACATGAAATTTTGGCTGGGGGACTATAAACAGGGAGTAGACCAGCAGTCTGTCTGGGGGACTATAAACAGGTAGTAGACCAGCAGTCTTGCTGGGGGACTATAAACAGGGAGTAGACCAGCAGTCTGGCTGGGGGACTATAAACAGGGAGTAGACCAGCATTGGCTTGGGCTCCATATTTGGACTAATCAGTTAGACATAGCTCTCAATTTACATATTTCTGTATATTTACTGTAAAATTCCAGGATGCGAACACGATGTTAGAACAATGGAGAAAATGTGTTGAAAGGTCTGTTTTTTCAAAGTTGTAATCATGTCTATTTGAAACTTTTTGGTTTTTTAAAAACAAAGGGAAAAAAACTTTCAAAAGTTTATAGGATTTTTTTTATAGGGCAGGGAGAGAGAGAGGAGGGAGTGAGTGAGAGAATGAGGAAGAGGGCGAGAGCGATAAAGAGAGAGAGGGAGACAGAGAGAGAGAGTGAGTGAGAGAGGGAGGGAGAGAGAGAGAGAGAGAGAAAGAGAGAGAGACAGAGAAGAAGAGAGAGAGAGAGAGAGGAGAGAGAGAGAGAGAGAAGAGAGAGAGAAGAGAAGAAGGGAGAGGAGAGGAGAAGAGGGGAGATAGAGAGAGAAAGAGAGAGAGAGAGAAAGGAAAAAAAGAGAGTAAGAGAAAACTTTTCTAATAATTTTCAATTCTAGTATATGGCTCTCAAACAAGGCCTAACTACCTAACTATCTCTCTCCCCCCGCCTGAGTAGGGAGGATGAAGTGAGAAGAGGTTTGGAAAATGAATAACTTTCTATTCATTCCTCCCTAGGGGGAATAAATAGGTGAAGTAGGCATCCCTAAAATTTATTGTACCGCACTTTCTAGACCGCGTATCTTTTCCTGAGAAAAAAAAAGAACTGGTGTGCACATCTCACAACGTTCCTTATCCCTAGGAAATAACTCGATGTACGCCACTGGTGACTAAATTTTGAGAAATGTCTGAGGATAATATAATTATTATGTTGGTCACTTGGAAAATCACAGGTACGAAATTCTTCAGAAGAATCGTCAGAATTGTTGTCAGAATCCAGAGCAAAAAGTAGTGTTTCTACCTGTGTATTCTGTGTAACTTCATGAAATAACTTCATCAAATTTGAACAAACTACACATACATCATACTCATTCATACACGACACACTGGACACGAAAGGAGTTCTGGGCGTCCAAAGGGTTCAATACCAATATCAATCCTTCCACCACCATGACATCACACATGGATTCGGAAAGTAAGTACCTGTGTAAATCAGTAGATGAGAAATATCGAATTGATCAATAAGATATGCTAATGGAAAATCTGGCTGGGGGACTATAAATAGGGAGTATAGCCCAGCAGTCTGGCTGGGGGACTATAAACAGGGAGTAGACCAGCAGTCTTCCTGGGAGACTATAGACAGGCAATAGACCAGCATTAGCTTGGTTCTTGGGGCCTTTGTCAATTATTAACCTCCTTGTATAGACAGTAGTAGAAGTGCTCATTACTCCACTGTCTGGCTACCATCGTTCACGACGACACCACCCTATGATGATGAATAGAAAGTCAAATGGAGTGCCAAAACCAATCAACGTCAACCACGAGAAAAAGGTCGACCCTGATTCAGTGTGGGAAAAGTCAAAAATGAAAGAAAATAATGTTGAGCATTTTTTTGACTTTATAAAAAATGTCATACACCTAAATAATTATGTATCTAGGGAGCAGGTAGGTATAAATATTGTAGAGCTTTTGTTATCCCCCACCTCTCTATTACACGCGGTCCCTTATGTTACACACGGTCTCGGATTATTATTATTGTTAGGTGGGTATCTATTCAATTTTTTGTTTTTAGAACAACAAAAAATTTGCGCCTTTTGTATACAGAGAGGTACAGATGTGTATTTACAAACTACATACAGTTTTATACCTAAATATCTCCCTTGCCTTTGCTTATGTTGCTATTGGGGTCGGCATTGTTCAACCTCATGGTTGAGATTGGTAGGATGGAGCACATTTTTTTATGTCTGTATGCCCTACCTAACGCCAACGATTCTATTTGGTTTTAACGTCCTGATTAGGACGGCGGTGTTACCCTCCATTCGCTGGGAATCTTACCAGCTACCCATATTAACCTCACCCAGCCTGGGTACGGCGTGTGATTTATTTTTAAATAACCAGACACGTGACCGTACTTGGCTTTATTTTGAGGAAGAGATTGCCTTTATTTATTTAAGAGTTGGGTGGAAGAGATTGCCATGGGTAATAACCCCGCCCTTTAGTTAGGATATATGTTTCTATATATTTTTCTATTGTTTTTCATTTTTACTTTCCTTATCCTATATGAGGAAAGTATTGTATTCGTCGGAAATTTGACCTACCCAGCTTTTCACATTTCTGGACAAATCGTAGCCTCAGGATACCAAAAAAGTTGTTTTCAGCCATTGGTCCGTGCTTCTGTCTGTGTGTGTGTGTGAACAGGATATCTCAAGAACAGTTAGATAGAGCTAGAGACTTGTGCTTGTGCAAGCTACATCAGACCACAAGCGTCTACAGCTTTTTGACAAAAACTACAAAAAAAATCGTCCGATTTCTAATATTAAAAATTATCATAAGTAGAACGCCTTGAAACACTCACCTCTAAAGAGAACAAGGTTTTTTTCAACACGTGTCCGTGTGACACTTTTCCTCCCTACATATTTGTAAACAAAATGCGTTTTTCCGTCTCAACTTACACGTTATTACGCACTATAGGAAAGTACAAAAAGAAGAAGAAGATTGACCGCACGAACAGCTCAGTGATAATATATTCGCTTGCCAAGCGGAAGGTCCCGGGTTCGAACCCCCGCCATGACAAAAAAAATTGTATTCAAATTTTGGTTACAGTTGTTTGTAAGGGATACTTACCTTACGGTGCACTTGTGTTGTCCCAGCACCTAAATGAGAAGTATTGTGTCAGTTCTTACCCATCAGAGGGGAGGCATACTACGGAATGGGCAGGCTACAACACAAAGCACCAGCGTCTACAGGAGCTCCTGTTTCATGGCTACGAAATAATAAGGCTGCGAGTTCAAAATTTAACTCATATCTAAAAAAAAAAAAAAAAAAACAAAACAGAAAAAAGCTTTTTCTTCTTAGAAGCTTGACTTAGGAAAAATACCTTTGTATATGTTATCCTGTTATTAAATAAATAAATTTTAAAAAAGAAAAGAAAAGAAAAAAAAAACAAAAAAAGGAGCAGAAGAAAAAACAGTCGAGAAGAAGAGGTAGAATAACAAGAAGAAGAAGTAGAGGGCAAAGAACAGAAAGGGAGGGTGGAGAAGAAAAAGAAGGCAAAGAAGAGAGAGAGAGAGAGAGGGGGGGGGGAAGGGAGGGGGGCAGGTGGAGAAGAAGAAGTTGTATAAAAAAATATGACGTCCCCATGTGTTTTATTAGCTCTTGCAACGATTTCCCCTCCCGCCCCCCCAACTCACCCCACCTCACCCTATTACCCCTAGCGTCTTACATTATTTTCTCTCTTCCAAGCCACACAGTGTAGTAGGTTACTGTTTTCCTTCTTTATTTTTTTTACCTTTTACCCTATTGATTTTACCTGGATATCACCTGCACTGTACGGGGACAAGCAAACTACCGCGAGGTACGAAAAAAAATAGGAATAGGGTAGAGTTGGATGAGTTAGAACGCCGGAGAGTTGGAATTTTTCTGAACGAATTATAAAGAATTAGGTTACTTGTCTCATTTTGTTGTTTTACTTTCTACTCTTTTGGTAAAAAATCACAAGAAAGAAAACCCGACAATATTATTATTTTTATACAATATTTTTATTTTTATAACTTTCAAAATTAATAATTAATAAATTGTTTGAAAATAAAAAAATAGAAAATAATAATTTCTTAACTAAAGGGCGGTGCTATCGCCTGCGGCAATCTTTTCCATTCAAGCCTTAGCATCAACAACAAAAAACACAGGGTAAAAAAGCAGGGACCTATAGACTAATAGGTTATTTCATTTTTCATCAAAATTCAAGTTTAACAGGTTTAAATTTCAATGGTTTAGAAGGTTCCCAATCTTTCCAGCTTGGGGGCCCAATAATATTTTTAAAACAATTTTGCGGCTAACCCCGATTTTATTTGCACTATTTTAATATTATTTCTTGAGTTTCGGTCAGCATCCTCGGCCCAGTAGCGAGCTGCCCGCGGCCCACCGGTTGGGAACCGCTGGTTCAGAATATTCAGAAAATAAACTGGTGTGACACCACACATACTTCCTTGTCCCTCGAAAAGAAGTCAAATTCCGCCACTGGTGGCTGAACGATAACTGTTAACGAATGATTAATATCAAATGCATAATCAGAACTTCAAAAGCATTGGATTTGATATGTCACAACACCCATATAGAATGAATAGTAAAAAATCTGGTGTAAACATCACACGACTTTCCTTATCTCCCAAAAAGGAGTCGAATTCCGCCACGGGTGACTGAACGGTAACAGATAACTAAAAATCAATGCCAAATTCGTGATCAGCACTTCAAAATCATTTAATTTGATATGTCACAACCCCCATCTAGGATGAATAATAAAAAAGTTAGTCCAATCGGGTCCCCCTACAATACCGGTAAATTGGGGCCGGTTTCCAAAAAGTTAAAGATATCAAAAAAATGATCAGAGTGAACCCCTATTATTTTTTTAATCTGAGAAAATGTTGTTCTCTAACTTTTTTTGTATCTTTAACCAATTCAAAGAAGCGGTGCTTGCGGCCAATATTTGCGGCCCTGCGGCCGCAGAATGCGGCCGATTTCAACCAAAAGTTTCATGGTTCGTCTGGTGTATAAAATGAATTACCATACCAAATTTTAAGTCTCTAGCTCTTACCGTTCTTGAGATATCCTGTTCACAGACACACAGACACACACACAGACAGACGCACGGACCAATGGCTGAAAACCACTTTTTTGGTATCCTGAGGCTATGATTCGTCCAGAAATGTGAAAAGCTGGGTAGGTCAAATTTTCGACGAATACAATACTTTCCTTATTATAGGATAAGGAAAGTAAAAATAGTCCAAGCGGGAACCCGCAAAATACCGGTTGATTTGGGACGGGTTCCAAAAAGTTTCAGATTAAAAAAAAAAAAAAAAAAAATGATCGAAGTAAACCCGTATTATTTTTTATTTTAAGAAAAACATGTTCTTATAAAATTTCATATCTCGCACCGTATTGCCAGAGCTGCTAAATGCCACCAAAAAGTGGTCAAAAGGTCGCCCCTAAAGCCTCCGATACTGGCTTATACTGTTTTGACATAATTATTTTGTGTACGGACAGACCAACCAACTGACAGACACACGGACCAATGGCTGAAACTTTGAATTTAGTCTGTGGGGACCCAAAAACGTGTTGTGACACTGAAAACTGACCATCGATTTTTTTTGGTGATTCCATTAGTTTCCTTTCGATGTATAATAATGGAAGAAAACACATATCTGATGCTACTACCCCCACTAAGGGGATACAGTCCTCCTGTTTTGTTGGGTAGTTTCATTTCTCATAATAATTATCTTTTCAAATGACCCACCTTTTCACTGTGTGCCAATCATCCCACACTTCCCCTATATCATGGGGGATAAAGAGCGATGGCAGTTCAAAAGAAACGGAACATAGTAGGAAAAGTAATTATTACTACTAGGTAGCTACATAATTATGTACTATGAACATTTTTTGTGGCGAAACTTACTTACCATTTTTCAAGGTCAGTTGGTGGGATATTAACTTTCTCATGAGGTTTGGGAAATATTGAATTCGGTCACTTTTTGACGAAATTGAGCTGATAACATTTATTAGGTCAGCATAATCTCTACTGATCTGATGAAATTTTTTATATGTACTGTACATTGATTAATGATGATTTCATGTCTTTCTTGTGTGTATGTGTGTGTGTGTTTGTATGTGTGCAAGAGAGAGAGAGAGAGAGAGAGAGAGAGAGAGAGAGAGAGAGAGAGAGAGAGAGAGAGAGAGAGAGAAAGAGAGAGAGAGAGAAAGAGAGAGAGAGATAGAGAGAGAGAGAGAGAGATAGAGAGATAGAGAGAGAGAGAGAGAGAGAGAGAGAGAGAGAGAGAGAGAGAGAGAGCAATAACCAATCAGAGTGCGATGTGTGACGATTGAAATATTGAAATGGAGATTTGGAAATTTTGAGAGTGTCTCTAGAATAGACTACAGGTTTTTCTTGTAAAGAGGTAATTTTCCAATAAAAAAGAGGTGGTAAATTGGTCCTGGAAATTGTTTTCTTATATCGAGGTTTCTCGTATGTCCAGGTTTGACTGTACTGTACTTTAGATACTACTTCGCTCATAATCATCTTTTCCAAGTTGGTAGCGCACTCGGCTAGCCCGCAAGAGACACGGGTTCCAATCCTTGTGAAGTCCGAGTTTTTTGCTTCTAAACTTTGGACTTTACGGAGTCCATTCATAGCTCTTGAAGTCTTTAGGAATAATGAAATAATGGGAAGGTGGTTATAAGTATGGATAGCGACCAATAATAGCATTACGAGTAGGCAATAGGGGCTTCCACACGTACGGATAAATTGACAGATTTGGACCGTGCAGTCCAAGATCTTTAAAATTGGACCATGCGTGTAAATTCAAACGTATCCGTCGTCTCCCGGACTGTGAGATATCTATTCGGACCGTGGATCTGAAGAAGGTCTGGCAGTCCAAATCCGTCGGTCCAAATCTGCACATGTAAATACAAACTTTAAACCTGTGAACTCTCAGATTAGACGGACGGATCTGATGCGACAGTCCAAGGTGATCATATAATATTATGCACCGACGGATATGGACTGTTCAATCTGTTCATATCTGAAAGAAAAAGTCTATAGACAGATCTGGACCGTCAGACTAGGACTGGCAGATTTCGACTGTCGGATCTGATCAGTTTCTTAATTCGTTACACAAAAATAGACTCTCGGATCGCCATTCCAGTCCATCCGTCGGATTGGACTGGCAGTCCGGATCCTTCAATTTATCCGTACGTGTGAAAGGCCCTAATGAGTTATTTGGGCAAATGATGATATAATTATGTACTTATTAGGTAACTCGTAATACTGTGTACTGTCCTACTAAAGTTTGTGATATAATAATACCGATAAAGTTAGCATATTTTTGTGTTAATCACGATTAAGAGTGTTATCACAATTACTCAAACTCGCTCTTCTAAATTTTTCCTGCACTTGGGACTTTCCGGATCACAAGTCGGCCTTATCGATCAAGCTACTGAGGTCAGCCGTGTATAATTGTGTATTTTTGTTTACCTACAGACCTACACGTACATAAATAACCACACATAATTCAATACAGACATGCTGACTTTTCGAACACCCATGAACTACAAACACGTGTTTTATTTAACAAGTTTTTATTTATTTATTTAAATTTTCATATAGTATATTTCCTATATACATTTGTCTATTTATAAAATACTACTTCCAATTCTTAAGAACGAGGCACTGTGCCCATTACAGCTGCCGCATTTTCTCTTTGGATAATACACGTGTTTTAGTAATTTTAGTTAAAAATAATAATTTCCTTATTATAGGGAAAGTAAAAAGCCACGTTCCCGAATAAGCAACTTTTCAAAGCAAGTAAGCAGAAATGATATAAAACACATTGTTATGAGCGCATTAACTTTCACCCCCCTCCCCCTCCCCCTTCACATAATAATAGTAATAATAATAATAAATACCAGAGGCCTCGTGACCACACTCATATTTCTCTTAGAAAGTAACAAGGGGGGGACAGATCTAGGTCACACCCAACACCCCCCCTCTTTCCTAATCCATCGAATTATTATACAGGGTGCGGCGCGGTAATGTCCCATTTTGAATCGCCCAGTGTGAAGCCGCACTTCTAATTAGACAAATTCGAACAAAGTTAGAAGATGCACAAACTACTAATTTTTTCGATTCAATTTAGCTCAGTTGTCAAAATGATTTTATCAAAGCAACAGAAAGCTTATTGCGTGGAGAGTTATTTTTCGAAAAATAAGTGTATCGTAGCAGTGCAGCGGGAGTTTGACATTGCACACCAAACTGTAACGCGATCTGCATGGAGGGAGTTTTCATGAAGTTCCCTAGGGTTGTTGTCACTCCAATAACGCATATTTTGTTTATTAACACAGCCTGTGTCAACCCCCAAAACGTTGAACGAGTACGTGAGGCGATATTGCGGTCACCTAGGCGCTCAGCTCGCAAGCATGCTGCTGCTCTTGGCTTATCAGACCTTTCATTGCGGAGGATACTTCATAAAGAATTGCATTTTCATCCCTACAAAATGGTAGTGGTGCAGGAATTGTTCGAGCGAGACTTTATTCAACGACAAAATGCATGTGAAACCCTGATTGACTCCTTACTTCCAGATGCGATAGTTTTCTTCAGTGATGAAGCCCATTTTCACATTTCAGGCTGTCTTAATAAACTAAAAATGCCTTATTGGAGTGACAACAACCCTAGGGAACTTCATGAAAACCCCCTCCATGCAGATCGAGTTACAGTTTGGTGTGCAATGTCAAACTCCCGCTGCACTGCTACGATACACTTATTTTTCGAAAAATAACTCTCCACGCAATAAGCTTTCTGTTGCTTTGATAAAATCATTTTGACAATAGAGCTAAATAGAATCGAAAAAATTAGTAGTTTGTGCATCTTCTAACTTTGTTCGAATTTGTCTAATTAGAAGTGCGGCTTCACACTGGGCGATTCAAAATGGGACATTACCGCGCCGCACCCTGTATTATATACGGACAAAATATACATACCCATACCTACAAATAAAAGGTTAAAAAAAAGGTAACACAAACAAAAAAGAAAGGGACAAAAAATATCGTAGATACGTACCTGTTCGCTCTAGTGAATTTTAGTAGATTAAATTAATGGGACCAACCCGAGAACCCTGAGGTATACCTTTTCCCTGAACCTATTTAGATAATAGTTATCTTATTTTTGAAAACAAACAGGGTAAAAAAATATTTACTTACACACACACTGTTTATTTTTCTTTTGATTCATTATTAAAAAATATAATATAATTACCTATACTCATTTTTTCTACACTGCTAAAAGTGTTACCTACGTCAATAAATGAGAACGAAATCTCCTCAATAAGTTAAAGATTATTAATTCATTGAAAAAAATTATCAAGGAAAAGAATGTAGATAATAAATGTTCTAACTAAAGGACGGGGATTATTGTCTGAGCACTCTCTTCCACTCAACCCTTATGTGGAATAGAAACATTGAATTTAGGTTAGGTATAAGAAAAAGGACAATTGCCCATGATCTTATACAAAAATGACTTTCACTTTCTCTTCCTCCTCCTCCTCCTCTCTCTCTCTCCTCTCTCTCTCTCTCTCTCTCTCTCTCTCTCTCATATGTTTCACACTCTCTTTCTTTCTCCACCCTATTCTTTCTATCTTCGTCTCTTTTCTTGTACTCTATCTCACACTTACATTTTCAAACTCTCTACTTCTCTCTCTCTTTCACTATTCCCGACTTTCTCCCTCTCGCTTCAATCTCTTATCAATGGTCAGCAATCTCCACTTTCGTACATTTTCCCTTTCTCCTGTCCCTCTCTCTCTCTCTCTCTCTCCCCTCTCTCTCCATCCCTTGTATTTCCTACTTTGTCTCTCTCTCTTTCTAGCTCCTTTCTTCCCCTACTCTCTCTCTCTCTTTGCCTCACATGTTCTATATCTTATCAATGCTCGGAAATCTACCCTTTCATATTTTTTCTCCTATTTCTATCTTCCTCTCTCTCTCTCTCTCTCTCTCTCTCCTCTCTCAATGTTATTTTATAACACGCGAGTTTCTGACTATTTACCCTCTCTGTCTTTCTCCATGTTCCCTTTTTCTCTCTCTCTCCCTCCTTCCTTGATTTATTCTACTTAAATTTGGTGTGTCAAATAGAGACAGAGAGAGAGAGAGAGAGAGAAATAGAGAATGGGCAGGGCAAGAATATAGGTTAAGTTTATTAATTCTCGATTTTCTTTTAAAAGACTCCACTGTGTTTTTACCTGCTTTTGATTCGAATTTTAAATTTATTCCTCGAATTTGAAATGTTTACAAACGTTTATTTATAGCCAGCGTCGATGGCACTTTGGACACACGAGTAATTAATGCCCTAGTCGGTAATCCAGGTAGCGTAGGGATTCGTTGCGCGTTGGTTCGAATCCCACCCAGTGCATGAATTTTTCCTCATTAATTTGATTTTGCGACCACATAATAATAAGACTCTGTAAGTTAGGTGGTAGAAAACGCTTTGAGTATTAACCTCGCCTGGTGGTTACCTTCCATTATTATAAAGAGTGTTATTATTTTTTTTTTTTTTTTCTGTGAGGATAGGAAAATCTTCTAAAGACACCCAGCCACCTCACTCCCTGGGGTGTGGGATTTTTACCCACTAAAAACCTATCCTCCGAAGACGTAGGAGATCCCGGAACCGTGTGATACATTACTTCGGGATCTCTACGCTTTGGGCTCTCAGCTATTTTGGGCCCTAAACCTATCTCCATCCTTCATTTTCACTCTTACTATTTCTCTGACCATTTTCTCTACGCAATTCCAATTTTCTTTACTCTCAAGCATCTCCGAAATTATGTTTCCTTTTTCTACTCTTTTCTCTAAATAATTCTCACACTCTATCCTGACTTGGGCAAACCTAGGGCAAACAAAAATTGAGTGCTCAGGGCTGTCCTCTTGCTCACAATAATCACACTTATTCACTCTACACTTTCTCATTCTTAGGAGGTAGTTCTTGAAAACCCCGTGACCGCTTAGAAATTGGCACAACTCATACGTCACATTTCCATGCTTCCTATTCGCCCACCTTTTGATATCTGGTATAAGTTCCTTTGTCCATTGTCCTTTGTTTCTCTCCTGTTCCCAGTTTTCTTGCCACTTTTGAAATAATCCCTCTTCTATCTCCAAAACTCTACTTCTCCTCACTTCTCTATCGCTCGTTTCTTTGTACAAGTGGAAAGTTTGAACTTTTTGGTCAACCATTAGCTCGATTGGTAAAGTTCCACTTAGCACCTGGAGCGCCCGTGTGGATACGGTCCTGTAGGATCTACACATCCTTATCATCACTTTTCTCTGTACTCTTTCCATCAGATTTATGTACTTATTCCACCTAAGCACCGATCCCCACACAGGCGCACCATAGAGCAAAGTTGAATAAACAACCGAAGCTAAGATCTTCCTCTTATCGTTTTCAGGTCCACTGATGTTGGGCATGAGTCGACTAAGGCTTAAGATAATTTTCTCTGCTTTCTCACTTGCTTTCTTGATTTGCACTACCATTCTCACATTTCTATAAAGAGTGTTATTATTATTATATTCTTCCTTTTCCTTCAACATTTTCCTTGAGTACTTTTTCTCCTTGATATTTTCTCCGTGAATGGCTCCCCAAGCTTCAAATTTCTTTAAATTGGATTCTGGAGGTAAATCCGGGTGGCGGGAAGCAGGATATATTGCGAAGAGTGAAGCCAGGTGTTAGGTAATGAAGGTATCATCCCTATTTGTGAGTTCTTTCCATGGAGAAATAAGAAATGGAGAACTTACAATGCGTCAGAGCTGTCACCTGAAATCGGCCATCTTTGTTAGTTTTAATACAAAGGAAACCACAACAATAACAAATTAATTTTACATGATAATACTCTTTAGTGAAAGGTGACCACCCGGCGAGGTTAATGCTCAAAGTATTTTCTACCACTAAACCCTCAGAGTTTTATTTTTATGTGGTTACAAACTCAAATTAACGAGGAAAAATTCACGCACTGGGTGGGATTCGAACCAACGGATCCCTACGCTACCTGGATTACCAGACTAGCGCGTTAACCACTTGACTACCAATGCACTGTAATTTTTCTTCTTACATGCTTTTGACGGTAATAACGGTAGCCATATTGGATAGTTTGTTAGGGCACAGATTATTGACTGCTGGAGTAAAGGGACTTTTTCAGCCTTACCTCGGCAGTATAAACAAGGTAGGTATATTCTATTCTATTCTATTATTGTCAAATAAAGATTCTTATTATTATTATCTCATGGTAGCGGGTCAAATATGATATCTGATATAATATATTAGGTACATCACATTTCATATAAGTGGACCAAAATATGTAATAGCTTTGTTAGAACATTACTAAACTTAAATAGAAATCTGAGGGTCTGTTAGATATTTTTATGTCTTTTGGTCCACTTGGATGGATTTAATAACATTTTACATTGGAGGGTGGGGTTGACCCTTCTCATGAAACCAATAATATTTTCTTGTGTGTTTGGGAGTCTCCAAGTGTTATTTCAGCCCTTGTAAATTGAATTGGGGAAAGTTTTGCTCAATTTTATGTTTCCCCCAACTCTGAGATAACCCTTTCTATTTTCTCTCTTTCTTTTTTTTTATCTTTTTCTATCTTCTCTCTCTTTCTTTCTCTTTTATGTCTTCTCTCCCTCTTTCTATCTTCTCTCTTTCTTTCTTTTTTATCTCTTTCTATCTTCTCTCTTTCTTTCTCTATTATCTCTTTCTATCCTCTCTCTCTTTCTTTCTCTTTTATGTCTTCTCTCCCTCTTCTATCTTCTCTCTTTCTTTCTCTCTTACTATCTTTATCGCTTTTTCTCTCTTCTAGTTCGACTTTACCTCCTCTCTCTATCTTTAATATTTTCCTTCCTTCTATTACTATCCCGTCTCTTTCTATCTTATCTCCCTCTCATATATTTTATTTTCCTTCCTTTTATTATTATTTTACAAAATTTTACCGAACTTGGGATTTGAACCACTGACCTCCATTTTACAAGTCCGCCGACCGTGTCGTATCGAGGTATTGTTGTCGTAGATATAAAAAGCGTTTCGGTGTTTGAAAACCAAGCTACCAAGCTGAATATAAATTTAAAAAGGGTTATCATATTTGTGTTACTCACTTTTGTGATATCACAACTACTCAAACTCGTTTTACTAAATCTACGCTGAACGCTGAAACCAGGACTTGAAACATCGACCTCCAGGTTACAAGTCCGCCGGCTTATTGATCAAGCTACTGAGTTCGTCCATATAAAAAGCTTTTCGGTGTTTGGAAACCAAGCTGAATCTCACCAAAGTGTGAAATTGGGTTTGGAGGTGAGCGTAAACTTTTCTCGGTGTGTTTGGGAAAGGGTCTGATGGTTGGTGGAGGTGTGGGGTTGAAAAAGTTGATAATTAAGAAATAGGAGGCTCTCCTGGGAAAACTAGAGGGCGCAGAGAAAAATAGAGAGAGGGAGAGAGAAAGAGAGAAAAAAAGAAAGAGAGAGAAAAGAAAGACAGGGGGAGGGAGAAAAAATTAGAGAAAGAAAAAGAGAGAGAGCGAAAAAAAGAGAGAGAGAGAGAGAGCAAGAAAAAAAAAGAAAGACCTCGAGATAGACGACAGAAAAAACTGATAAAAAAAGAAAAGGAGAGAGAGAGAGAGGCTTTAAGCCTAAAAAGTTCAAGCCTGAAAGATAGAGTCTGCAGAGAAAAAATAAACTTTGTCATTGAATAAGAAGAAACAACTTTAAAATTACTTACCTTTGCTCTCTCTCTCTCTCTCACTCTCCCATGTATTTCTCTTATCTCTATTTTCTATCTCTTCCTCATACTTATATTTCTTTATTTAGATATATTTCCTTTCTGGCTTTCTCTCTCTCTCTCTCCTCTATCCTACTTTCTTATCTTCTTTCCTCTTTTCTCTTACTTATCTTTCTTTCTGTTCACCTATTTCCTATCTTCTCTCTTCTCTATTTCAAGATCTTCAATTATTCTTTGTTGTTGGAAATTCCGCATCCCCTCATTCTTTTGTAAACTTGACTCTTCCCTTCTCTCTTTCTCTTCTCTCTATTTATCTTCTCTCTCTCTCCTCTTTTTCTTATCTCTATTTTCCTATCTCTTTCTCATACTTATATTTCTTTATTTATATCTATTTCCTTTCTAGTCTTCTCTCTCTCTCTCTTTCTCTCCCTCTATTCTCTTATCTCTACATTCTAATCTCTTTCTCATACTATATTTATTTATTGATATCTATTTCCTTCTATCTTCTCTCTCTCTCTTTCTTTCGCCTCATTTCTCTTATGTCTACATTCTATCTCTTTCTCATACTTATATATCTTATTTATATCTATTTCCTTTCTCTTCTTCTCTCGCCTAATCTCTTCTCTACTAATTCTTTATTATATCTTTATCTTCCCTCTCCCTTCTCCTCCTCTCTACCTTAATTCTTACACTCTAATCTCTTCTCTCTCTCCTCACCCTTCCCTCCTACCCTCTTCCATCTCCCCTCTCTATCACCCTTGCTACTATTTCATACAACTTTTCTCCCAGTTTCTTCTCCTCTCCTTTTTTCCCAATCTATTTAATCTCTTGCTCTCCCTTCTTCTCTTTCCTCATACTTATATATCTATTTATACTCCCTATTTTCCTTTCTCTTCTCTTTCCTCCTCTCCGCCCTAATCCTCTTCTCTCATACTTATTTTTCTTTTATTTTTATCTATTATCCTTCCCTTCTCCCCTTCCTTCCCTCTCCTCCTCTCCACCCTTAATTCTTAACACTCTAATCTCTTCTCTCTCTCTCCTCTCTCCTCTCTCCTCCCACCTCTTCCATCTCCCCTCTCTCATCACCAACCTTGCTACAAATGAGAGATTTGCCAGAACAAACTTTTCTCCCAACAGTTTAAAAAGCTTGAAATTCCGAGAGGTTCGTACGAAACTTGTGTTTCACAAAGATTGAGTGTGTGTATAAAGTTTCTTGCTAACTCTCCTGTTTGTTGTAGCTCAAAGGTCCGAGGTCTTTCAAGATGGAGGATTTATACGCTGGGAAATTACAAATTGGCTGCCGAAAAAAACATGCCTGCAAGTATTGAGGAATAGCATTGTTAAGTAGAATGTAGCATTATATTATTTTTTTATATAGTTATTTTGAAATGAAATTTAATATTACGTAATAGTATTATTTTTTTATATATTAGTAACTATTTACAGGATTTGTAATAATTTGTTTCTAATAAAGATTGATATAATAATAATAATGTACTGTACGTTTTACTAGCGACTTATCCGTTATGGACCTAAACGGCTAGCGAATTTAACAACCGATTGAGATATTAGAGGGGATTACCCCTTTGCTATAATCATAACCATCTACCCACATTAACTCACCAGCTGGTGGGGCCAGAAATGGACTTACGTGTTGGAGAATTTTCTAGAAAATTCTGCCCCCAACCGGGAATGGAACCCACTTCTACAGCAGTAGTCACAACTGTTACACCACGAACTGACTATCTATAATTTAATAAGTTTGAAGTCACCGTGGCAGAGTGAGTTACGCTCGGGCATTCCATGCGTGTGATCTGGGTTGATCTCAGCGGGCATGATTTTTTCTGCACTTAACTTGGATGTTCGGGGACCCACTCAAACCTCGTGAGGACAAATAAGTAGCTGCTTCGATGTGAAACCAGCGACCAGTGCGGAATTTAGGAAAAAAATAGTACAGATATTGTAATTTAGTGGTAAAGTATAATATGATTCTGCGCTACCCTTAAACGTGACGTAATAACCAAGAAACATTATATTATTATTAGGTATTAATATTATTAGAACTTGAAGAGATTTATGTAACTTTAGAGAGATATCATGAGGAGATAGGAGGAATGAAGTATAACTTCCACAGAATGCAGCTCTTCAAGTTCCATATCTAGCCTTCCAACTTCTAACTTGATTAATTGCCATTATTATTATTGTCGAAATCAGTGCTGAGATAACAGTCACTGTCAAACTATTGATGGGGACAAAAGTCACCATCAAGTCCTAACCTTACTGAAGCTGCTTAGCTTCATTATTTTACAAAATTTAGTTTTATAGTGCTTAGAAGCGAAATGTTTAATACACTAGTTTACCGATCAGCAGCTTGATGGTTAACGCGAAATTGTACCTGGAGGTCGTGGTCGAATCCCGTTTCAGCGTGGATTTAGTAAGCAGTTTGAGTAGTTGTATATCATGAAATTGAATTGAATTAATAATTTATTTATTTGAATATATAGGTACATTTAACAAGGTTTTTACCTCTATTACTAGATTGATCAACACAAATATGAATACACCAGTTATCATCCAATCAATGTTCAACGTCCCAGCGTGGTCAGGCCAGGGTTAATGGATTGATCACCGTTATGATTTCGAAGCCATCCGTGGTTTCACGTTCTGCTGGCAATTCCCGGCCACACTCAGGCTGGGTGAGGTTTATTTTTAGAATCTGATGGGTTGGGTGCTATGCGAAACTAGGAATAGTGGTAAAACCGCCGTCATGATAAAAATTATGACCGTCTACTAACTGATCTGGTTGAAGTTGCTAGTATCAACTAATCTAGTACCGTCAACTTATCTAGTTGAAGTTCCTAGTATCAACTTATCTAGTTGAAGTTGCTAGTATCAACTAATATAGTACCATAAACTTATCTAGTTGAAGTTGCTAGTATCAACTAATATAGTACCATAAACTTATCTAGTTGAAGTTCCTAGTATCAACTTATCTAGTACCATCAGTTTATCTAGTTGAAGTTGCTAGTATCAACTAATATAGTACCATAAACTTATCTAGTTGAAGTTTCTAGTATCAACTTATCTAGTACCAACAACTTATCTAGTTGAAGTTCCTAGTATCAACTTATCTAGTACCATCAACTTATCTAGTTGAAGTTGCTAGTATCAACTAATATAGTACCATAAACTTATCTAGTTGAAATTCCTAGTATCAACTTATTTAGTACCAACAACTTATCTAGTTGAAGTTCCTAGTATCAACTAATATAGTACCATCAACTTATCTAGTTGAAGTTGACATTAAACCCAAATAAACTCAACCTACTCCTCTATCCGTAACTGAAAACGCAATTACATCACCTAACTTGAGATTGAATCTTTCTCTCCTCCTCTTCCTCCTCCTCCTTTTTCTTCTCTTCCTCCTCCTCCTCATACTCTTCCTCCTCCTTCCACTCCTCTCTCTCTCTATCCCTCGTCAGCTAATTATCTATCTCCAACTCTCTCTTATGTGTTCCTTCCTTTTCCTTTTCCTATACACTATCTTTATCTTCCTCTCACTTCTCTCTCTCTCTTTCTGTCTCCCTCTCTCTCCTTCTCCCTCAATCCCTTTCTTTTTCTCTCTTTCTATCTCCCTCTCGCTTACTCTCAATCTCTCTCTTTCTCTCTCTCTCTTTCTCTCTCTCTCTCTCTCTCTCGCCTCAATCTCTCTCTCTCTCTCTCTCCCTCAATCTCTCTCTCTCTCTCCCTCAATCTCTCACTCTCACTCCCTCTCTATCTCCATCTCTGTCTTCCTCTCTATCTTCTTCTCTGTCTCTCACTCACTAACTTCCTCTCGATCTTCTACTCTTTATCTCTCTCTAATGTCTTCCTTCCCTTTCCTATCAGTATCTTCATTTCTCTCTCTGTACTGTCAGTATCCTTTGCTTTACGAAACCTTTATCTTTTAACCATTTCCTGTACCTCATTCTCTCTCTCTTTCACCTTAATTATTTCCTTCTCCCCCTTTCTCTTTTTTTGTACTTCTCACTTCTACCTCATTCTCTCTCTCTTTCTCTTTTTCTTTGTACTTCTCACTTCCACCTTAGTCTGTGTCTCTCTTTTTTCCTCTCATTTCTCCAATCTCTATCTGTCCTTACCACATTATCTCTCTCTTTCTTTTTTTCTTCTCTTCAGTACCAGTGTCTTCTTCTCTCTCTTTCTCAACTTGTGTATTTTTCTTTATCTCGTTCTCTCTTTCTCTCTGCTCCCCTTTCTCCCTGTCTCTTTCTCTTTCCAGCATATCAAATATTGTATCTCTCTCTCGCCCTCTTCTTACCTCTTTTATCTCTCTCCCTCCACCTTCTCTTTATGTATTCTATTTATGTATTTCTGCCTGTTTGACTATATTATGAAGAACAGTAGATACTCCAGTAGTAAATCGAATTTTGATTTGTTTCTAACCCACACCCTATGCAATAGTCTCTCTCTCTCTCTACTTCTCTCTCTCTCTCTCTCTCTCTCTCTCTCTCTCCTTCTCTCTCCCACCTTCTCTACCTCTCTTACACGAGATATTATATTGATATACCGACCTCAATAGCTTGATCGATAAGGCTTGTAACCTAAAGGTCGGTGGTTCCATTCCCGGTTTCAGCGTAGATTTAGTAAAGCGAGTTTGAGTACTTGTGATATCACGAAAGTGATTAACACAAATATGATAACTTTTTTTTTAAATTGATTATATTGATTTAATATACTTTATGAGTGATGCAGTGGTTAGAGCTATGGTATGTGTCTCTGGGCAGGCAGACTATCATGAGATCGGATCTTTGTACTTTCGATGTTCCGGGTCCATTCATACCTCATGAGGACAAGTGAGTAGCTGCTTTGATGTGAGGAGCGACCAGTGGCGGAATCACAGGCAGAAGAATATTCATATTAAGGCATAAAATATACGGAAAAGTCCTATAATTCTACGCGACTCAAAGAAACACACTCAAAGAAGATGATATTACGGTTAAATATGTAGAATTATTTACGAATATCGGTATCATCTTGATCGATAAGGCGGCGGACTTGTAATCCGGAGGTCGGTGGTTCAAGTTCATATAGCTTCGAAAAAAAAATTGTAAAGCGAGTTCGAGTAGCTGTGATATCGTGATTGTTATTAACCTATATACCACAACTTACCATTATTTATTTTACCATCACAACCATTGAAATAATAAAATACTTAATACGTAGGTATGTATAATTGTATATATTGTATATGTATAACTGTATACCGTTAGAACAAAAGCAATAGGTTAAATTCATTGTTTTCATCATATTCCCGAATATGCAAACGAAAATTATTCCTCCGCATTCTAAAATTTTTGCGTTACAATAATATTGTTTTTGCAAAATGGTATTAATTTTCACATTGTATACAAAGTGGAGATCAAATGCCAGAAAATGACAGAAAAATGCTAAATGCCAGAAAAGTCAAGTACTCTATCTCTCTCTTTGAAGTACATTAATTTAATAGGTACTCTATTTGTTTATTTTGAGTACATCAAGTAATCTATCTCTATCTTTCTCTCTCACTATCGGTCAATCTCTATTTCCAATACATCTAATACTCTATTTCTCTCTCTGTCGTTCTATCTCTCTTTGCAGTACATCTAATACTCTATCTCCTCTCTCTCTTTCTCTCCAATACATCTTATAGTCGATCTCCCTCTCTCTCTCTCTTTTCAGTACATCAAGTTCACTATCTTTCTCTCTGTCTCTTTCCGGTACATCTAATAATCTATACCTCTCTCTATCTTTCCAGTACATCTAATACTCTATCACTCTCTCTATCTTTCCAGTACATCTAATACTCTATCCCTCTCTCTCTTTCACTCTCTCTCTTTCTGTCCTCTCTCTTTCCAGTACATCTAATACTCTCTCTCTCTCCCTCTTTCCAGTACATCAAGTACTCTATCTCTCTCTCTGTCCTTCTTTTCAGTACATCTAATACTCTACATCTCTTTCTCTCTCTCTGTCTTTTCCTCTTTCCGGTACATCTAATCCTCTATTTCTCTCTCTCTCTTCATTAATTTCAAAAGGTGTGAAAACTTCTGCCTCGTACCTATTTTTTTTTATCTAACATTTTTTTTTATTCATTAAAAATCAGCACTGGAAAAACACACCGCATCAGCAGTGAAAAAAAAAAACTAAATGTTCAATCTCAGTAAATATTGTGACAGAGAGAGCGAGAATGAGAGAGAGGGACAGAGAGGAAGAGAGAGAGGGAGAAAGAAAGAGAGAGGGCGATAGAGAAAGAGAAGGAAAAAGAGAAAGAGAGAGAGAGAGAGAGAGAGAAAAAAAAGAAAGAGAGTGAGAGAGAAAGAGGGAGAGAGAGAACGAGAGAAAGAGTGTGAGAGAGAAAGAGATGGGGGGAGAGAAAGAGATAGAGAAAGAAAGAAAAAAAAAAAAAAATAGAAAGAGAGGGTGAAAATATGGGAAGGAATGGTAAATATGGGTCAAAAAGAGTGCGAGAGATAGAGAGAGAGAGAGTGAGAGAAAGAGAAGGAGAGAAAAAGAAAAAGGGAAAGAGAATGAGATAGAGACTTGGAAAGGAATGGTAAAGATGGGTCGAAAAAAGTGGGAGGGATAGAAAGAGGGAGAGAGAGAGAGAAAGAGAGATAGAGAAAGAAAGAGAGAGTTGAAGAGAAACTTGTCATAGTGCCAATAATATCTGTAGTAGGTACCTATGATTGAATTTGTGAACTTCGGTCAGGTAAAGGTAAAGGGAACTCATGGTCGAAGAGAAAATCCTCCTGATTGTCAATGTGGAGTTCAACTCACAGTCTTCTTACAAAACTTTTTTTTTAAAAAAAAGACCTACGTATTAAAAAAAGCTAAATGCTTTTTCCCTCATTTTTATTCTGGACTGTGTTTCACCATATCATTCTCGGTATGTCATCTTGGTATGTCCTGTTCTTGCCCCTATTCGAGCATCCCTATCTACCCCTCCTTCTCTTGAGGATGATAAAAACGGAATAGATTCTTTGATGCTATACCTTAAGAGAACCTTGGAAACGGTGCGAATGACCACTGATGTCAAAGGACCTATTTAAAAGAAGCTAAAGGGTTTTTCCCTCATTTTTAATTCTGGACTGTGTTCCGCCATATCATTCTACAAGTAAGTATTGTTCTTGGCCCAACCCAGGCTGGGTGAGGTTAATATGGGTAGCTGTTTGTTTATTTTTGATTTTAAGTTGTCACTGTAAAAAACACATTTCTACAACGGTACGTAAATGTCTCGCCAGGTTGGGTTTAATCAATAAAAATCTGTGCTCAGATCTTTTTCATCATCTGGTTTCATGTTTTCAAAATGAAAATTCTTATTGCTAGAGGTACTGACTTAAAAAAAAATATTATCCAACCTCAGAAAATCTATCGGAATCCATTTCTCTGAATGTATACCTTTCACAAGGTACAATTTCGTTGATTTTTGCCCAACTTTTGCCCAAAATTCAATTTTGGAAAATCAGATGATTTATATTTTAAATTGTGTATCCACGAATTCAATGAGTAGATTTATATCAAATCTTCTTTGTTTTATTTTTTTTTCTTTGTGAACCAGCAATAATGGAACCAATTTTATTTGTACATGACAATTTTTAAAGCATGCAATGGACTAATCAGTTAATTTCTCCATTAGTCTTAAAGAATCTCTAGTTTATTTGTTTGTTTCTGTGTCCATGATGGTTGTGTCATAGTGGTGGAAGGATTGATGGGGCATTAACCCCTATGGACGTCCAGAAGCAGTTTTCTGGGCTCCTTCCATGTCCGGTGTGTAATGTAATGTTGTTTATTTATTCACTAGTAGTCACTGTGGCAGAGCGAGTTAGCGCGCTAGGCATTGCACACATGGTGACCTGGGTTCGATTCCCAGCGGGGGAGGATTTTTCTGCTCTGTACTTGGATGTTCGGGGTCCACTCATACCTCGTGAGGAAAAATGAGTAGCTGCTTTAATGTGAAGCAGCGACCGGTGGCAGAATCTTAGGCAAAAAAATAATACAAGATATTTGAAATTAAAGTGGTAAAGTCCTATGATTCTGCGCTACCCACTAAAATTGTGACATAATAACACAAAGAAAAAGCATTATTTATTCACTAGTTAACATATTTCTTAAAATTTAGAAAATCTCTAGTTAACACTCCGATTAGCCTTTTTCTTTGCAACAGCAGGTATGATGTTGATGATACTGCTCACTCTAATAATAATGGTAAAGAAGTCAGGTATTAAAATTTGAGTCCTATTCAAGCACATTTAAAAGGTGAGTAACATGTCGAGATAATAGTAAGCTTTTTCATTCCCTCAACTTCAACTTTCAAGTGGCTTAAAATTTCAAGATATTTTGCTCTTTTCACATTTCGTTTTTAATCTCCTTCTTCCCCTTCTCGCTTTCTGCTAGGGAGAAAGCCACAGTTTCTTTTTCTCTACCACTCTCTCCTTCTCTCTTTAATTCATTAGATAGGCTTTTCCTTCCCATCTGTGAGGTGCGGTCAAATCTGTCAAATTGAGTCAATAGACCTTTTTGACAGTAGTCCATCAAATTGAGTCAATAGATCTTTTTGACAGTAGTCCATCAAATTGAGTCAATAGACCTTTTTGACAGTAGTCCATCTGCGGTCATGGGAAATGATTTTTTACTCTTACCGCAGATTTCTCCTGTCGTTTTAACTTTTTCTCTCTCTTTATCTCTCTCACTTTCTCTCTCTCTCTCTCTCTCTGTATTTATCACTCTGTCTTTCTCTCTCTCTCTCTCTGTCTCTTTCTCTCTCCCTGTGTCTCTCTTTCTCTGTCTCTCCTTCTCTCTCTCAGTGTCTCTTTCATTCTCTTTCTCTCTATCTCTCTCTGTATGTGTCACATTTTTCTGAATGATATTGTGTATTGTATTATTTGAATTTTTAGTATTTCTCTCTCTCAATGACTTTTGTATGTTCCCTTTTATTAGTTTCTGCTGTATTTGTATCAAGCTTTCTTTCTATATCCCCTCTATCGGTCTCTCTTGTTTCCTTCTTTTTCCCCGCTTTCTGTCTTCTCTCCATACTTTTTTCTTTCTCTTATAGTCTTTTCTATTGTGGACTTCTCGCAATATTTCCCATTTTCACTCTCCATTTCTCTCCCGCTTTCTTTTTTCTGTGATACATATTTGTTCTTCATTGTTACTGGTGTCATTGTCTATAACTCGAGGGTGTTTTAAAGCCTCGTGTTCAAAAATAATCTCCTTTGCAATAATCTTCTCTATCCGTCTTCTTCCTCAATTGTTATACTTTTTTTTCAACATTTATACTCATTTTTATTAGGTTCTTCTTATTTATATTTCTCTTCAGTTACCAATCTTTCTAAAATTTATTATTAATATATTACGCTTTATTAGGTATAGACAAAATACAATATTTACAGTACAATACAATGAAATTACAAAGAAAAAAATATATAGATTCAACAAAGAAACAAAAACAAAAAAGAGAATAAAGCTAATGGATTACCTAAAACTTGTTGGGTCTCTCAGTAGCTGTTCGAAATATGTTTTTGAACTCATAATAAATTGGCGACATACATTTTTGTTGTATAAAAGAAACTTGTAATTTTGCAAGTAAAAATAATATAAGAAAAAAGTGCCAAAATTGGGGATCAAACTGGGTTCTATTGGAAAATAAACTTGTTGAAAGCGCTTCAAAGAAGAAATTGAACAATGTCTTTGAAAATTCAGTTATTTTCTTCGAGGAGTTAAGAAAACTTAGCAAAGCACAGGGTGAGAAAAAATCTCTATAGTTCGTCGGCAAATGCGACCACTCACGGGTAACTAGTAAAGGATGTCTCAAAGGCATTTGCTTATATGTTTTCTTGCAAAACTAGATTCCTACTCTTGTTGGATATTTTATTTTGTGAATCTTGAGCAGTCTCATATCAAAAAGTCGAAGTAGGTAAGGGGTAAGGCTATATTCAAACCTCCGGACAATATCACTCTGATGTCCGGTTTTTTACAAGGCAGCAATATTGAACCAATTCAGTTTAGCCCTTTTAATGATTAGCCTCTATTGCTATTGCCTTGTTTATCACTTAATTCGTCTCCTTTTATTTCGATGTTAATGTTTTTTTTAAATGTTTCACTTCTTTTTCTACTTTCTTAGTTTTTGTTTAGTTTTCATCTAGTCTATTTTTCTGTCATCCTAGCTTGACATGGCAATCACTCACAAAATAGTACATTATTTCTCTGTCTCTCTCTTGTCTTTCTCCTTGTCTCTGGCTCTCACTTTAGAATCTTATAGACAAATAGGTTAGACAGAAAATTTATTTATATATTATTTTATTCTTAATCTTTTTTCTCTTTCTACTTCTTCACCTGTATTGTATATTAATTTTAATTATCTGTGTTTTATATATGTCCATATTAATAAAGTGTTAAATAATAATAATAGGAACATGAATTATAATAGTAACTTATTTTCTGCACCACCCTCTTTTCCTTTTTTCGTTTCAAAAATTTTCAGCAATAATTTTGTTGCACATTTTTAGGGACGAAGTGTTTTTTTTAAAGAAAAATCTTGGTGTTAAAGCATAATCTATCATCGCATTTATCACTGTAGGAGATAGCTTACTCTTCTTCTGACGTTACGGTTGCGAATTCTCATCGGAATTATCCCTGTATTTTTTTATAAGAATTCGCACATACTCGTGCTTCGCTTGTTAGATAAAAGTATTATGAATAATGTCATTGTGATGTTGGATCCATTGTCTGTAACCTCGAATTCATAACCTTATATATTTATACATAATATATGTTTGAGAGAAAAAAAATATATAACTATGTACCTATCTATGTACAAACATGAACACCATTCTGCTGAATGGATTATTTATGTACATAAGTGCATTTTTCTTTTCCTTATTATTTATTGTGCAGGATCCTTCTTCTTCTATTCCTTGAATTTCTCATTTCCTTGAAAAAGAGAAAAGGAGAGATAGGGGGATACACATGCGCGGATATAGGGGGGGGGGGGCACGGGGGGCACGTGCCCCCCCAGATTTTTTCGATAAGTGGTGTTTCTCAAATTTCATTATACCTAATCTCGTTGAAAAAAAGATCTCAATGAGTTGGGGGGGCACGAGTCCCAAAATAATTTCCAATTCTAAGACTCATCCCGTAAAAAAAAAATCTGGTGTAAACATCACACGACTTTCCTTATCCCCCAAAAAGAAGTCGAAATCCGCCACTCGTGACTCAACGGTAACAGATAGTTAAAAATCAGTGCCAAATTCGTAATCAGCACCTCAAAATTATTGGATTTGATATGTCTCAACCCCCATCTAGGGTGAATAATAAAAAAGTTAGTCCAAGCGGGTCCCCCCAAAATACCGGTAAATTGGGCCCGGGTTCCAAAAAGTTCAAGATATCAAAAAATGATCAGAGTAAACCTCTATTATTTTTTTAATCCGAGAAAATGTTGGTCTTTACTTTTTTTGTATATTGAACCAATTCAAAGAAACGGCGGTTGCGGCCAATATTTGCGGCCCTGCGGCGCATCTTGCGGCGATTTCAACCAAAGTTGTCTGGTATATAAAATTAATTGCTACCAATTTCAAATCTCTAGCTCTTACCGTTCTCGAGATATCCTGTTACACACACACACACACACACAGACAGACGCACGGACCAATGGTTGAAAACAACTTTTTTAGTATCCTGAGGCTATGATTCGTCCAGAATGTAGGTCAGAAACTAGGTAGGCAATTTTCGACGAATACAATACTTTCCTTATTATAGATAAGGAAAGTAAAAATCTCAATGAGTTAGGGGCACGGGCTCCAAAATAATTCCCAATTCTAAGACTATCCCGTAAAAAAAAAAGATCTCAATGAGTTAGGGGGCACGGGCCCCAAAAAATTCCCAATTCTAGACTAATCCGTTAAAAAAAGATCTCAATGAGCTAGGGGCACGACCCAAAATAATTCCCAATTCTAAGACTAATCCGTAAAAAAAAGATCTCAATGAGTTAGGGGGGCACGGGCCCCAAAATAATTCCCAATTCTAAGACTAATATCCCGTAAAAAAAAATGATCTCAATGAGTTAGAGGGGCACGGGCCCCAAAATAATTCCCAATTCTAAGACCAATAAGAATAACCTAAATAATAAAGTTGTCAAATCCACCACAGATTGTCGAGAAACCTGAAATTTTAAAACCTATAGGTCCATTTGGATCAGGGAATATATCTCTAGGGTTCAGCTACACGGGGTAAGGACAAAAAATGGATGGGTGACATAAAAAAATCACATTTTTCGACCGAAATTATATTTTTTTTCTCAAAATTTGTCGTGACGGCGCCACGGCGGCGGCGTATCAACTCAATAAGAGAAAGTTTTAAACAAGGGTTCAAGTTTTCATTTGAGATATCAATCACCAAATTCTGATGAGCCGTTCTTGAGCTACGTTGAGTAAGAACATAAAATGGATATGTAAACAAAAAGTATTTACGTTTTTTGACCTGAATGACATATTTTCTCGAATTATGTCGTGACGAATAAATTGTTAACTCAAAGCGAGAATGTTTTTGCAAGGGTTGGAGTCTTCATTTGACATATTGATCGCGAAATTCTGATGAGCCATTCTTGAGCTCCAGTAAGGACAAGAAATGTATGGGTGACACGAAAAATATTGAAATTTGTGTGTGTGTGTGTGTGTGTGGGGGGGGGGTTGTGCGTTTGTGTGTGTGTATGTGTGTGGCTTGCGAAGCGGCGGGTGCGACCCGCTAGTTAGGTATATTGTGCGATTGTGCCCCCCCAGTACAAGAGGGCTATATCCGCGCATGGGGATACATAATTAGAGAGAGGAAGAGAGATGGACAATTCGAGAGAAGAGTGAAATAGTCAGAGGAAAGGAGAGAGAAAGAGAGTAAGAGGGAGATAAGAGTAAAAAGCCAGAGGAAAGGGGGGGGGATAGAGAGAGAGAGAAAGAAAGAGATAAGAGTAAAAAGCCAGAGGAAAGGAGGGAGAGAGAGAGAGAGAGAAAAAAAAAGATAGAGATAATAGTAAAAAAGCCAGAGGAAAGAGCGAAAGAAATAAAAAGAGAAGAGAGATATATTGAAAATAAAAAGAGAAAAAAAGAGAGAGGGAGAGAGGATGGGAGAAAAAGGTTTTTCATTATTTTGGTGTGTAATTAAAAGCTGAGTTAGTGAGGGGAGGGGAAGTTGGAGGGGGAGGAGGGAGGGGAAGTGGGAGAGGGAGGAGGGAGGGAATTTGAAAGTGCTTGTGTGAGCACTGTTCCATTGTCTCTATATTATTGTGCTTGCATGAAATGAATACAGGATCGGATGAAAGTTGATGCAGCCAGCAAAGAGTGCACATGAGATTGATGTGATACACAAACAAGGTCCTCAGTGGCTTGATCGATAAGGCAGCGGACATGTATTCTGGAGGTCGGTGATTCAAGTCCCGGTTTCAACGTAGATTAAGTAACAAGTTTGATTACTTGTGATATCATGAAAGTGATTAACACAAATATGATAACTTACATTACTTACTTACACAAGGTCTTATTTAAAGCGAACTCGCTTCCCAGCTTAAGTCGAAAATATCTCGTCACACGAGAAAGCCTCGAGTCGGGAGGGCAGTCCTTAGCTGCGGCCATGCCTCTGATAACTTTTTCGAGTAGAGTGATCGGTTTCGTCTGTAGAAGCATTTTACTGCGGAACCTTTGACTCTCACACGAAACGTCCATCCCATTAAAATCAGAATTTCCTATTCACCATCATAAGGTGGCGTGATCGTGAACGATGGTAGCCAGGGAGTAGAGGAATGACTCTGCACTTCTACCACTGTCTTTACAAGGAGGCGAATAATTACCAAGGGCCCCCAGAACCAAACCAATGCTGGTCTACTCCCTGTTTATAGTCCCCCAGCCAGACAGCTGGTCTACTCCCTGTTTATAGCCCCCCAGCCAGACTGCTGGCCTACTCCCTGTTTATAGCCCCCCAGCCAGACTGCTGGCCTACTCCCTGTTTATAGTCCCCCAGCTAGACTGTTGGTCTACTCGCTGTTTATAGTCCCCCAGCCAGACTGTTAACAACTAGAAATTCTTAGAAACATCTAGAAATTCCTGAAGAATTAAAAATTCAATTCAGGAACATCTGGAACAACCAGAAAATCCTAGGAACTTCGCGATGTTTCTGGAGAGCTCAGGAACTTCTAGAAGTTCCTAGGAACTTCGCCATGTTCCTGAAATGGGGAAGTTCTTGCAACATATACATTGGGTTCGATTCCCAGCGGAGCAGGAATTTTTCTGCTCTGTACTTGGATGTTTGGGGTGCACTCATACCTCGTGAGGAAAAATGAGTAGTTACTTGTATGAGTAACGACCATTGGCGGCATTACCAGAGTAAAAAGAAATGAATATAATAGAATAATTCGAAATGTAAAGGAGGCTCTTAGTAATGCTGCGCTACCCACAAAAATTGTGAAGAGGCCTTGTGCTTCACCACAAATAGAATAAAATCATACATACATTGGTTGAACAACATTATTTTCTAATACTTTGTTGCGTCCTGTAATATCCAAATCGGTACAATCTATTCATTACGGGGCCATGTATAAATATCAGAATGGCCATATTACCACTGTACCAGTCTCTATTCGTTTATTTCAAATGTTCCAGTGGTGGCTTTTGGACATAGTAGGATGGACACTGAAAATAGGAAACTAAAAAAGGTTAAATTTTTTATTATATTTGTGTTAATCACTTTCGTGATATCACAACTATTCAAACTCGCTTTACTAAATCTACGCTGAAACCGGGACTTGAACCACCGATCTCCAGGTTTCAAGTCCGCCGCCTTATCGATCAAGATACGGGAGGTCAGTTAAAAATAGGAAACTATGTACAGTGTATAATTAGATTTAATCTATGTTTTTTTTTGGGGCCAAAAACTTTTCGACATTGTTTTCTGAATATTGTTGTGTTGACAGAAGCCAAAATAAATTACAACTTGTAGCAACAGTTACTAATATTATAAAATAATATTGACTAATTTGAAATATTTATTTATATAAGAGCAAACCCCCTGAAGTAATTTGTAGTTCCAAGGGACTAAATTTGCTGAAAATAAAAAGATATGGTTTCCGAAATTTTCAGCACGAAAACCGCTACTGAAATCCACTCAGCGGGAAATGTATTTCTGTTTTTCACCAAAACTTTTCCGCAGTGAGGTGATTGGTGAAAATTAAAAAGAGAAAGAGACGCATTTTAAAAAGAGAAAAAGACACATTTTCAATAGAGACAGAAGGACATAGCAAAAAGAGCCTTTGTGACTGAACTTCTATTCAGGCTCCAATCAGGATGAAAACAAATAGCATTAAACTTTTAGATAAATCCCCATCGTTCTAGAGAGCACTCTCACTCTCCTAATACCCAAATCTCCCTTTCAACCGTCACACAACTTACTCTGATTGGTTATTGCGTTCAAATAATCCAATCAGAGTGCGTTGTGTGACTGTTGAAATGGAGATTCGAGGATTATGAGAATGAGAGTGCTGTGCAGAGCGAGAGCTTTCTGTCTCTCTTCTAAATGAAGTTACATTAGTTTTTCAATGTTCGTGAAAATAATATTAAATAGGGAAAAGTGACCTATGACAAAACAACAAAACCAATACTAACTACAATAACATCGGCAAAAACAATACCAACACCAAAACCAAAACCAATACCAACAACAATAACAACAGCAACAACAACACACCAACACCAATACCAACAACATTAACAACAGTATCAACAACTCCAACACCAAAACCAATACCAACTTCAGCACCAAAACCAATACCAACAACAATAACACCATGAACCACAACACCAACACCAAAACCAATGCCAACAACATTAACAACAGCAACAACAACACCAACACCAAAACCAATACCAACTCCAGCATCAAAACCAATACCAACAACAATAACACCATCAACAACAACACCAAAACCAATACCAACTTCAGCACTAAAACCAATACCAACAACAATAACAATAGCAACAACACCAACACCAAAACCAATATCAACTCCAGCACCAAAACCAACAACAATAACACCATCAACAACAACACCAACTCCAAAACCAATACCAACAGCAACAACACCAACACCAAAACCAATACCAACTCCAGCACCAAAATCAATACCAACACCAGCACCAAAACTAATACCAACAACAATAACACCATCAACAACAACACCAACACCAATACCAACTCCAGCACCAAAACCAATACCAACACCAGCACCAAAACCAATACCAACAACAATAACACCATCAACAACAACACCAATACCAACTCCAGCACCAAAACCAATACCAACAACAATAACAACAGCAACAACAACACCAACACCAAGATTTCAAAGAAACAACAATAGTTTCCTTTCCTCTACATAATATTCTACAAGGACTCTTGGGAGCGATGATCTTTTTGTCTGGCCCGGATTTTGTCTTTAGTTTTCACTCCAAAATAATATTTATATCTACAGGGTGGTCCAGAAAAACGTTCATACCCGTTAATGGCAGGTAAATAGGGTCATTATCATTGGAGATAAATATGTATATGAAGCATTTTATACGATCTCTCTCCGTTTTCGTGGAAAGGCCAGTTGGATAAAAAACTATTGTCATTTCTTTTAATTCTTTTAAAAGAATCCTAGTTTTATATAATATTACAATACCTAACAATTTGGATTTCTAATATGAACCTTATAACAAATAATTCCCCATTTCTTTTTTGACTGGAATTTGTTTGAGAATTGTGCTTTGAACGATTTTGCCAAGGTTTATAGGTTAAAATGTTTTTTTTTCTTTGGTGAGTGATAGGTTGTTTTTGTAAATTTCAAATATGTTTTGATATGTTTTGATCCATCATAGGATTTTGCTTAACGGTGTCTTGTTTCTTAGCTTTAGCTAGTGTCAGATTTTGATTAAAATTCATGTTTTGGAAATTGCGTCATTATTTTTTTCCTATCTCTTGTCATTTTCTTTTTTTAATGTGAATTTTCACATCCTCCCTATTTATATTATCCCGGGTTCGATGAAAATCACCACAACAACACAATAACAGGACCCCCTTGCACTGTTAATAGTTTGGATATTCTATGTTCACTTGATCGATAAGGTGTCTAACGTGGAGGTCGTTGGTTCAAGTCCCAGTTTTAGCGTGGATTTAGCTAAGCGAGATTGAGATTTTGTGATATCACGAATTGATTAACACAAATATGTTTAAAAAATTGGATACTTTTATGTTCACGCTTCTTGGTACCTACTTACCTGATCATTTCTCCAAGGAGGGGGTGTTTTTTTTAAAGTGCGTTTTTCTCACACGTAAACGAGGAGAGATCGTATAAAATACATAGGTCCCTATTGAAAATGACCGGTGTCAACCTTTTTCCTGGATCACCCTGTATATATTAAGTTAAGTTGTTTAAGTTAAGTTGTAATCATATTTGTGTTATAAGAACTTAACTTGTTTTACTAAATCCACGCTGAATCCGGGACTTGAACCACCGACCTCCATTTTACAAATCCGCCGCCTTAATGGACCAAGCTACTGAGCTCGGTCACCCTGTCTATATTTTTTTTTAAATTTTGACTTTTTTTTATAAATGTTTCGAAAAAAACAAAATTTGACCCCGAAATTTCTCAAAATTCCCTTTCTTCTCCGCCCTCTCGAAATTCCCGATAGCTAACCATTTTTTATCCCTTTGAGAGCGATGGCGCCGTCTGTGTCTGTCCCTTTCCGGCGGGATTTTTTTTTCGCTCGAAATCTGAAATCTTCGGGGAAAATTTTGGAATTTGAGTCGCGCGGCAGAAAGGGGAAGATTGGGGGGGTGGGGAGAGAGAAAGAGGTTGAGTGTGCAGGCAAGTTGAGAGGGTACATGTGAAGAAGAGGGGGGTAAGAGGGTAGAGATTGAGAGAAAGAGAGGGGGGTAGGTCTGTAGAGGGTAGAGATTGGAGAGTAGAGTATGGAGCTGTGAGTAGTGAGTAGCTGTAAGGAGGATATTAGGGTTGGGGAGGAGAGGGTAGTAGAAATTGAAGGTTGGGGGGGGGGGGGGGGGAGAAAGCAGGATGGTGAGAGGGTAGAGATTGAAAGAAAGAGAGGGGGTAGGTCTGTAGAGGGTAGAGATTGAGAGCAAGGGAGAGGGGAGTAGAGTATGGAGCTGTGAGAAGCTGTAAGAAGGGAAGGGTTGGGGAGGGAGAGGGGCAATATAGATGAGGAGGAGCTGTAAGGAGGGTAGGGTAGGGGAGGGAGACATCCAAGCTCCTGGTAATCTCCTTTAAAGGGAGCTAGTAGGGATTAGGAGGGATTAGTGAGGACTAGGAGAGGTATTGAGGAGATATAATTGAGCCCTAGGGTGGGAGAGAATTAAAGAAATTTGGTCGGATTTGAGAGAGCGAGAGAGAGAGAGAGAGGAGAGAGAGAGTGAGAGAGAGAGTGAGAGAGAGAGTGAGAGAGAGAGAGAGAGAGAGGAAGAGAGACTAAGAGAGAGAGAGAGAGAGGGAGGAAGAGAGAGAGAGAGAGAGAGGAAGAGAAGAGAGAGGAAGAGAAAGAGAGAGAGAGAGAGAGAGAGAGAAGAGAGAGAGAAGAGAGAGAGAGAGGAAGAGAGAAGATGGGAGAGAGGAAGAGAGAGAGAGAGGAAGAGAGAAGATGGAGAGAGGAAGAGAGAGAGAGAGAGAGAGATAGGGAGAACTAATTATACGCTTATATCTCGTGAACGATACCGATTTTGATTTTTTTTTAAATGTTTGTGTATGCGTATTAGTTTTTTACATAGGCAATTAATAATCATTTTGTAATTAATTAATAACACAACTTTCTTTCTATCTCTCTCTTTCTCTCTTGTTCAATGAATCCCTTATCTTTCTGCCTTTTTTTCTCTCTCTCTTTTTTTTAATTCATATACCAAACGACAATGAACAATGTCTTTTGTCTCTCTCTCTCTCTCCTTCTCGTTGATTCTTTCTTTATGTATTTCATTTCATTAATATTATTATTTAACACTTTTATTAATATGGACAATATTAATATACAACACAGATAATTAAAATAAATACAATATAAGGAGAAGTAAAAAGAGAAAAAAATAAATAAATATACTATAATTTATGTCCTAACTAAAGGGCGGGGTTATTCCCTTAGGCAATCTCTTCCACCCAACCCTTTTTTTTATTCATCTCTCTCATTCATCAAATCCTTCAATACTCTCTCTAGTATGATAAATCCCTCCCAAGATGAGTTTTACAATGTCTGGTACTTCACTTTGTCATCTGTCTCTCTCCTATTTCTTTTGTTTCGAAAAAAAAAATAAAAAGAAAAAAAAGATGAGTGTTTCACAGCCTTTCTTATTTCGTAGCCATGAAAAAGCAGCTTCTGTAGACGCTTGTGGTCTGAGTTGTAGTCTGCCCGTGCCCATCCCGTAGTATGCCTCCCCTCTGATGGGCGAGAAGTGACACAATACTTCGCATTTAGGTTTTGAGTCAACAAGAGCGCACCGGAAGGTATTCCTTACATCATCATCATGGGGTGGCGTCATCGAGAACGATGGTAGCCAGACAGTGGAGAAATGACTCAGCAATTCTACCACTGTCTTTACAAGGAGGCTAATAATTACAAAAAAATTGTCGGCTTGGCTAAAAAGAACCGAGCCAATGCTGGTCTACTACCTGTTCATAAAGTCCCCCAGCCAGAATGCTGGTCAACTCCCTGTTTATATCCCTTACAAACAACTTTAAACCAAATTAAACTTGCTGTGAAAAACACCATATACAAAGGAAGAGACATTTTAAATACAAAATGTCTCAAAAAATTTGCTGGGATTCAAACCCGGAACCTTCCGCATGGCAAGCGAGTGTCTTACCACCGCTCTTATTCCTCTCTTTTCTCCCTCTCATTGTTAAAAACTCCCCCCTCAATGCATCCAGTGTTACCTGGTATTACACAGAGTTTTTCACGTCCATTGAACCATACATGAAACATTTATTCATAGCTCCTCCGTTATTATTTTTTCATGCTCTCTTCTATCTATATTTCTCTTTCTCCTTCCTCTCTATATTTCCAGTAGTTATATACCTTAGCATTTGTAGGTAAAGGGAATCGTTGGTTCGAATCCCACCCAGTGTATAAATTCTTCCTCATTAAGGTGAGTTTGTGACAACATCATAATAAGACTCTCAGAGTTAGGTGATAGAAAATGCTTAGAGCATCAAAACCTCGCCTTCCACTTAAGACCTTCCACTAAAGAGTTATCATATTTGTGTTAATCACTTTCGTGATATCACAGTTACTCAAACTCGATTGCTGAAAAAACATTTCATCTGTACATTTTAAATAAAACATGATCAACATTTATATAATTTTATTCAACAAAAAAAAAAAACATAATTCAATAAGACTCTCTGATTTAGCTTTGAGCATTAACCACGCCTGGTGGTTACATTCCAATAAAGAGTGTTATTATTATTAACATACATAAAGTATCCTCGGCTTGCAGTCCAGGTGACCCGGGTTCGAACCCCAGCGCGGACAGTACTTTTCACCTCCTACACTTTTGATATCGGGGCTTACCCTAGCCTTCTTCTTTTCATATTTTCCCCCTTTTATTTATATTTTTTATAATACTAACCTCAGTAGCTTGATCGATAAGGCGGCGGACTTGTACCCTGGAGGTCGGTGGTTCAAGTCCTGGTTTCAGCGTAGATCAAGTAAAGCGAGTTTGTGTAGTTGTGATATTAAGAAAGTGATTAACACAAATAAGACGACTTATTTTTTTATAATATTCTTTTCTTTTACATATTTCATTCATTAAATTTATTATTCTTCTTACATTTTTTTATCTCTCTCTCTTTACTTCCTTCTTGACACCATCTTTCTCTTCCTCTCTCATCTCTTTCTCATATCCCTGTGTCTCACTCGCTCTCTTTTATGTATCCACTCTCTTTCTCTCTCCATCCATCTCCCTCTCTCTAACTAGCTCTACATATCTCTTTCTGCCTCTCTCTTCCTTTTTCTATCTCTCCCTCTCTCTTCTTTTTTCTATCTCCCCTACTCTCTCTCTCTCTTTGTTTCCCTTCAAGCTTATCAATTCCCGTTTGTGTCAAACAGTTCACAATCCGTTAAGTACATACTAAATACTTGATAGTGGAAAACAGGGTAAAACGGTACAGGGGAGGGGTATTAGTCCGGAATAGCATGAGTACAGGGTCTTACAAAATCTAGTTACAAATCGGCAAGTACATACTAAATGCTTGATAGTAGAAACAAGGGTAAAACGGTACAGGGGAGGGGTACTAGGCCAGAATAGCATAAGTACAGGGTCTCACAAAATCTAGTTACAAATCGGTAAGTACATAAAAATTTCTTGATAGAGAAAACCAGGGTAAAACGGTACAGGGGAGGGGTACTAGGCCAGAATAACATAAGTACAGGGTCTCACAAAATCTAGTTACAAATCAGTAAGTAAATGCTATGTACTTGATAGTGGAAACCAGAGTAGCATGGAATAGCATGACTACAGGGTCACACAAAATCGAGTTCTTGAAGTACAAATAGTTAAAAAATATGCTGATCCGTCCGTTTGAAGAATTTGATGTTTTAATTCGACAATATGAAGTAAGCCTTGAAATTTACTTTAAACTGATTTATAAACAGACTTCAAAAACAAAATTAAAATCAAATCCGCACAGTGGATTGTATACATATTCTTTTGTTTCTCATAAATTAATAATTATGATTTTTTCGCAGCTTATTTTATTTCGTAGTCATGAAACATTAGCTACTGTAGGACTCTTGTGTTTTGTGTTGTTGATTGCCCATCGCGTAGTATTCCACCCCCTCTGATGGGCGAGAAGTGACACAGTACTTCCCATTTAGGTGCTGGGTCAACAAGATTCACAGTAACTTTAGTGTTCGTTACATCCTGTACACAATCTGTATAGTTTCCAATAAGTACGTGGTTGCTAGAGGCGATGCAGGAGTGCGGTAGGTTAGCCATTACTTTCGCGCAATAAAGTTTGATATACAGGGTCGGTGAAGAGAACCAAGTTGGATTTATTAAGCAGACAATGTTTTCAGGCGAAAATGCAAGTATAATTAATTCATAAAGGGTTGGGTGGAAGAGATTGTCATAGGCAATAACCCCGCCCTTTAGTTACGACATCTCTATTTATAGCACAATGTAAGTTCATCAGTGGTCAATGCTACAAGGCCTACTTGGAGAGGACCAGTCATCACTTGAAATGCAATCCTCGATATTTCTGGAAGTTCTCTGAGGAGTCAAGAAAAGTCAATGGATTTCCCAAGGGTATGTTTTTTAATGGTGCTACCTGTTCTTCTTTGCAGGATACAGCAGATCTTTTTTGTCAAAGTTTTTCTGATGCTTACAGGGATTCCAATCAACCTGCACCTGAATATCTACATAATGACTACATTGACTTTAATGTTTGTAATTTTTCTGAGTTTGACGTCTTCCGTGCATTATCTTCTATTAAATGTAAATTTTCATCAGGTCCTGATAACATTCCATCATTTATCTTACAACGTTGTTCATCATTTCTTGCTCAGCCATTGTCTTTCCTTTTCAACAGATCTTTGTCTTTGGGCGTTTTTCCTGCTGCCTGGAAGATCAGCTATGTCATCCCTATCTTCAAGTCCGGTGACAGGTGTAATGTAGCCAACTATCGTGGTGTGTGTATCCAGTCCTGTATTCCTAAACTACTGGATAAACTCATAGCTGAGAAGTTGGCTTTTTGCATCCAAGAACTTCATCTCGGATCAGCAGCATGGCTTTATGTCCCACAGGTCAACTATAACTAATCTCTTAAGTTATCAATACGATATTCTTGAATCTTTTAAGAGAGGCAATGCTGTTCATTCGGTGTATACAGACGTTTCAAAGGCCTTTGATAGGGTCAATGTTTCCTTTCTGATTGCTAAATTGAGATCCTATGGTATCGGCGAGTCATTTCTCACTTGGCTCTCTGACTATCTCAGTGAGAGATCACAACTTGTGCGAGTGGGTAATTGTATCTCTTCTCCCATCAATGTTCTCTCCGGAGTAGGTCAGGGCAGTCATAGTGGGCCTCTACTCTTCAGTCTTTTTTTCAATGACTTACCTCAATTTATTCGAAACTCATCCATATTGATGTTTGCGGATGACGTAAAAATTTACAAATGTATTTCTTCGATACAGGACTGCGTACTTTTACAAAGTGATCTTGATGTATTTTCGGAATGGTTAGGTACAAATGGGTTGGAGCTATCGGTTCATAAGTGTGCTATTATGGAGTTCTGTCGCTCTAAAAGCCCGCCTTCATTTACTTATCAAATTAATAACATTCCTCTTCCATATGTAAGTCACATTAAGGACTTGGGCATTTATCTTGACAGGACTCTTTCTTTTTCATTCCATGTTGATAAAGCTTCTTTGAGCTGCCATCGTGTCCTTGGCTATGTCTTCAGAAATTCTAAAGGACTCTCTTCTGATGCTTTTTGCACACTCTTCAAGGCTCTTGTTCGCTCTCTATTAGAGTATGCTTGTATAGTCTGGTCCCCGCACTATGACATCCAATCTTATACACTTGAAAGAGTACAGAAGAAGTTCTTGAGGTTCTATAGTTTTCGTTTTGGACGTGAGATCTCAATAGATAGTCTTTCTGTAAGACGTGAAAATCACGATCTTCGATTTTTTGACAAACTGGTCAAGGGAGAAGTTGATTTTACAAAACTTCTTCAACTCGTAAACTTTGATTGTAGTCGCCGTGTTAGACATACAAAAACTTATTTTATTGAAAAATGTGAGACTAACTATTTGTTTTATGCCCCCATCAACCGAATGATGCGTGCGGCAAACAATATGTGATACTAGTATTACTGTGTACCTGTTACCAATGTTATTATTTTATCTAGTCACTAATTGTTTTATATGTTTTAATTAATCTATGTTTTTTTCATTGTGATACATGTATTTATGTTTGATTTTACACTGGGCTTGACCCGTAAATATACAATTACAATTACAATTACAATTATATTTTTCTTTGTTATTTATCTATTCTTGGTGATACCTATTGTTCCAAATTTTGTATATTATTTTTTATAATTGCTTTTTTGTACATACATATATTATGTCCTATCAAAAATGAATTAAATAAATATAATAATTTCTAATAAAGGTCTTAATTCCTCTAACACAACTATTCTAGGTTATAAATTTGCTATGTGGTATAGTTATCTAATTAAAATGAATTAAAAAAAAAGTTCTTGTCAGATTACTGATGTTCAGAAACTTCCAGAGGGTCAGGACTTCGTGGGTGAACACTCAGATTCAAACTTTCTCCTCGTGATGCTAAGTTGACTATTTCCATCTCACCCTTTCTGGTAACTAAGTGACATAGTTTTACAATTTTATGTACGCCGTATTACTGGCACAAGTATGCAATATGCAATACTGAAAATGTCTTGGAAATTTACCATTAAGCAATTCCTACACCTTCTTTTTTCTCTCTGTGAATCCAGAGATTCCAGAGGTCGCGGGTTCGAAACCCAGCCGGGACAAGACAAGTTATCCTCCCATTTGGGATTTTTACCACATAATAATACGTCTTGGGCTTACTGCTGGAATAATGGGACCTAATAGTCCTAATCGGGCAGTATAAATAAGGCGATATTATTATTATTATTATTTCTTCCTTTTCTCGCTTTACACCAAGGGTTGGGTGGAAGAGATTTCCATAGACAGTAACCCCGCCCTTTAGTTAGGACATATGTTTATATGTATTTTTCTATTATTTTTCCTTTTTATTGTTAATTGTTGTTTCCAGCTTTTTCTACCTGTTTTCAACTGACAGTTTAAATAAAGCAATATACCTGACACTTTCAATTCACATCTTTACTTGATATTTTTTTTTCTTCTTTAATTTGGGTTAATCGTCGCTTTCAAATTGATATTATTTACTAATTAATACACATTGTAACTGGTTGAAAGATTATTCCTTCAAATTTATAAATTAAAAATAAAAATATTCAGGACTTTTTCCGTCAAAGTTATTACATATTTGACCTTTTTAGGACCCTGTTGCGTGTGATAATCCCGTATCTTGATATCCTGCGGCCGCTTAGTATTCTCAGCAGGAAACTAGCCGATGACATGGGACTGTTTAATGTTTTACATGCTCCCAATATAGCCACCAGACTTCATTTCATCTACATACCTTCCCCTCTCTTTTTCCCTTTTCTCTCTTATCTCTTCTCTTTTCCCTTCTCTCTTCTATCTCTCTCTTTTCTCTCTCCCTTCTCTTTTCTCTCATCTATCTTTTTTCTTCTCTCTTTCCTCTTTTCTCTACTCTCTCCTCTCGCTTCTAGCATTCTTTCTTCTCTATTATCTCTCTCTCTCTTCGGTTTTTTCTAGTCACGTTTTTCTCTCGTCTCGTTTTTCTTTTATCTTCTCATTTTCTCTTCTCTCTTTCCTCTTTTCTCTACTCTCTTCCTCTCTGCTTCTAGCATTCTTTCTTCTCTCCTCTCTATAATCTCTTCTCTATTTATCTCTTCTCTTCTCTCTCTCTCTCTCTCTCTCTCTCTTGTCTCTTCGGTTTTCTCTCTTCTCGTTTTTCTCGTTTCTCTACTCTCTCCTCTCGTTTCTAACTCTCTTTCTTCTCTCCTCTCTATAATCTCTTCTCTATTATCTCTCTCTTCTCTCTCTCTGTCTCTTCGGTTTTCTCTCTTCTCGTTTTTCTCGTTTCTCTACTCTCTCCTCTCGTTTCTAACTCTCTTTCTTCTCTCCTCTCTTCACTCTTCTCTATTATCTTTCTCCCCTCTCTCTTCTCTCTCCTGTCTTCTCTCTTCTCTTTTCTTTAGTATTCTCAGCAGGAAACTAGGTAGATGAGAAACATGGAAGAGAATACCGTTGGCATTAGCACCACCCTTGATCAAGTTTTGTTTTATTTCAATTCTATGTAAATATTCTATGTACCTACTTTACTGTAAATAAAACTTGATCTAACATGTTTAATAGTAATAATAATAATGAGACTGTTTAATGTTTTACATGCTCCCAATATAGCCACCAGACTTCATTTCATCTACATACCTTCCTCTCTCTTTTCTCTTCCTCTCTCTTCTCTCTGCTCTCCTCAGAAGTTTGCATAAGCTTAGGAGATAGTATTAAGAAATATTATTATTGTACAAATAAAAAGAACTATTTTATTCAATTCAATTCAAAAAATTCAATTCTTTTCTCTATTATCTCTTTTCCCTTCTCTCTTCTATCTCCCTCTTTTCTCTCTCTTTTCTTTTCTCTCTTTCTTCTCTCCTCTCTATTATCTCTTATCTATTACCTCTCTCTTCTCTCTCTCTCTCTCTCTCTCTTCGGTTTTCTCTCTTCTCGTTCTTCTCTTCTCTCTCTTCTCTCTTCTCTCTTGTCTCTTCTCTTCTTCTCTCTTCTCTCTTGTCTCTTCTCTCTCTTCTCTCTTTTATCTTATCTCTTCTCTCACTTCAACTTTTTTCTTCTCCCTTCTCTATTATTTCTCTCTCTCTCTACTCTCCCTTCTCTCTCTCTCTCATTATCTCTCTTTATTGGGAGATAGAGAAAAAAAGACGAGAGAGAGAGAAAAGACGAGAGAGAGACAGAAAAGAAGAGAGAGACAGATAGTACTTACCCGTTAAGTAAGAGAGTTAGAATCTAAGAGAGAGTTAGGTCGTAAAAAGTTATCGAGATAAAGAGATTATAAGATTTATATTATAAGTAAGAAAGGGAAAGAGAGGAAGAGAAAAGCGATGAGAGAGAAAGAAAGTGAGAGAAAAAAGATAGAGAGAGAATGAATTGAAATGGAATATGACGTCACAGATATCTGTTGCTGATGGCGACTTAGCTTTTAAATTCTTTTCAAGCCATAGAATCTAAAGATACAGGAAGTGCAAAAACTAAATTCATAATAATAATGGGCTCTTTACATTGTGAGGAAAAATGAGTAGCTGCTGTAATGTGAGCAGCGACCAGTGGCGGAACTATAGGAGAAAGAAAAAGATATGAGGATATTAAAAGATATGGAAAAGTCCTATAATTCTGCGCTACCTACTAAAAACTTGTGATATAATAACATAAAGAAACACATTTATTTATTTATTGATGGTGCTGTAGGTAGAGAATATGAAAGTTTCATCAAGAAAACAGCAGAAAAATTAAGACACAAGTGGAACAGAACATATGGAAAAATTCTTGAATGGCTCAGAGTTAAAATAGAAATTTCAATTATGAATGCTACGAGTATGAGGATCAGAGGAGCTCGGAGAAGAATTCGTGGTGTTGGTTGCCGAGATATGATTGTAAAGAGTATTTTTATGAAATAATCTCAATATATTGGTTTGAGTAGTTGTGATCAAAAGAAAAAAAAAAAAATATTTATAGTGGAAAGTAATCGCGCAACTCTTACTTGCCCACCTGCCCTTGATGACAACGTGAACGGTGTCCAGGCCCTGTTTAATTACCTTGTCCTCATCAAAATGTTCCACTTAATATAAAACTAGCGGAATCGGCGCGAACGACTTGAAACACAAGTTACATAATAATAATAATAATATCGCCTTATTTATACTGCCCGATTAGGACTATGAAGTCCCATTATTCCAGCAGTAAGCCCAAGACGTATTATTATGTGGTAAAAATCCCAAATTGGAGCATAACTTGTCATGTCCCGGATGGGTTTCGAACCCGCGACCTCTGGAGCCTATGGATTCACAGAGTGTCGCCTTTACCACTGAGCTACCGGGACAGACTAGTGTCCAGGTGTCTTGTAGAAAAAAAAACCACTAGGCGAATGGCCAAATGTCAAAAGAAAAAAAAAGCTGTGTTGTATATAACTAATAACTATAAAGTTGAAAAACACCACTTTAATATAATAGAATATTCATAGGTAGATAGAAAAAAAAGGACTGATTTTTTTTTCTTTCTAACTGTCAATTTCTTTGTTGCCACTAGTCTTTGTTAAAATAAATGTACAATGAACTGCCCCAAAAAATATCGTCATCTCTTTACTTCTTTTTGTAACAAACTTTCTTCGTTGAGGCGTACTCAGCATTGACGCCGGCTTTCTTATTCTTACTCTAAGGCGCAAGCTGTAATCGCTTTCTAATAGGTAAGATCCTATGCCAGCAGGGAGACAAGGGATTTATTTTTATTGCATTTCAATGAAATTCCCTTTTAAATTACAACTCCTATCTGTTCTATTTTCACTTTGCCTTTTCCCAAACATAATAATAATAGTACTACTCTTTAGTGGAAGGTAACCACCGGTCGAGGTTAATGCTCAAAGTATTTTTTACCAACTAACCCTCAGAGTCTTACTATACGCCAACGATTCATTTGATTTAACGTACAAGGACGGGGGTTTTACCCTCTATTCGCTAGGGATCGTACTAGCTACCCACATTAACCTCACCCAGCCGGGGTAGGGCCGGAAATACCAGTCTCACATGTTCGGAAGATTAACGTGGGTAGCTGGATTGAGAGTTTCCAGAGAAAGGGAGGGTAAAACCCCCTTCTCAAATGAATTAGTTATTAAAGAGATGTTAGGTACTATTAGTCAAGTGATTAACACGCTAGTCTGGTAATCCAGGTAGCGTAGGGATCCGTTGGTTCGAATCCCACCGAGTGCATGAATTTTTCCTCATTAATATGAGTTTGTGACCACAATACCACATAATAATAAGACTCTGAAGGTTAGGTGGTAGAAAATACTTTAGACAGTAACCTCGCCTGGTGGTTTTTTTAAACCTTGATTAAAATATAGAGGTTAATAGTTGATGACAAGGATATTCAGAACTATTAAGATGCTGATGAGAGCAAATATGCTCGAAACAGCTGTCCAGGTATGTTCTGATATTCTTATACGAGTACATCTAGTTCAACTTCTCACTTTTTTGTTTATACTATTATACCTATTATTTTTATTATTACCTGTCATTATTATTAGACAAATAGAAAACTTTAAATCCCTCTGGTGCTACACCATATCTAACAAAATTAAATACAAAAGGGTGATCCACAATACAATTGCTGCATTCCCTAGTCATACTCTGATACCGTAATCTGTATCAAAAACCTATAGTACTTACCATAACTGAAAGCAACATGCCAGCGATGCCAGTCTGACAAGTTTTTCCTCTCCTTATCAACATCAAATAATAAATAAATAAAATTGCCTCCAACTGAACTAAATAGAAAACTTTATTAATCAAACGTAACATTTCTGAATGAAAATAATGGAATTGAGTTTGTAGGCACAATACTCATTTACACAAACATTTCTGACGGACAGTAAAATTTGAGAAGATCGTAAAATATCTCTCATTTAAAAAATCCCTTCTCTCTTTCGTTTTTATTCCTCCGCTGAAAAATTTCCTCATTAGGCCGTCCATTTTTTCCCTCTTCCTCACTAAATCCTCATTCCCCTAAATCCCCTTAATTATCTCCCCCTACAGTCCACCCTATTTAATCCCCCCCCCCGCCTCTGCACTTTCCCTCTATGCTTCCTATTTTTATCCCTCCTCCATACTCTCCCCATACAAGCCTCCCTATTTCACTCCCACGTTGGCCTCCCCCCCTCCCCATTTAAGAACTTGGCCTGGCGTGGTACACGCAATTGAGGGATTAATTTTTTAAAAACAAGAAAATAACAATATTATATTGGGCTTTTAATGTACAGGATGGACTTGATCGGAATTTTTCTGAACCAAAAACAAGCTAAATGTTCAGGTAAAGACCAGACTCATTTCTTTAAATAACTTTGGATAATATATAATTAAGAGACCTCAGTAGCTTGATTGATAAGGCCGCGGACTTGTAACCCGGAGGTCGGTGGTTCAAGTCCCGGTTTCAGCGTAGATTTATTGAAGAGAGTTTGAGTAGTTGTGATATCACGAAAGTGATTACAGAAATATGATAACTTTAATATATTTATAACTAGCGGGCTGCACCCGCTTCGCCAAGCCATCACACACACCACACCCACACACCACATACACACACCTCACACACACACCCATCCACACACACACACACACATCCACATCCACACACACACCCATACACACACCCACCCAAACACACCCACCCAAACACACACACACACATACACACACCCATACACACACCCATACACACACCCATCCACACACACACACCCACTCACCCACACACACCCACACACACACACACACACACACACACACACACACACAGAACCACACACAACACAACACAACACACCACACACAAACCACACACATACACACACACATCACCACACACACACACACACACACACACACACACACACACACACATACACACACACACACGCAACCATCATCGCTGTAAATTTCAAAATCCCGAGCCAAATCTATCATAGCGGATATTGATAATGTAGCAAACTGGCCCATATTTCGAGAACGGTTTGTCAGAATATGGCAACAAAGGGCTCAAATAAAATCATGTGATGTTCTCAGACAGTTTTTACAATAAAAATATAGGTCCTCGCGATAACTTTTAAGTTCCGTGCTGGAATCTGTAAAAAAAAAACGTGAAAAGTCTGAAAAAATGGTCGAAATTTCGAACATTCTGGCTTCTATCTCGAGAACGGTACGTCAGAATGTGGCCTAATATGAATTAAATGAAAGCTAGTTTTGTCTAATGTGTTATTAAATAATAAAAAATATAGGTCCTCGCGACAAATTTTAAGTTTCGCGCTGGAATCTGCTAAAAAACGTGAAAAGTCTTAAAAAAAGGTCGAAATTTCGAACATTCTGGCTTATATCTCCAGAACGGTACGTCAGAATGTGGCCTAAAATGAATTAAATGAAAGCTAATTTTGTCTAATGTGTTATTAAATAATAAAAAATATAGGTCCTCGCGATAGATTTCAAGTTCCAGGGCAAAGACTGTCTTAAAATCGGACCCTTCCTCAAGGAAATACTTGAGGAAGGTCATAACTCAAGGACGGTTTGGAATTTCGGACTTTTGATAATTTTCCTGGTATTTTCCGGCAATTTTACTTGGGGTCATCTCTCATCAATTTTTCGCTATCTCTTACCGTTTCGCCTAAACAATTCCGGACACACAAAGATACAAAGATACAAAGCCCGTCCATATTTCTCATTTATATATAGAGATGTCTGGCTGGGGGACTATAAACAGGGAGTAGACCAGCATTGGCTTAGTTCTGGGGGCCCTTGTCAATTATTAGCCTCCTTGTGAAGACAGTGGTAGAAGTGCTGAGTCATTCCTCCACTGTCTGGCTACCATCGTTCACGATGACGCCACCCTGTGATGTGATGTGATGATAATATAAATAATTATTTTACTTTGTTGATTGTTCCTCTAAATATTTCAAGAAAAACATACAATGAAAGAAAGTTTTTTTGAATTGAGCCACCCCGTACATTTAAGTAAATAAAAATTCCATGAAAGCTAAATGACGTTTTTGGTCCTACAATAGTTCCTCGCTTCTAAATTTTCCATGTGGTTCTCTATAGGGTGTTTTTTTAGCATATACTTTTTCATCGTATATTTTTTATAAACATCAATTAACGAGCATAAACATAATTGAACACAATACAATACTCTCTTTATCCTGCAAGAATGAGACTGAAATGTCCTTTTACTCTCACAGAACATAATTAAGTACAATACAATACTCTGTTTATCCTGCAAGAATGATACTAAAGAGTCTTTTTACTCTCACAGTCTAAACAATAAAATACAATACAATACTCTCTTTATCCTGCAAGAATGAGACTAAAGAGTCCCTTTACTCTCTACAGTAATTAAATACAATACAATACAAAAAACAACTACCTTTAAACAAATAAAAAAATCCAAGTGCGCAGGCTATTAAATCCCCACGGAACATTATTTTCCGTCTATCCAGTCTGTACCGGTAGCTCAGTGGTCAAGGAGTCTGACTGATAATCCAGAGGTCACGGGTTCAAAACCCAGCCGGGACATGACAAATTACCCTCCCATATCGGATTTTGACCACATAATAATACGTCTTTGGCTTACTACTGGAATAATGGGACTCAATAGTCCTAATCGCGCAGTATTAATAAGGCGATATTATTATTATTTTATGATTTTCCCTCGTCTAGGAACAAATCATTATACATCCTCAGTTGAAAAAGATACTATTACTTTGTACTAAGTATGTATTGTACAATGTACCTATGTATGTAAGTCGACATGATACTCTGAGAATATTTTCACATCAAGTGCCAAAGTCAGGACCCCATTAAAGCAACATTGTCTTCATGTACTCTCCCTATCTTCTCTCTCTCCTATTGCTCATTTTCTTTATCTTCTCTCACACTTCTTTCCTATATCTCTCTCTTTCTCCCCTCTTTCTTTCTCTTCTCTCACACTTCCTTCCTATATCTTCTCTCTCTCTCTCATATTTCTCTTTTTCTTTCTCTTTTCTCACAATTCCTTCCTACATCTCTCTCTTTCTCCCCTTTTTCTTTCTCTTCTCTTACACTTATTTTTTATCTCTTACTATCTTCCTCTCCCCTTCTCTCTTTTTTATATCTTCACCTCTCTCTCTCTTTTATCTCTTCATCTCTCTCTATACCTTTTTTTGAACCCCTCTTTTCTCTCTCTCTCTCTCTCTTTCGCCTCTCTATATTACTCGCTCTCACTCTTTTATTTTATGTCTTCATCTCCTCTCTCTCTCTCTCTCTCTTTTTCTCTCTCTCTTTTCTCTCTCTCTTTCTCTATCTTTTTCTCTCTCTTTCGCTCTCTTCTCTATACGTATTACTCTCTCTCTCTCTCTCTCTCTTTCTTTCACTCTTTTTCTCTCTCTTTTTCTCTCACTCTTTCTCTATCTTCTGGAGTGAGCTTCCTTGACTAGGTTCCTAACGACCCCATTATCACGGAACCAATTGGCAACGTTCAGAGAGCAACATTTATTCGCGACAGTTCGTAAGAGCATTCCAAATGTGTTTTTCTACTTAAAAAACTTTTATTTCGCAATTAAGAACAATATAGGTACCTATGTACATGCAAACCTATGTACATACAACGTATATCTATGTATTCTAATGTTAATGTTAATAAACTGGTGTGACACCACACGACTTTCGTTATCCCCTGAAGAGAAGTCCAATTCCACCACTGTTGACTCAACGATAACAGATAGAAAAAAAGTTATGCCAAATTCGTAATCAGCACATCGAAAACATCGGATTTGATTCTGTTACAAGCTCCATCTAGGATGAATAATGAACAGACTGACAGACCGACACACGGACTAATGGCTGAAACCCAAATTTAGAATGTGGGGACCCTATAACCTGTTTTGGCACTGAAAACTGACTATCGAACATTTTGGCTGATTCCATTCACTTTCCTTTCTATAGGTTAAGGAAAGTAAAAAGAGTTAAAGCAAAAAAGCAAACTACAGTATGTTTGAAAGCATTTTCTAAGTTGCCATGTAGCGGTCGTTAGAGCTTTAATAGTCTTTGATGAAATCTTTTGATGTTTTACCGTGTATTCCAATGTTCAAAAGACATTAAGAGCTCAAGGAAGCCAAATGGAAGGTGGAATAAAAAACAATATGTTTTAAAGTGTTGTCATACAACGGTCGTTACGATTTTAATGGTCTTTCATGGAGCTGTAAATATGTTCTTTTTAAGTGTTTTTGAAAGGTATGTATGTATGATTTTATTTGTGGTGAAGCACAAGGCCTCTTCACAATTTTTTGTCGGTAGCGCAGCATTACTAAGAGCCTCCTTCACATTTCGAAGTATTCTATTACATCAATTTCTTTTTACTCTGGTAATGCCACTGGTCGTTACTCATACAAGTAACTACTCATTTTGCCTCACGAGGTATGAGTGAACCCCGAACATCCAAGTACAGATCAGAAAAATTCCTGCCCCGCTGGGGATCGAACCCAGGTCACCATGCATGCAATGCCTGGCGCGCTAACTCACTCTGCCACGGTGACTGTGGTTTTGAAAGGTTCAGGAGATTGGAGTACAAAGGTACTCACTCAAACTGCTCCCTCTTCTGTCCTCAGACGTTCTGCGTTGTGTCTGTGGCCAGTAGTCATATTCCAAAAGGGTTTCCCTTTATTCATATTTCAGCTTTCACTTATGATCCAACTTCAATACGGTACAAATTTTTTGTTCTCATTTTTCTTATTTTTTGTTACTGTTTGTTTCTTGTAAATTGGTCATGTACCGTAAAATACATATACAATACCTAACGGTATTTATATTATTCTTATTATTATTAATTCAAGAAAGTATAAACTCAAAAAAAAGGTACTAACTCTAACACTTCCTTTTTCTGTCCCCAGACGTTCTGTGTGGTGTCTGTAGCCACTAGCCATATTGCAAAGGGGTTTCCCCTTATTCATATTTCACTATTCACTTATGATCCAAGTTCAATACGGTACAAATTTTTTGTTCTCATTTTTCTTATTTTTTGTTTCTTGTAAATTGGTCATGTACCGTAATATACATATACAATACCTAACGGTATTTATATTATTCTTATTATTATTAATTCAAGAAAGTATAAACTCAAAAAAAAAGGTACTAACTCTAACACTTCCTTCTTCTGTCCCCAGACGTTCTGTGTGGTGTTTGTAGCCACTAGCCATATTGCAAAGGGGTTTCCCCTTATTCATATTTCACTATTCACTTATGATCCAAGTTCAATACGGTTCTAATTTAAAAAAATACAAACTCAAAAAAGTACAAATTCAAAAAGGTACTAACTCAAAAAAGTACAAATTCAAAAAGGTACTAACTCAAAAATGTACAAATTCAAAAAGGTACTAACTCTAACTCCTCCCTCTTCTGTCCCCTAGATACTAGATGATACTAACTCTAACTCCTCCCTCTTCTGTCCCCTAGATACTAGATACTAACTCTGACTCCTCCCTCTTCTGTCCCCAGACGTTCTGCGTGGTGTCGAAGCGGTTCCGCAAGAACTACATTCACCGGTTCACCGCCACCGAGTCGCTCTTTCTCTTCTCCGCCTGGGGCTACCTCCGTCGCACCTGCATCTTCATCTCCACCAACCAGTACTTCGACTACATGGTGATGACCACCATCCTGCTCAACTGCATCTTCCTCGCCAAGACCGAGTCGGTGGAGGAGGCAGAGTGAGTCGAATAGAGTCGGATCGGATCAGTTCGGATTGAATCGGTTCTGTTCGAATTGAATTGGACCAGTTCGGATTTAATCGGTTCTGTACGGATTGAATCGAATCAGTTCGGTTAGAATCGAATCAGTTTAGATTGAATCGAATCAGTTCGGATCAAGTGCCAAAGTCAGGACCCCATTAAAGCAACATTGTCTTTATGTACTCTCCTATCTTCTCTCTCTCCTATTGCTCTTTTTCTTTCTCTTCTCTCACACTTCCCTCCTATATCTCTCTCTCTCTTTCTCTCCTCTTTCTTTCTCTTTCTCTACTTTCATACTTACTTCGTATCTCTCACTATCTCCCTCTCCCCTTCTCTCTTTTTTATATCTTCATTAGGGTGGGCCGAAAAAAGCGAATTTTTGAATCGATAATTTTAATAGCAAAAAAAAGTTGCAGCATGGTCAGACGTTTCCAAAAATATAACTTTTGTCGAAATTGGATGTTATCTTCCACTGCTGCAAAGCGGTTGAAGTTTGGCGGAAAAGTCGAAAAATGGCATTTTGGACCTCACTTTAAGAAAATTATAAAAACAGCAAATGAACATCTAAGAAGTTCAAATTTGTTTCAAAGTACTCAATATGTGTTCTAATTTTATTTTTAGACTAAAAATAATGAGCTTTTTGAACTCTGTTCTGTATACAGGGTGATCCAAAATCATGAAATACCACTTTTTCATGTGATTTATATGGGGGTATATTATGTTTATATTTATTGAATTATTTGAATTAATCCTTCGATATTGGCAAACAAAATCATCAAATATTAAATATATGATAGTGCTGGACAGTTTGCATGATATTTGCACTCTTCAGATATACAGGGTGGCCAAAATTTTCATAAATTATGATGACTTTTTATGTACTGCTTTTTTTAACATTACAACCATGTAAATATTATGCTAACCAGTTTTTAGGAACATAAAATGTAAATAAGGATTATAAAAAGGATAATAAGACAGTCTCTTATCCAAGATATTCCGTATGGAGCCCAGGTGATTGATGTAAAGTCGTGGGTGGAAGGAAAATTTCAACCAACACAGTGCACCTTGGGAAATATCTCATAGTAACATTGATGTGGCAGCATAAACAATAGTAGATCAACAAATTATCACTATACATAATATAATGATATATTTGATCAATAAGGCGGCGCACTTGTACTCTCTAACCTGTAAGTCGGTGGTTCAAGTCCTGGATTCAGCGTAGATTTAGTAACTCGATTTTGAGTAGTTGTGATATCATGAAAGTGATCAACACAAGTATAAAAACTTTTTTAAAAAATGATATAGTTGTTTGTTAATCAGAAGAAGTTCAGTAAATTTGCTTACATTTCTTTAGACAGTAAATAGAATCTCCTCCAATGATTTTCCACTGGGCACAGTACCGAATATAGATGTAACATTCCCTCGCTATTCAGCGAGAGAAAAGCCATTGTTTAAGGTACATTTTGGCATTTGAGCTACCAGTTGTTATTGTTAATTTGTTACCAATACCAAAGTGATTCGCATTTTTCTAATCTGAAGGACTTAACTACTTTATTTTTTCCTGAAACCACAAATGGCATGAAAGACCAGCATAATATACATATGATATATTTTATGAACCCATTTGGTTATTTTTGCCGAATCATTACTTTTTTCCCAATGGAAATAGGTGTAATATATAATTATGTATAACCTCAGAAATCCATTCGCCATTGTAAGCAATTAAAACTCTTAAATTGCAGAGAGGCTCAAAGAACTAGGTCGGAAAGATATCAAAAGACGCGATATAAAAAAATTCGTTGTTGGGAGGGTTCGGAAGAGCTTTGTCGCGTGAAGTAGCCATGTAATACACATGGTAGCTAGACCTTATACAGTTATTTTAATAATAATAATAATGCAGGAAATAGAATGGTCAAACTATTAGGTAAAATTGCAACAACAATAAGGGAATAAGTTCCCTATACAACATATTTCCCAAGGTGCACTGTGTTGGGTGAAAATTTCCTTCTACCCAAGACTTTCCATCAATCACCCGGGGTCCATACGGAATATCTTGGATAAGAGACTGTCTTATTATCCTTTTTATAATCCTTATTTATATTTTATGTTCCTAAAAACTGGTTAGCATAATATTTACATGGTTGTAATGTTAAAAAAGCAGTAAATAAAAAAGTCATCATAATTTATGAAAATTTTGGCCACCCTGTATATCTGAAGAGTGCAAATATCATGCAAACTGTCCAGCACTATCATATATTTAATATTTGATGATTTTGTTTGCCAATATCGAAGGATTAATTCAAATAATTCAATAAATATAAACATAATATACCCCATATAAATCACATAAAAAAGTGTTATTTCATGATTTTGGATCACCCTGTATACAGAACAGAGTTCAAAAAGCTCATTATTTTTAGTCTAAAAATAAAATTAGAACACATATTGAGTACTTTGAAACAAATTGGAGCTTCTTAGATGTTCATCTACTATTTTTATAATTTTCTTAAAGTGAGGTCCAAAATGCCATTTTTCGACTTTTCCGCCAAACTTCAACCGCTTTGCGGCAGTGGAAGATAACATCCAATTTCGACAAAAGTTATATTTTTGGAAACGTCTGACCATGCTGCAACTTTTTTTTGCTATTAAAATTCTTGATTAAAAAATTCGCTGTTTTCGGCCCACCCTAATCTTCATCACTCTCTCTCTCTCTTATTTAGCTCTTCATCTCTCTCTATACCTTCTTTTGAACCCCTCTTTTCTATCTCTTTCTCTTCTCCGCCTGGGGCTACCTCCGTCGCACCTGCATCTTCATCTCCACCAACCAGTACTTCGACTACATGGTGATGACCACCATCCTGCTCAACTGCATCTTTCTCGCCAAGACCGAGTCGGTGGAGGAGGCAGAGTGAGTCGAATAGAGTCGGATCGGATCAGTTCGGATTGAATCGGTCCTATTCGGATCGAATCGAATTAGTTTAGATTGAATCTGATCAGTTCGGATTGAATCGGTTCTGTTCGGATTGAATCGGTTCTGTTCGGATTGAATCGAATTAGTTTGGTTTGAATCGAATTAGTTTAGATTGAATCGAATCAGTTTAGATTGAATCGAATCAGTTCGGATCAAGTGCCAAAGTCAGGACCCCATTAAAGCAACATTGTCTTCATGTACTCTCCTATTGCTCTTTTTCTTTCTCTTCTCTCACACTTCCCTCCTATATCTCTCTCTCTCTTTCTCTCCTCTTTCTTTCTCTTTCTCTTCTCTCATACTTACTTCGTATCTCTCACTATCTCCCTCTCCCCTTCTCTCTTTTTTATATCTTCATCTCTCTCTCTCTTTCTCTCTCTTATTTAGCTCTTCATCTCTCTCTATACCTTCTTTTGAACCCCTCTTTTCTTTCTCTTTCTCTTCTCCGCCTGGGGCTACCTCCGTCGCACCTGCATCTTCATCTCCACCAACCAGTACTTCGACTACATGGTGATGACCACCATCCTGCTCAACTGCATCTTTCTCGCCAAGACCGAGTCGGTGGAGGAGGCAGAGTGAGTCGAATAGAGTCGGATCGGATTGATTCGGTTCTGTTCGGATTGAATCGGTTCTGTTCGGATTGATTCGGTCCTATTCGGATTGAATCGAATTAGTTTAGATTGAATGGAATCAGGTCGGATTGAATAGAATCATTTCGGATTGAATCGAATCAGTTCCGTTAGAATCGAATTAGTTTAAATTGAATCGAATCAGTTTGAATTGAATAGAATCATTTCGGATTGAATTCAATCAGTTCGGATTGAATCGATTCAGTTCATATTGACTAGAAACGAAACAGTTCCAGTTTAAATGAATCAGTTCGTATCGAATTGAATCGGTTCAGTTTGGATTGAATCGAATCAAATCATTTTAGATAGGATTGATCCCGTCCTATCTAAAATTATTTGATTAAGGCCAAAAAAGATCGAGTAGAATAGAATAAAAAGGAAACAGAATAGAACAGGAATATAAACATGTGGAAATAAAGCCATAGAGAACTCGTAATACCTCACATAGGAAACTACACAATATGGCTACCGTTAGTACCTTGGAAAGCATGTAAAATAAGAAGAATATCAATTTGTTATATCACCGCCACCGAGTCTCTCTTTCTCTTCTCCGCCTGGGGCTACCTCCGTCGCACCTGCATCTTCATCTCCACCAACCAGTACTTCGACTACATGGTGATGACCACCATCCTGCTCAACTGCATCTTCCTCGCCAAGACCGAGTCGGTGGAGGAGGCAGAGTGAGTCGAATAGAGTCGAAACGGATTAGATCGGATTGATTCGGATCAGTTCGGATCGGATGAGATCGGATTTTTTTTTATTTAAGTTTACATGTATTTATGTTTCACAATAACATCTTCAACAAACAATGAGGGTATACCCACCTTCAAAAGATAAAAAATCTTGTGCTGAAGGGAGATTGATTCGGATCAGTTCGGATTGAATCGGTTCTGTTCGGATTGAATCAGTTCTCTTCGGATTGAACTCGATCACTTCGAATTGAATCGGTTCTGTTCGGATTGAATCGGTTCTGTTCGGATTGAATCGAATCAGTTCGGTTAGAATCGAATTAGTTTAAGTTGAATTGAATCAGTTCGGATTGAATAGAATCATTTCGGATTGAATCGAATCAGTTCGGTTTGAATCGAATTAGTTTAAGTTGAATCAAATCAGTTCGGATTGCATCGAATCAGTTCGGATTGAATCGAATCAGTTTGGATTGAATCTAATCAATTCATAATGAATCGAATCAGTTCGGACTTAATCGATTCAGTTTGGATTGAATCGAATCAGTTCAGATTGAATCGAATCAGTTCAGATTGAATCGAATCAGTTCAGATTGAATCGAATCAGTTCGGATTGAATCGATTCAGTTCATATTGAATAGAAACGAAACAATTCCAGTTTAATCGAATCAGATCGTATACAATCGAATCACTTCGGATAAAATTATTTGATTTGATTCAATCCAAACTGAACCGATTCAATCCGAACTGAATCGAATCACTTCGGATTGAATCGGTTCAGTTTGGATTGAATCAAATCAAATAATTTTAGATAGGGTGGGTTCAGCACAGATAGGCTAGCCTGTCTTGGTATCACCGGTGCTATGAGCACCTGTCCTACTGCAGCCATGGAGGCTATGCTTGACATCATCCCTCTTTATCTTCATATAAAAAAGGATGCAATGGTCAATGCCCTCAGGCTAAGTATGACAAAACAACTAAAGCCAGGTAATCTGGTAGGTCATCTAGGTATTTTAAACGAAATACCCTGGGATCCAATGACCACATCTCTATCGGATTCAATGCCGATGAGACTTAACTTTGAACTTCCGTTCAAAATAAATATCCCAAATCGTGAAAACTGGGATATTAGAGGTCTCAGTCACCAGAAATCATTAAACTGGTACACAGATGCCTCAAAACTAAATGGAAAGACTGGAATAGGAGTCTACGGGCCAAACTGCAAGGCCCGAAAAGCTCTAGGAAAATTCCCCACCGTTTATCAAGGGAAGTCTATGCCATCTTATTTTGCGCTCAGTTGAACCTTAAAAAAGGTCAAAAGGGTGCTCACATCAATATCATTTCAGACAGCCAAGCAGCTATCAAGGCTCTAAGCTCCTACTCTTTTGAGTCAAAGCTAACTTGGGAATGTCTGGAAACACTCAAGCTTCTAGCAAAGGATAATCATGTAACTATTACATGGGTTCCTGGCCATGAAGGCATTGTAGGCAATGAAAATGCCGACGAACTAGCCAAAAAAGGTACTTTATTACCTTTTATTGGCCCTGAACCATTTTGTGGCGTTTCAAAAAGCCACCTCCAAATGGAAATCAGGCAATGGGAGAACCAAATGAAGGTCCATCATTGGACCAACATTCCCGGTCACAGACAGGCGAAAATGTTTATAACTCACTCGCCTAAAAGAGCAAAAGAAATGCTCTGTCTGAGCAAAGAGGAATTAAGAATCCTTACTGGCTTTCTAACAGGCCATTGTAGCCTCAACTACCATCTAAACAAGATAGGTATTGCTCAAGACGCAAAGTGCCGTCTCTGTGAAGAGGCCCCAGAGACAGCAAAACACATTCTCTGTGAATGTGGAGCAGCCTCTCACACCCGACTGAAACACTTTTCAAGGTTGATTCTAACACCTAAAGAAGTTAATGAAATCAGTCCTAAAAGAATCCTAAGCTATATTAAAAGCTTAGAACTCTTTTAGAATAACATGGGCATGTCACAAAAGATCTATCTAAGGTCGCAGTGACAAAGAGCTTTCGTAGCCGATAGCCCTACCTTTACCAATTACCAATTACCAATTGAATTGAATCAGTTCGGATTGAATAGAATCATTTCGGATTGAATCGAATCAGTTCGGTTTGAATCGAATTAGTTTAAGTTGAATCAAATCAGTTCGGATTGCATCGAATCAGTTCGGATTGAATCGAATCAGTTTGGATTGAATCTAATCAATTCATAATGAATCGAATCAGTTCGGACTTAATCGATTCAGTTTGGATTGAATCGAATCAGTTCAGATTGAATCGAATCAGTTCAGATTGAATCGAATCAGTTCAGATTGAATCGAATCAGTTCGGATTGAATCGATTCAGTTCATATTGAATAGAAACGAAACAATTCCAGTTTAATCGAATCAGATCGTATACAATCGAATCACTTCGGATAAAATTATTTGATTTGATTCAATCCAAACTGAACCGATTCAATCCGAACTGAATCGAATCACTTCGGATTGAATCGGTTCAGTTTGGATTGAATCAAATCAAATAATTTTAGATAGGGTGGGTTCAGCACAGATAGGGCCGAAAAAGATCGAGTAGAATAAAATGGAAATAAAACAGAATAGAACAGGAATATAAACATGTACAGGGTGCGCCAGAATAACCTGACGAGTTTAAGAATGATACTAAACGAGCAATTTTTTAGATAGAACAATAATTTTTGTGTTATTTGAAAGAGAAAACATGCAGATTTATTTTAGTACATGATTTGTTGAATATTTGAATTATTTGTGAAAGATAATGTTGGTCAAATGTTTACCTCCATTTCTGATACACTCGTCAATTCTGGTCGAAAAATTGTCCATGACTTTCTCAAGCATAATCAGGTGTATTGCACGAATTACTTGAACAATTAGTCTCTTCAAGTCATCTACAGTCCTTGGCTAATGCATATAGACTTTACTTTTGAGGTAACCCCAAAGAAAATAGTCACAAGCAGAGAAATTTAATTCGGTAATTATAATAATAAATAATTAAAATAATTTAATTCGGTAGTGAGTCCGAAACTTTCTCTGAGTAATTGCCACAGAATCACCACTTTTAAAAAATGTCTCTACAACAAAAGCACGATGCGCATGTGTCCACGACTCCATTGTAACTGAATCCGCTTTTATTGGAAACAAAATGACACTAACATCAACCATCTACGACAAGTTATGACTTGATAGTTAACATTTTAAACTCGTCAGGTTATTCTGGCGCACCCTGTACATAGAAATAAGCCATAGAGAACTCGTAATACCTCAACCCTGTCACATAGGAAACCACTCAATATGGCTACCGTTAGTACCTTGAAAAGCATGTAAAATAAGAAGAATATTAATTTATTATTGTTGAGATTTATATTAAGTACACAAAATGGCCGATTTTATGTGACGGGTTCATTACCCATGAAAAATACGTTATGAGCTCTCAATTACTTCCTCCATGAATATGAAGAAGGTATGACAACATTCTAAAATCTCAAACAACAATAAATTTTTATATCATTTAATAATAATAATAATAACGGCGACGCGCGACGTAAAAATTGTGAATTAATATTTTTTATTCTAGAGAATGGTCATTAGAAAAATGCAAACAGAAGGAAAGTAAAATAAAAAGACAGAGGGAGAGAGAGAGGGAATAGATAAAGAAATGGGGATAGAAAGAGAAATGGGGATAAAGTAAAAAAAGAGAGAGAGGGAGAGAGAAAGAGAGAGAGAGAAAGAGAGAGGGAAATAGAAAGAAAAGAAATAAAAAGAGAGAGAGGGAGAAAAGTGAGAGAGACGAAAAATAGAGATTAACGAGAGAGAGAAAGAAAAGAAAAAAGAGCGAGAGAGAGAGAGAGGGAGAAAAAGAGAGCGAGCGAGAGAGAGATAGAGAGAAAGAGAGAGAAGGAAAGAGAGAGAGAGAGGAGATATGAAAATGAACACAAAGTAAATAGAGCATTAAACAGAATTAAAACAGTAGGATGGAAAATTAAACATGGAGGACAGACGTTTCTTTCTGTTCCTCTCTTTCTACTTAATTTTTCTCCTGTGCTAAATTTTCTTCCCGATTTTTTCACAGCCTTCTACTTCCGAGAAATTTTTAATATTAGAAATCGGAAGTATTGTGTTCGTTTTTGTAAAAAAAAAATTTTGTTCTCCGATTTCAATTTTTTCATATTTCTGGACGTTCGTAACTTTGGTTTTGAGTCCCTCTGTCGGTCCGTCGCGTCGGTCTGTTAAAAATATTCCTTGTAACGCGCAAATCTCGGAAAATACTCAACGGATTTTGATGAAATTTTGCACACATATAAGAGACGTTCTGTAAATAGTCTCATTATAAATTCATCAAATTCGTACTAGCGGTTCTAGGTGAAAGAGACCATGCGCCTGACCACTAACTTTTTACTTAAACGCTTTTATCTCGTGAACGGTACACCCGATTTTGATGAAATTCTGTATGCATATGCATATTTTTATTTTACATAGGCTATTTATATTTTTGTTTTTTCTTACGATTAGTTAGGGAAATTAATTGTTAAATTAGTTAGTACAGGTAAATATGCCCGTACCTATATTGTTCAGATAAATAAATAAATAATCCCCCTCTCTCTCTCTTTCTCTCTCCTTTCTCTTTAATTCTAACTCTTTCTTTCTGTTCCTGTCTTTCTCCTAAATTTATCTTCTGTGCTAAATTTATCTTCTGTGCTAAATTTGTCTTCTGTGCTAAATTTATCTTCACTGCTAAATTTTTCTTCTGTGTTAAATTTATCTTCTGTGCTAAATTTGTCTTCTGTGCTAAATTTATCTTCACTGCTAATTTTTTCTTCTGTGCTAAATTTATCTTCTGTGCTAAATTTTTCTTCGGTGCTAAATTTATCTTCTGTGCTATAAATTTATCTTCTGTGCTAAATTTATCTTCTGTGCTCAATTTTCCTCCCACTCTTCCAGGTACATCTTCTGTGCTAAATTTTTCTTCTGTGCTAAATTTATCTTCTGTGCTAAATTCATCTTCTGTGCTAAATTTATCTTCTGTGCTAAATTATTCTTCTTTGCTAAATTTTCCTCCCACTGTTCCAGGTACATCTTCTGTGCTAAATTTTTCTTCTGTGCTAAATTTATCTTCTGTGCTAAATTTATCTTCTGTGCTAAATTAATCTTCTGTGCTAAATTAATCTTCTGTGCTAGATTTATCTTCTGTGCTATAAATTCTCCTCCCACTGTTCCAGGTACCTACATCCTACATCTTCTGTGCTAAATTTATCTTCTGTGCTAGATTTATCTTCTGTGCTATAAATTCTCCTCCCCCTGTTCCCCAGGTACATATTCCTCGCCATCTACACCGCGGAGATGATCATCAAGATAGTGGCCAAGGGCTTCGTCATCAACAAGTACACCTACCTGCGGAACCCCTGGAACTGGCTCTTATGTCCCTCTCTCTCCTACATCTTTCTTTTCTCATATCTCTGTTCTCTCTCTTCTCTTTCCTTCTTACTCTTTCTTTCTGTTTCTCTCTTATCCCTCTCTCTCACTTCTCTTTTTGTGTTCTCTCTATCTTCATGTTCTCTTTCTGTGTTATCTCTCCCGCTGTCTCTCTCCCTCTCTCTCTCTCTCTCTTATGTTCTCTTTCTGTGTTCTCTCTCTCTCTCTCTCTATGTTTCTTTCTGTGTTCTGTCTCTCTCTCTATGTTTCTTTCTCTGTTTTTTTTCTCTCTCTCTCTCTATGTTCTATTTCTGTGTCCTCTCTATCTCTATGTTCTCTTTCTGTGTTCTCTCTCTCTCTATTTTCTCTCTCTCTTTTCTCTTTAATTCTCACTCTTCCTCTCTGTTCATCTCCCCAGGTACATATTCCTCGCCATCTACACCGCGGAGATGATCATCAAGATAGTGGCCAAGGGCTTCGTCATCAACAAGTACACCTACCTGCGGAACCCCTGGAACTGGCTCTTATGTCCCTCTCTCTCCTACATCTTTCTTTTCTCATATCTCTGTTCTCTCTCTTCTCTTTCCTTATAACTCTTTCTTTCTCTTTCCTTCTTACTCTTTATTTCTGTCTCTCTCTTCTCTTACCCTTTTACTCTCTCTCTTTCCTTCTTACTCTTTATTTCTGTCCCTCTCTTATCTCTCTCTTTTCTCTTTTTCTTTCTATTCCTCTCTTATCCCTCCCTCTCACACTTTTCTTTTTGTTTTCTCCCTCTCTCTATGTTCTCTTACTGTGTTCCCTCTATCTCTATGTTCTCTTACTGTGTTCTCACTCTCTCTATGTTCTCTTTATGTGTTCTCTCTCTCTCTCTATGTTCTCTTACTGTGTTCTCTCTCTCTCTCTCTCTGTTCTCTCTCTCTTTTCTCTTTAATTCTCACTCTTCCTCTCTGTTCATCTCCCAGGTACATATTCCTCGCCATCTACACCGCGGAGATGATCATCAAGATAGTGGCCAAGGGCTTCGTCATCAACAAGTACACCTACCTGCGGAACCCTGGAACTGGCTCTTATGTCCCTCTCTCTCCTACATCTTTCTTTTCTCATATCTCTGTTCCTCTCTTCTCTTTCCTTCTTACTCTTTCTTTCTGTTTCTCTCTTATCCTCTCTCTCACTTCTCTTTTTGTGTTCTCTCTATCTTCATGTTCTCTTTCTGTGTTATCTCTCCCGCTGTCTCTCTCCCTCTCTCTCTCTCTCTCTATGTTCTCTTTCTGTGTTCTCTCTCTCTCTCTCTCTATGTTTCTTTCTGTGTTCTGTCTCTCTCTCTATGTTTCTTTCTCTGTTTTTTTTCTCTCTCTCTCTCTATGTTCTATTTCTGTGTCCTCTCTATCTCTATGTTCTCTTTCTGTGTTCTCTCTCTCTCTATTTTCTCTCTCTTTTCTCTTTAATTCTCACTCTTCCTCTCTGTTCATCTCCCCAGGTACATATTCCTCGCCATCTACACCGCGGAGATGATCATCAAGATAGTGGCCAAGGGCTTCGTCATCAACAAGTACACCTACCTGCGGAACCCCTGGAACTGGCTCTTATGTCCCTCTCTCTCCTACATCTTTCTTTTCTCATATCTCTGTTCTCTCTCTTCTCTTTCCTTATAACTCTTTCTTTCTCTTTCCTTCTTACTCTTTATTTCTGTCTCTCTCTTCTCTTACCCTTTTACTCTCTCTCTTTCCTTCTTACTCTTTATTTCTGTCCCTCTCTTATCTCTCTCTTTTCTCTTTTTCTTTCTATTCCTCTCTTATCCCTCCCTCTCACACTTTTCTTTTTGTTTTCTCCCTCTCTCTATGTTCTCTTACTGTGTTCCCTCTATCTCTATGTTCTCTTACTGTGTTCTCACTCTCTCTATGTTCTCTTTATGTGTTCTCTCTCTCTCTCTATGTTCTCTTACTGTGTTCTCTCTCTCTCTCTCTCTGTTCTCTCTCTCTTTTCTCTTTAATTCTCACTCTTCCTCTCTGTTCATCTCCCCAGGTACATATTCCTCGCCATCTACACCGCGGAGATGATCATCAAGATAGTGGCCAAGGGCTTCGTCATCAACAAGTACACCTACCTGCGGAACCCCTGGAACTGGCTGGACTTCATCGTCATAGCCAGTGGCTACGCCACCATAGGCATGGAGGTGGGCAATCTGGCTGGGCTGAGGACCTTCCGGGTGTTGAGGGCGCTCAAGACTGTCTCCATCATGCCGGGTGAGTTTCAGTAATAATAAATAAATAAATAAATGCCCGCAGCACGGGTGTATATTTACGAGCCTAGCTCTATTTACAAACAGAAAAAAAATAACATGAATATATCACATAAGAAAGGTTCAAAAACAATCATATCACAGTTACATAAAAAAAAAAAATCAAGTGAAGTTAAAAAAAAAAAAAAAAAAAAAAATCAAGTGAAGTTAAAACCAGCACTGACATTTGCTGCCCTATCTCCATCATGCCGGGTGAGTTTCGGTAATAATAATACCAAAGTCAGTATAACAAGACTGTCTCCATTATGCCGGGTAAGTTTCAGTAATAATAATAATAATACAAGTAGTATACAAGACTGTCTCATCATGCGGGGAGTTCAGTAATAATAATAATAATACCAAAGTCAGTATAACAAGACTGTCTCATCATGCCGGGTGAGTTTCAGTAATAATAATAATACCAAAGTCAGTATAACAAGACTGTCTCCATCATGCCGGGTGAGTTTCAGTATAATAATAATAATACCAAAGTCAGTATAACAAGACTCCATCATGCCGGGTGAGTTTCAGTAATAATAATAATAATACCAAAGTCAGTATAACAAGAGTCTCCATCATGCCGGGTGAGTTTCAGTAATAATAATAATAATACCAAAGTCAGTATAACAAGACTGTCTCCATCATGCCGGGTGAGTTTCAGTAATAATAATAATAATAATACCAAAGTCAGTATAACAAGACTGTCTCCATTCATGCCGGGTGAGTTTCAGTATATAATAATAATAATACCAAAGTTAGTATAACAAGACTGTCTCCATTATGCCGGGTGAGTTTCAGTAATAATAATAATACCAAAGTCAGTATAACAAGACTGTCTCCATTCATGCCGGGTGAGTTTCAGTAATATAATAATAATAATACCAAAGTCAGTATAACAAGACTGTCTCCATCATGCCGGGTGAGTTTCAGTAATAATAATAATATAATACCAAAGTCAGTATAACAAGACTGCTCCATCATGCCGGGTGAGTTTCAGTAATAATAATAATACCAAAGTCAGTATAACAAGACTGTCTCCATTCATGCCGGGTGAGTTTCAGTAATAATAATAAATAATAATACCAAAGTCAGTATAACAAGACTGCCTCCATCATGCCGGGTGAGTTTCAGTAATAATAATAATACCAAAGTCAGTATAACAAGACTGCCTCCATTATGCCGGGTGAGTTTCAGTAATAATAATAATACCAAAGTCAGTATAACAAGACTGTCTCCATCATGCCGGGTGAGTTTCAGTAATAATAATAATACCAAAGTCAGTATAACAAGACTGCCTCCATTATGCCGGGTGAGTTTCAGTAATAATAATAATACCAAAGTCAGTATAACAAGACTGTCTCCATCATGCCGGGTGAGTTTCAGTAATAATAATACCAAAGTCAGTATAACAAGTCTGTCTCCATCATGCCGGGTGAGTTTCAGTAATAATAATAATACCAAAGTCAGTATAACAAGACTGTCTCCATCATGCCGGGTGAGTTTCAGTAATAATAATAATAATACCAAAGTCAGTATAACAAGTCTGTCTCCATCATGCCGGGTGAGTTTCAGTAATAATAATAATACCAAAGTCAGTATAACAAGACTGTCTCCATCATGCCGGGTGAGTTTCAGTAATAATAATAATAATACCAAAGTCAGTATAACAAGTCTGTCTCCATCATGCCGGGTGAGTTTCAGTAATAATAATAATACCAAAGTCAGTATAACAAGACTGTCTCCATCATGCCGGGTGAGTTTCAGTAATAATAATAATAATACCAAAGTCAGTATAACAAGTCTGTCTCCATCATGCCGGGTGAGTTTCAGTAATAATAATAATACCAAAGTCAGTATAACAAGACTGTCTCCATCAAGCCGGGTGAGTTTCAGTAGCTCCATCGATAATGATGATACTAGCACACTTTAGTGGAAGGTAACCAGGTGAGTTTAATTTTTAGAACATTTTTACTTAACAGTCCTAATCGCGCAGTGTAAATAAGGTAATATTATATTATTATTATTTCTACTACCGAATACTAAGAGTCTTATTGTAGACAAAGAAGTGATTTACAAGAGTTGTTTCTGAGACATTTCCTGTACTGTTGATGGTACAATATAATACAACTAGATGGTATAAGTGAAGATCCTTGTTATCATATTTGAATAGCTTTACATTGGATTGAACATCAACTAGATGGTATCAACTAGATGGTAAATGAAAATCCTTGTTATTATATTTGAATAGCTTTACATTGGATTGAACATCAACTAGATGGTATCAACTAGATGGTAAATGAAAATCCTTGTTATTATATTTTAATAGCTTTACATTGGATTGAACATCAACTAGATGGTATTGGTGAAGATCCTTGTTATCATCTTTGAATAGCTTTACATTGGATTGAACATCATTCTTTGTTTGAATTTCATTTCTTCAGTCGTTCGCGAATTTTCGTTAATATCATTTGATTCTCTGATGTCTTCCATATTTTGTCTCAAACATGTCCTTAAGATTTTTTGTTCAGCTTTCTGAATGTTACATGGAATTATTTCATTTCGAACTTCAATTCAAATTCATTTCATTAGAATTCAATTAATTTCAATTCAATTCGAAATATGCGTAATTCACTATTTTATACCTTTGAAATAATGTAATTAAAATAGTACACTATCAAATAAAATCACTTTAGTTTTGCAATTTTTAAAAGTTACGGTAAATTTTGATTTCATGTATTTTTCTACCTATTTTGAACATTTTTTGTAAATTTGGATAATTATTTTTGGGGTTTGAATGAACGGTTTCGGGGGTGGTGGCGGTTGGGTTGTAATTGCCCTGGCGGCCTTGAAAAAATCTTTTAAGCACATTTTGTTAAATATTTAAGTTTTAAAAATCAGGAGATAATTTAATTAGCACGAGATTCAGAAGTACTTTTAAGAATAATGAAATTACACCTGGTCAGAAGTGGCCAAAGGCCAAAAAAATATAATTAAGTATATTACCTGGACATACACTTTCTAACAGACGAGCCTTTTTTTTTTTTTAAAGATTACTGAACGCCCCAACAATAAAAGCAATTACTCATAAGTCACCCTGTATAATCTGCTTCATCCTGAAATCTTCCAGCTTTGTTTTCCACTTCTGACAGCTCAGGATTTCATCCATCTCATCAAGCCCTCTTGGCAACAGATTATCCTCCCTCCCTTTCTCCCTCTCTCTTTTATACTTTCTCTTTTTATCTCTCCCTCATCTTTTCTCTCATTTTTCTTTATCTCTTTCTTATTTATTTCCTTTTAACTATCTCTCTCTTTCTCTCTAATTGTCACTTTCTTTTCTTCTAAATATCTCTCTCTCCCTCATCCTTTCTCTCATTTTCTTTCTCTCATTCTTATTTATTTTCCTTTAACTATCTCTCTCTTTCTATCTAATTGTCACTTTCTCTTCTTCTAAATATCTCTCTCTATCATCCTTACTATCATTTTTCTTTCTCTCTTTCTTATTTATTTCCCTTTAACTCTCTCTTTCTCCCTCTAATTGTTCCTTTCTCTCCTTCTAAATATCTTTCTCTCTCCTTTAGTCTCATCTTTCCTTACCTCTTCTATCTCTCTATCTCTCTCTCTCCGCTTTCTCTCTTTCTCTTCTTCTATTTTCTTTTCTCTCTTTCTCTTACCTTCCATTCCTTTCTCTCTATTACATGCTCTTTTTCTATCTCTCTCTTTCTCTCCTCCTCTGCTCTTTTTAAGCTTCTCTCCTCATTTCTGTCTTTTTCTTCTTCTGTTTTGTTATCTCTCTTTCTCTCACCTTCTATCCCTTTCTCTTTGTTACATGCTCTCTTTCAATCTCTCTCTTTTTTTCTCTTTCTCTCTTTCTCTCCTTCTCTGCTCTCTCATCTGTTTCTATCTCTCTTTTCTTTTTTTTCTCTCCTTTTCTGCTCTCTTTCTCAGCTTCTCTCCTCATTTCTCTTTCTCTTTTCTTTTCTCTCTCTTACATGCTCTGTTTCTATCTCTCTTTCTTTCTCTTTCTCTCTTCTCTGCTCTCTCCCTTTCTCAGCTTCTCTCCTCATTTCTCTCTTTCTCTTACCTTCTATCCTTTTCTCTCTCTTACATGCTCTGTTTCTATCTCTCTTTTCTTTCTCTCATTCTCTGCTCTCTCTCTCTCTCAGCTTCTCTCCTCATTTCTCTTTCTCTCTTTTGAGAGTCTCCAGCTTTCTCTTTTCCTCCTTCTCTTACCTTCTTTTACTTTATCTCACCTTTTATCTCTCTCTCACACACTCTCTCTCTTTCTCTCTCTTAATCACTGTCTTAATTCCGTTTGACACCTTCTCTTTCTATCTTTTTTTTCACTCCTTTTTTTCTCTCTCTCCCTTTCTATTTTCTTCTCCCTCTCTCCTTCTCCGTCTGTTTTCATTTCTTTCTCTGTCTCTCTCTCTCTTTCTTTCTTTCTCACTTTATCTCTCCCTCTCTCTTTCTCTTTGTCTATCTATCTCTTTCTCTTTCTCTCTCTCTCTCTCTCTCTCTCTCTCACTCTCCCCCTCTCTCTCTCACTATATCTCTCTCTCTCTCTCCCTCCCTCTCTCTTTCTATCCCCCTCTCTCTCTATATATCTGTCTCTCTCTCTCTCTCTTCCTTTCTCTCTCTCTCTCTCTCTCTCCCTCTCTCCCTACCTCTCTCTCTCTCATTATCTGTCCTATGTTTCCGGATAATCAATCTGCATTAGTTCTGCGGTTCTCTTATCCCTCCTTTTCCTCCTCTCTTTCTCTTCCTCTCTCCCTATCCTTCTCTCTTTCTCCATTACCCTCTGTCTGTGGATTTTGCTTTGCCTTGTCAGTCAGTGGAGCTGAATAATAATTAAAAAAGGTATTAAAATAACGCACATATTTAATTTTGTTCCTCTACATTTTTATCCTTGAATAATAAAAAGGCCCGGAACCGCAATTAAACATCCCTATATCTATACGCTATCAATACAAATAGCTACTAATCATTTTTCCTCACACGTTATCCACTAATACCTCGTGAGGAAAAATGAGCAGCTATTTAATTGTATTGATAGCGTAGAGATAGGAATGTTTAATTGCGGTTCCGGGCCTTGGATTCTTTTTATTATTCAAGGTTAAAAAAGTTTGTATTGATAGCGTATAAATATAGGAATATTATTATGAATCTATTTATTATAAGGACATAAATATGAACCAACAAATAATGGTAGGTACAAATTAAAATACAAAATTGACAATATAAATATAAACTGGAAAAAAATAAACAACATGGATAAAATATGTACAGATGTCCTAACTGAAGGGCGGGGTTATTGCCCATGGCAATCTCTTCCACCCAACCCTTATATAATTCGGCACTTAGTGGATACCTCGTTTGTGTAACGGTTGTGTTTACTGGCCGTGGTCCAGAGATCGTCAGTTCGATCCCGGGCTGGGCAGAATTTTCCAACAAAAAGTCCTGTTCCTTCTACACACGTGAGGCTCAGGGGTCAGGGGACGGGAGAATTAAAAAGAAAAATTGGGGGCCCCTTGGTATTGTAGCCTCGGGGCCTGTCACAGCTGTACGCGGCCCTGACTAATCGCGGCCCTAGCTAAACGCGGCCCTAGCTAATCGCTTCCTTGACTAATCGCGGCCCTGGCTAAACACGGCTCTGGCTAAACGTGGCCCTAGCTAAACGCGGCCCTGGCTAAACGCGGCTCTAGCTAAACGCGGCCCTAGCTAAACGCGGCCCTGGCTAAACGCGGCTCTAGCTAAACGCGGCCCTAGCTAAACGCGGCCCTGGCTAAACGCGGCTCTAGCTAAACGCGGCCCTGGCTAAACACGGCTCTGGCTAAATAAGGCACTGGCTAAACGCGGCCTGGCTAAACGCGGCTCTAGCTAAACGCGGCCCTAGCTAAACGCGGCCCTGGCTAAACGCGGCTCTAGCTAAATGCGGCCCTAGCTAAACGCGACCCTGGCTAAACGCGGCTCTAGCTAAACGCGGCCCTGGCTAAATAAGGCACTGGCTAAACGCGGCCTGGCTAAACGCGGCTCTAGCTAAACGCGGCCCTAGCTAAACGCGACCCTGGCTAAACGCGGCTCTAGCTAAACGCGGCCCTAGCTAAACGCGACCCTGGCTAAACGCGGCTCTGGCTCATCGCGGCCCTGGCTAAATACTTAAAGATCTCCTCGCAGTGCAATCATAATTTGAAACTTTTCCAATTCCATCCTTTTGTTTGAGACTCATAAATATTAGAACAAAGTATTCATTATTTATTTTTCCGCTAATCACCCAGAAGCCTTTTCTAAAGAGTTAATTAGGAATAAAATAGATAATCATAAAGAAACTGTTTGGATAGTATATCAATCCTAAACTTTTCAATACTGTTTATTCTTTTTTTTTCAAATGGAAAATAATCTTCCGGTATTTCTCGTAATCCCTATTATGTGTTCTTTTCAGTAAAAAAAATATTTATTTATTTTTCATTTTTTTTAGATTTCAGTTCTTTTCATTTTTTTATCTCTCTCGCTCTGTTCTTGTATTTTTCTCAATAATAACTTATTAATATTAAACACTTTATTAAAAAGACACTTTATAAGAAAGACATTTTTCTTCATTAGAAAGACAAGAAAATTAGAAAGACAATTTTTCTCTTATATTCAGGATTCTCTCAGAGAGAGGTTATTTTATCTTATAGAGCGGTAAATTGGAACTGGAAATTGTGATCTATCGAGTTCTTTTATATCCAGTTCTTTCATATCCAGTTCTTTTATAATAAAAAAATCCTACCTTGCTAGGAATCTAACTCAGGTCACCATGCGTACAATGCCCACCGCGCTAACTTACTCGGCCACAGTGATTGATTGATATCGTTTGTCATATAATATGATAAATAATTGATATCATTTATCATACGATAAATAATTGAACGCATTCTTAGTGTTATCTTTTTCTCTGGATCTAATTCCACCCTGTAATTCTCTGAGATTAAATCAATTAGTGCTGAGATAATGAAAAGCATGCCAATATCAATTAACGGTAAAAGCTATAAAAGTTTAAGCTCTCCTGTATACTGGGTCTCTCCGCGAACTTTTAATTTTAAGGAATTATAAATTACTTTTCAAGTATACATACTTATTGAGACGACTCTATTGCCAATTTTTCAAATGTCAATTAAGACCAACATATTAAAAAAATATATATCTTTTAAAAGTATTATATCATTAAAAATAACAAATTAATGTAGTTTTAAAATTCATGTTAAGATACTCCAGCTCCATTTTCCATGTTGAAACTTCTATCTTTGTATCTGCTTCCTCTTAAAATAATATCTTCAAATATCAATAAAATTGTTCTTTTATCTTTCCTTTATCCTAGGGAAAGATATGTAAGCACCCATATTTTTCGATGATCAGTTTTCGATTAAATCCAAAGTTTCAGTCCTTGGTCCGTGTGTCTGTCGGTCTGTCTGTCTGTAAACAAAATATCTCAAGAACGGTATGAGCTAGAGGCTGCATGTAGACTTCTATTAGTGAGATTATTAATCTCTGGACAGAGGATGTCCCACTACTTTGGCAGGTAAAAAAGCCACCTTTTATCACCTTCTTCTTTCACTTTACCTTTTCCCAAAAACAATAGCAAGTTCCTCCCCGACCTTTTTTTAGACTCGGGTCCTACTTAGGGTTGACATTGTTCAACCTTTTCCTCATGGTTGAGGTTGGTTTGGACCATGGAGGACTAAGAAATGAAGACGTCATAACGTAATACTCATGGGTAATAAATCTGTCCCCTAACAGACTGGGGGACTATAATCAGGGAGTAGACCAGCAGTCTGGCTGGGGGACTATAAACAGCGAGTAGAGACCAGCATTGGCTAGGTTCTGGGGGCCCTTGTCAATTATTAGCCTCCTTATAAAGACAGTGGTAGAAATGCAGTCATTTCTCCACTGTCTGGCTACCATCGTTCACGATGACGGTACCCTATGATGATGAACAGACTATCCAATATGGCTACCGTTATTATCTTCACAAGCATGTAAGAAGAAAATTTAATTTATTGTTGTTGTAATTCCCTGTGTGTTAAAACTAATAAAGTGGCCGTTATATTGGCACAAGATCGCACGAATAGCTCAGTGGTTCAGCACTCGCTTGCCATGCGGAAGGTCCCTGGTTCGAACCCCCGCCCTGACAAAAATTTGTATAAATAATTTGGTTACAGTTGTTTGTAAGGGATACCTTCCGGTGCGCTCGTGTTGACCCAGCACCTAAATGGGAATTATTATTATTAAACATGTTGGATCAAGTTTTATTTACAAATAACATAGAATATATACATACATAGAAATTAAAATTAACATTATTGTGTCACTTCTCGCCCATCAGAGGGGAGGCATACTACGAGATGGAAAGGCTACAATACAGACCACAAGCGTCTACAGTAGCTCCTGTTTCATGGCTACGAAATAAAAAAGGCTGTGAAACACTCATCTTTTCAGAAAAAAAAGTTTTGAGGCATTACCAGGACTCCATTACTTATAAAACTGTTTGCATAATGGAACTACCTATCTGGCGCTGACGCTCTGAAAAAAGCACTACTTATACTTATATTTACATGATTTGGTCGACAAGGACTTATTATTATGCAGTAAAATTTAAATACCGCTTACACTATTTTGGCGACGTAGCTCCTAGGTACTACGCATCGCATTTGCATAAGTTGCTTTCCAGTACCTCTCCCCCTGGGTTATATCTTTATCTCTCTCACTCTCCCTACCTTTATAATTATCTATGTGAATCCTGTTTGTTCTCTCACTACCTCTTCTCTCTCTCTTCTCTTCTCTCTTTTGTCTCACTACCTCTCTCTCTTTCTCTTCTTTTCTCTCTTCTCTTCTCTCTTTTGTCTCACTACCTCTCTCTCTTTCTCTTCTTTTCTCTCTTTTGTCTCACTACCTCTCTCTCTTTCTCTTCTTTTCTCTCTTCTCTTCTCTCTTTTCTCTCTCTTCTCTTCTATCTCTCGCTCTCTTCTCTCTTTCTCTCTCTTCTCTCTTTCTCTCTTTTATCTCTCTCTCTCTTCTCTCTTTCTCACTCTTCTCTCTCTTTCTTTTCTCTCTCTCTTCTCTCTCTCTTTTTCTCTCACTTATCTCTCTCTTTCTCTCTTCTCTCTCTCTTCTCTCTCACTTGCTCTTCTCTTATCTCTCTTCTCTTCTTTTTTTTCTTTTACTTCTCTCTCTTTTATCTTCTTTTTTTCTCTCTCTTCTCTCTTTTCTCTCTCTCTGCTCTTCATTTTTTTTCTCTCTTTTCTCTCTCTTCTATTTTCTCTCTCTCTAGTTTTATCTCACTCTTTTTTCTCTCTCCCCTTTCCCCTAACTATTTCTGTTTTTTTTTTATCTCTCTCTCTGTTTCCCTCCGTTCTCCCCCACTCTGTCTATCTATTTCTTCCATAAGCATTTAAATTCTTAGTATCTCACATTATTTTTCTCTCTCTCTCTACTCATGTTTCTCTCTCTCTCTTTCTCTTTCTGCTCATGTTTCTCTCTCACTCACTCACATTTATTTTCGCATTATTCACTCGGATGAATACCACTCTACGTCTAAACGTCAAAATTTGAAGTCATCACTCCTTTTTCCTCTCTCTCTCTCACTTCATTTCTCTCTCTCTCTCTTTTACTTTCTTTTCTCTTTATCTTGCCCTCATTCCTTTTTCTTCCTAATTTCTCTCTCTCTATCTCTTACTTTTTCCTCTCTTTCTTTCGTCCTCTTTCCTTTCTCTTCCCAATATCTCTCTCTCTATCTCTCCTCTCCCCCCCTCTCTTTTTACTACTATATAACTAACATTGAAGGTTAGTATTTAGCTTAGGGGTTATATGATTTAAAATAGAATAAAATAAAACAATTTATATATTATCAATCAATTAAACAGTCTCTCTCATATTATCTCTCTCTCACTTTTTGTCTCTAAAATTTCGTCACTGGTCCCTGCTCACATTAAAGCAGCTAATCATTTCCTCACGAGGTATGAGTGGACCCCAAACACCCAAGTAAAGAGCAGAAAAAAAATCCTGCACCGCTGGGGATTGAACCCAGGTCACCATGCGTGCAATGCCTAGCGCGCTAACTCACTCTGCCACGATGACGACTCGTCTTCCTTAAGCTCAACCTCTCCTCAGCTTCAAGCAATGATGCGGAATAAACATGCAAACATGTTCTTCTTCCTGCATCTTCTGACATTATGACAGAGAGGAAATTAGGGGGAGAGACAGGGAGGGAGGGAGAGAGAGATAGAGCGAGAGAGAAAGAAGGAGAGAGAGAGAAAGAGAAAGAGAGAGGGAAAAATAAAGAGAGAGACAGAAAGAGAGAAAAAAGAGAGAAAGAGTAAGAAAGAAAGACAGAAAAAGAAAAATAGAGAGAAAGAAAGAGAGAGGGAGAGAGAAGGAGAGAGAGAGAGAAAGATAATGAAAATGAGAAAGAGAGAGAAAGAAAGAGAGAGAAAGTGAAAGCAAGAAGGAGAGAGAGAAAGGAAGAGAGAGAGTGTGAGAGAAAGAAAGAAGCTAAGCAAAAATCAAGAAATAGAGACGAAGATAAGTGAGAGGAAGAGAAAGAGGGAGAGGGTATGATGATTTTGAGATTTGATAAATCAATAAAGAAGAGTTGAATCCAAGTGAGTCCTGCGAATGCTGAAAATGTAAGAGATAGAGAAAGATACAGAGGGAAAGAGAGAGAGAGTAATTTGGTATAAAATCTCAAAATTGGCACGTGTATACAATGTGAAACAATCCCGAGGAAGTATTGTGTCCATAATTGGCAGTGTTTTTTTCAATAGGCTCATGTATTATGTATCTGTGTTCTGTGTAAATTTAATTGTACAAATAAACATTACATTACATAAGTTACATTATAAACTTTACATTACATAAGGCTTTTTACATTACATTACAGAAGTAATATACATACTATGTTCTACATAATTATGTACAAGAGAAATAGGAGGATAAATTTAGAGTCGTCAGTGAGTGAGTGAGTGATTGAGGGGGTGTATTATCAAACTGCAGTTAGTAATGGGTGCTGTCTCTCTCTATCAAACTATCAATCGATCATCTATTTCTCTCCCTTTCTCTCTCTCTCTCTGTCTCTCAATATGTATTTATGACAGTAATGGGTTGTGTGTTTGAAAACATATTATCCTTCTCTCTCTCTCTCTCTCTTTCATTTATTTCCATCTCTCTCACACACCCTCGTATGTCTCTCTTCCCACCTCAAATAAGATTAGGATAATTTCTGCTATCTTCTTCTCTCTCTCTCTCCTTCTCTCTCTCTCTTTCCCTCACCTTCTCTCTTATTTTATTTCTTCTTTTTCTGTCTTTCCCTATTGTCCTCTTTTTCATACTCCCTCTCTTTATCTCTTTCCTTCTCTTTCACTCTCTCCTTCGTTTCTCTCTGTTTCCCTCTCTTTTCCTCTTTTTCCCTCTCTTTCTCTCTTTTTTATTCTCTTTCCCTCTCCTTCTCTCTCATTTTCTGTCTTCTTTTTCTGACTTCCTCTCTTTTCCTTTTTTCACACGACTTTTCTTTTTCTCTTTCCTTCTTTATTTCTCTCATTTTTCCTCACTCTATCACTTTTTCTCTCTTTTTCCCTCTCTTTATTTCTTTTCTTCTCTATCACTCTCTCCTTCTTCTTTTCTCTCTATTTCCCTCTCTTTTTCTCTTCTTCCCTCTCTTTCTCCCTTTTCTCTCTTTTCCTCTTTTTTATTATATTTCCCTTCCTGTCGCTTTCCTCTTTATAATATGCATACTCGTGATACCTATGTATATATGTTTATAATGACTTCCTTTACTTTTTTATCTCCTCCTTCCTCTTTACCTTTATCTATTAGTAATGTTTTCTCTCACCTCTTTCTCTGTCTCTTTTTTCTCCTCTCTCTATCTCTTTCTCTCTCTCATGTTCTTCTCTTTATGTTATTTCCTCTCTAGATCTGTTTATAATGAGATTCCACCCCTGTCTTGGATGGTGGTTTTTTTAATTTTTTTTTAATAATATGAGTGTCAGTAGTAGTAGTAGTTGCACTAGACTTACAGGCACGGTGACCTTGGTTTGAATCCCAGCGGAGGTGGACAGTCAATAGTTAAGTGTTCAGGTTCAGTGGCATAGAATGTCTAACTTCGCCCCGAACTACAGGACAATTGTAAATTTAGGTAATGTTTTTCTGATTAGACTGCATTTGTACAAATAAATAGGAATTTGTACGGAAATGTTCCTTTTTAAAATTATAAAACACTCCTTAGTGGAAAGCTAACTACGAGGCGAGGTAAATGCTCAAATCATTTCTACCACCTAATCCACAGAGTCTTATTATTATTATGTGGTCACAAACTCAAATTAATGAGGAAAAATTAATGCACTGGGTGGGATTCGAACCTTATTCCAACCATGATGATGATCGGAAGTAAAACGCGACATGGCATTTGACAAAATGGGGAAACTGATAAAAAGAAAACTCTTGGGTGGAAAGGAAGAGAAGATAAGAACTTCGCATTATACAGGGTGCAACATCTTTTACTTTCCTTATATTTATCTGTATATATAAAACTCAAATCTGTGCAAGTCTGACTGTGTCCTCTCAGTCCCCCAGCCAGACTGCTGGTCTCCTCCCTGTTTATAGTCCCCCAGCCAGACTGCTGGTCTCCTCCCTGTTTATAGTCCCCCAGCCAGACTGCTGGTCTTCTCCCTGTTTATAGGTAATAATACGATATGTAAATACGACACGTAGAGAGAGTGAAATAGAGAGAGAAATATAGAGACAGAGATAGGCAGAGTGGTTTCAGTTTAGGCTTAAATTTTGTTACACCCTGTATAATAGAGTGAAACTTGAGAGTGAGAGAAATGTCAGAATAGATGATAATACGATAAGGAAATACGTAGAGACAGTGAGAGAGAAAGAAGGAGAGATAGACAGAGGTAGAGTTTTTCTTCTATATTTTTTAAAGGGAAGAAAATTAAACTGGTGTGACACCACACGACTTTCCTTATCACTCGAAAATAAGCCAAAGACCGCCACTGGTGACTCAACTATAAAAGTGACCTGAAAATGAATGTCAAATTCGTGATTAGTAACTAAGAATCCTTGTATTTGATATGTCACAACCCCCATCTAGAATGAATAATAAAAAAGTTAGTCTAAGCGATCCCCCCCATAATAACGGCCGGCGGTAACTAAAATGGATCAGGTTCAAAAAGTTCAAGAAAAACTTATTTCTATAAAAATCTCATATCGCTTATCGTTATGCCAGAAAGGCCATACGCCGCCAAATGGCGCTTGAAAGGACGCCACTTGCGGCACCGATTTTTTTTTCTCAAAAGTTTAGTACTGAGTCCTCTTTTCATTTATGACCTCTGTACCGAATTTCAAGTTTCTAACTTATTTCGTTCTTGAGATATTTTGTTTGCAAACAGACAGACACACGGACCAATGGCTGAAACTTTGGATTTAGGCTCTGGGGACCCTAACATGTGTTCTGTCACTGAAATTTGACTATCGAAAAGTTTAGGTGATTCCATTCCTTTCCTTTCTATAGAAGTATAGAATGAGGAAAGTAAAGAGAGAAAGAGAAGAGAGAGAGAGAGAGAGAGAGAGAGAGAGAGAGAGAGAGAGAGAGAGAGAGAGAGAGAGAGAGAGAGGTGTAGAGGTAGAAAGAGAGAGAGAGAAAAGGAGAGAGAGAGGTAGGTGTAGAGGTATAAAGAGAGAAAAAAGATCTTGGTACAATGACATAAAGCGATAACGGCAAAAACTCACAAGAGAGAGAGAGAGAGAGAGAGAGAGAAAGAGAGAAAGAGTTTATCCATCTCACTTTTTCCTATTTTTTTAAGGAAAGAAGAAAGAGGGAGAGAGAGATAATGTGTAAATGGTAGAAGAGAGAGAGAGAGAGAGAGAGAGAGAGAGAGAGAGAGAGAGAGAGAGAAAGAGAGAGAGAGAGAGAGAGAGAGAAAGAGAGAAGATGTAAACGGTAGATAGAGCACGAAATATTTAAATGATGACAAGATAATGGATTTTGTTCTTTTACAAACCATATAATATATTTACATCTATATTCTCTCCCTCTCACTCTCTATAGCTCATTTTTCTTTCCTTCTATTATTATTATATTACGGTTTATTAGGTAAGGACAAAGTACAATATCTATTCCTCTCATCTGTGCTATCTATAGATATAATATCTTTTTCTCTTTGTCTTTCTCTTTCTGTAAATCTGTTTTTCTTTCCTTATAGAAAGCCAGTTTCCAATGCCTAAACACGTTATAACGGTCCCCGAAGCCTAAATCTAAAGAGCCACGTGAAGCTGCCTGACCACCAAATCGCTTTTGGTGTTCAGCCAACTTCACCTAGCTAATCTAAAGTCATCTTGTATGGGGGTTGTGACAATTGTGACATACCACATGCAATGAATTTAAGGTGCTGATTACGAATTTGATATTAAAATTTTTACCCAACCGTTACCGTTGAGAGTCACCAAATGGCGGAATGACGCTTTTGAGTGATAAGGAAAGTCGTGTGGTGTCACACCAGTTGATTTTCTCTTTTCATATATCCATTAATTCATCTCTCTCCTCACTTCTTCTCTCTCCCTCCCTCTCTCTCTCCTCTCTCTCTCCTCTCTCCTCTCTCTCTCTCCTCTCTCTCTCTCTCTCCTCACTTCTCTCTCTCCCTCTCTCTCTCTCTCTCTCACTTTCTCTCTCCCTCTCTCTCTCTCTCCTCACTTCTCTCTCTCCCTCTCTCTCTCTCTCCTCACTTCTCTCTCTCTCTCTCTCCCCTTCTCTCTCTCTCCCCTCCCCACTTCTCCTCTCTCTCTCCCTCTCTCTCTCTCTCCTCACTTCTCTCCTCTCCCTCCCTCTCTCTCCCTCTCTCTCTCTCTCCCTCACTTCTCCTCTCTCTCTCCCCTCTCCTCTCTCTCTCTCTCTCTCTCTCTCTCTCTCCTCACTTCTCCTCTCTCTCTCTCTCCTCACTTCTCCTCTCTCTCTCTCTCTCCCTTTCCCTCCCCCTCTTTCCACCTCCACACACGAAAGCAGAAATAAAATTGTTATTCTGTATGATATATAAATTTTTTATGGCTCTAAAGCATGCCACAACACTATTTTCTCTCCTATATGACTTTCTCTCTTCTCCTAAATTCCTTTACAATCTCTTTTTTTTTTTTCTCTCTTTATTCTCTCTCTCATTCTCTTTTTCTTTCTCTATCTCTCTCTTTCTCTCTCTCTTTCTTTATTTCTTCCTCTTTATTCTCTCTCTCTCTTCTCTCCCTCTTACTCTCTGTCTCTCTCTCATTCTGTCACTTCATTTTTTCTCCCTCCGCTCTTTGTCCTTCTCTCATTACTTTTGAGAAGAACATACGAGCAATAAAAAACTAGCTAACAACCACATTAACCTCACCCAGCTGGTGGGTACAGGAATAGCCAACACTACAAATCCTAACCTCGCTGAACGTTGCTTAACTTCAGTGACTGAACGAGAACTAGCGTATTTAACATGTCCTTCTAGGTTAACCAGTTAACCAGGCTCCTGAAGTGCAGTAATTTTTTTCAAGTTATCTACTCTTAATTTTATCGAAATTTTATAAATCAAATTAATTTAGACAACATCACTAATGAAAAAAAGGTATTTTTTCCCTTGAAATGATTCAAGTATCTCTTTCCTTATCTTTCCTCACAATGAGTGTATTTCTCTCTCTTTTTTTCCTCTCTCACTCTTTCCCTTCTCGGTAGGTATCTCTTTCTCACTCTTTCATATATCTCTCTCCCTCTCTCTCTCTTCCTTCGATAAGATATCAGTGTGTATCATAAGCTAAAAATAATGATGTGAAAAATTGTGAGGGAGAGCAGAGAGAGAGGAGATAGAAAAGAGAGGGAGAAAAAGTGAGACAGAGGAGATAGAGAAAGAGAGGAGAGAGAGAAACAGAGAGAGGGAAGAGGTAAAGAAAAAACATGGAGGAAGCAATGTATTTTGATGATAGGGAAAACAAGATAAGACAGAGGAAGAGAAGGAGAGAGATAAAAAAAAAATAGAAAAATAACGAGGGACAACGAGAGAGAGAGAGCGAGAAAGAAAGAGAGAGAGAAGGAAGAAAAGAGAGAGAGAAAGGAAGAAAAGAGAGAGGGAGAGAGGTAAGAAAGGGAAGAACATCTGATTAATAAATTATTTATTTATTTTAAATTATTTCTTTTTCCATGGATTCATGCAGTATTTCCTTTCCTTACCTATCTCTCTCTCTCTCTCTTTCTTTCTTTCGTCTCTCTCTCTTTTTACCTTATCTCTCTCCCACTGTGTTTCTTTCCTTATCTCTCTCTTTCTTTATCTTTTCTCTCTCTCTCTTTCCTTACCTTTTCTCTGTCTCTCTCTCTTTCTTTCCTTGCTTATCTTTCTCTCTTACCTTATCTCTGTCTCTCTCTCCCTCTCTCTCTTTATTTACCTTATCTCTCTCTCCCTGTCTCTCTTTCACTTACTTTCTCTCTCTTCTCTCTTCTTTTCTTTCTTCTATCTATTTTCTTAATCTATCTTCTTTCTCTCCCATTCTCTCTCTCTCATTTATTTCCTCCCCATAACATTCCTTCCTCTCTCCATCTCTTTCCCACTCCCTTCTATCAATGTTTCCATCGCTTTACTTTCAATTTTTACTTTTCTCGTTAAGATAAAAAATTCCTCCTTAAGTCTTCCCACTCACGCATACTTGAACTTCATCTATTTGCTTTTCTGTACATAATATAATAATATTTTTTTCCCCCTCTTATTAATATTTTTTTTTTATCACCTTGAATGTGCGCTGGTTAACGTGGTTAACGCGCTAGTCTGGTAATCCAGGTAGCGTAGGGATCCGTTGGTTTGAATCCCACCCAGTGCACGAATATTCTTCATTAATTTGAGTTTGTGACTACATAATGATAAGACTCTGAGTGTTAGGTGGTAGAAAATGCTTTGAGCATTAACCTCGACTGTTGGTTACCTTCCACTGAAGAGTGTTATTATTATTATTGAACAAACGCCAAGGTGGATTTCCTCTAGCACCTATTATTGGGATTGGACCCCGTGAATTTGTAAAAAATAAAATAAAATAATAATCCCATCTAGGATGTCTCCTCTCGAGGGTGTGAAGCAGCACCGAAAGGTTGTTACACCAGCAGTGGATCAAAAAATAATAGGGGTTTACTCAGATCATTTTTTGATATCTTCAACTTTTTGGAAGCCCGCTCCAAATTACCGGTATTTTTGAGGGTTTCGATTAGACCAACTTTTTTATTATTTATTGTAGATGGGGTGGTGACATATCAAATGATTTTGAAGTGCAGATTACAAATTTGACATTTATTTCTAGCTAGCTGTTACCTTTGAGTCACCAGCGGCTTTTGGTCCCGTTCCGATTCCTAATAGGATAAGGAAAGTCGTGTGATGTTTACACCAGATTTTTTTTATTTTCTTTTTGAAATAGACAAATGGTCGTAACATGTGAAATGAGTGACCTTAACCAATGTGGGAAGGATAGTCAGTTTAGTGGACTTCAATGTCCACCGTATTCTCTCCCGTGGCTATTCCCCCTTGGTGGTACCATCATTACTCTGATGGGAAAACACTTTGAAGGACTTGGAATGTTTCCCAAAGGCCACTCTAGCACATTTTGAACTATGGTCACAGGAATCGCCTGAATGACTCTTTGATAATCTCATTGACTCCAATCCTATGATAAGTATTCCGTGTCCGTAAAATAGGCACAGATAACTATATCTGGGTTCGAATCCCACCCAATGCATTAATATTTCCGTATTTGCTGGAGCAAATGACTAATTCACCAATCAATAATAAAATTCTGAGGTGATTTTAGTGCTAAAAAATATTTTTTTTTATCATTTCTAAGTTTTTCCTCTCAAATAGTCTTGATTTATTATATAAAAAAATAATTGATCCTATTAGTTTTAAAGTAGTAAAATTGCACATAAAATAAATGCTAATTAAAAAAAAATGTAAAATTAATCCTATTAATTATTTTGAATGTCAGATTAAATTTTATGTCAGTTTTTAAAGCAATAAAATTAATCCTATGAATTATTTTCTATTTAAAAAAATTCTGCCCAAACCATGTATAGGATTTAACACCTACGGACCACGAGTTGTAATCTTAACCGTTACGCCACGGAGACTCTAGTAACCGAATCAAAAACTCCACCTCTTCTATCCCCAGTGCACCAACGAGGCTTTAGAGATCTAATGAAAAACTCCACCTCTTCTATCCCAAGTGCACCAAAGAGGTTTCAGAGGTTTAATGAAAAACTCCACCTCTTCTATCCCCAGTGCACCAACCAGGCTTTAGAGATCTAATGAAAATCTCCACCTCTTCTATCCCCAATGCACCAACGAGGCTTTAGAGATCTACATCTACAGCCGTATTTATGAACAGAAAACGCCGTTTGAGCATGGTCTGAAGCATGATTTCCTTTCATATTATTGGCCAATACCTTGCTTGAGACAGTGCTCAGACAAAATTCATAAATACGGGTGCTAATGAAAAACTCCACCTCTTCTGTCCCCAGTGCACCAACGAGGCTTTAGAGATCTAATGAAAAACTCCACCTCTTCTGTCCCCAGTGCACCAACGAGGCTTTAGAGATCTAATGAGAAACTCCACCTCTTCTATCCCCAGTGCACCAACGAGGCTTTAGAGATCTAATGAAAAACTCCACCTCTTCTGTCCCCAGTGCACCAACGAGGCTTTAGAGATCTAATGAGAAACTCCACCTCTTCTGTCCCCAGTGCACCAACGAGGCTTTAGAGATCTAATGAGAAACTCCACCTCTTCTGTCCCCAGTGCACCAACGAGGCTTTAGAGATCTAATGAGAAACTCCACCTCTTCTGAAGAAAAGGTGGAAGTTCGTAGCCGACAGTCGATTTTAAATTGCTCCTACATTTTTCCAAAAAAATAAAGTCAAAGGCTATCAAAGTACTTACAAGTAAATTTTTTCTTGAAGTTTTTGGTGTCTTTTAGTGAAAACTGATACAAACTACACCGGAAAATGTAAGTGAAAGATTTTATGAACATTTAAAATTAATTCAATTGATTTTTTCACAAAGAAAGTTCCGTAGTCGAAATATTTTTAAATCTCCAACAGCTGATTCAAGATAATAACACAACGAACTTTTCTTTGTTCACTTTCTGCTGACAATCAAAATATTAATAACCTAAATTGAAGCACATGACATTTATTCTCATTCAAAGAGAATAGTTATTGTTTGACAATTTCCATCTGTTGGAGATCTATCACATGACAAATCAAAGTTGAAAATTTTGAAACTAGGCGGCTCTCGGTCTAGGAAATTGATATTGACTTTGAACATGGGTGAAACTGAAAATCAAAATATCTCAAACCCCTATGATATACAAGTGGTAGACGGAGCTCGCCGATCACAAAATATTATTTTCAAAGAGCACAAGTTTATCTACAGTAACCCGCTGAAAGATGGCTCTCTCAGGTATAGGTGCTATGAGGTCAACTGTCCTGTCAGAATTAAAGTCGACAAAACAAATCTCAAAGTGTTGGCTATAATTGGAGAGCATGACAAGCATAAAGTGAGATCTACACCATCAACTCCAACTTCCAAGCAGAACAGTCCACCTCCTCTGCAGACTGGAGCGGTGGCGTCCACACCATTGTCCAGTGACATGTCGTCATCCAAAGTCAAGTTCACTAAACCTAAAGAAAAAGGCTCCGCGGTAGACACGGACAAAAACAACGATGGCTATGTTACTGTGATTGACGACAAGTTCTGCAAGGATGAACACTCAACCCGAGCCGGTGACCCTACGTTCATACAAGATATTTACAAATCTGTTATTAACCCTGACATACCCACTGATGACAATGATCAAGAAGTTTTGAGTCAAAATGAAGAAGAAGAAAAAACTTATGAAATTAGATATGAAGAAATGTGCAGAGTAAGAGACAGTCTCATAGATAGAATAATGATTAAAGAAAGAAGAATTATGGAACAAGACAACGAAATTAAAAATGTAAAACTAAAGTTGAATAACATTAACAACGAGCAGTTAAAAGTAGAAATCCAAAATTTAAAAACAGAACTAGAACAAGAGAAATCATTGACTAATCAACTTAAAGTAACCATATCAACCATTGAAGCAGGATGGGAAGTTGACAAAAACGAGCTCATGAAATATCAACAGAAGTCTAAGGATCAAATTTCTCTGAGACCCACTCCCAATGCAAACAAACATAATCAACCGAAGTCTGCGCAGTCAAAATCAGCTCAGCCAGTCCATTCCCAAGAAGCCAAACCTGGACCCAGCCGTATTCAAATCACTATGATGGGAGATAGTCATGTGAAGCATCTGGACGAGGTTCTCAAATCAAAGCTTGCCAAACACTATGATGTGAAATGTTACTTCAAGCCGGGATCCAGAGTGGAGGAGCTAAATGAAATGAAGTCCAGAACACACTCAGAACAGGACATGATCATCCTGTTCAGTGGAGCCAATGATATATCAAGGACATCCATGAAATGTGTTAAGGATTCTTTCATGAAATTCATTGCTAAAAATAATCATTGTTCTATAGGTATTGTTCTTGTTCCCCTTAGAAGAAACGGTTGTAATATGAACTCTCACATCCGTGATTTTAATGCTAAGTGTATAAGTTTCTTCCAAGGTAAGCAAGTGCTTCTTATTGACCCCAACACTGTTTTAAATACTAATGACTATTGTAATGACAACCTTCATTTAAATAAACTAGGTAAGTCCAAAATAGGTACACTTATCCACGACTGCATGGTAAATAATACAAACAAAACACAAAATTACGTAAAGAATACGGAAATTAAAACCACTAAAATTGTAAAAGCTCAGACACAAAATAAAACAAAACAAGTTAAAAAATCTCCCATCGTAAAGCAACCTCAACGACAAAGGGTTAAAGAATATGATAGCAGAAAATTCCATCACTTACCTACTAGATTCCCAAAGCCCATGAGACACAATCAGCACACAGGTAACTATAGTAGATATAACTATGACATGAAATATCAAAACAAATATAATATGCACAAGATCAATAGATATACTGACTCTAGGGACCCTCAGTACTTAAGATCTCGTATATCTAACCGTTATTTGTACTCCTACCCTCAATATAGGCATAGTAATAGAACATTCTATAACACATATTCACAAAATGAGGTCAGAGGACAGTACAATGTAGGTCAAAATCGAAGAGTTCACTTTGATGATGGATGGAACGCTCCGGGAAGAAACAGGGCGGGCCAACAAGGTCGTTTTTTATCGACCCGCTGACGAGTACTGATTGTACTGAAACTAGGAACGAAGTGGTGTTAGCCACTGATATTACTTCTTCTCTTCCTTCTTATCAAATATCTGACACCCAGTTCTCTCAGGGACATGCTGAATCTCATGTGGACCAGAATTTCACTCCTGATTACAATGGTAGTAGTAATAGTATTCCTACTCAAGAAGTTTCAGCATTGGGTCAAGATGTAAACTGTATTGGTTTTGAGGATTCTTCTCATTCAGAGGATTCTGGTAATGATGTGCCTTGTGGTCCGTTACCTGATGGTACAACTAATGGTAATAAGACTATCAATCAGCTGAAGGTAAACAATAATAAAATATCTACATCTGTTGCGCCTTTTTCTAAATGTTTTAATTGTGCACATTTAAACGCACAGAGCTTACCACTCCATCATCACGAGATCACAACTCTCATTGAGAATGCAAATCTACATGCAATTCTCATATCAGAATCATGGCTTAGACCCTCTATATCCGATAATATTGTGAACCTACCGGGATACGTTTTAGTTAGGCATGATAGACCTGGCATGAGAACCGGGGGAGGCGTTGCGATCTATATACGTGATGACCTCACCCATAAAGTTATTATGACAAGTTCTTATGGTAACAATAGGGATATTGAGTTTATGGCACTTGAAGTCACGGTAAGATGTGTCAGGCTTTTACTTACCGTTGTGTACAAGGCACCAGATGTTTATGGGATACATGAATTTTATGATTTCATAGCCTCAGCTATCCCTCAATATGAACACATTATCATCATGGGGGATTTCAACTTAAACCAATTAAGGCTTGACATCCCATCAAATTCTCGATTTACGGAAACAATGCTGTCATTTAATCTCACTATTCTGCCCTCAGGTCCTACTCATCACAAACCTAACTGTCAATCTACCCTTATAGATCTGACCATAGTTGCGAAGAGTGATAAAGTGGTGCATCATGAACTGATACCTGCTCCAGGTATATCACATCATGATTTGATGCTTCTCGCATATTCAGTGAAAGTGCCCAAATATCCTCCACAATTAATCTCTTATCGTAAGATTAAGAGCATCAACAGTGATGAGTTTTATGAACGCCTAGATGGCGCAGACTGGTCAGCTTTTGAGGCTTCTGGTGACCTTGAGTTAAAGGTTGCCGAACTCAATGGAAACATGATGGGGGTTTTCAATGAGTTGGCTCCCGTAATAGAGGCTCGAGCTACCAAGCCACCTATACCCTGGATGACTCCTACAATAAAATCCTGCATGCGTAAACGTGACAAGGCATGTATACGTTACCGACATACACGCACACTGGAGTCATTACAGGAGTATAGGGACTTGAAAAATCGAACAAATTACGCAGTGCGAAATGCTCAGCGCAATTTCGCACGAGGAATACTACATGGGGGTCCTAAGTCCACTTGGAGAAAGTTGAATAGCGTGGGCCTTGGAAATATTAAAGCTCCTAGGCCTGTCTCTATTGATCTTAATCAGTTGAATGATTACTTCACTACAGTTGTACCTGTCCCATGTAGTGTACTTAAAGCCTCGGTACTACAACAGTTGGAGGATGATCCGAGTCCTTCATCCTTACCCTCTGATGTTAAATTTGACTTTGAGTCTGTCTCAGATGAAAGTGTAAAGAAGGCCATCATGTCTCTCAAATCTAGTACATCTGGGTATGATAATGTTGATCTGGATATGTTGAAGATGTCTTTGTCTTCCGTGCTTCCAAGGATTTCGTGTATTTTCAATGAATCTTTCTCAAGTGGAAGATTTCCAGATTTTTGGAAATTTTCCAATGTTGTTCCCTTGAGCAAAGTTGCTAATCCTTCCTCATGTGCAGATTACCGACCTATTTCTTTACTTCCTCTTCTATCCAAGGGCTTAGAAAAACTTGCGGTTGAGCAGATATTGGCGTTCGTAGAGCATTTCAACATTGTTGACCCGTTTCAATCGGGTTTCAGGCGGCACCATAGTACGACTACTGCCCTTGTCAAGGTTACCCAGGATATACATGCTGCTCTGGATGAACGCAAGGTCACAATGGTCGTATTCCTTGACATGAGCAAGGCATTTGATAGCGTAGATTTTGATATCCTTCTTCAACGTCTTCGAAGTCTCCAGTTTTCAGAAAATACACTTTCTTGGGTAGAGTCATACCTGCGTGACCGAAAACAAACGTGTCTTTTGTGGTGGTAGCATGTCAGAATGGAGGCCTCTTCTGTCAGGAGTGCCGCAGGGATCTGTCGCTGGTCCATTGCTATTTGCCTTGTACATATCGACAGTACAAGGTGTTTTCCGGCACTGTAATTACCATGTGTACGCGGATGACATGCAGGTCTATACAGAGTGTCCACTTTTAATGTGCGCCATAGGAAAAATACATGTAAAAACAGTTTTTCTTTTCTCAAAAGTCGCCATTAAGTATTTTAGTTAAACCAAATATGTTAACTCATGTATTTTTATCTGAAGAATCCACTGGTGGTAATTTCATACACCTGGGACTTACAGTTAAAAAGTTAAGGGTTCGAAATCCGAGAAATGTGTTATGTTTGAAACTCAACATTTTTGTACAAATGGATACTCTATTTTATGTATTTTTTCACGAGAAATTGATTGGTAATATTTTCAATTACCTGGGGTTTACAGTTAAAAAGTTCTGGGTTCGAAACCGAGTAATTGCGTGTTATGTTTGAACGACCTTTTTGTACATAACTGAATAAATACTCTATTTTATGTATTTTTTCACGAGAAATCGATTGGTGATATTTTCAAACACGTAATACTCACAGTTTAAAAGTGTCGGGTTCAAAACCCGAGAAATACCTGGTTTATGAAACTTATTCATTCTGTTCTTTGTTGTCTGCATCACGGCAAAAAAAAAAAAAAAAAAAAAATCACGGCAAAAAAAACAAGGAGGTCGAGGAAGAGTTCTGAAGTTAGATTTTCATTGTAGAATATTGGACCAATAATGTGTTGTCCTACTATTCCTGCCCAGACGTTTACTTTTTGTGGGTACTAAGTATGAGGCTGTACCAAGAGTAGAGGATTTTCTTTGGACCACATCCATGAGTTTTGAATATTGGGAGCTTGTGTCAGATTGAAACTAGATTCGTCTGAAAAGCAAATATTTTCTAGCAGTCTTCTGTCAGCATTTATCAGGTCCATCAATGTAGAACAAAAATGAATCCTTCTTTCATAATCACCATTCAATAACTGCTGATGTTTGCTGAAGTGATAGCTACGATACTGATGTTTTTTCAGAGTCTTATGTACAGTACAACAGAGTGCTCTTGTTAAGGTTGAGCTGTCGACTTATTTCTCTTACACTTAGAAAGGGATCCCTTTCCACAAGGATCAAAATGTTGGTCTCATTTTGAGAAGGAACTCCTCGGACATGTGTTGATGCGACTCGTTTGTCATGGAGAGAACCATCATTATCAAAAAAATTTCACTGCCCTAAGGACTTGACAATGAAGGAAATAGGCACATTTTGGATGCTGTTCTAACCAAATATCACGAGCCCTTCTAGCACTGTTACCCTGATAATACAGTTTAACCAAACCAATTTTATCCTGTAAAGACAACATTTTATAAAAATAAAAATAAGAAAATTCACTTCTATCCTCAAACTCAGAAGAAACAAAACTAAAAGGTAGGCATCAATCAGGGATAATACTTTTGTCTAGAAGACATTTTGTTTTGGATATTATTTTGGCCAGCACCATTGAAATTTGTGAAAAATAATATTTGAGCCAATTATTTTTATTGCCGTGATGCAGACAACAAAGAACAGAATGAATAAATTTCATAAACCAGGTATTTCTCGGGTTTTGAACCCGAAACTTTTTAACTGTGAGTATTACGTGTTTGAAAATATCACCAATCGATTTCTCGTGAAAAAATACATAAAATAGAGTATTTATTCAGTTATGCACGAAAAGGTTTCGTTTCAAACATAACACGCAATTACTCGGTTTCGAACCCAGAACTTTTTAACTGTAAACCCCAGGTAATTGAAAATATTACCAATCAATTTCTCGTGAAAAAACACATAAAATAGAGTATCCATTTGTACAAAAATGTTGAGTTTCAAACATAACACATTTCTCGGATTTCGAACCCTTAACTTTTTAACTGTAAGTCCCAGGTGTATGAAATTACCACCAGTGGATTCTTCAGATAAAAATACATGAGTTAACATATTTGGTTTAACTAAAATACTTAATGGCGACTTTTGAGAAAAGAAAAACTGTTTTTACATGTATTTTTCCTATGGCGCACATTAAAAGTGGACACTCTGTATACATTGTTCACCTGATAAAATTCCAACGGCTGTACGATTTCTTAATGAAGATCTGGATAGATTCACTGCATGGGCGAAATCTTTGTTTTTGAAGCCAAATCCCTCAAAAACAAAAGCAATGATAATTGGGTCAAATCATTTTATATCTTCTGTCTCTTTGCAACATCTTCCTCAAATTATTTTAGATAGCCAACAAATTTCATTCGTTGAAAACGCTAAAAATCTCGGCGTCTACTTTGACAATACGTTGTGCTGGGATAAACATGTTGCTCAGGTTCGAAAGAGAGTGTTTTATTCTCTTCACACCTTAAGCAAATTCCGAAGAACATTTCCTACACATCTCAAGAAGAAATTGGTGGAATCGTTGATTTTCCCCATTTTTGATTATTGCGATGTTGTGTACAATGGCTTAAGTGTGGAATCAGCTCAATCGTTGCAGGTTGCACAGAATGCATGCATCCGTTATGTGCTAAACCTGAGAAAATATGATCATGTCTCTCAGTGTTATAAGGATTTAGATTGGATGAACCTAAAACAAAGAAGACAACTACATAATCTGCTGCTCTTTTATAAAATCATAAACATTCAAAGACCAAGTTATATTGCTCAATCATTTCAATTCTTAGCGGACTCAAATAATTACAGCACAAGATCAGTTGCAACAAAACTTTTAACTGTGCCTCTACATCATACAACATCTTTTGAAAAGTCTTTCCAGATGTGCACAGTCCGACTTTGGAATTCGTTGCCATCTGAAATTAGAAACTTACAAAACCTAAGTTTGTTCAAATCTGAAGTGGTTCGTTACTTGAAGCTTGAGTAAAGAGCCGCTTCTCCGTCGGTTGGGTGGAAGAGCTCATTCATGAGAACCCTGCCACAGTAGGAAAGCCAAAAAAAAAAAAAAAAAAAAAAGTGCACCAACGAGGCTTTAGAGATCTAATGAGAAACTCCACCTCTTCTGTCCCCAGTGCACCAACGAGGCTTTAGAGATCTAATGAAAAACTCCACCTCTTCTATCCCCAGTGCACCAAAGAGGCTTTAGAGATCTAATAAAAAACTCCTCCTCTTCTATCCCCTGTGCACCAACGAGGCTTTAGAGATCTAATAAAAAACTCCTCCTCTTCTATCCCCTGTGCACCAACGAGGCTTTAGAGATCTAATGAAAAACTCCACCTCTTCTATCCCAAGTGCACCAACGAGGCTTTAGAGATCTACATCTACAACCGTATTTATGAACAGAAAACGCCGTTTGAGCATGGTCTGAAGCATGATTTCCTTTCATATTATTGGCCAATACCTTGCTTGAGACAGTGCTCAGATAAAATTCGCTGTTCTTTTTTTATTTATTATTATTAATTTTAAATTGCATTTTATGTTTTCTATTTTATATTATGTATGACTTTGTACCGCATCGGAAGATATTTTGTACAAACAAATAAATAACAATTACAATTATTACAATTACAATAAATACGGGTGCTAATGAAAAACTCCACCTCTTCTGTCCCCAGGTCTCAAAACCATCATCAACGCTCTGCTCCACTCGTTCAAGCAGCTCGCAGAGGTCATGACCTTGACCATCTTCTGTCTCATGGTGTTTGCCCTGTTCGCGCTGCAGGTCTACATGGGAGAACTGCGCAACAAGTGTGTTGCGCAGTACAACGGAACGGGATTTGCCGAGCTTGCCCGAAACCAGACGCACTATGGTCGGGAGTGGAAGAAGTGAGTACCCTGTTGGGAAGATATTTGACCTTGAGGCCTTTTTAGCTACTCTGGCTGGTATGCAGAGACGATTTAGTCATCCCTATAGGGTTCACTGTAGGGTGGTCCCGAGCTTGCTATAGGGAATACTTCGACCTTGACTATTATTTATTAAAGAAACATCTGAATGCACATGCGCACAGACACTTTAAACAAACGTCTCTGAATAACAAAATCAGCTGAAGGGACAAATGACCCAGGCATCCTTACAGTGAGGGCTCTGCATACAACCCTCTGTCTCGGTCAAAGATATAGAAACTAGATAACGAGCTCTGGTCCAGAACTGAAGCACCCTTTGTGCTTAGGAAATACCAAAAAGCCTTTAGAGAAATGGCGGACACATGGTCTTATCATGGTGTCCGCCATTTTGACTAAAGGAAAATCAGGCCCAAGCCTGCTTCACATTAGATACATAGAGAGCATTGGGAGTTCTTTATCTAATTTTTGTTGTATATCTATGATCGTGGTAGCTCAGTGGTGAAGGCGTCTCTCTGAAAATGCCATGGATAAAGAAGTAATAGAGAACTTGCAATGCATCAAACTTGTCCCGTAAAATCGACCATCTTGTTTAGTTGGAACACAGTGGAAATCACAACTATAACAAATTCTTTTTTCTTTATGCACGCTATTGAAGGTAATAGCGCCAGCCATATTGGATGATTTTTTATGGGACCGAATTTTTACCTTCGAGATATACGTTATTATTATTATTATATAATTCTTTATTAGATACAAAGGACATTATGTACATATAAATAATAATTTTAACAGTGAAAAATCAAAAAAAACAATATATACAATAAAAATGAAAAAGAATAGAAAATATTTGAAAACATAAATGTCCTAACTAAAGGGCGGGGTTATTGCCTATGGCAATCTCTTCCACCCAACCCTTTACGTTACGACGTCTCAATTTCATTTTCGTACATTATTACTTCAGAGAAATTTCTAAAATTAGAAATCGGAAGTATTGTGTTCGTTTTTGTAAAAAAAAAAAATATTGTTTTGCTCCGATTTTTTTTTAGTAAATCAGGTGATATTATTATTTATACTATTATGAAGTCTTTTGAAATCTATGTGAGTTGAAGAAATACCATCAAGAGAATATTAAGATTTCAGTTCAGCTTCTCAAAAGCAATGCAGGTAGAAAAGAAAAAAGAAAAAAAAGAAAAGAATGAGAGGAAGAATAAAGGAAAAGGAAAAAAGTAAATGAAAGAAACTGTAGGTTGCTCTATTCTGAAGAAGAAGAAGAAGAAGAAAAAAAAAAACAGTAAGTATTTACAGGGTGTTCATGTTCACAATAACAATATTTATAAAACTACATCTTAATCTGAATATCTTAACTATCGTGAACAATGGTAGCCAGACAGTGGAGGAATGGCTCAGTTCTACCACTGTCATACTGTCTTTACAAGGAGACTAATAGTTGACAAGGGCCCCCAGAACCAAGCCAATACTGGTCTACTCCCTGTTTATAGTGCCCCAGCCAGACTACTGGTCTCCTCCCTGTTTATAGTCCACCAGACTAATAAGTTATATAAAATAAGGCGCGTTAACCACTTGACTTGTTTTGTTTTACAAATTAACGGGGTTTACCCATGTTTTAAAAAATAGTAAGGAGCAAAAAAAAAAAAAAAAAAAAATGCAATGCAATTGAGAAATGGTCAGCATCCAATTCCCAACAACCAGGTCGTAGAATGTTACAAACAATACCACCCGGTATGAATCGAACTGCATTCTTTTCGAAAGCTATTTCTAACAAAGACACTGTTGCTTGAAAAAATGTTGAGTGTGGGTGAACTTTCAATGATGCAGGTCGGGTAGTAGGTAGAAGTATCAGGGGATGGAGGAAGAGAAAAAGGGATAGAAAGAATCAAAGGTTAAAAATGAAAAAAAAAAAAAAACAATAAGGGAATAAAGAGAGAGAGAGAGAAAGTGAGAGAGAGGTGAGAGAGAGAGAGGAGAGAGAGAGAAAGAGAGAGAAAGAGGAAAAGAAAGAGAAGGAGATAGAAAATTAGATAAGGAAAGGAGGTCGGAATGAGTGAGAGATTAAAAAGAGCGATAAGAATAATAGAGAAATAAGGAAGAGGGAAAAAGAATAATACAAAGAGAAAGAAGGGGGAGGAGAATGAGAAAGGAGTGAGAGATAAAGATAAGTAAACAATAAAGAAAGCAGAAAATAAAAAGAGAGAGAGAAAGAGAAAGAAGGGGGAGAATGAGAAAGGAGTAAGAGATAAAGATAGGTTAGAGAACAATAGAGAGAAAGAGAAAGAAAAAGAGAGTGGGAGAGCTAGAGGAGTGTGTGTGCAAGAGAAGAAACGTTAGGAGGAGTAAGAGAGAGACAGACAAGGAACATTCCTCTGATGTGAAGGCGATAGAATGGAATACTTTAATCCTTCAGTTTTATATTTTATATTTTGAGATAAATGTTCTAAATTAAATGCCGGAGCCAAAGGCCCATAAAATAAAGGCTCGAAGTGAAAAGAAAAATATGAAAGCCTTTCAGTTGATTAAATAAATAAATAAGATCGAATGTATTTTTATAAATACCTACTTTACAAGAAAAATGCTTGAAATTAATATTAACACTTAGACGACCGGCATGGTTTTTCGTGAATTCTCTTGTGGGACCGGCGATAATGCGGCTATACCGACCCCGTGTACCACCGGTGGTACACCCGGTCCATTCCGTACGAACGTGCGTGTACCACCGGTGGTACACCCGGTCGTCTAAGTGTTAATTATATCAAAATCGCAAGACTTACCTATGTATGTACCGTACCTATCTGCCTTTTAGTTGATTAGGTTAAGGCCCAGTAAAGTCACCCAGTGTAGGGTAGCGAATGCAGGTGACCCGGGTTCAATTCCAGGCTGGGTGCAATTTTTTGTACAGTTTGAATATCCGCGGTTCACTCGTGAGGAATAATGAGTAGTTCTCATCTTCAGTAATTATCAGTTTCTGGTGGTACATATTAACAAAGGAAAAAGTACTATACATATTATAATTTTTTACATTGTGTTTCTTTGGGTTATTATATCACAATTTTAGTGGGTAACGTAGAATCATAGGATTTTTCCCTATCTTTAATATGCCGATATCTTGCCTATAACTCCGCCACTGATCGCTGCTAACATTAAAGCAGCTACTCATTTTTCCTGGTCATCGAACCCAGGTCACTGTGAGTGCAATGCCTAGCGCGCTAACTCACTCGGCCACGGTGATTACTATTACACATATTTATGTATGCAGCTACTCATGCTTCCTCACGAGGTATGAGTGGACCCCGAACATCCAAGTACAGGGTAGAAAAAATCCTACCCCGCTGGGGATCGAACCCACGTCACCGTGCGTGCAATGCCTAGCGCGCTAACTCACTCGGTCACGGTCACTACGGATTTATAATCATATTATGGATTTTTTCCATATCATCTCTTGGATATTTTGGGATAATTCATGTTGTAGCAACTCTGAATTTTGTACTGAGTTCTTTTTTTACCAACATTCAGAGAACATTTTACCGAAATGAAACAAAAATATCCCGGAAATTGTAAGAGAGTCTAATGTCTCTAGGGCTTGTGCTTCACAAGTGTGTAACGATAGATCGAGAAATTGAAAGTGAGATTTGGGGAGGAAGGAATTTTCGGGAAGAATCGAAAAATTGGGGGAGAAATGGGGTAGGGAGAAAAATCTAAAAAAATGAGAAATCTCTCCCGCGGGAATTGGAGGAATATAGAGTATGATTGGGAGTGCGAGAGTGAGAGATTGAGAGAGAGAGAGCGAGAGAGAGAGAGAGAGAAAGAGACAGAGAGAGATAAAGAGAATGAGAGAGACAGATAGAGAGAGAGAGAGAGAGAGAGAGAGAGAGAGATAGAAAGGGATTGAGGGAGAGAGAAAGAGAGAGAAGAAAGAAGGAGAGAGAGTGAGAGAGTTAGTGAGTGAGTGAGTGAGTAAGTGAGAGAGAGTCAGTGTAAGTGTCTTCCTATAGCTCTTACGCCACACACAACTTTAGTAGTGGTGTGTATATTTCGTTCTGAGATTGCGGAGAATCAATGGAAATAAAGTTGGAGAACACTAACTTGTAACTTTTGCTAAAACACTCCAATTTTGTAGTTTCAAATTTTCCTTGTAGTTTTGAACTTGTCAGAGATGTTAGGACTCTTGCAGACTACGGAGGTTGCATGCGACCAGTCTCAATTTTTTTTTTTTTGTAAATATAAAAATATTATCGGCCGATTTTAACCAAAAGGTTCGTGGTTCGTCTGGAGACTATCACTACCCCTCAGATGTAGCCAAGCTGGTTATTATTATTTTTTTTTTTTTTAAATAAAAATAAATAAATTTAACCATGTTATTAAATGTAAGCGGCCACAACGGAGTCCCGAAAATCGTCTGTATCAATCTGTAGGTACCAGGGTCTAGGGTATAGGCCAGGGTACTCTCTATATCAAGCTGTAGGTACCAGGGTCTAGGGTATAGGCCAGGGTACTCTCTATATCGAGCTGTAGGTACCAGGGTCTAGGGTCGAGGGTGTAGGGTGTAGACCAGGGACTATATCAAGCTGTGGGTACCAGGGTCTAGGGTGTAGGGTATAGGCCAGGGACTATATCAAGCTGTAGGTACCAGGGTCTGGGGTCTAGGGTATAGGCCAGGGACTATATCAAGCTGTAGGTACCAGGGTCTAGGGTATAGGATCAGGGTCCTCGTTGTGGCCGCCTACTGTCAGCATTAAACTTGCTGACACTCAAATGGTAGTCGCCGCGCCCCGCACAACTCTACTGGGAATAATAATAATTCAGTGTCCGTGAGATAGGGGCAGACTTTTCGAAGAAAAAAAAATTCTGTTCCATCCAAACACGTGAGGCTGACATTTTCGGCCCTACCCAGGCTGGGTGAGGTTAATGTGGGTAGCTGGTACGATTCCCAGCGAATGGAGGGTAAAACCCCCGTCCTAATCCAGGACGTTAAATCAAATAGAATCGTTGGCGTTAGGAAGGGCATCCAGCCGTAAAAAAATGTGCCAAAACCAATCAACCTCAACCATGAGGTTGAACAACGTCGACCCTGCTTGAGCGGGATAAGACAGAGTAAAAGAAGAAAAAGAAGAAGTGTCCGTGAGATAGGTATTGATACCTAAATCACGGTGGTGAGAGGATTATATGGACGCCCAAATCCAATGTCTAGGCTCCTTTCATGTCCATTCTATTTCGTTTTAAAGTCCTGACTTGAGGTAGACAGGACAGGGGTTTCACCCTCCGTTCGCTGGGAATCGTACCAGCTACACACATTAACCTCACCCAGCCTGGGTAGGGCCGGCATTGCCAGCCTCACATGTTCGGAGGGAACACAATTTTCTGTGCGAAAAGTCTGCTCCAACCGGGAATCGAACTTAGGATCTCTGGACTACGGGCAGTAGTCACAACCGTTACGCCTCGGAGGCTGGCTGGGAATAACTTCTCGCGTCGCGTTCAACCAAGCTCGGGTGAAAGAGACTGCCTGGCTTTCGGGCTTTGTAGCTCTGTACTAAACTTTAAGGTTGGTATGTATATGGAAAACCATGTAAAAAAGGTATAGGTATACCGTGTACAATTGTACATACATAGAGGGTTTATGAAAAGTTGTAGCGCTTTAACTTTTGTAAATGTTGGAAATAAAACCAGAAGATGTTCTTGTCTTTTCACTACCTGCTAATGTACTTGTACAATTGCTTCTGTGTAATGTATGTATTATGACTATGAGACAAAATATGATATTATAATAATAATAATACTCCTTAGTGGAATTTCACGAGCAGGCGAGGTTAATGCTCAAAGCATATTAGTCTTATTATTAAGTGGTCACAAACTCAAATTAATGAGGAAAAATTCGTGCACTGGGTGGGATTCGAACCAACGGATCCCTACGCTACCTGGATTACCAGACTAGCGCGTTAACCACTTGACTACCAGTACCTACTTTTTTTATTAGCATTATTAATATATTATGCTTTATTAGATAAGACAAAGTACAATATTTACAGTACAATACAATTAAATATTAAAAAAATATATAGGTATAGGTTGAACAAAGAAACAAGAACAAAAAAGAGAAGAATAAATCTAATGTCCTACCTAAAGGGAGGGATTATTGCCTGTGGCAATCTCTTCCACCTTCCACCCAACCCTTTTCAAAGGCTAGGTACCTCCTGAGGAAAATAAACTGGAAAAGAATGCCAACTTCTTCTCAGAAGTTAGACTTAGCTTATAGGAGATGCATTGTTTAAAATCATTCTTATACAAGTAAATAAAAGTATTCAATTCAATTCTATCACCACCCTTGATGAGGCTTTATTTATTATTATGCCCTTCGTAACGCCAACGATTCTATTTGGTTTTTCGACGTACTGTTCCGTCTGTTCCCCTATTTTTTAACAAGAATTGTGCTAAGTACTAAGTTAAATAATAATAAACATGAGTATGCACTATACTATCACACTAAGGTACCTGGAGAACCAGGCACCTTGTTTTGTGATAGTAGAGTTGCTTGGGATGTAATTTTACCTATTCTGTTTGGAATGTAAATTTACCCACATATTGACACCGCAAATCGTCCGCTTTCCCCGCAGATGGATCAACAACGACCGCCACTGGCTGCTGAGCGATGACAACGAGCCCGTCATTTGCGGCAACGTCACCGGTGCCCGCAAATGTCCTGCGGGCTTCGTCTGCCTCAAAGCGGGCGAGAACCCCAACCACGGGTACACCAACTTCGACAACTTCCTGTGGTCAATGTTGACCACCTTCCAGCTCATCACGCTCGACTACTGGGAAAATGTGTACAATATGGTGAGTGCACTGCTGGTCCATAGGTCGCGGGTTCAAATCCCGGCCGGGACAGATTTTTTGTTATTTTATGTTTTTTTTTTTTTTTTTTTTTTTTTTTTTTTTTTATTTAGGGTCGGGTGAATTTGCGTCGTCAGTTTATCGCGTTAGACTATTACTGGAAAAATGTGTATTGTGTACAATGTGGTGAGTGAACTAGTACTTAGGTCGTGGTTTCAAATCCCGGCCGGGACAGATTTTTTGCGTTTTCTGTTTTTTTTTTTTTTTTAGGGTCGGGTAAATTTTCGTCGTCAGTTTATCACTTTAGACTACTGGAAGAATTTGTATAATAAATGGTTAGTGCACTGGTCCATAGGTCGCGGGTTCAAATCCCGGGAGGGACAGATTTTTTGCGTTTTGTGTTTTTATTTTATTTAGGGTCGGTGAATGTTGACCCAGCACCTTCATGGGAAGTATTGTGTCACTCCTCGCCCATCAGAGGGGAGGCATACTTCGGGATGGGCAGGCTACAACACACACCACAAGCGTGTACAATAAATCCTGTTTCACGGCTACGAAATAAAAAAGACTGTGAAGCACTCTCAAAAAAAAAAAACACATGTCCTAAATAAATGGCGGGGTTATTGCCTGTGGCAGTCTCTTCCACCCAACACATTAGAATGTCAAAAGCGATTAATTTGTAATAACTACACAGTGTGCTCCACTTAATTGGATTCGTAGCACCGTTTTAACGAATTAATAAAAAAGGAGAAGTGACACATTGCATCTGATATTTTTATTTCAAATAAAAGTCGTTATGAAATATTAAAGCAATAAAACTCGAGCTTTCTCCCCCTCTCTACACATCCCCTTCTGCTCTTCTCTCTCTCTCTCTCTCTTTCTCTTCTCTCCATCTCTCTCTCTTTTTCGCTCTCTCACTCTTTTTCTCTTCCTCTTCTCTCCATTTGTCTCTTTCTCTCTCTCTATCTTTTTCTCTTCTCCCTCTCTCTCTCTCCCTCCTCCTCTCTCTTTCTCTCTCTTTCTCTCTCTCACTCTCTCTCTCTTTCACTCTCTCTCTAACTCCCTCTTTTTTTTCTTCTCCCTCTCTCTCTCTTCTTCTCTTCTTTCGCTCTCTTATATCCTGCTTTCTGTTTGTATTTTTATGTATCATCTTTTTTTCACTATCAACTGCATGGCCATATCACGACGGGGGTGTTACCCTTCATTCTCAGGAAACTCACAAACCTCCTACGCTCATTAACCTCACCCAGCCTGGTTTGGATCGGAATGCCAGCATCACAAAGGCTTCACTTCGCTGGACGTTGTTTAACTTCGGTTATCCTCCGAGAATTGGTGCATTCAACGCGCGATCGAGCTGGCAATAAGATTTTTATTGTTATTGAGCAATCTGACATAAATTTGTGTCAAAATTACATCTTTTATAAATATTGTTGATTTTTTTTTCTTGAAAAAAAAAAAAAAATGCAAGTGGTGAAAATTAACACAAAATTAAAAAAAAAAAACAATTGGTCAAAATTAACTCAAAATTAAAAAAAAAACAAGTCATAATTAACTCATAATTTATTTTTTTTTAAAAAACTCTCATTTGTAATGTCTGGGGCGCCTGGCGGTGAACTAGGTCACCAATAGTAGATGCTTTACGGCCACCATAAAGCATCTTAGAAGTCAATTCTTAGCACCAAAGTTACCAAACACACATTTAGCCAGCGCAGCGTCGCCGTCGATGGCGCGTTGATTGCACCGGTTTTCGTCGGATCACCAAAGTTAAGAAACGTGAAGACTTCGTAATGGGTGCGGTTAATGTTTATTTATTTTTATTTTAAAGATGAGTGTTTCACAGTCTTTTTATTTCGTAGCCTTGAAACAGGAGCTACTGTAGACGCTTGTGGTCTGTGTTGTAGCCTACCCATTCCGTAGTATGCCTCCCCTCTAATGGGCGAGAAGTGACACAATACTAACCATTTAGGTGCTGGGTCAAGCGCACCGGAAGCTATCCCTTACAAACAACTGTAACCAAATTTTGAATACAAATTTTTGTCGGCGCGGGTGTACGAACCCGGGACCTTCCAAATGGCAAGCGAGTGCTCAACCAATGAGCTATTCGTGCTCTCTGTGTGAGCAGCAAGTTTGTGAGATTCCTGTGAATGGAGGGTAACATCGCCGTCTTATATGACCAAGCAGTAGAATAACGACTTTAAACCCTAATAAAACAAAACACAGTTTAAAACATTGCCCTAACCCGAAACCCCCACAGGCATGGTCACTGCGGGCCTTCTAGAATTTAGCGTTCACCCAAATTAATAATTTGCTGACCCTTTCCATAGAGAAATCCGAATATGAGAGAGGGAGTGTGGGAGAGAGAGGGAGAGAGAGAGGGTGGGAGAGAGATAGAGAGAGAGAGTCGAGAAAGAGAGAGCGAGAGGGAAAGGGAGGCAGAGAGAGATAGGGAGGGAGAGAGGGAGAGAAAGAGAGATACAGAGAAAGAGAGATACAGAAAAAAAGATATAGAGTGAGAGAGAGAAAGAGAGATACAGAAAAAAGATATAGGGTGAGAGAGGCAGAGAATAGACATTAAAGGAGAAAGAGTTGGTCAGTCAATTATGAATGAAAGAAAGAGAGTCCATGGTACACACAGAGAAAGAGAGAGAGAGAGAGAGAGAAAGATAGAGAGAGCCGAGAAAGAGAGAGAAGAGAGAGCCGAGAAAGAGAGAATAGAGATTAAAGGAGAAAGAGTTGGCCAGTCAATTATGAATGAAAGAAAGAGAGTCCATGATATACACAAAGAGAGAGAAAGAGAAAGAGAGAGAGAGAGAGAGAGAAAGAGAGAGAGAGAGAGTCGAGAAAGAGAGAGAAATAGAGAGAGAGAGAGACAAAGGCAGAAAAGAAAGCATGATATAAGAGAGAACGGGAAGTAATTCAGCCTTTACTTCAACATTATGCAACCCGCTTTGCAACCAGCTCAGCAATTTCCTCTGACGGAAGATTCGCTATCATGGAACCTTTTTGTAGAAAAAATATTTCATTCCTGGCAATTAGAGCTAAAAAATTTCAAAGGGTTTAATCCTTTGAAATTTTTCCTCGTCGATTTTTTATTTTATTTTTTTTTTCGCTCAACTGGGAGCTGGGAGGAAATTATCCCCGTGAAAGTCTATATTAGGCTACCTGTGATGTACCTACGATTATTATTTTTTTACTCAACCTTTCTACAAATTCTAGGAGTTCAAAGTCATTCGAAACGGGGGTTTTACCCTCCTTTTCGTGGTAAAAAAGAGGGTATTGTACCTATACGTAGGTAGATCAATAAGTACCCGTGTTTAGGGACATGTTACATCATTGGTGAAACTTGTTGATACTTGTTGATGGAACGACATCTCAAATGACCACATCCAAAGTTTGAAACTGATTACTCTCTTAGTTTTCATTTATCGGTCACTTGAAGTTGTTGTGTTGCGTATAGTTGAGTGATATGGAAAAAGAACAGTACCGAGCAGTTATTCGATTCCTTTTTTTGGACGGGAAAAAATGTGATGAGATAAAATTAAAGTTAGATGCTGTGTACGGGAGCTCTTCACCTTCTATGACCACTGTTCGCTTTTGGTTTAATGAATTTAAACGAGGGCGCACAAGCATTTTTGACGAGGACCGCCCAGGACGCCCAGAAGACGTGTGTACCGAGGAAGTCGTGGAAAAAGTGCATGATATGATTCTCAAAGATCGCCGAACAAAAGTGCGTGAAGTAGCTGAGAGTGTGGGCATTTCATATGGAACTGTTTTTAAAATCCTTCATGATAAGCTGGGCATGAGAAAACTATCGGCGCGATGGGTGCCGCGATTGCTCACAATTGACAACAAACGAATTCGGCTGAATTGTTCAAAGGCTAGTTTAGAACTCTTCAATCGCAATCCAGATGATTTTTTGCGTCGAGTTGTGACGTTGATGAAACCTGGATACATCACTATACCCCAGAAACCAAACAGCAGTCAAAAGAATGGACTTTGGTTGGAGAATCTGCCCCAAAGAAGGCGAAATCGGTTTCAATCGGCCGGAAAGTCATGGCTACCGTTTTTTTGGGATGCAAAGGGAATTATTCTTATTGACTTCTTGGAAAAAGGAAAAAACAATAACTGCTGCATATTATAGTGAGTTATTGACACGATTTGATGCAAAATTGAAGGAGACACGCCCCCATTTGGCGAGAAAGAAAGTCTTGTTTCACCATGACAATGCACCAGCTCACTCATCTGGAATTGTTGCTGCTAAAATCCATCAACTTGGACACGAATTATTGCCACCACCCACCTTACTCACCTGACCTAGCCCCCTGCGGTTATTTTTTGTTTCCTAACTTGAAAGTTTGGCTCGGTGGAAAGAGGTTCAGCTCAAATGATGACGTCATAAGCCAGACAAAGGGCTATTTTGAGGAGTTCGAAGGGAGCTACTTTTTGGAAGGGCTAAAAAAGTGGCAGGATCTCTGGAAGAAGTGTGTAGCCTTGAAAGGAGACTACGTCGAAAAATAGAACCCAAAAATGTAAGTATCTCGCACTCTTTTTTCAAACACGGGTACTTCTTGATCCGCCCTTATACATGTAAAAACTAGTATTTGAAAAAAACTCATTTAAAAGCTCAACTTTAGCCTCCTGAGACCTGGGCATGTTTTCCCGAAAGTACTGATTTAGACCTGGATGTACTGTTAAAAGTACATAAGACAGATACTGCTTGATTCCTCGGCATGTATTCCAGAAAGTACTGATTAAGACCTGGCATACTTTTAAAAGTACATTGAATTTGAAAAATTCCCGACGGTTTTTGAGAGAAGATAGTAGTGTGAAGTGAAGTTGTCTTATGTACTTTTAAAAGCACATTCAGGTCTCAGGAGGTTAGGAAAATGGTCTTTTTGGATAGCGCATCATAAACTAACATCAACTTCACCCATTTTAGGAGTCGAGTTTTTTAACTTTGTAAGCAGGCTCTTTGTAAGTATGTAAATAAATTTCACTAAACAGTTTATCACTACTTAACCATATGTAACCATTAATCAGTCAGTCCCTGGCTGATTGCCAATCAGTCAGTAAGGTTTGAGTGGAAGAGATTACCATGGGCAATAACCTCGCCCTTTAGTTAGGACATTTGTGTGTATATATTTATCTATTTTTTCTTCCTTTGTATCGTTTACATTATTTCCATTATTTCTTTTCTTTGTATGTAATAGTTATTTGTGTTGTACATAATATGCCCGTTCTCTAATAATAATAATTATTTTTTGTGTCATTCACTTTTGTGATGTCACAACTACTCAAACTTGTGTTACTAATTCTACGTATCTAAGCTGCTACTTGGACTTGATCCACATTCCACCGACCTCTAGGTTACAAGTCCGCCGCCTGATCAATTTAGCTACTGAGGTCGGTTGATAATAATAATAATGGGTAGGTATAAACAGAAAAGTGAGTAGTTCTACTTCTTCTTCTTCTTTTACTCTGTCGACGTTGTTCAACCTCATGGTTGAGGTTGGTTGGTTTTGGCACTTTTTTTACGGCTGAATGGCCTTCTTAACACCAACGATTCTATTTGATTTAACGTCCTGGATTAGGACGGCGGTTTTACCCTCCATTCGCTGGGAATCGTACCAGCTTATTTTATTTATTTATTTATTTAATACATGACAAGTAAATGGTTCAAATATATATATATAACAATGACAGTTTACATAATTCATAATATTTTTAATTGAACTTATGCTAGTTTCTTTTGGCTGTCGTCATCTCACACTAAGGGCCACACCTATGAAGTATGGTCCTTGTGTCGTGGGATGCAGCCTTGTTCTAGTTTTTGTGTTAATTATAATTACTATCCTTATTTAATTAGCTATCCACATTAACCTCACCCAGTAGTTCTACTAACTATGAATCAAATCAAATCAAATCAAATTATATTTATTCGTTTTCATTTTTTTTTTACAAAAATTATGAATATCGTCAGTTTAAATTTAAATTATAGACAGGCACAGTGAAAATGAAAATATATGTGCGCAAAGTAATTGTAATAATAATAATATAAAAATCAGCATTTTGCAATTCTTAGAAAACAAGATTAAAGGTAAGTGACATCAGTGTTCCTCTAAATATTCATTTATGGAGTAAAATGGATGTGATAATAGATAGTCTTTTAATTGTTTTAGGAAGTATGTCTTCGATTTTGTTAAACAAGATTTTATTTCAGATGGTAATGCATTGAAGAAAACTATAATATTTCGTCACCTCTTCTGTTCTCAGGTACTCGCCTCTTCCGGTCCCTTGTCCGTGGTCTTCTTCACCGTGGTGGTCTTCTTCGGTTCCTTCTACCTCATCAATCTGATGCTGGCTGTGGTGGCCCTCAGCTATGAAGAGGAAGCGGAGATAACGCAGGAGGTAATAGCAACAGGGTGTAACAAAAAGAAGAAAAAAGTAAAAAAAAAAGTTAAAGTTATCATATTTGTTTTTTTTGTTTTTTTTTTTTTTTTTTTAACGTCGCTTTCAACTGCATTGGTCATATCACGACGGGGGTGTTACCCTCCATTCGCAGGAAACTCACAAACCTGCTACCCACATTAACCTCACCCAGCCTGGGTTGGGCCGGAATGCCAGCATCACGAAGTCTTCACCTCGCTGGACGTTGCTTAACTTCGGTGATCCAACGAGAACCGGTGCATTCAACGCGCCATCGACGCTGGCTTATCATATTTGTGTTCATCACTTTCGTGATATCACAACTACTCAAACTCGCTTTACTAAATCTACGCTGAAACCGGGACTTGAACCACCGACCTCCAGGTTACTAGTCCTCTGCCTTATCGATCAAGCTACTGAGGTCGGTAAGAAAATAAAAGTATGTAGATCTTATACTAAGTTAGTCTTGGGTCTTACTTCCTCTTCGGTTCCTTCTACCTCATCAATCTGATGCTGTCTGTGGTGGCCCTCAGCTATGAAGAGGAAGCGGAGATAACGCAGGAGGTAATAACAACAGGGTCTAACAAAGAGAAAATAAAAGTATGTAGATCTTATACTAAGTTAGTCTTGGGTCTTACTTCCTCTTCGGTTCCTTTTATCTCATCAATCTGATGCTAGCTGTGGTGGCCCTCAGCTATGAAGAGGAAGCGGAGATAACGCAGGAGGTAATAACAACAGGGTGTAACAAAAACTACAACAGACCACAAGCGTCTACAGTAGCTCCTGTTTCATGGCTACGAAATAAAAACGGCTGTGAAACACTCATCTTTAAAAGAAAAAAAAAGGGGGACATAAAAGTATGTATATCTCATACTAAGTTAGTATTGGGTCTTACTTCCTCTTCGGTTCCTTCTACCTCATCAATCTAATGCTATGAAGAGGAAGCGGAGATAACGCAGGAGGTAATAACAACAGGGTGTAACAAAGAGAACATAGAGGTATGTAGATCTTATACTAAGTTAGTCTTGGGTCTTACTTCCTCTTCGGTTCTTTTAACTCATCAATCTGATGCTGGCTGGTGGCCCTCATCTATGAAGAGGTAATACAAATATAGCGTGTTCTTAAAATTCAGTCCTTGGACACTTGTGCCAAATTTTGAAACAGGATTAGATTAATATATTATGTTTACATTTTTCATTAACTTGGGCTGTAGTGCGTTGAAATTGGTTGAAACTCCGATTTGATGGGGGAATCCGGCTTATTTTAACTTTAATTCTGTTTCATAATTTGGCCCCTATACAGTCATTACTCAATCCTGTTTCATAATTTGGCCCTTATACAGTCAGTACTCAGGGTTGGTGAAGAAACATTCACTTCCTGCATAGAACAATAGGTATTATTATTGATATACTCCGCGGCAGTGCCGGATTAAGACTGCGCGGGGCCCTTGGCATTTCAAGGAGCGGGGCCCCAAAAGTGTACTGAGTTTATGATAAAATACTATTTTTAGAACCTTGAAATCGAAGCCAAGTGTCCTGAGCACCAATCCATAAAAGTATCCAAAACGATGTTTATAACACCGAAGGCAAACATTTTTCCGAATAATAGTAGAAATATATAAATATTTATGTATTATGAAAAGAATATGTGTAGAAAGATGATATTAGGTAAGGTGTGTAGAAAGTAGATCATCGATTACTATTCAGATTTTATTGCTAGTATTGAATGCTACTTTCTTAAAAGGTAACTGGTGAAATTAATTCCAAACTATCAAAAGGCACTTGGAAAATGCCCAAAGATTTTTTTCTTTTAATGGTACTAGAATTGCACGTCTTGAAAAACAATCCAAAACATCAAGATAAGTAAATTTGACGGCGCCGCAGGCGAAATTTTTGCAAAGTTATGGAGTAAAGTACTCGGAAAATAGATACAAAAAGATAACTTGAAGATAACTATAAACTATAAAAAGATAACTATAATGAAGACCATTGGTTAAAATGTCGATAAAGCCGATCACTGAGCACTCAAAAGACACTTTATGGTTTTGATGTTAGAGATTACCTATAGTGTAAGCTTTTAAAAATCTTAATAACTAGTGTAAGCTTTTTTTAAACTCATAATATCTAGTGTAAGCTGCTCAAGCGCGGGGCCCCCTAAAGCGCGGGGCCCTTGGCATCTGCCAAATCCGCCATATAATGTTTTTTTTTTTTTATTCAAGAAGTTTTTTTTTTTTTTTTTAAGAAAAAAAGAGATATTCCTCCCTCTCTTTTCTTTCTCTCTTTGCCTCACTTTGGCTCATTTTCTTTCATTCTTACTTTTCAATTCATTCTAATTCTAGGTTAAAAAATTCTTCCCCATCTTCTCCTTTTCATATCCACCTCCTCTTCACTCTCTCCTTCCCTCTCTCTCTGCTTTCCTGTATCTTCTCCTTTCCTCTCTCTCCCGCCTTCCCTCTCTCTCTCTCTCTCTATTTCTCTCTGCTTCCTTAATTTCATTTTGTGTTTATCACGTTCTATGACAGAACTTTCCTTTTTAATTTGAATAGCACCTTTTGAACTCCCCCCCCCCCAGAATTTTTTCTGTCTCTCTCTCTCTCCCTGTCTCTCCAACTCTCACTCTCTCTTTTATCTTTTCTCTCTCCCTCTCTTTCTCTCTCTCTCTTTCTCTCTCCCTCTTACTCTCTCTCTCTTTCTAAGAGAGAGATCTTTCTTTTTCCTGCTTTCCTATCCACTTTGATTATACATATTTCCTGTGAAAACAAAAAATCAGTGAAAATGAAGAGTGACACGAAAGAAGAGGCGAATTTGTTCTTCGTGAATTTACATCCCCCAAAAAACACTACGTGTAAAAATAGTCGTCAAGTGTTGGAATGATTAAAAAGAAGTGATATCAAAAACGTCAATTTTCTATGTTTGAAGGAATTATTTTAATTCCTTGATAATTCAACCAAAATAATAGCCTCACAACAACAATACACCTTTGAACAAACTTCGATTAGGTATTTTGAGAATTTAACCAAAAAATAGCCACACAACAAAACAATGCTCTTGTAAGAACAATGTTGCATAATTACAAAACCATTGTTCTTACAAGAGCATTGTTTTGTTGTGTGGCTATTTTTTGGTTAAATTCTCAAAATACCAAATTGAAGTTTGCTCAAAGGTGTATTGTTGTTGTGAGGCTATTATTTTGGTTGAATTATCAAGGAATTAAAATAATTCCTTCAAACATAGAAAATTGACGTTTTTGATATCACTTCTTTTTAATCATTCCAACACTTGACGACTATTTTTACACGTAGTGTTTTTTGGGTGATATCACTACTTTTTGATTTAATTGATTTCAAATAGACAAAGAAGTTTCAAATAGAAGATTTGTTTCTACGAGAAAAAGAGAAATATTAGGATATCGACAGCCTGAATATTATTCATAGATAATATCGGAACAATTCAATACCTCTCTCTGCTGTACCCAGTTCTAGATATGGGTATTTGGGTAATATTGTAATTTTGTAATACCGAGTATTTCATAGAACCGGTACCCGGTATCGTACCCAGCCACAGTGTGTAATACCAAGTATTTTATAGAACCGGTACCCGGCTACTATGTACGATACGTCGGTACTCGGTTGTCGTGAATTCGCCTGGTGCGAACACGTGGAAGATAACGACAGAGAAAATAAAAACTAATTGTTTGTGGATCTAAAGGGGGGATTCTAAATGTTTTGGTTATATATTTATTACTTTCACAATGTACTTATATAGTTATGAATTAAACATACATAATAGGTTTATTAAGGCGAATCAATGTCACTTGGCAAAACTGTTTATCTTACTAGATTATGCACTATTGCCAAAATCAGACTATAATAAAATTACTTTGTATTATATCAAAATGAAAGATTGACTATTTGAATCACTACTATTTAACTTCACTAATTTAATCAAATATCTAAATGTCACTATTGAAACTACTAATGAACTCGGTACTCCTCTAGTCGGAGTCTAAATTACTTGCCACACCTCTAGTCGGTGCAGCTTCTAGGACAACTTGAACTTCCGCCCTCGTCGGCGTCTCAATTGCAACTAACTTTAGGCCTATTTCCTAAAGTTAAAATGTCTGTCATATGTTTACAAAATGTCTGTCATGTTTACAAAAGTTATTAATTAAATATTTCAGACTAGTAATTAAAAACACCTTGCGTTCGCGACATTCCCCCCCATAAAAGGAAAAAGAATTATAAGAGAGAAATAAATATTATAATAACCTACAGAATAAAGTACTAATAAACATTGGTTTTATAAACAGCTAAAATAATCTTCTGTAACTTGAAAGTACTTAATATTCATAATTACTTATGATTGCTTGGACTGCTAACATATTTGAAGTACAACAGTAGACCGCATTTTAATTTATTTTTTAAACACAAAAAATATTTCATGACCTACCTATGAAAAGAAAAATAAACTGCTATCGGATCCCTGAAAATTGAGAAGTATTTAACATAAAAAATTGAACTTCTTCAGAGAAACAAAAATCAATAAATAAAATTTTATAATAATAATAAGGATAATGAACATTCAAGTAAATGTAAATCTTCAGAAATATTAATTTGTTCCTCAATAACATTTTAGTCCATTTCTATTGGGTAGAGGGAGCTAACAGGACGAGTAATTATGTTACCATTGGAAACTTGAACATCAACGGTACCTACTTTATTATGACGATTATAGTAGAGTTTCCGTATTATACCATACGGCCAATTTGATCGTTTTGTTTTACCTTCTCTAATTAAAACAACCTCGCCTAGTTTTGGTTCTACACTCGTAACTTTACCCTGACGAAACATGGTGACTTTACGTTCACGTAGGCAAGACACATATTGTTTTGACCAATGTCTCCAAAACATATCTAAATAAGAATGACCTTTCTTCCAAAGATCAACAACCTTTCTGAAAGTTACACTTTGAGACTTGTCCTCTGTATAGTCTCCGTCTTGACTGTTGAGAGCATCTCTCTTGAGACCTAGGAAATGATTGGGGGTAATGATGAGGTCTTCCTCCCCATAGTATCCCAGTGGTCGTGAGTTTACAATACTTTCTACTTCTATCAGTATTGTATTCAGCTGATCAGTGGTTAACAATAGCTTAACTATTGTCTTTTTTAAGCATTGTTTCACGACTCCTACCATTCTTTCATAAGCGCCTCCTTGCCATGGATGAAGTGGACTTATGTAGTTGAACTTGATTTTCTTATTATTCAAGTTATCATAAAGGCTATTGATGACGTTTTCCGCCAATTTGAATGTCATAGCGTTATCACACAGGATATGTTTGACATTTCCTCGACGTGCTATAAACCGTCTTAAAGCTAATATATAGTCAGTACCCCTAGAGTTTGTGTAAGCTCTAAGTGCACTGCACGGGTAGTTAAGCAACAGAAGATCAATCCATACACAGGAGCCTTTACTCCGCTTTCCTTAACATATAAGGGACCAAAATAGTCTATACCTACGTATTCAAAAGCAATATTTTTGTTCACGCGAAAATTAGGCAAGATAGAGAAATCCGGCATTTTATATGGATTCACATTTTGTCTTTTACAAGTGTCACATTTACTAAGAACACTTCGTACTTCAGTACGACCTTGAGACATCCAATATTCTTCCCTAACCAAGGCTAATGTGTGTGATACACCACAATGTAAGCTTTTATTGTGTATATCTCTAATAATAAGTCGAGATAAGTGATTATGTCGGGGTAGGTATATAGGAAATTTTTCACTAGAGTTACTATCTACCTCTATGAAACGACCCTTACAAATAAGTATTTTGTTATCACTCAGCTCTAAGCCTAGCTGTTTACACAAATTGTCTCGTTGGCCCGACAAGATGCACTCGATTTGTGCGGCGCTACTTTCGTATTGCAAATACAATATCCAAGACAGTCTACTTGAAGAATACTCATCATAACTGATTGGACCTTTAACATCCTTGTCTCCTCGACATGATCGAATGAATTTTTTAACATAACAAGTTACATTCACAAGCGTGTGAAATGAGTTGAATTTTGATTCACCAATGGGTAAGGGTTTTGTTACCTTATATTTATGTTTATTTGTCAACAAAGCCACACCTTTCTCTTCGGCTACTTGTATTTCCTCAGGGGGCATGCTGGGAAAGTCGAAATCAGGTACTGTATCAGTGGAGAGGAATGAGGGCCCTTTCCACCATAGAGTGTTGCTAACTAGGTTCAAGGCATTAGAACCTCGGCAAGCCATATCGGCTGGATTACTTCCTGTAGGTACATATTTGAATGTAATTTTAAAAGGTGCTGACTTGATTTCCTTCACTCTGTTGTTAATAAAAGTAGGTAAGACTTTATTACCTGTGATCCAATGAAGAACACATTGATTATCACTCCAGAGGAGACATTTATCAATTTTTAACTGGAGTCCCTCTCGGACAAATTTTAAACTACGATACGCTATTAAGGCGCCTAGTAGCTCAAGCCGCGGTAGAGTTGGCTTATCCATAGGAGCAACTCGCGACTTGGCAAATACTATGTTACTTGTAATCCTACCTGATGAGGATATACTTTTAAGATATACCACCGATGCATAGCTATATGCGCACGCATCGGAAAATGAATGAAGCTCGTAGTATATATCATCACCATCGCTAGTGTCTAAGTATCTCGATACAGGAATAGACTGAACATAGTTCATACTGTCTACAATTCTCAAGAATTCACTCTTATCCTGTGATTCTAGCTCATCGTCCCAATCTTTCTTCTGAATCCAGGCACTTTGCACCAGAAGCTTGAGGGACATAATAATCGGCGTCCAAAGTCCCAAAACATCAAAGAAGGATGCAAGTACACTCAATAATAATCTTTTGCAAATTAGTTCTTTTTTGTATGTAAAGTTGAACTTCAGACTCAACTTATCGTTCTGAGTGTCCCAGAGCATACCCAGGATGTTTTGTACTTTTTTAACATTACAAAGCTCAGGATTTAAATCAATAGGATGGTTCGATGCCCATTCTCTAAGATTTAAAGAAGCGTCAGAAAATACCTTTCTGGCTTTCTGAACGAATTCTTCGACATCCTTTTCACAGTTAACACCACATAGAATATTATCCATGTAAATATTTTGTCGTAACTGTTCTACAACAGAATCATTCGGATACTTGGCTAAGTGTGTACGAATAACACCACTTAACAAGAATGGACTAGACACCACACCAAAGGGCAGACGGGTATGGCGTAACACTAATATATTATCGGGACTTACTGGCTTGTTTACATCCCTTAACCATAATATTCGGGTGAAATGTCGTTCACCTTCATTTAGCCCAATATTAAGGAACGCTTTCTCAATATCGGCTATAAGTCCATACTTAGGTAATCTAAATCTCAATAACAATGAGCACAAGTTCTCTAGTAACACGGGGCCTCGATATAATAAGTCATTGAGGCTTGGCTTAGAACGATTTTGACGGGCCGAAGCGTCCATCACAAATCTTACCTTCGTAGTATTACTGTCCTTTTTAATAACAGCATGGTATGGAAAATAACATGAACTTCTATCCAGCTCATCATTTGGAACTTCTTCTAGAATTCCATTACTCAACTGTTCGGTCAAAGTTTCCTTGCATACCTGCAGGACACCGTCGTCAGTATGTCTTTTGATCAATGACTTTAGTCTCCCTATGGCTAAGCCGTAGTTGGACTGAACGTCTCTAGTATCATTCTTCCATGGGAAATCTACATAATATCTACTATCTTTATATTGCAGACTAGACTCAAAAGTCTGCAAGCAAGATCGTCATCTACAATAGAACAATTGTCCTTTATTCCGATGGTTTGCAATTCCCATAACTTACGTACATCATCGGTTGAATCTAAACCTATCTCAGTTCTAGTATACAAAGAAGAAGAAGCGATATTTTGATCTTCTGATAACTTACTTTCTGTGGTGGTTCCACTAAATACTTATCCAAATACAGTGTTGAACAGATACAAATTATCTTTCACTTTAATTTTCTCTGGCAAGAAAAACTGGGCATAATAATCAACTCCTAAGAGTATGTCAAACTGCATTTCAGGATTATCTAATAAGTACCGGTCAGCTAAGCTATAGTTTTCATTTAACTTCCTAATGAACTCCCGGTCACATAATAGTTTATTATCAGCACTAACAATTGTAGGTACTACCAATAATTTCAGTTCAAAATTTGAATCACTTGTAACCATGTCTAGAGACACTTCTGGAGCTTTCATGTGCTTGGGTTCTAAAGCCCCAAATGTATAAACATTCATTGGCATTACTTTACCAGTTTCTAATCCCAGTAACTTCTGCAGCCTTTCACTTACGTACGAATGGCTACTAGCTGTATCTAAAATAGCCCGAACTTTAATAGTTTCATTGCTATTCTTGCCTTTTACATGAAGTACAGCAGTTTGCATAAAAACTACAGTATTTACGGCGCATGCCGTTGTAGCGGAAAACTCTTGCACATTTTCCTGGCCTGTTAATGCACTATTAGTACTAATATCTACCTTCTTATCACGCACAGAACTAGATCTGGGTGCAGAGTTAGACCTAGGTTTACTTCTAATGAGGTCCCAATTTCTGTATTCTGAATGCTTATCAGGTCCATGACCTTTAGAAAACTTGTCTGGACAAAGTGCCCTATAATGATGTCCAATTTTTCCACAGTGCCAACACTTGGTATAATTTTTACAATCACGAGTAGGATGAGATAAGCTCAGACAAATATAGCAACGCCCATTTAGTTTCTTTTTTCTTTCAATCAGAGTAGAATAAGTCTGGCACTCATCACTAAAGTGATTTCCCTCACAAAAAACACATTTATAATTATTATTACGTCTAACTGTGTTTGGACTAGAATTTTTTATACCACTGTTCTTATGCTGTTGTCTATCGACTATTAATAGAGACTCAGCGGTATAAGGTTTCTTCTCATATCTCATAGGAGTAATGGGTGATTTAAATTGAAACTCACCTGACCTAGCAGTGTTAGACTTTTCCGTGGAGCCTAGAGACTTCATGACACTCTCTACTTTAAGCTCATCTTTCATTTGTTTCCTAATGATCTCTACAGATATATTTTCCCCATTTTTTTTACTAACTCATATTGGGTGCCTGTAGTCAATTTATTGTACACCACGGAAGCTAAAATTTTGTTCTCTACTACATCTCCTAAATTCTCTAACAACTTAAGTTTTACTTCTAGCTCGGTATAAAACTTGTGAACATCTTCCTTTTTGTTAGAGGGAAGTGTCATTTTCACTACGTCATTGTAAAGTTTATTTGCAACAATGACTTCGCTACCATATGCTTCGTGCAATATTTCCTTTGCTAGTTTGTAATTAGCACTGGTCATTTTTACACCATCTAACAATTTAGACGCTTTACCTGTAAGCTGCATTTTCAGGTATTGTAACTTTAGACAATTAGGAATATCTGTCCTACTATCTATGATTTGGACAAAACATTCCCAAAACTCACTGTACCTCTCGGGTTCTGAACCATCAAATTTAATAAGTTCTACCTTTGGCAGAAAACTATAACTGGAGCTGTTCATTGGTTGAGCTCTTTGTACACTAGGATTGGCTAACTCTAATTCCATCTTCTGAATTTGTAATTCTTCTAGCTTAATACGATCTCTGTATTCTAACTCGACTAGCTCAATATCCTTTGCCTGTTTTTCTAGCAAAAACTTACGCTCATTTTCTTTTTCTTTGTGTTCCAACTGACGATCAATTCCTAACTTCACGGACTCATAATCAGCTATCCTAGCCTCTACTTCTGAAATCTCCTGGGTCAATCTATCATGCAGCTCATCGCTAGCTGTTGTGTCTAGGCTTTCTAATTCTGACTCATTTTCTCTTAAAGCATTTTCCAACAAATCTCTTCTAGTGATATAAAGGGCTAATATCTCTTTAACATAATTAATTTGACTGATTGAGGCTTTCACAAAACCTTCAGTAAAAGCAGACCTTTGAATTACGTGTATGTCTGATACAGTAGATTCAACCTTACTAAGTTGATTTTTACTTCTAGTAAAGTTACGTTTTAAAACAGTAACTGAAGCCATTTTAATCTAAGATAAGAAAAAAAATTAAGGAAGAAAAATATTTAAATATGTCAACTAAATAAAAATAATCAAATAAAAATTACATACTTACTAATTCATGGCTATTTAACTACCTACGTAGCATCTAATAAGTAATAAGAAATTACTCAATTACTATTAACTGTTATTTGTATGATGCTAAAAATTGTACCTGGTAACCTATTTCCTACGACAATAGGTACTGCTAAATTTAAATAAGTAAAGAATCTACATAAACACTTTGTCTGTAGATAAATATAAAAGGATCATTAAATCAAGCTACTCACTAACTCAAATTATTAAAGGCTTGAAATACTTTAATTTTAATCCTAATTGAATAATAATAATAATAGTTATAGCAGAATACCAATTAAATTGTCATCATAACGATTCATAAAAAATGGTAACACCTGAAGTGTTTTTCCATATGACTTAATTAATCAATCCTTTAATTAAATTTGAATATCCATCAAAACAATAAACAAAAGAAAAGTGAGAAGTTTAAAAAATAATAATTAGCAACTTATCAGCTGTTTGAAAAGATGTTCTGTGTGCAACTTCACTTCTCAACCGGGTTGACTAGATTGCCGCTATCCTCTCTCTAGCGCTGCTGTCGCTGTAGCTCTGATTACAAGATGTCTGCCAACGCGCGCATGAATATTGAAGGCTGGCGTCCTTGCGTCTGGTAATCCCAGAATCCCTTGCGTGAACTATGCCTTTGACGATACACTGCACCGGGAAGTAGTTCGGTTTCTAACTTCAAAAAATATTGATTTTCCTCGTACTTTTTACGATAAAACTATTGAAATTATGTTTAGATCACTTTATTAAAACTTTATTATAGTAGTTTTATTGTAACCACGCTCTGCTACCAAAATTTTTTTCTGTCGTGAATTCGCCTGGTGCGAACACGTGGAAGATAACGACAGAGAAAATAAAAACTAATTGTTTGTGGATCTAAAGGGGGGATTCTAAATGTTTTGGTTATATATTTATTACTTTCACAATGTACTTATACAGGGTGGTCCAAAAAGTTTGCACCAAAATGATAGGGGTAATAAAAGAGACCATTTCCAATAAAAATGTTCCCGGACATTTTCCATTATTTTTTGTCGTTTTCAAAATGGCGGCCAAAACTTTGACAGCCTAAATGAGCATTAAAACATTAAAAGGGTTAATTTAATTTATTTTAACTAGAATTTTATTCTCAATTCAAAAATGCAATCCGTTTTTTCTCTAGGTGGTACAGAAAAAATTAAAAAAAAATCAAAAGCCAAACCAAAGTCGGAATATTTGAAAAACACACGTTTTGGCCGCCATTTTGAAAACGACAAAAAATAATGGAAAATGTCCGGGAATATTTTTGTTGGAAATGGTCTCTTTTATTACCCCTTTCATTTTGGTGCAAACTTTCTGGACCACCCTGTATAGTTATGAATTAAACATACATAATAGGTTTATTAAGGCGAATCAATGTCACTTGGCAAAACTGTTTATCTTACTAGATTATGCACTATTGCAAAAATCAGACTATAATAAAATTACTTTGTATTATATCAAAATGAAAGATTGACTATTTGAATCACTACTATTTAACTTCACTAATTTAATCAAATATCTAAATGTCACTATTGAAACTACTAATGAACTCGATACTCCTCTAGTCGGAGTCTAAATTACTTGCCACACCTCTAGTCGGTGCAGTTTCTAGGACAACTTGAACTTCCGCCCTCGTCGGCGTCTCAATTGCAACTAACTTTAGGCCTATTTCCTAAAGTTAAAATGTCTGTCATATGTTTACAAAATGTCTGTCATGTTTACAAAAGTTATTAATTAAATATTTCAGACTAGTAATTAAAAACACCTCGCGTTCGCGACACTCGGTCCCGGTGTGTAATACCGAGTATTTCATAAAACCGATACACAGTACGGTACGCGGATCCGGTGTATTATACCGACTACTGAGTATTTAATAGAATCGGTACTCGGTTCCGGTGCTCGATTCACGAGTATAAAAATCGGTTCTTGTACCATTGTAAGTGATTGTACCATTATAATACGAATCACGCACTATGCATTAAAGAAAAACAAAGCTTTCGAGAATACAATTATTTTTTTCATGCAATTGATTACTCTATACATAAGAACCAGTACATACTAATTACTCTCAAGAACCGGTACTTTTTGAGTAAAGTAATTACTCGTACCCATCTCTACAATAAGTACATTAGATAATGATCGACTCTCGCCTGAGGGCTATTTATATTTATATACAGGGCATCCATAAAGTCTCACCTAGGCCTAGGTTTCTCCAAAACGACTCAAAATATCAAAAAACGCAAAAATTCGTATTCCTCTATTTTTAAGAGGATTAATTTTCAGCCAAAAATAAAATTTGTCTACACGGCCCCAGTCAGGCTGGACATTAGACTGGTTTTATCTCATAGGGGTAAGAAAAAAATGTCAGAATTTTTACAACGCTCAGGCAGAAATGAGTTCGGCTTTTGCAGAAATTGAGATAGACAAAATTTCAAGGCAATCAGAGTACGTTAACAGGACCCGCTCTGGCCTCAAAGTTTGGAAATTTGCCAAAATTTCGAGGTTGAGCTGACATTTTCGGCCATAACTTGAGAACGAAAAATCATACGAGCTTTAAAGATATATCAAATGAAAGACCATTTTGTTGGCTTTACTTTGTTGTATAATACTAGTTCCCGAAATTTTAATGGTTACTGACTAAATTAAGAATATGTAGTCAAAAACGGGCCAGGCACCCAAAGTAGAGCATCTAAGGCATGATAGGATAATGGGTGAAAATACTTATGATTTATAAAACTTATACATGTAAATGTTAGAATATTAGTTTTGAATGATTTTTTGACACATTATAAAGCTAGAAATACCCGTTTTTACCTACTCGATGGTTCCTGACAGGTTAAGGCAAGGCCAGAAAAACAAAATAATAATACAAACATATTACGTCAAAGTTATTCTCATTTTTTTATTGTAGAAATACAAATATCTAAAATTGAAAGTACAAATAGGTAACATTTCGTCAAAAAAATACAAATTAAGCAGTAAAACTTAACTTAGTTAGTTGGGAGAGGGGTAGAGAGGGAGCTTTTTGAAGAAACAGGATAGAGTCTCCTACATTTACTCACAACTTGTGGGACAAACTGTTTCTGAAATTCCTCTCTAGTTAGTAAGTCGCTGAAGTCATTCCTCAACTTAACGCCTCTCTTGGCTCTGTCGTTTACAACTTGGTATTGTACAATTTTAAGTCCTTTCTGATACTGAGGCTCACCATGCCAAATTTAGGGGTCTACCCTCAAAAAGTCAGTTTTTATGACAAATCGACTGAAAAAAAGAAATGTTTCGTGAGTAATGAACTCTTTAAGGCCCCCTCTCACATAAGCTGGTATGTCTTTTATTCGTACTGTAATTTTGACATTTTTTGTCCCCTCTGTATCATCAGAAGAACTGAAAAGCTTTGCAGCCATTCCAGACTTTTCATCATGTGACAAAGTTGGGTCGAAAAATCCCAAGCCAACAGTTTCGACATTCAAGTACCACAGGTTATAGCCAAGAAACAGGAGCTACTGTAGACGCTTGTGGTCTGTGTTGTAGCCTGCCCATCCCGTAGTATGCCTCCCCTCTGATGGGCGAGAAGTGACACAATACTTCCCATTTAGGTGCTGGGTCAACACGAGCGCACCGGAAGGTATCCCTTATAAACAATTGTAACCAAATTAAGAATACAAATTTTTGTCGGCACGGAGGATCAAACCCAGGACCTTCCGCATGGCAAGCGGTGCTTAACCACTGAGCTAATCGCGCTCTCATAAAAATTATCTGGATGAGGTTCAGTTCTACTACCCATTTTACAGTCAAAGACGCTTCTAAAGACAACTTCTATTATAGTTGTGCCGAGCGGCAAGTCCCGCTCTAACATTTTTTCTAATAATGTGCTAGGTCCTTTTACTCTACACCTGTGTTTGATGCTGTCGTATCAAAACACATAGTTCAGAGAAAGCACTAAATAAAGTTGTCTATCACCTGTGGTACTTGAATGGCGAAATTGTTGGCTTGGGATTTTTCGATCCAACTTTGTCATATGATGAAAAGTATGGAATGGCTGCAAAGCTTTTCAGTTCTTCTGATGATACAGAGGGGACAAAAAATGTCAAAATTACAGTACGAATAAAAGACATACCAGCTTATGTGAGAGAGGGCCTTAAAGAGTTCATTATGCACGGAACTTTTCTCTTCTTTAGTCGATTTGTCATGAAAACTGACTTTTTGAGGGGAGACCTCTAAATTTGGCATGGTGACCCTCAGTATCAGAAAGGACTTAAAATTGTACAATACCTTAAAGTTGTAAACGACACAGCCAAGAGATGCGTTAAGTTGATGAGTGACTTTAGCGACTTACTAACTAGAGAGGAAGATTAGAAACAGTTTGTCCAACAAGTTGCGAGTAAATGTAGGAGACTCTATCCTGTTTCTTCAAAAAGCTCCCTCTCTACCCCTCTCCCAACTAACTGAGTTAACTCTTTGCGGCACAGCTCGGATTTTTTTGAATAACCTTTCCGGCACGGTGGTCCCCAGAAAGACCACTCGGAAAATGTACCTTACTGCACGGTAATCCATATGAGAACTGTCTTTAGTATCGTCTCAGCACGCTTCACTCAGCCAGGGACCACTCAAGCTTCTTCCTATTGGATAAAAGTTTTCGGCTGTAGTCGGACATTGTCGTAGCTTTCACAGGGCACAACAAGTCAGGAGGGCCCGTGCAGTAAGGGTCCATTTTATGTGGTCCTCCTTGGGACCACCGTGCCGCAAAGAGTTAAGTTTTACTGCTTAATTTGTATTTTTTTGACGAAATGTTACCTATTTGTACTTTCAATTTTAGATATTTGTATTTCTACAATAAAAAAATGAGAATAACTTTGACGTAATATGTTTGTATTATTATTTTGTTTTTCTGGCCATGCCTTAACCTGTCAGGAACTATCGAGTAGGTAAAAACGGGTATTTCTAGCTTTATAATGTGTCAAAAAATCATTCAAAACTAATCTTCTAACATTTACATGTATAAGTTTTATAAATCATAAGTATTTTCACCCATTATCCTATCATGCCTTAGATGCTCTACTTTGGGTACCTGGCCCGTTTTCGACTACATATTCTTAATTTAGTCAGTAACCATTAAGATTTCGGGAACTAGTATTATACAACAAAGTAAAGCCAACAAAATGGTCTTTCATTTGATATATCTTTAAAGCTCGTATGATTTTTCGTTCTCGAGTTATGGCCGAAAATGTCAGCTCAACCTCGAAATTTTGGCAAATTTCCAAACTTTGAGGCCAGAGCGGGTCCTGTTAACGTACTCTGATTGCCTTGAAATTTTGTCTATCTCAATTTCTGCAAAAGCCGAACTCATTTCTGCCTGAGCGTTGTAAAAATTCCGATATTGATTTTTTAAAACCAGTCTACTGGACATGGACCAACTTTAAAATCTTAAATAGAATGATATGTCTTGTGACATATTGTTTTAAAGGTCTTACTGAGAGAATTTCATTACAATAAATTTCAGTGAATTATACAACTTGCCGTTCATGAGATACAGGGTCGGTCGTCCTGCGTAATATCCATATAATTATTTTTTAAAGAGATTGGGTGGAAGAGATTGCCACAGGCAATAACCCCGTCCTTTAGGTAGGACATTAGTGTTATTTCTTTTTACTTATTTATTTTGGCATTTGTTTTTTTTCCCTCTAAACACGTGAGTCTGGAATCACAGCCCTACCCAGGCTGGGTGAGGTAAATGTAGGTAGCTGGAACGATTCCTAGCGAATGGAGGGTAAAACCCCCATCCTGAGTAGTTCAAATCAGGACGTTAAAACCAAATACAATCAACTGGTCACCATCGTTTTAAAATGAGGTTGGTGTGATAATTGGTGCTTCTTTTGTGGAACTTCAACCAGTATATAATAATGAAGAAAAAAAACATACCTATTTAATCATAAAATCTAGTACCAAAAATTAATTAATAATCAACAAGTGTTTTAACCTTGTATTGAAAAATTAGTAATGAACTCGTTAAAAAACGGACAAATCTGTTTCGTGGTTTTGTTTACAATACAATTTTAATTATATTATGTACCTGTTGTACCTACGTACAAACGTACATACATGGTAGGTAGATGGAAATTCGATCTTGGTAAAATAAAGAGGGAAATGAAAGTGCCGAGTATTATTGTATGTTCCGAAATTGCCTCTTACTATGGCTCTAAGAAATGTTGACCCATATAATATTTGCCTAACTTCGCGTTGCTAAACATGGTGTCATTTCAGCATAATCAGTAGATATAAACAGAAGAAGCGAGAAATTATACTAGATATACATTTAATAATTATATATTAATAGGCAAGCATATTATATTCTGAAAGTATTCTGAAAATTTCAGCTTGATTGGACAAAAAATACAACTTATATCACGTTACATACAAAGATAGATGGATAATAATTAGATTGTGACAAATCAATGTTGATCGAGTTAAACCATACTCACTTCGTTCGAAATTAAACGGTCATAGAAGGTTGACTCAAACGAGCAACTACTGTTTTTTTTTCTCACGCGAATACCGGACATCCAAAGTACAGAGCAAAAAAAAATCTACCTAGCCGGGATTCGAACCCAGGTCACCTTGCAAACTTTGTGTTTTACCTACACCAGTCGACGACCACAGAGACTGCTCAATACATAATATTTTATTATATTTATCATTTGATCTACATTAATCAATATTTTTGCCTCTTATTGGCCAATATTTTATACACTTCTCATAATATAGATCTAGTTTACCTCTTGATATAGAAATCTTTGAATGAAGTTATAAAACGATATTATTTCCACACTGAGTAACCCGTCTGTTGGCAGCTTGGATGGAGCAAACACGATTGACTCCCATCCTTAATTCAAGTTATATGTGAGGCGAAGTTTTTATTGTTACTCTCATAAATATAAAATCAATTTTTTTCTTTTTATGTCTCACACTGTCGCTGATTTTTTTAAAATTTTATTTACATCGTAGTATAATTTTGCGTAATTAGATCTTTAGTAGGAACCTTCAGTCATTCAAGTGGGATAATTAGGCGTGGCTCCAGGGTTCATTATAGATATTCCTTCAGAGGGCTTTAAATACTTATCTACTTGTTTCAACCATCTGAAATTAAGTGATCTCATTCCTTTTGACTAGACCTTTCTAAAAACACCAAAAATACATCTTTAGGATAACAATAGACGGCTCTGGGCTCCATAATAAGTATTCCTTTCAAAGGCTATAACTCAAGTTTGGTCCAGTGTGATACTTTGGTTATATTTTTATATTTTTTCCTATGATAAGGCCTTTCAAAAAATACCACAATCGCAGCTCCAAGATAACCAGGGGCGGCTCTGTGCAACTTTCCGATTTTATTTTAGAAGGCTATATCTCCTACCCTATAAAAAATAAATACTTGAAACTATAAAAGGTATGCAGAAATAAAAATTCCCTATCCAAAAACGTAGCTCACGTCTTTCCACGATAAGCACACGTTGCTGTACCCTTGACAGAAAATTGGTCTGGAAAAAAAAAACCCGTATGAATAATTTCATGAAATTCAAGATTTTACGCGTGGCCAGAAAACGACTTTAACTGTACGTAGGAACCTCGCGCTTTCGTGAAACACAATCTATTTTTGCGTCTCATTACGAATTTGAAATAAAAATTGATAAAAGTTAGCGGGAAGTGGGCGAAAACAATAAAACAAAATACATATAAACTCTGTTTCGTGTTAATATAGGCCGGCTGGCTGGCGCTACTTGACGAGCGCTCGCCTCCCGGCGAGCTTGATACCAAACAAGAAGTTCAAATTTTTAATGAAATGCAAATTCAGATTTGCTCGAATTCATCTTCTAAATATTAATGTAAGAAAAATTTAGTTAAGTTGAATGTATTTTTTTCTTTTTCATTTTATATTACCTTCGTAAGAAAAATTCAAATATGAGATATCTAATTGTTTGCTGGAAATAAGATGTAAATTTATAAATATTTATGTACCTGTAAATAATAAAACTTCCGTTGAAATGATAGCTGGAGATTGTCGATTCTTTTTATTCTGAAATTTGAAGCCAGTGAATTAAGGTTCCATGGTTCCGGCAGACAAAACAGGAAGCTGTCTTCCGGTTAATGTGGGTAGCAGGTTTTGTGAATTTCGTGCGAATGGAGGCTAAAACCTCCGTCGTATATGAGTTGAAAAGTGAAAAATGTAGTTGAAAAATGACGTTAAAACCCAAATAAAACAGAAAAAAATCGCTACCCATTTTCATTTCCTAGGAGTCCCTCAAGGGTCTAATGCTAGCAGTACACTCTCGCCTAGGCCCTCGGCATCGAAACCACCCGAGGCGAGGGACCGCGAGATGTACCCGAGACTTGCACACGAGTGCTAGCCGAGCGTAGGCGAGGTGCACAAGTTCACTCTCGCGCTCGGCTGCCCTCGCCTTGCCTCGGCGAGAGTGTACTGGTAGCATGAGACGTACCCGAGACTTGCACACGAGTGCTAGCCTAGCGTAGGCGAGGTGCACAAGGTCACTTTCGCGCTCGGCTGCCCTCGCCTTGTCTCGGCGAGAGTGTACTGCTAGCATAACACATCACCACCGCGATTACTCACCTTTCAGACTCGACCCCACTGAGATACCGGTGAAGAAACTAGACACCCTTAATATTCTGTATTGTGTCTTTCTACACCTTTATTTACTATAATGTTAGCGCGCTAGGCATTGCATGCACGGTGACCTGGGTTCGATCCCCAGCGGAGCAGGATTTTTTCTTCTCTGTACTTGAGTGCTCAGGGTCCACTCACACCTCGTGAGGATAATGAGTAGCTGCTTTAATGTTAGCAGCAAGCAGTGGCGGAATTATAGGCAACAATAAGATATTGGGATATTAAAGATACGGAAAAGTCCTATAATTCTGCGCTACCCACTAAAACTGTGATATAATAACACAAAGAAACACATTATATTATATGTTTATAAATATATATAATATAAGCTACCTAGAGTCCACATAACCAACTTTTTGTTCCATTTTCCAGGAGCGCCGCAAGGATCTGACCGACCACCGGGACGACTCAACCTTCAGCTTCGACCCGACCAAGATTCCGGTGAAGAAGCTGGACAAGAATAACATGAAGAAGATCGACTCAAAGAAGGGTATCCTGCTGTCTTCCTACTCGAGGAAAAGAACGAGGAGAAGGAAGCGTCGCGGCGCCATGGCGGTCACCGGTGAGTTGTCGAACAGTGAGAGCGGTGAGTTGTCGAACGGTGAAAGCGGTGAGTTGTCGAACGTGGGTAAATACTGTTCATTTGTTGAAAAAAAAACATTGTGAGCGATAAATTTGTTGTGTGAGTTGTTGGCGAGTGAGTTGTTGGCGGTGAGTTGTCGAACGGTGAGGGCGGTGAGTTGTCGAACAGTGAGGGCGGTGAGTTTTTGATCGGTTTGAGAGGTGAGTTGTCCAACGGTGAGAGCGGTGAGTTGTCGAACGGTGAGGGCGGTGAGTTTTCGAACGGTGAGACCGGTGAGTTGTCGAACGGTGAAGGTGGTGTGTTTACGAACGGTGAGTTGTCGAACGGTGAAGGTGGTGTGTTTTCGAACGGTGAGAGCGGGGAGTTGTCGAACGGTGAGAGTGGTGAGTTGTCGAACGGTGAGAGCGGTGAGTTATCAAACGTGGGTAAGTACTGTTCATTTGTTAAAAAAAAACATTGTGAGCGATAAATTTTTGAGCGTTGTGTAGTCAAACGTGGGTAAACCCTTAAAAAAAGTGAACGATAAGGTGTCGAACGTTGTGGGCAGTGTGTTGTTGAACGATGAGTTGTCGAACGCTTCGAATTTTGATTAAAGTTGTCAAAGCCGGCTGGTCCGAGCGCCAGTAAAATAACAAACGGGAGAGAGCGGCGCGGTATTCAGGCAGCCTGGCTCCTCCTGGTTGTTATTTTAATTTCTCTCCACAATTCACTGAGATCATAATAACATAGAGGGAACCCAATGTATCAAAATTTGAGTCCAGCAGGGACCATCAGCTGATTTCAAAATCAGTGCCGGAGTTGTAGTAATATTTCTCTCGCGAAGGGACCGGGTACCTAAACTACCTAATCCTTCTAAAATACTATTTTTACTTTTTTCATACTTACCTATTAGTTATTTTCGTCTTTTCTTCCTCTTTTACTTTCCTTATTTTCTACTTATTATGTAGTAATATAGGATTTGGTATCTGACGTGAAAATTAAGGATCTTTAGTTATCCGCCACTGCATGAGGTAAACAAAAAATTCAAATAAATTGAACCAATCAGAGGGGGGGGATTTGTAGAAAGAGGGACCATCAGCTGTTCAAAGTTGGACGCACAAATTTGTTCAATTCGAGATAGGTAAGGTTATATGATCTCAAAGCCACAATCAGATATCAGAAGCTCAATAAAAAATGCATGCGTTTTTTTTTCCCTCAAACTTTTTCCTAGATTCCAAAATAAAATCCGCGGGAGGATAACACGATGATGAGCAAGCTATTTTTCAAACTTGGCAAACCTCGGAAAAAAAACATGTCATATTTTTTTCAAGTTTTCTCTATCATTATTTGTTGTATTATCTGATTTCCTCATATTTACACATGAAAATATACATAGATGAAATTGGCACAGATACCTCGTAGTGGTATTTTGATTATACAGGGTGTTACAAAAGTTCCACAGGAAATTTGTACCCGAATACCTGGAAATGAAAAGTTATGTTTCCTATTATTGGTCAACTGCTTATCGCGTTAGTCTAGTAATCCAGGTAGCGTAGGGATCCGTTGGTTCGAATCCCACCCAGTGCATGAATTTTTACTCATTAATTTGAGTTTGTGGCTACATAATCAAACACCTCGGCCGAGGTGTGAAGAACGCCTATACAAAGAAAGAGACAGCCCGGCAGAGTGTAAGGTTACGGAAAACATAGTTCCCATGCATTTCATGTACTTTCAGCCAGCGAAAAGTGCAACATGAATTTCAAAAATCGCGATTTTTATTGTTGATTTGACTCTTTGTTTGACTTCCTAGGCCACCGGGAACCCTATTTTCGAGACCCCCCAACAATCGTGAAAGACATGAAAAGATTCATAATTTTGTTTTTTTTTTTTTTTTTTCTGTTTTTTTTTTTTATACGGATCCTTTGAGACCCGACTTCGTGTCTTTAACTTGGCACTGAAGATTAAGTGAGGTGTCTAAAGTGATCAAGATATAATGGAGATGAGCCCGGACCAAAAAAAAATTCTAAATTATAAGCGGGCGGCCCATTTCGGCGGCCTCGGGTTTTGGGAGCCCAAATCGGGAATTGAAGGATAATACTAATCTTAAGTGGTATCAAATGAAAGATCTTGATGAGCAGATACCAAATTTATTGATTTTATTCCTTCATCCGGTCCACTGGGTGGCACCTGGTGGCCTTTTCATTTTCTTTGGCGGGTAGGTACCTTGGAATCCTTCCTTAGCTTAGTGGTCAGATCTTGGCCAGTATGTATTTTTCGAGATGACCTCGCTCTCTCTCTGCAAAATTTTAATGTTTAATTTTCCAAGTATTAATTTAGTTCATTTTCCGTCCGTTTCTTTAGAAGATAACACTTTGTCTATTGGTAGCATGATCGACCTGCCACCCAGTCAGCATGGGTTCGAATCCTGGCGGGGACGAAATTTTTTAGCTCTATATTTTCAATTTGGGCTTAACGTTGTTTTATTCTTCTGATCTTTATATTTGATCTTCATGACAACCCTATTACCCTCGCGAGGAAAACTTTGGTAGTTGCAGAATTGGGCAATGACCTGTGGCGGCATTACGAGATTGATTTTGGACAATCATGGTTGGATGGAGATAAAATATGATGAATTATCTCTCATAATGTCGATGCTACTCACTAAAAGTTGTGACAAAAGTAGTGACTTTGACCAAGTGGGTAGCATACTAGGCTTGCACGCACGATGACTTGGGTTCGATCGCCTTCAGGGAAGTTTTTTTTCTCTGTCCATTATGTCCGGGGTACACTCATACCTCGTGAGGTATTGATAAGGGACGTCACCACCGAGTTCTCTCCCGCTCATGGTTTTATCAACACCAAATTGTCTCCCGTCGCGTCGGTTGCATTTTTACCTGATTTTATACCTACATAGTTTAGGCCTAGCATAAAAATTATAATCGAAACACCTAGGAATCATTGATATAGACCTGAGGCATGACCTTCTATGTATTTTTCCTAACCCTATGATAAACCCAAGGCATGGCCTATATATTTACCTAACCCTACTATAAACCCGAGGCATTGCCTTCTATGTATTATCCCTAACCCTACTATATTCCTGAGGCATGGCCTTCTATGTATTTTACCTAACTCTACTATACACTGAAGGCATTGCCTTTCATTAGTTAGAGATTTAAAAGATTTCCTTATAAAAGGCCGATTCTTATATAAAAATGATAATTTTATAGTTTTCATTTTCTTAAATACCTAATGTAAAAAAGCATGGTCTTATTTCCGGGAGAGGTACTCGTGGTGACCCCTGCAATAAGCCGGAGAGAATACGGGTAAGAAAAGGTCAACGGGAGAGAACTCATTACCTCACCTTGATAAGGTGATTACAAATTAATTTCTTTGGCATTTGTAAATCCAGGTGTTTTAGTGTCCCTCATAGGAGGCTCCGAGGTCTATTTAGCATTGAAAGATAAACCTAATCATGTTGAGTATAGAATCAAAAGGTCTTGCATTGCAAATTTATATATTATTTATTCACTTTAGGGACTCAGGGGGCCAAATCTGTGATCCAAATACATATTGACCTTAGAACAATTAAATACGTACTGCTAAAACTATATCTTAAAAAAAAGACAACATGGTACATTCACATTTTCCCAGCTTATTTACTTTTGTTATTCATAATGTTTCAGTAGTGAATGAACCTATATTTTCGTACAAAAAGAACTGATATCCCCCCAAAAACACCACTTCGTGGTTAAAAAAAGAAGAACGCCTCACTCAAAAGAATGATTATAATTAGCTAAAAATAAATGATATCAAATTGAGAACACCTTACCCCCTCTCTTTCTATATCTCTGCACTCCTCTCTCAATTTATTCCTCTTATGTTTATCTTTCTTTATCCTTTCTAGGGGTCATCCCAAACTTGATTTCTCTTTAAATTTACTTGTTGCACGGCAATAAAAAATGGCGGTCGGAGTATGATTTTTCTGAACTTATTTGATTTGAATCGAGAAAATTACACCGCGACCGCCATTTTTTATTGCCGTGCAACAAGTAAATTTAAAGAAAAATCAAGTTTGGGATGACCCCTAGAAAGGATAAAGAAAGATAAACATAAGAGGAATAAATTGAGAGAGGAGTGCAGAGATATAGAAAGAGAGGGGGTAAGGTGTTCTCAATTTGATATCATTTATTTTTAGCTAATTATAATCATTCTTTTGAGTGAGGCGTTCTTCTTTTTTTAACCACGAAGTGGTGTTTTTGGGGGTATTATTATAAGACTCTGAGGGTTAGATGGTATTATTATATTTTTATAATTACAATTTACACTCTATACCAGCGGTCGGCAATAGGCGGTTCGCGGTCCAGACCGCGAAGCCGAAATGTCCAGACCGCGGACAAACTTATATTTCCATGATATTTTAAAAAAATATCGACTACAGGTCTGAAAGTCACTTTATAAATGGTTTGATGGGCATTTTACATTGTGAGCTTCTAAAAAAAGTCGCCTGCTGCGCGTTTATCGTTCAGTAAGTTCGTATCGGATTTTCGAGGAGAGGGGGGCCAAGATTCAAACCTCATCATTGGATGATTAAAGCAAAGGCTGTGGTAAAGGAACTTCAATATTACAAAAGGTTTTCATCGAGATTTTTGAATCCGTACCGCTACGATTTTTCCTGTTTTCATCCGGACCCCGCTCGATATTACTTGCCGACCCCTGCTCTATACCTATGATATAAATATAAATGGTACATGATATAAATGAATGAAATTTTATAAAAATGCTTTGCGTCCGAGCGCGAGAGCGCCGGACAGGCGGACTTGTAACCTGGAGGTCGGTGGTTCAAGTCCCGGTTTCAGCGTGGATTTAGTGCAGCGAGTTTCAGTAGTTGTGATATCACAAAAGTGATTGACACAATTTTTTTTTTTTTTTTTTTTTTTTTTAAACTTTTATTAAATTAGAATATACTAAAAATTCTCAAAAACCCATCAAAAAACTTCTTTTTTTTAAAACTTTTATTATATTAAAATATCCTTAAAAACCTATATCAAAAACTTCTTTTTTTAACTTTTAATTCTATTAAAATATCCTAAAAACCTGTGAAAAAATCCAAGTTCTTTTGAAACATCCTGAAAAAAAAAACTTGTTCAGTAGTTGGACGAGAATTCAGAAGGGGTAAGACCATCATCATTTGAACGTGAAGAATGGATAGAACGTGAAGGTTTTCCCAAGTAGGTCGTCACACGAACTTGACTGTCCCGCTTCTCCCTCTGTCCCAACTCACCCACGCCTCCCGAGAAAAAATATGAAGTGTTCCAACCCACCCTTGCCTCCCATATCGAGAGAAAAATATAAAGTGGGAATATTCGGGGAGAAAAATTGAGATGATATTATTGAGCTTGTTTTCTTTCGAAATACACTCTTGAAGTTTTTGTACAGGGTGGTTGAGCTGTTGAGGTAGGACCAAATTATAACTGTCCGTTGTTGTCTGTCGCGGTAGCTCAGGTGGCGATTGTCGTGTATTATGTAATATTGTTTATGTATTCTTTACTTTACTTACTTTATCCTGCCCTTTCTACCGTAGGTGTAGGGGTTGACAGAGAGTTCGCCATTTGGATCTATGTCCGTAAGATCCGTCCGGTTTTCTCTCTTATGTTACTTGTAATGCGTTGTTTTCAGACAACCTGGGGATTGGCCAGTCTGTCCTAGCATGATTTAAGGGGCTGCCTTAACGATCATGCACGCCATATTGTCCAGAGAGCACAGTTTCAGCCGAAGCCCCCTGTTGAACCCTGGAACCCTGGACAGAGCCCATTTAGCATCACCCGGGGAGCACTTGTGACTTGAGGATTGCCACGGAAGCGAGCAACATTACCCCCCTTGTTAATGTATTCACTAGTTAAAATATTCTTTTTTTAATTTAGAATAAAATTGGGAACTTTAAATAAATTTTTCATGTCTGCTTTAATACTGTTTCTTAATTCGGCTCTAACTCTTGGCCTCGTTTCCCAGGCAACGAGTCCCAAGTGTCGGGCCAGGGCAGCCGCTCCATCACCCCCTCCCCCGAGCCAGACACGCCTCCCGAGGAAGAGGAGGAGGAGTCTAATCACCACAGGGGCGGAGCCTCGCCCGCCTTGCCCTCCCCCAACACCCGTCCCCCTCCACTGCCCCCCGCCACGAGCAACGACAACAAACTGCATCCGGACAACGCTCTAGGTTAGTTGGGCTTAGCGCTGATTAATGATTGAAAATATAAAAAAAAACGATCTGAATATCTATCCGTCTTAGTACCTATGCAGTACATGTTAGCGTAATGGGACTCCCAGTCTCGAGCTGACAGTCTAAATAAAGCACTACTATATTATACTAAGCATGAAAATGCAGCTATCAGCACTGTTGTCGCTTGTGATCTGTGTTTTAACTTACTCACCCCTTAATACTCCCTGTTTATAGTCCCCCTACCTTGAATATTTTTAACCCATTCAGTCCCAGTAGGCGTCAGTTCATAAGTACTTATAGTTTGCCCTAAAGTAACTTGTTAATCATGGCTGTATCGGTTGTTTTTGCCCATTACCAAAAAATCTTGTTACTCTATGTATATTTTTAACCCGTTCAGTGCCGTATATTAATCCCTAAATATTTTTTAACCCGTTCAGTGCCAGTAGGCGTCCGCATTAACCGCGGTCAGCTCAGTAGCCGGCAAGCTTCTTCCAACGCGAGTGAGGGCAACAACCGGGAGTCTTCCCTGGACGACAGTGGTGTGGTGGACGACCATGAGGACGCCGATCTGGTGGGCGAGGATGTGAACCAAAGCCACCCGCCTGTGACGCCCTCCAGTGTGGTGCTGCAGGTGAGAATGTTGTTGTTGTTGTTATTGTAGCCAGCTTGGCTACAGCTGGAGGGGTGAGTGATGGTCTCCAGCCAACTTTATTTCAAAGTTGGCTCGTCCTGAACCACATATTTCTATGTGTGATCAACCATCATGAGGACTTGGACTTTTCTTTATAAGCCATTAAACCTTTAGGAAACTGCAAGCTAGCTAGGGTTGGCTAGTCTGTTCTTTGTTTATAGTCCTCTAGCGAGACACTGGTCTTCTCCCTGTTTAACGTCCCCCAGCCAGACTGCAGGTGAGAGTAAGGGCCTCCAGCCAAAGTGAGAGTAAGGGCCTCCAACCAAAGTGAGAGTAAGGGCCTCCAGCCAAAGTGAGAGTAAGGGCCTCTAGTGTGGTGCTGCAGGTGAGAGTAAGGGCCTCCCGCCAAAGTGAGAGTAAGGGCCTCCAACCAAAGTGAGAGTAAGGGCCTCCAGCCAAAGTGAGAGTAAGGGCCTCTAGCCAAAGTGAGAGTAAGGGCCTCCAGTGTGGTGCTGCAGGTGAGAGTAAGGGCCTCCAGCCAAAGTGAGAGTAAGGGCCTCCAACCAAAGTGAGAGTAAGGGCCTCCAGCCAAAGTGAGAGTAAGGGCCTCTAGTGTGGTGCTGCAGGTGAGAGTAAGGGCCTCCCGCCATAGTGAGAGTAGGGGCCTCCAGTGTGGTGCTGCAGGTGAGAGTAAGGGCCTCCAGCCAAAGTGAGAGTAAGGGCCTCTAGCCAAAGTGAGAGTAAGGACCTCCAGCCAAAGTGAGAGTAGGGGCCTCCAGTGTGGTGCTGCAGGTGAGAGTAAGGGCCTCCAGCCAAAGTGAGAGTAAGGGCCTCTAGCCAAAGTGAGAGTAAGGGCCTCCAGTGTGGTGCTGCAGGTGAGAGTAAGGGCCTCCAGCCAAAGTGAGAGTAAGGGCCTCTAGCCAAAGTGAGAGTAAGGGCCTCCAGTGTGGTGCTGCAGGTGAGAGTAAGGGCCTCCAGCCAAAGTGAGAGTAAGGGCCTCTAGCCAAAGTGAGAGTAAGGGCCTCCAGTGTGGTGCTGCAGGTGAGAGTAAGGGCCTCCAGCCAAAGTGAGAGTAAGGGCCTCCAGCCAAAGTGAGAGTAAGGGCCTCCAGCCAAAGTGAGAGTAGGGGCCTCCAGTGTGGTGCTGCAGGTGAGAGTAAGGGCCTCCCGCCATAGTGAGAGTAAGGGCCTCCAGCCAAAGTGAGAGTAAGGGCCTCCAGTGTGGTGCTGCAGGTGAGAGTAAGGGCCTCCCGGCAATTCAATTTGAGAAGTTGGCTCTATCTGATCAAATGTATAGTTTCAACCTCAAAATATTAAGAAAAAATTAATGTTGATTATACAGCTTTAAGATTACACCAAAATTGAATAAAAAGTAAGGTTGATTAACTAAAAAAAGAATGAATAGAAAAGTGTTTTTTTTTATATATATAATTATTATTTAACTTTATGTCTCGCAATATCAATGGTGTTCGGTGGAAGAGAAAGATACAGGCTTTAACCTCGCCCCTTGGTTCACTACATATTCTATTGAGTTCTTTTCATTACATGTCCTGTGTTGCAGTATGTATTATGTAGTTTACCAATAAAGTATTAAATAATAATAATATTTTTTTAAATTATCTTTACTTTCATTTTTCCACCAGAAAATCACAGAACGCATGAAAGTGCCTCCTTCTCAAAGACTTGCCCAGTCCGAAGAGCAGACTGATCTTCGGCTCAAGAAGAAATGCAACGGCTCAATTCAGCAAATCTACACACTGCCCACGTCAGCTGACTACATGAATCAGGTGGTCGTACTTGGTAAGCTAATCAAAAGACTATTATTTTACCTTGGTTGTATAGGGTTCGAAATCTATTGTGACAATCAAGGTTAGAGTCTACCTCATGAAGATAGAGCTGGATGACCAGTGATCTACTGTATGTATATCATTATTTCTTCTTCATAGTGATGTCAGTCTGTTGATTAAATAATAAATGTTCTGATAATAATAATAAATAAAAAAGATTAGAGTACCTTACAACTAAATGTCCCGGCTTCGAATCCCAGTACCATTCCTGGAAATTTCAACATTTTACATCATAAATGAATACCAACCTTAGTAGCTTGATTACCAAGGCGGTGAACTAGAGGTCATTGGTTCAAGTCCCAAGTTAAGCAAAAATTAAGTTCTTATAGTGAGTTTGAGTAGTTAATATGATATCACGATTGTGATTAACACAAATTTAGTAACTTTTTTAAAAACAGAATAATAATATCTAACAATCAGGACAGGACATAATTATTTTCTTCTTTTACTCTGTCTTATACCGCTCAAGCAGGGTCGACGTTGTTCAACCTCATGATTGAGGTTGATTGGTTTTTGGCACATTTTTTTTACGTCTGGATGCGCTTCCTAAAGCCAACGATTTTATTTGATTGAACGTCCTGGATTGGGATGGAGGTTTCACCCTCCATTATATTATTGTCTTACTGTCCCGGTAGCTCAGTGGTAAAGGCGGCACTCTGTGAATCCACAGGTTCCAGAGGTCGTGGGTTCGAAACCCAGCCGGGACATGACAAGTTATCCTCCCATTTGGGATTTTTACCACATAATAATATGTCTTGGGCTTACTGCTGGAATAATGGGACTTTAATAGTCCTTATCGGGCAGTATAAATAAGGCGATATTATTATTATTATTTTTTAATATTTTGATGCTTAAAATTTTAGCAGGACTTTATGCTGCCATACCGGCGCGTGCCTGGCTATTATTATTATTATTATTTTTCTTCTCAGATAACCTTGTGGACCGGAACTGCGCCAAATGTCCGGAGTGCTGCATTGACTACGAGAGCTGGCTCCGGTTCCAGAACTGTCTCTACCGAATCGTGCGGGATCCTCTGTTTGAGCTGCTGATCACAGTGTGCATCATTCTGAACACCATGTTCCTGGCTGTGGAACACCATGGCATGAGTCAGAGCATGCGGGATGTGCTGGACTATGGGAACAAGGTGAGTCAGCAGAAGTATTAGCTAATTGTGAGGGATCCCCTGTTTGAGCTGCTGATCACAGTGAGCGTCATTCTGAACACCATGTTCCTGGCTGTGGAACATCATGGCATGAGTCAGAGCATGCGGGATGTGCTGGACTATGGGAACAATGGGAGTCAGCATAGATTATAAGATTGTTGTTGCTGACGTTAGCGCCTACTCGGTAGTCACATCGTCTGTAAGTTCAGGAAAGCAGCTACCTCCATAGGATTCGTCCAGAGAGATGTTGGGTCTAGACCGTTTGGATTTAAGATGGCTGGGCATTCGAACAAGTGTTGCACTTCCTGAGTGGTGGCTTTGGATGCGTGGCAGAGGTCAGATTCTGAGGGTTGAATTCTGACATTGTAGTTCTATTTTTATTATTGATTTTTTTATTTATTATTAATAGGACATTTATGTACAAACAAGTAATGATACAAATTAAAATACAAAATTGACCACAATATAAACAAGAAAAAAGATAAACAACATAGATCAAATACATACAGATGTCATAAATAAAGGGGGGGATTATTGCCTATGCTAATTTCTTCCACCCAATTCTTTGGGTGTTTTCCAAAAAACCCCCTCTTTTTTCACAAGTACAAGGAAGGAGTCTGGGGATGGGGGCAAAAGATAGAGGAGTTTGCAGCGCATCTTTTGAGTGTAATATGTTGAGCCTCGACTAAAAGAGGCCAGAGTTATATCAAATTCGAGCTTAAATATATTGACCAGAGTTTTTACATCTACTGCTGTCCATTATCTTCCCGTTGTCCCGGTAGCTCAGTGGTAAAGGCGGCACTCTGTGAATTCAGAGACTCCAGAGTTCGCGGGTTCGAAACCCAGCGCGGACATGACAAGTTATCCTCCCATTTGGGATTTTTACCACATAATAATGCGTCTTGGGCTTACTGCTGGAATAATGGGGCTTTATAGTCCTGATCGGGGAGTTTAAACAAGGCGATATTATTATTTTTATCATACTTTAGTTCCCTTAAAGAGACAAAATTTGGTCCTACAACTTGTTCTTTTAAATCCAGGATTCTCTAAGGCGATATTATTATTATTTATTATTATTATTATTATCTTCGCCAGGTGTTTACCCTCGTGTTCACCCTGGAGTGCATCATGAAGGTGACGGCTCTCAGCAACGACTACTTCCAGTGCGGGTGGAACATCTTCGACCTCATTGTGGTGACGGCCAGTCTGGTGGATCTGATGACCGAGTTTGTGGACGGTCTGTCCGTGCTGAGGGGTCTCAGATTGGTGAGTATGATGAGCATTGTGTCTAGTCGAATGTGGATATAAGTATTTATTTATTTTTTTATTTATTACACACTTAAAAGGGCGGACCCTGTACTAACTAATACATTTTCTCTAACTAAAGATTTGAAAAAAAAAAACATACTAATTTCAATTAAAAAAAAATAGTAAGTAGGTTTCTGGAGTTAAGGTGTTCAGCATTGGAAAACCACTCCCAACTAAGCCCAGATGGGCCGTCATAGGCACAGAACTGGGTAATAGGATGAGAGATTTTCTCCCTGGTCACAATAGATCTTACTAGGTCGCACTGTTAAAATTGTGTGGTGTTTCAGCTGAAACCCTGCAACCAGGTTTTATAATAAATAAATAAATGTGGATATAAGTATAAGTAGTGCTTTATTTAGACTGTCAGCGCAAGACAGGTAGTCCCATTATGCCAGCAGTTTAACAAAGCACCTCTTTATTTATTGGAGTATAAATACAATATCGAATTTGGATATATAAAGATTGCCGAAGAAAATGTTTGAGATGAAAATGCAGGGAAAAAGACCATAGGGACGCCCAAGATACCGTTATAGTGACGTCATTAAATCGGATGTTGAGAAGAAACAGGGAGATCGGGGGGGATATTGAAAATAATCAAAAATATAATAATAGATTCGAGTTTGCTGGAGAGGCTTTGTGCATCGACAAGTCCCTTAGGATAGAACAATTACGGATATGTATGTAGGATAGAACAATTACGGATATGTATGTATATTTTTTTTTCCAATGAGGCGCTTTAACTCTGTGTTACAACAGATCGTTCGCGCCGCTTACCCCTTCTTAAATCATGTCATAAATACCTATTTTAATAAGATATAGGAATAGATAGTCAATGGTCGGAGATCGCAGGAGGAACAGGGAACAAATCACGGATTTGTGAATGTAAAGGACAGATTAGGAAGAGTTGAACAGTGAGATACTCTCCTCAATCACATAAAGGCTGAGGTGTTCGCTTGAACAACAAACTATGAGTTAGTCTTCTATGGCCGATTCTCATGCGTGTTAAAATAACTTCTTCGGTGCGGGTATTTCTGCTACTGGAACTCCATTCATTGACAGGAATTTGGATATAAAGCTTTCTTAAAGCTCGACGTGGTTACGGCACTTGTAATGTAAACAATCTAGCATATGAGTCCGTGATTCGTGGATTAGATTCCAACCCAATAATACTTGGATTTTTCCTCATTTACTTCAGAACCTATATGACCACCTTGTTATAATCTTATTTCCGTAACCTTACACTCTGCCGGGCTGTCTCTTTCTTTGTATAGGCGTTCTTCACACCTCGGCCGAGGTGTTTGATTGGGTAATGGTCATGTCCATCTAAATGTTTTTTAATTGCTAAAATAAATAAATTAAAGATAATGTGGCCCCTAGTATCATTCCATAAAGGTACACTATTGCATCCTATTCCATTTCAGCTGCGGGTGCTCAAGCTGGCCCAGTCCTGGACCACCATGAAGGTTCTCCTCAGCATCATCATATCCACCATCGGAGCTCTGGGCAACCTGACCTTCGTTCTCGTCATCGTCATCTACATCTTCGCCGTCATCGGGATGCAACTCTTCTCCAAGGACTACACGAGCGAGAAGTTCGCCCCGGACCCTGTGCCCAGGTGAGGCTGGGTGAGGTTATCTTCAGTAGCTGGTTTGGGTGAGGCTGAATTGAATTGAAAATGTGGCAAAATTATTTACAACAAGAGAATATCGCCGTGGCTAAAGCAACACCGCCTAAGTCGCATTTTTTCAAAATTGAGAGATTTTTGTTCTAACGAATAGAAATGATCGTTTTGCACCTTCTGACGAAGTTTTTTTCAAAAATTCCAAAAGATAGCGCTGTAGTTTCATTTTTAGTATCTCCGCACATCTGATTTTGGCTACCAACACCGCCTATCATTCAGTTCTTATTGCCTCCTGTGAAATTGCAAAAAATTAGATAGGCGGTGTTGCTTTAGCTGCGACGATATACATTTTAGATTACCTCCTAAGCTAAACTTAATTTATTGCGTTAAGCTAAACTTAAACTTTTCGTGAGAAGTTGGTTTGTGAGTTTCCAACGAATGAAGGGTGAAATCTCCGTCGTGAGATGACCATGCAGTTGAAAGAGACGTTAAACTCACACGCAGTATAAACAAGGTACATTCTCCAAGGACTACTCGAGCGAGAAGTTCGCTCCGGACGCTGTGCCCAGGTGAGATAAGATAAGATAAGATAATGTTTATTGGTGTTCATTCAACATAAAAGTTGTTAACACAAGTCAAGGTACAAGTAGAAGTAATACAAAAAAAAACATAAAATACAATAAATAAAAAAAATATAGTAAGGGAAGAGACACTACAAAATAAACAATAATCACAATATATCAGAGATCAGAGAGGCTGAGTGAGGTTATCTTGAGTAGCTGGTTTGTGAGTTTCCAACGAATGAAGGGTGAAATCTCCGTCGTGAGATGACCATGCAGTTGAAAGAGACGTTAAACTCAAATAAAAAATGTAGCAAAATTATTTAGAACAAGAGAATATACATTTTAGATTACCTCCTAAGCTAAACTTAACTTTTTCGTGAGAAGTTGGTTTGTGAGTTTCCAGCGAATGAAGGGTGAAATCTCCGTCGTGAGATGACCATGCACTTGAAGGAGACGTTAAAGTCAAATAAACAATAAGATTGCTAAATTATAACACCAATAAATGAGATTTTGGTCAAACTGAGTGTATAAATTGAGGTATATCGTAGCCTTATTATTCAATTAGTTTACAAATATTGACGATTGTTGTTCTCATCATGATCGCGTCTTTAACATGTGCAACCTCAAGATGATCTAGCCTTGAAGCAAAGACATTTGTGGAAGAATTATACGAAATATAAAGAAAGAAAAATTAAGAAAATGTATTTACAGTATTGTATTGTATTTTTCTAGATAAGGCGGCGGACATCTTGACCCAGCCATTATTAAAACAAGTCTGAGTAATTTTGATATTATGATTGTGATTTACCTAAATGAGAGAGAAAGTAGGTATACATATTTTTTTTTTTTCAAGATTTTTTTTTTTTCTAGGACAAGATTTTTTCAAGATTTCAAGGTTAAATAGGACATTTTCATCAACTTTTTTTTAATTTTTTTTTTTTTTGTTAATGCAATAAATGGTAGTTCAAATACGATAAGTTAAGTGGCACCGGGGTTAAGTGGCAGAGAATGCCTGAGACATTAACTTTGCTCCGGATTACAAAACAATTGTAATTAAAAATTAATATTGTTCTATATTTTTTGTACATATTTCTAAGTTTTTTTTTATTAAATTTATTGTTATTGATTTGTTGTTGTTGGTTGTTTTGTAAAAGAAATAAAGTGTAAATAAATAAATAAGTTTATATATTTTCCTCAAATTTTCAGATGGAACTTCTCTGACTTCTTCCACTCCTTCATGATGATCTTCCGTATCCTGTGTGGCGAGTGGATTGAGCCTCTGTGGGACTGCATGCGAGCGGAGGAGTACCAGGTAGACATTTTCTTGCTCAAATAGAAGTGAAAAGAAGATAAAGAGCTAATTATCTGTGTTATTGGAGTACCAGGTAGACATCAAATAGAAGAGAAAAAGAAGATAAAGAGCTAGTTACTGTGTTATTGAGTAAGTACCAGGTAGACATTTATTTTCTTGCTCAAATAGAAGAGAAAAGAAGATAAAGAGCTAATTATCTGTGTTATTGGAGTACCAGGTAGACATCAAATAGAAGAGAAAAGAAGATAAAGAGCTAGTTACCTGTGTTATTGAGTAAGTACCAGGTAGACATTTATTTCTTGCTCAAAAGAAGAGAAAAGAAGATAAAGAGCTAATTATCTGTGTTATTGGAGTACCAGGTAGACATCAAATAGAAGAGAAAAGAAGATAAAGAGCTAGTTATCTGTGTTATTGAGTAAGTACAGGTAGACATTTATTTCTTGCTCAAATAGAAGAGAAAAGAAGATAAAGAGCTAATTATCTGTGTTATTGAGTACCAGGTAGACATCAAATAGAAGAGAAAAGAAGATAAAGAGCTAGTTATCTCTGTTCTTGAGTACCAGGTAGACATTTTCTTTGCTCAAATAGAAGAGAAAAGAAGATAAAGAGTTAGTTATCTCTGTTCTTGAGTACCTACCAGTAGACATTTTCTTGTTCAAATAGAAGAGAAGAGGAAAGTAAAGAATAGAAATAAAGTGCTAGTTTACCTGTGTTATTGAGTACCAGGTAGACATTTTCTTGCTGAAATTGAAGAGGAAAGTAAAGAATAGAGATAAAGAGCTATGTATCTGTGTTATTGAGTACCAGGGAGACATTTTCTTGCTCAAATAGAAGAGAAAAGAAAAGAAGATTTCAATTTCAATTTTTTTCTTCATATTTCTGGACGTTTCATGACCTCCTGAGCAACTTTGGTTTTGTGTCTGTCTGTCTGTTCAAATATTTCTTGTAACTCGCAAATCTCAAAAACTATTGAATGGATTTCTATGAAATTTTTGTATACAGATAGAAGACGTAATTTTGTACACATATTTAGATAGGACACTAGCTTTATTATCTTTTTGTTCTTGTTTCTTTGTTCAATATATTTTAATTTTTCTTTCTAATTGAATTGTATTGTACTTTAAATTTTGTACTTTGTTTTTACCTAATAAAGACTAATATAATAATAATGGTTGATATCATAAATACATTTTATAATGATAAACCTGGTTTCGCAATTTCAGCAAGGTTCAGGAACCTGTTTCGCCATCTTCCTTCCAGCTTTGGTCATGGGCAACTTTATGGTCCTCAACCTCTTCCTTGCCTTGCTGCTCAACAGCTTCAATTCCGACGAACTCAAGTCTAAAAAGGAGGTAAGTATTATCATTATTAAATACTTTATTAGTTATAAAAGATTAGATATAAAAGACAAATATGTATGACTAGCGGGCTGTCGCCCGCTTTGCGGGCCGAGGCATGGCCGTGAAAGCAAAAAATCCTTTTTCGCCAATGGCAGGTGTTGTAGTGGGAGTTTCGAAAAATCCCGTCTTATTGCACATCTAGACTATAAGACAAAGCTACCTACCAAATTTCAGCTTCCTAGGACTTACGGTTTGGGCTGTAGAGCGATGATCAGTCAGTGGTCAGTGGTCAGTGGTCAGTGGTCAGTGAGTGTCTTTGACATTTATATATTAAGATTTTATCTGTGGTGAAACACAAGGCCTCTTCACAGTTTTTGTGGGTAGCACAGCATTACTAAGAGCCTCCTGTACTTTTCGAATTCTATTACATTAATTTCTTTTTAATCTGGTAATGCCACCACTGGTCGTTACTCATACAAGTAACTACTCATTTTTCCTCACGAGGTATGAGTGGACCCTGAACATCCAAGTACAGAGCAGAAAAATTCCTCCCCCGCTGGGAATCGAACCCAGGTCACCGTGCGTGCAATGCCTAGTGCGCTAACTCACTCTGCCACGGTGACTACTTTATATTATTATAACAATGAAAAAAATTGAAACAATAAATAAAATAAAAAAGAATAGAAAAATATAAATAAGCATATCTCCTAATCATAGGGTGGGGAAAAATGATAGAAAAATATAAATAAACATACTTATGTCCTGACTACGGGGCGGAGTTATTGCCTGTGGCAATCTCTTCCACCCAACCCTTAAGTAAAATGTCTACTGTCATAAGATTTAGTTCAGACGAACACTCCCAAGTGAACAGTGTGGGATTTATTTGTGCTGATAACAGTGCACTCTCACCCACTAAAACCACTTCTCCCTCTAACATCTGTACCCGGGAACAGTTATAAAAAAAAGTTATCACATTTATGTTAATCACTTTCGAGATATCACAACTATTCAAACTCTCTTTACTAATCCCATAAAATTCCCAACTACTTTATTCCATAAAATATTTGAGACCTGTTTGACTGCTGGAGTAAAGGGACTTTTTAATCTTACCTCGGCAGTATAAACAAGCTACATTCTATTATATTCTACTAAATCTACACCGAAACCGGGACTTGAACCACCGACGTCCAGGTTACAAGTCCGCCGCCTTATCGATCAAGATCTAATTATTTATTATTTTAAATTGGATTTATTTTAATTATTTTTCAGATGTTTATCGATGAACAATTATAAAATACGTAAATAAATAATTTTAAAAAAATGTTTACTTCTTCCTTTTTCATAATTATCTTCTCTTGGCATCCCAATGTCCTGTCCTCTCACAGAAACCCAACACCGCTGCTGAAGACGAGGAAATAGCGCACATGCGTCTAATGTGGGCGCAGCACATGAGTCGCGTCAGTCGCTTCTGCGCCAAATGTCGCCGCTGCTGTGTCGCGTCGTCACAGCCAGACAGCGACCAGTACGTCGAAATGCAACTGTCGAGTCGTGACGCCCTGAGCGACGAATGTGCATCACCTTGTCGTGCCAGGAATGAAATCTACGAAGAAGACTTCGTTGCGGCACGTCAACTTCAACAAGGATTCGACCAGTCTGGAAACGAAACAAAGACGTCTAGTAAAAAATCCAAAAAAGAAAAGGCATCATCCAAATCAAAGAAAAGGAAGAAAGACAAGAATGCTAGTCCGAGAACTGATGATTATGACGAACCGGACGCTGTCAATGAAAAATATCCTCATCTGAAGTTGGACTTGAGGAATACGAAGAATCAGAGAACTTCGAAACCCCGGTTTGACGCAGTTTTTGAACATAGTCCAGTGTGTGACCGGTTTGTTGAGACTAGTAATCCTTTGGAGAAGGATGGAACCAAAACTCCTTACGTGTCAAGGAAAAAGATCAACACGATACAAACGCAGTATGGGCACGACAACTATTCGTTTCTTGATGGAGATGACAAGGAGTATGAAGAGCTGGAAATCTACCACGAAAACCTTTATACGGATTTATCTCCCGTCATTGCCAAAGATGAAGTCAAAACTAGAAGGGTTCCAAGTATAAAAATCATACCAACTTCCAAACAAAATACTTTCGATGAAAGTTATCTAGACTCACATGATAGTAATATCCATTCAAAAAAGCGTCCGTCAAAAGAATCAATTTCCAAAAGAAAATCGAAAGGTCGAAGTAATACGTCAAGAAATGAACAGCCTGTACTATCACCAATGGATATTGAAATGAACATTTCTCAAAATAAAACGAAATCCCATGATGTGAAGAACAAAAGAAAACCAGATTCAAGTGCAAAATATAAAATGGCGAGCTCCATTGATGATCCTGATTCAACAAACATCAAGAGCAAAATACTGACAAGTACCGATTACCTATTTGAACCCATTGAACCGAATCGGTCCAGATCTCGACGACAATCTGTATGTGAAGACGGCAGACCAACAAAAGACATTTCGGGGAGAAGAACTAGCAGTGAAAGGGCAGGCGATAGCAGTCATTCTTCCAGACGAAGGGCCACGCTCATTGTAGAAGAAAGCGATGAGGAGGAACTTTGTGAAAGACCAGACGGAGAGGTATTTCCTGATTTTGTCTATGAACCAGTTTGCGTTGCACTAATCACCGAGTTCATCGAACGACTAACACGCTGAGCAATCAATCTGCATTTTTACCCACAAGGCTTGTCAATACGTGCAAAAGTTCGAGTAACTGTAATCAGAACCATAATATTAATTTACAGTGTGATATATTTATACATTCACTAAACTGTTTTGTGTGTGGTTTTAATTCACTCTTCTCCAGTTTAACAGCCGCTAATGGAGGAATAGGGACTTGATCGGCGATTAACCATTTGCTTGGCAAAAAATGTTCGTTAAGTGTCACTTGATTAAATTTCTTCCATTAGCGACTATGCAACTGAAGGTCTGTTTTCTAGGATCTTGATACACTTGAGTGTTGTTTGTATCAATTTGTGTGTGTTGTTTGTAGGTACCACATTAGAATTATTTAGCTTCAAACCTGTTTCACAAAGCTGCTTTATTTGTGAACTTCTGCATCCTGAAGAGTTACTAACCTTACCAAATGGTTATAGTCCTATGGTAATTTTTCGATAATTTTACAAAAACTTAGCAGTTCATAGAACAAACTGGATGCAATAAGATACAATAAATTAGCTTTGTAAATATTGTTTTTAATAATAATGAGGGATGTAAAATGCATTTTTTTTACTTGAAGAAAAAATACATTTGTGAATTCAAAAGGAAGGAAGATTTTCATTGCTTCAGGTTGAACATGACAAAAATCTCTAATTGTTTTCTTAAACCAACATAAGGCTTTCTTCCAACGCTTTCATGGCTACCAACATAAAAAACAAAGCTCACGCTCTCAATGTTTGTACCACACAGTTTTGGCTTAAATGTTTCTCAAGGTCAACTTTTTGATAGGGTGCTTTAACTATAGTCTGTATTTCGTAAGAAAATATTGAAAAGGGAGGGAGTGATCAGTTTTCAAAAAATTATGATTATGAACTCATAATTTGAAAACTCATCACTCCATGGTGTGTATTACCATAGATGTTGACATGCACCACTATAATCTAATAAGAGATAGATGGATGAGTACGATCCATAGAAGGGCTAACGTTGGCAATACCAAAGTTTATTTTAATCATAAAAGAAAGTTTGATATTTTGACAGCATCTGTTTTTTTTTTCTTACGAAATACAGAATATATCATTTACTCATGGTCATTTACACAGCTTCCGGTATGGTTCGATTTTTTCAACACTTTTCTAGAATGATTTTCTGTTGTTGTAGAAATGCTTTCCTTCTTTGCTTTTGTAAAAATAAATGTCATCAGAGTAATATAATTATGAGTGAGAAAGTGCCTATGTAGGTACATGGAATAAAGATCCCGAAATAATCGAGGTTCTTTTAAAGAATATCATTTACAAAGAAAACTTTTATTACCAAGATGATCTTTTGCAAAAACATTTATTGTGAAAATTTGAAAATAAATAAATTCTCATAACTAAAATATTTACATTTAGGGCGAAAATAATAGACAAATTCTATAACTCAAGTCATTGCTAAGCGTCGGTTTTCCTTATCTTACATAGTACGCAATGCCTGACTTAGCGCAACAGAGGTATTACAAAAACGTCTATTTTTTAAAAATTGTGTTTACAATATGTAATTATTTACATACTCTCATTTACTAAGAAAAACATGTTTTTTTTATTAATACTTGTTGACACAGAAGGTAAAACGTCTATTAATTCCGCCCTTCAGATTGATATTAGGAATTTTTGTTTGAAATCGCATTGAAATTTTCAAATGACACTTCATCAAGGGTATTCCTAACGCTTCGGCATCTCTGGAAGAGAATGCCGTTGGTATTAGCACCGCCCTTGATCAAGTTTTGTTTTGTTAATTTTAATTTCTATGTATGTATATATTCTATGTCATTTGTAAATAAAACTTGATCCAACATGTTTAATATTATCTAGGAGGTGGGTGAAGGCTCCAAACTGGCTCGCAGTCTGGTCCGCCTCAAATCGATCATCGGGAAGAACAAGAGACATTTCGGCACCTCCGAGGAGCTGAAAGACAACAACACCAACTTCCAGCTGGAGAATCTGGTGCGAGAAGTTCTACAGAACAAGAACTCTCCCAAGCCTCCGCTCACCGAGGAAACATTGTTCAGGTAATAAACAGGTATACTTATGTACATTGTACGGACGGACCCCAATACCTACGATTTCATACCAATTGCTCCGATGTTGAAATCGGAAGTCCTAAATATATACGCTAATTCCTCCTCTTAAAACAATATACGCTAAAAAAGGTGTACGCTAATTCCTCATCTAAAAAATTAGAACATTTTTTATTAAAAATTCTTGTTTTTATTTAACCTATTTTAATAGTAAAATAGTAAATAGTAATAATAACATAGTAATTTATTTTTGCCAATTTTATTTCTTCATTGTACTGTAATTTATTAATTCTCCTCGTTAGGTAAAATACAATGAAGGCCATGCCTTGGGTTTATAGGAAGCGCTAGGTTTCACATGAACAAGTTTATCTACCTGACCACAGTAATCGGAGGAATTGACCATACAGTCCTGGTATAACCAAAATCAACCGAGGAGGAATTAGAGAGTCATTATATCGGAGGAATTCACATACGTCCCATTGTACAATGTACATGTACATAGTAGTACATAGTACAAAGGTACATAAGATAAGTGACGGGACGGAATCCAGTGTTTTATCTGAGAGGTTCGGGACGGAATCCAGTATCGACTTCATGAGAAAAATCTCTTAGAGAGAAAAAAGAGAGAGAGAGAGAGAGAGAGAGAGAGAGAGAGAGAGAGAGAGAGAGAGAGAGAGAGAGAGAGAGGAGTCTCAAAACAAGGTCCACCACTTACCGATACAGAATTTTTTGTAGAATCTAGAATGTAGAAAAAATAGTATTCTACCATATGAAACGAATTTGAAGAAAATCGGTTAAGCAGTTTTGGAGATACAAGTGATTTAGTATAAAATCTCAAAATTGGAATTATTGTGTCACAATCACGAGGAAGTATTGTATTCATAATTGGCAGTGTTTTTTTTCCGTTTTCCAGTACTGATAATGAACTAGACGCCTTCGAAGTCCCTCCAAATCAGAGTCCTCCAATGTACTATAGTTCCACATCCGTCGCTCCTCCAAATCTGTCTTCATCACAACTTAGGTGAGATATTTATTGTACATACTAATCATAGAAGTCATCATCGTAGGGTAAATTAGATATTCATCGTTTGTAAAGTCTATTATTATTATTAAACATGTTGGATCAAGTTTTATTTACAATAAAGTAGGTACATAGAATATTTACATAGAAATTGAAATAAAACAAAACTTGATCAAGGGCGGTGCTGATGCCAACGGCATTCTCTTCCACACCACCCTTGATTAAAAAAAAATAACATAAAGATAAATTCAAGAGATAATAAATAATTTAAAAAAAAAACAAACGAACAATCAAACCAAATAAAATAAATAAAAATATGTACAATATAAAAAAAAGTCTCATACATTTAAATTCATAAGAGTCATGATTTCTCGACTATTCGAAATATGAATAATGAAACAAAGTTATCATAGATATATTCATCATAGGGTGGCGTCATCGTGAACGATGGTAGCCAAGCAGTGGAGGAATGACTCAGCACTTCTACTACTGTCTTTACAAGGAGGCTAATAATTGACAAGGGCCCCCAGAACCAAGCCAATGCTGGTCTACTCCCTGATTATAGTGCCCCAGCTAGACTGCTGGTCTACTCCCTGTATATAGTCCTCCAGCCAGACTGCTGGCCTACTCCCTGTTTATAGTCCCCCAGCCAGACTGCTGGTCTACTCCCTGTTTATAGTCCCCTATCATAGAAGTAGAAGACATAAATATTATTGATTTTTATTTCAATTTCCATCAATAAATTTTATATCAGTACATAAGAATAATAAATTGGTAATATATCTATGATAACTTTGTTTCCTTATTCATATTTCGAACAATCAAGAAATCATGTTATAAATTATGTATGAGACTTTACAAACGATGAGTATCTAATTTACATATAGCTATTCTACATAAAATTATTGTTAGAGAGATAATAAAATATATTTTTGAAGATACTGCTCACATAACAGAAAGTTGCCAAGAGAACACAGTATAGGTAACAATCAATAATCAAATATTACATTTTTTTCCTCTTATTACTGATTTTTTTTCTTTTCTTCATATTAAAATGTAGAAGATTTGTGTAAACTGGACCAAAAATATACGTGTCTTCTGATTTCAGTTTATACCGCCAACAGCACCAGCAACAACCTTTGTCTCTCAAATCCCCAACGCTTTCCGCCCAGTCCCTCTCTCAACTTTACCACGCACACCTAGCAGACAGCAACTACCAAGGCCAACTGTCCAACAACATACTGAAACCTTCCAAATGTTGCTGTATTCATTCCAAACCAGGGCCCAGCAACGGGCAGACTCAAAAGACAGAACAGACGAACGGACGCAGTAAAGAGAAACGGAAAACTATTCACACACAGGAGACCATTGAAATGAAATCACCTTCCAAAACTAGCTCAAGGCACGAGTACAATATATTCAGGAGCGACGAGAACACGTGGCAGGATGAGCGAAAAAGTGGACAATCTACTAAAACAATCAAATCATTCAAAGATCGGTTGAAGACTTCCGAGTCGTTGAAGGATGAACCCGTTGTTTTTGATACAAAAAGTCATAAGCCTTCCGAAAAAGATGACCCCTGTACAGAAATAGTCAACGAAAAACCTGACAGACTTCGCAAGGGTCGTTTTGTCAAACGGTTCAGTCTGAGCAATGAGGACAGTGGAGGACCTCTTCCAAGCAGTCAATCAATTTCTAGTAAAAGATATTCAGTGCCTTTAGAACCAATTGAAAAGACTGATTCCACAATTCTTGTAAATAGTACTCAACAATCAATTATATCTTCTAATGATAATAATTCTTCGTCTGTGATAAAAAGTATGATTGGAAAATTCGATCATCAAAAAGGAGGTAAGTTGGGTTTTTAACATCTTTGGCATTATTATTTTTTCAATTCAACTTATGGAATTTTTCAATTCTAAAGGACCATATAGTAGCAATGACGAATCAAATCAAATCTATATATTTTTATTACATTTAGCCCAATTTTCATCACTACAATTTTATATATGTGATATTCAACCCCCAAGCAGCCTAAGACGATCGTTTCGTTCTTATTTGAACTCATCAGTTAGGCATAGCTGATTATTAATTTCTTGCCGAGCCCAGGGTTTGAACCTGAGACCCATGGATCAATGGTACCACATGTTTACCATTGAGCCATGAATGCTTGATGACACTTGACGGAGAATATCACATATATCTATTATGTTATACCTCATAGCATAGTCACTTGCGTGCACTTCACATGCTAGTTGAGGGGTCTACCACAAGATGGCAGAACCAGTTACATATGTCCCGTGTGCGGCCACACAATTATACAATTCAACTTATGGAATTTTTCAATTCTAAAGGACCATATAGTAGCAATGACGAATCAAATCAAATCTATATATTTTTATTACATTTAGCCCAATTTTCATCACTACAATTTTATATATGTGATATTCAACCCCCAAGCAGCCTAAGACGATCGTTTCGTTCTTATTTGAACTCATCAGTTAGGCATAGCTGATTATTAATTTCTTGCCGAGCCCAGGGTTTGAACCTGAGACCCATGGATCAATGGTACCACATGTTTACCATTGAGCCATGAATGCTTGATGACACTTGACGGAGAATATCACATATATCTATTATGTTATACCTCATAGCATAGTCACTTGCGTGCACTTCACATGCTAGTTGAGGGGTCTACCACAAGATGGCAGAACCAGTTACATATGTCCCGTGTGCGGCCACACAATTATACAATTCAACTTATGGAATTTTTCAATTCTAAAGGACCATATAGTAGCAATGACGAATCAAATCAAATCTATATATTTTGAATTGTATAATTGTGTGGCCGCACACGGGACATATGTAACTGGTTCTGCCATCTTGTGGTAGACCCCTCAACTAGCATGTGAAGTGCACGCAAGTGACTATGCTATGAGGTATAACATAATAGATATATGTGATATTCTCCGTCAAGTGTCATCAAGCATTCATGGCTCAATGGTAAACATGTGGTACCATTGATCCATGGGTCTCAGGTTCAAACCCTGGGCTCGGCAAGAAATTAATAATCAGCTATGCCTAACTGATGAGTTCAAATAAGAACGAAACGATCGTCTTAGGCTGCTTGGGGGTTGAATATCACATATATAAAATTGTAGTGATGAAAATTGGGCTAAATGTAATAAAAATATATAGATTTGATTTGATTCGTCATTGCTACTATATGGTCCTTTAGAATTGAAAAATTCCATAAGTTGAATTGTATAATTGTGTGGCCGCACACGGGACATATGTAACTGGTTCTGCCATCTTGTGGTAGACCCCTCAACTAGCATGTGAAGTGCACGCAAGTGACTATGCTATGAGGTATAACATAATAGATATATGTGATATTCTCCGTCAAGTGTCATCAAGCATTCATGGCTCAATGGTAAACATGTGGTACCATTGATCCATGGGTCTCAGGTTCAAACCCTGGGCTCGGCAAGAAATTAATAATCAGCTATGCCTAACTGATGAGTTCAAATAAGAACGAAACGATCGTCTTAGGCTGCTTGGGGGTTGAATATCACATATATAAAATTGTAGTGATGAAAATTGGGCTAAATGTAATAAAAATATATAGATTTGATTTGAATTATTTTTTCATTGGCTTCTTTGAAATGGTGTTAGCTGTCAAAGATTCATTGAAACTAAAAATGAGAGAAAAATAATAATTCACAGAAAATTCCTATTTTCCAGAAGTTTGCTACATACTGAATCATGTCATGTGTCTTCCTAAACTGCATCATATCAAGTTTGAACTTTTGCAACCTTTTTGGTCAGCCTGTTTGTCAAAAAGCTAAGCAAGATCGACCAGTACCATATAGACAGAACTTTTATTAGAGAGATATATTTTTGTTATACCTAATAATACTTATGAATAATGATAGGTATTCGACTTTATTGTTCTCTCGCTGATTGTAGATCACTGCTCACGGAACTTTAGTATACATACCTCAAAAGTTAAATAATCTTGAACAATACATTTTATTATTATCTCGAATAATATTTCTAACATTGATTGTACTTAGGATTAAAAGTGATTGAAAAATTTCCATGTGGGGGCATCGCTCGTGAATTTATTTCATATTAACCCTCCCATGGTAACATTGGGTCTGACAGACCCAATACTCAAAAATATTAATTTTGGAAAAACGAAATGATTACAATCAAAGTAATTCAACATAACTTTTATTAAGAACTTGAGTTTCAAAGACAAGAACAATTTTTTGGGAATATTTTGCTCCCATTCACATTATTTCTTAAATTATTTCGACAAGAATATTAGCGTCAACAAGCAGGCGAGACCCAGATGTTACCATGCGAAGGTTACTATTTCGTCATAACTTTTCAGCTTCAACAAGTTCACCGCATGCTGTACATAGTGTTCATCCTAGCTCCTCCATTGCGCCACTTCCATCATCCGACGTTCTTCGGATCAAGATCGAACCTGCTCAAGAGTCCTCGACAAGCCTCCCAACCAAGGACCCACCCACTGATCATCTTCCTCACTTCCATTCACCCGAGCTCCCGCAAGACTTGGTGCGACCAATACCACTTCGACCAGTGGAAGCAGGGACCCACCGCACCTCCCTGAGTGCCTTCAAGTCGCCTCACCGCCGCGAGTCAATCATTCACCGGTCGGCGTCGCTGCATCAGATCGCTCATCAGCAGAACATCTGTTGCTGTCAGTTCCAGTTTCCACTCTCGATGACGTCATCGGGTCAAATGCTTGCGGAAGGTCTATGTGCCACCAATGGGAGTGACAAGTTCGCCAGAACTTTCAGCGAGGATAAGAAGCACAGTGAGAGTTACAATGAGGATCTGGAGGCAGGTGAGTTCGCGAAAAGTAAAAAGAGGTGTCATAAAAAATATGCTACTGTACATTAAAAATATACGCACTGAGTATCTTTTATTGTGTATTGTTGTGCATATACTGAGGCGTTCTCGGACCATCGTGAAAAATAAATGCTGGAACTTGGCCTGGCGCACTGCCGTCGCCGTGCGCTCAGGTTATCATCAAGTTTATCATCCTTGCTTTGATAAGCTCACCCGCGCCGCAGCTTTGGCCGCAACGCGGCTAGTAGAGTGTGAATCTGCTCTAAGTGTAAAGCCTGCAAATCCAGTTCCAATGCAGTCACCCCAATCTGAGATAAAAAAGAAAGGGTATTTTGTTTAAAAATTCTCCAGGTGAAACTTAAGTCTGCAGCCTAGTTATTTCAAGTTTAAAACATGATTATTTTTCCCAACGAGTCGTTTTTGATCCTATTCCTAAAATAATAAATTGATAAATAGAGAAGATCAGTATGAGGTTTGTTTTAACAATCACGAAATTTCAGAAATTTTGTTAATTTTTATCCAGTGCTAAAAAATTCGATACGTCAACCATTTTGTACAATATCTCTTTTGTTGGCAATTTTCTCATCTACAGTTGATCTTTCCAGTAGTTATCATACGTCATATTATGCGTATGTTCTCCACAGACATCCTCAAACGCGCTAACTCTCTAAATACCACTGACTCCTCCACAGACATCCTCAAACGCTACAACTCTCTAGATCCGAGTGATTCCTGTACAGATATCCTGAAACGCTACAACTCTCTATAAAATATATAAGACCTGTTTGACTGCTGGAGTAAAGGGACTTTTCAGTCTTACCTCGGCAGTATAAACAAGGTATATTCTATTCTATTCTAGATCCCACCGATTCCTCCACAGACATCCTCAAACGCTACGACTCGCTGGATCCCGCCGACACCAGCTTCCGCCAGGACGACCTCTACCGTCGCATCATGGCGGAGGCGATGCTCGCCGCCCCCACCCTCTCCAGCAGCCACCTGGACCTGCCCAACTTCGACGAGTTGTACAACGAGGATGAAGAGGACGGCGACGAGTTTCGGGACTACTGCGCAGGCGTGGCGAGCTACCGGCGAGACAAGGACTACTGCGCAGGCGTGGCGAGCTACCGCAGAGACAAAGCGGAGGGAGTCAACGCGGGAGGCGCCAAGGCTCAACATCGGCTGTCCTACATGCTGGCCACCCGTCAGATCAGCGCAGGTGAGCTTTTTTTTTTTTTTTTTTTTCAACAAAATACTCTTTATTTATTTTAATTTTACATAATATACATTAAATATTGTGAGTTTATGAGGTACTATTACCCTATTTGTTATGGGTTGTGTTGTACCTCATTTATAAAATACAATAGAAATCAGCTTCAAGCTGATTCGAACATATTTTTCATTTATAAGTAAATTTATTTATTTAGAAGTAAAGTGCACTGGTAGTCAAGTGGTTAACGCGCTAGTCTGGTAATCCAGGTAGCGTAGGGATCCGTTGGTTCGAATCCCACCCAGAGCATGAATTTTTCCTCATTTTTGAGTTTGTGACCACATAAGACTCTGAGGGTTAGATGGTAGAAAATGCTTTGAGCATTAACCTCGCCTGGTGGTTACCTTCCACTAAAGAGTGCTATTATTATTATATTATTATTAAAACAAGTTGTCATCTCTTTTCATTGGAAGCACTAACAATATGCTTCCAGCATTGCCTCTTTGAATGACAATGGTGATTTGTTGAATTAGGAATTCACTGGCTCTACTGTTTCCAGTTTTTTCTATAAGCTTTTTTCCAATTTCCTTGACCCAACGTTTGCCTTCTTCAACCCAACGTTTACAATAGTATTTCCGGAAGAAATGGAGGGTTCTTTAGCGGGTGAGCCGACAGAATTGTTTCCCTTCAGTAGGGGCGACATACCCTGCCGGCAAGTCCCGCATATTCTTCAGCATCAGAGCATGTCTGAAGTGAATCTGAAAAAGATTTTCCTCTTCATAAAAGAAGTAACCATGACCGAGTTTGATAGTTTTTTGTATTTTAACTTAGGAAGTTACCTTCACAAACATTCTTTTTGAAGATATAGTTAGAGTGACCGAGTGGGTAAGGCACTCATTTTTCAATCAGACATCCTGAATTTGACAAGACGTGTCATATTTTTTTGGCTCTGAACTTTTGAAAAAGGTAAAAAAAATTTTTTTGCCTTTTGAAGAAAAAAGAATAGTAATTTGAGCAGCGATCAGTTGAGGAATCAATGGCATGAAGATAGATTTAAGAAATTCGGAAGTCCCGTAAATCAATTCTACTTACATAATTTGTGTTTTAATAGCATAAGTCAAGACCTCTATTCATTCATTCAACTTTACTAACCTCAGTAGCTTGATCGAAATGGCGGCAGACTTGTAACCTGGAGGTCGGTGGTTCAAGTCACTAGTTCAGCAAATATTTAGTAAAGCGAGTTAAAGTAGTTGCGACATCACGAAAGTGATTAACACAAATAATAATAATAGTAATTATATCACCTTATTTATAATGCCGGATTAGGACTATTAAATCCAATTATTACAGCAGTAAGCCCAAGACGTATGTGGTAAAAATACCAAATGGGAGGATAACTTGTCATGTCTCGGCTGGGTTTCGAACCCGCCACGTCTGGAATCTCTGGGTTCACAGAATGCCGCCTTTACCACTGAGCTACCGGGACATTTAGGTGTGCTCTTCTTCTACTTCTTCTTCTTCTTCTTCTTCTTCTTCTTTCACTTTGCCTTTTGCCAAACCTACATGGGGTCGGCATTTGTTCCATGAATCCTTTCCTTCCATAACTTTCTATTTAGCGCGTCCTCTTTTCTCCAGTTTTTCTCTCTTAGGTCTTCTTCAACACTTTGTCTCTCCATCTCATCTTTGGTCTTTCTCTAGTTTCTTTTACCGCCTTCTTGAAAGGTGTTTATTATTAGCCTCCTTGTAAAGACAGTGGTAGAAGTGATGACTCATTCCTCCAATGTCTGGCTACCATCGTTCACGATGACGCCACCCTATTATGATGATGATGAACTTTTATTTTCTCACCTCCAGAGTCACAGGACTGCGAGGATCCTGCGCGGACCAAGTCCACAGATCCCCTCACTGCAGAGCTTGGCATCAAGAAGCCCTGGGTCGCCCTGGTCTCCTACGTAGATGAGCTGACAGTGGGCGGACGCAGGGACTCACAAGGTCGCTACATCGACGGTCTGGGTTCGTTTCGAGGCTTTGGACACGACATGATCGAGAAGGAACCTGAGGATTGCTTTCCTGAGCACTGCTATCAGAGGTAAGTAGGCGACCGACCTCAGTAGCTTGATAGACACCGACCTCAGTAGACACGATATGATCGAGAAGGAACCTGAGGATTGCTTTCCTGAGCACTGCTATCAGAGGTAAGTATTATTAAACATGTTGGATCAAGTTTTATTTACAAATGACATAGAATATATACACATAGATATTGAAAATAAAACAAAACTTGATCAAGGCCGTGCTAATGCCAACGGCATTCTCTTCCGAATGTAGGCGACCGACCTCAGTAGCTTGATCGATATTGCGGCGAACTTGTAACTTGGAGGTCGGTGGTTCAATCAAGTCCCAGTTTCAGTGTGAATTTAGTAATTTTTGTAGTTGTGATATCACGAAAGTGATTGACACAAATATGATAACTTTTTTCTGGTAAGTAGACGGCCACAAAAGAGCGACCTATACCCTGGACCCTCGATTCGAAACCCTGGTACATACAGCTTTATATAGACGAATTTCGGGACTCCGTTGAGGGCGCTTACATTCAATAACATGATGGTTTGATTATTACTTCCGATGAATTTTTATCGAGGAAGGTAACACCCCCGTCGTCATATGACCATGCAGTTGTGTTAAACCCAAAAATGGGAATTTAAATTCTGGTTTGAATTTCCAGTTTAGCTATTGTGATTATCTTCAAGATTATTTTAACTTTATTCTTATAATTCTTCACCTTATTTTCCAAAGTTATTTTTTAACGTAATAAAATTGTGCCCTGTACCTCTTTCGCATTACTTCAGGGCACTTTACCTTTACATCCATGCCATTCCGGAAACGAAAAACTCGGTCAGAATTTTCCGCTTCGACCAGGATTTGAACCCACAACATCCTGGTCAACAACCAATGTTCTTAACCACTGAGCCACAGATGTCGGCTAGTTATTACGTGACATAGTATATTAGTTCATATAAATTTCTAATACCTATTAGAATTCGGAAGTATTAATAATTGGTTTAAAGCAAAAGCACTTCTATGTTGTTGCTATGAGATTTAAAATATTTCTAGATAACTTGAGGATTAATTTTTTATTTTAATTTCCGTTCAAGACAGAAATTACAAGAATGTAAATTGCCATTTTATTTGAAATTATTTTTTGCATCTTGTAGTTGTTTAATAGCATTTACATTGTCATTTCCATTAACACTGTCATTTCTTGTCAACCCATTGTAACAATTTTCTTAAAATAATACAAATATACTATTGAATTGAAAAAAATGAATTGAATTCGGAAGTATTGTGTTCATTTTTGTAAAATAAATAAATATTTTTTGTTCCGACTTCAGTAGCTTGATCGATAAGGCGGCGGACTTGTAACCTGGAAGTCGGTGGTTCAAGTCCCGGTTTCAGCGTAGATTTAGTAAAGCGAGTTTGAGTAGTTGTGATATCACGAAAGTGATTAACACAAATACCTACTTAAAAAAAAAAAAAATTGTTCCGATTTTAATACCTACTGTTCTTGTATTATCTCTGCCTCAGGTGTCCATGCTGTCATGACCTGGTCCACACCATCTCACACAACTCCTACTGGCTCAGCATGAGGCGGCATGTTCTCTACATTGTGGACAAGCCTGTGTTCGAATGGTGAGAGCAAATCGCATCTCTTTAGTTAGGACATCCGTATTTATTTTATCTATGTTGTTTATCTTTTCTTTTCTTGTTGATATTGTTCTAAATTTTTTATTTTTTTTTTTTATATACAGGGTCTTCACATACTATTCTATTTAAGATTTTAAAGTTGGTCAATACCCAGCCTGACTGGGGCCGTGTAGGCAAATTCTTTTTGGCTGAAAATTAATCCTCCTAAAAATTAAGGAATACGGGTTTTTGCGTTTTCTTGTATTTTCAGCCATTCTCGAGATACGGGGGGTCGGGTGAGACTTTATGCTCACCCTGTATATTTTATCTATGTTGTTTATCTTTTCTTTTCTTGTTGATATTGTTCTAAATTTTTTATTTTTTTTTTATATACATATATAATTACGATTTGTACATAATTATGTCCTATTAATAAAGAGTAACATAATCAAAATTCAAGATGTTTACATTTTTTTTTACTACGGCTAGCGTTCAAGCCTCTAGCGGATATACTTGGAACTAGTTCAATATATTGATGTTGCATCTATTGCATCTTGTTTATTGCTACTTATAATTTTTATACTGTCCATCGTGATTTGTTTCTTTTGATTTAATAGAATTGAATATACCTTGTTTATACTGTCGAGGTAAGCCTGAAAAGTCCCTTTAAGTGATAGTAAGTCGTGTAAAGTTCACACCAATGAGAAATAGTAAATATATTTACTACAGACTGACATCACTGTGATGCTTGCCGTGAGACACAGTACTGCATTGACAAACTTTAACATTTTTTAAAAAAAAAAATTCTTGGGATGATTCAAGGTTTGTATGGTTGTGGATGATTCAAGGTTTGTATGGTTGTGGATGATTCGACTTGAACCTCGAATGGCTGTAGTTGTGATGCAATTTATTCTTCTTCGCTTCGCCAGGTTTATTCTAGTCCTCATCTTCGCGTCCAGTCTCACGCTATGTTTCGAGGACATCTATCTCGACTCCAATCCTCCCCTGAAGAGAATTCTCTACTGGATCAATCTGGTGTTCAGTGTTCTCTTCACGATAGAGATGGTGTTCAAGTGGATCGCTCTCGGATTCTACAAGTACTTCGGATCCATGTGGACGTTACTGGACTTTTTCATTGTTTTTGTAAGTACCAAAGTGGATTGCTCTCGGATTCTACACTTTGGATCCATGTGGACGTTACTGGACTTTTTCATTGTTTTTGTAAGTACCAAAGAACGATGGTAGCCAGACAGTGGAGGAATGACTCAGCACTTCTACCACTGTCTTTTCAAGGAGGCTAATAATTGACAAGGGCCCCCAGAACGGCTGAGAACCAAGCCAATGCTGGTCTATTCCCTGTTTATGGTCCCTGTTTTTAGTCATTATTATTATATTACGCTTAATTAAGACATAAACAAATTACAATATTTACAGTACAATAGAATGAAATTATAAAATATATAGATTGAACAAAGAAACAAGAACAAAAAAGAGAATAAAGCTAATGTCCTACCTAAAGGGCGAGGTTATTGCCTGTGGCAATCTCTTCCACCCAAACACCCTTTTTCAACTACTTTTTTTTAAATAGAATATACCTTGTTTATACTGCCGAGGTAAGACTGAAAAGTCCTTTTACTCCAGCAGTCAAACAGGTCTTATATATTTTATAGCATATTAAATATATATTTTATAGGATAAATCTTCTGATCTTTCTACTCTCCATATTCTTTCAGGTGTCTGTCGTGAGTCTTCTCATAGAAGAGAACGAGAATCTGAAGGTCCTGCGGTCTCTGAGAACTCTCAGAGCTCTGCGACCTTTGCGAGCTATCTCCAAGTGGCAAGGCATGAGGGTAAGACAGTAAAACAAACTATATTTGGACGTTTAAACCAAATAGAATCAATGGACATGAAAGGAGCCTAGACAAGGGTAAGACAATAAAACAAACTATATCTCAAATCAGGAAGGACGTTATAGCCAAATAGAATTAATTTACTGAGGGTAAGACAATAAAACAAACCATATCTCAAATCAGGACGTTAAAACCAAATAGAATCAATGGACATGAAAGGAGCCTAGACAAGGGTAAGACAAACAAAACAAATCATATCTCAAATCACGACGTTAAAACGAAATAGAATCAATTAACTGAGGGTAAGACAATAAAACAAACCATACCTCAAATCAGGACGTTAAAACCAAATAGAATAAATGAACATGAAAGGAGCCTAGACAAGGGTAAGACAATGAAAAAAACCATACCTGAAATCAGGACGTTAAAACCAATGACGTGAGATATCACCTACTTTACTTGTGTTTTCAGATCGTAGTAAACGCTCTCATGTACGCGATAACCTCCATCAAAGTATAAGTAGTGCTATATTTAGACTGTCAGCGCAAGACAGGTAGTCCCATTATGCCAACAGGTACTGTACTTGTCTCTTTCAGATCGTAGTGAACGCTCTCATGTACGCGATCCCCTCCATCAAAGCTAGATAAAGCACTACCTAGGTTCGGAAGTGGCGTCTTCATTTTCTCAAAGTCTTCTTCCAGTTTGGTTAACCAAAATGGATTATAAAATTCTTGCTTCTATTTCTTTTATAGGTTAAGTCCATTGTTTATGTTTATCCTTAAAGTACCTACTGTACTTGTCTCTTTCAGATCGTAGTGAACGCCCTCATGTACGCTATCCCCTCCATCTTCAACGTGCTGCTGGTGTGTCTGGTGTTCTGGCTCATCTTCTCCATCATGGGGGTCCAGTTCTTCGGGGGCAAGTTCTACAAGTGTCTGGATGAGAATGATGAGCTTCTGCCCGTGGAGGTAAAACTTGGTTCTGTGTGTGTGTGTGTGTGTGTGTGTGTGTGTGTGTGTGAGAGAGAGAGAGAGAGGAGAGAGAGAGAGAGAGAGAGTTCTACAAGTGTCTGGATGAGAATGATGAGCTTCTGCCCGTGGAAGTAAGAGAGAGAGAGAGAGAGAGAGTTCTACAAGTGTCTGGATGAGAATGATGAGCTTCTGCCCGTGGAGGTAAGAGAGAGAGAGAGAGAGAGAGAGAGAGAGAGAGAGTGTTCTACAAGTGTCTGGATGAGAATGATGAGCTTCTGCCCGTGGAGGTAAGAGAGAGAGAGAGAGAGAGAGAGAGAGAGAGAGAGGAGAGAGATAGAGTTCTACAAGTGTCTGGATGAGAATGATGAGCTTCTGCCCGTGGAGGTAAGAGAGAGAGAGAGAGAGAGAGAGAGAGAGGAGAGAGAGAGATGAGTTCTACAATTAAGTGTCTGGATGAGAATGATGAGCTTCTGCCCGTGGAGGTAAGAGAGAGAGAGAGAGAGAGAGAGAGAGAGAGTTCTACAAGTGTCTGGATGAGAATGATGAGCTTCTGCCCGTGGAGGTAAGAGAGAGAGAGAGAGAGAGAGAGAGAGTTCTACAAGTGTCTGGATGAGAATGATGAGCTTCTGCCCGTGGAGGTAAGAGAGAGAGAGAGAGAGAGAGAGAGAGAGAAGTTCTACAAGTGTCTGGATGAGAATGATGAGCTTCTGCCCGTGGAGGTAAGAGAGAGAGAGAGAGAGGAGAGAGAGAGAGAGAGAGAGAGTTCTACAAGTGTCTGGATGAGAATGATGAGCTTCTGCCCGTGGAGGTAAGAGAGAGAGAGAGAGAGAGAGGAGAGAGAGAGAGAGAGAGTGTTCTACAATAGTGTCTGGATGAGAATGATGAGCTTCTGCCCGTGGAGGTAAGAGAGAGAGAGAGAGAGAGAGAGAGAGAGAGTTCTACAAGTGTCTGGATGAGAATGATGAGCTTCTGCCCGTGGAGGTAAGAGAGAGAGAGAGAGAGAGAGAGGAGAGAGAGAGTTCTACAAGTGTCTGGATGAGAATGATGAGCTTCTGCCCGTGGAGGTAAGAGAGAGAGAGAGAGAGAGAGAGAGAGAGAGAGAGAGAGAGAGAGGGAGAGGAAGAGAGAGGAGAGAGAGACAGAGGAGAGAGAGTTCTACAAGTGTCTGGATGAGAATGATGAGCTTCTGCCCGTGGGGGTAGAGAGAGAGGAGAGAGAAGAGAGAGAGTTCTACAAGTGTCTGGATGAGAATGATGAGCTTCTGCCCGTAGAGGTAAGAGAGAGAGTTGAGAGAGGAGAGAAGAGAGAGAGAGAGAGAGAGAGTTCTACAAGTGTCTGGATGAGAATGATGAGCTTCTGCCCGTGGAGGTAATTGAATTGAATTGAATTGAATTGATACTTTATTGATTTCAAAATAAATTTACATAAATTGTACATCTCCTAAGCTAAGGCTAACTTTTAGGGAGATGGGTTTTAACCATCTTAAATTTATTCTAGGTTGATACATTTTTTACAATAAAGCTAAATTATAAAGTCTTTATTTTTTATATAATTAACTAAGTTTAACCCAATATGTTTTTAACATTTGCTTTCTTCTCTTTTTACAATAATATTAAAAAAAAAAAAAAAATATTGTAAATTTTTACAATAATATTACAACAATAATACAAAATTATTTGTACAAACATTGTTTGAGATCTACCTGAGTGACTGAATTTGAAAACTAAGTTTAACCCAGTATGTTTTTAACATTTGCAAACTCTTTTTAGAATAATACATATTACAAAAAAAAAAAAAAAATATTGTAAATTTTTACAATAATATTACAACAGCAATACAAAATTATTTGTACAAACATTGTTTGAGATCTACCTGAGTGACTGAATTTGAAAACTAAGTTTAACCCAATATGTTTTTAACATTTGCAGACTCTTTTTACAATAATATTACAAAAAAAAAAATATATTGTAAATTTTTACAATAATATTACAACAGCAATACAAAATTATTTGTACAAACATTGTTTGAGATCTACCTGAGTGACTGAATTTGAAAACTAAGTTTAACCCAATATGTTTTTAACATTTGCTTTCTTCTCTTTTTACAATAATATTACAAAAAAAAATATTGTAAATTTTTTTACAATAATATTACAACAGTAATACAAAATTATTTGTACAAACATTGTTTGAGATCTACCTGAGTGACTAAATTTGAAAACTAAACTAAATTTTAAAAACCAATATCAATAGAAAAAGAACTGTGAACGTGATGAAAATGAACAGTAGTAATATCAACATCACTAGATGCTTATTTGATTTTAAGGATACTTTTCTTGATCTTATTCTTAATGACAATCTTGTTATCATCATGAATAAAATCTCTGCAGTAGTAATCCAGTAGAGCAGGAATAATGTATTCCAGCCTGCGGTCTCCGTACTGGATGGTGTAAACGTGAGGGCGGCGGAACCTCTGGACTCGGAGTTCGTACGGCTGCTCCGTCCTCTGGCGATATTTTTCTTCTTTAAAGTTGTTCATAAGAAGAATGAACTTACATAGTTGGTCAGGCTTCATGTGTTCAATATTAATGTTCTTGAATAGGAATTTTACGATTTTTTTCTGCTGAGAAAGAAGGGGTTTGATGGCATACTGAGGAGCGTAAGTATATAGGGTTGCTCCGTAGCGGAGTATAGAGTCTACCAGCGAAAAGTACATTATTTTTCTGCAGGTTAAAGGTAAGCTGTCTGCGCAAATTTTGTTGAAGTTGAAATTTAGAGTTCTCAGTTTTTTTGTAATATTATTGACATGTTCTGTCATTTTAAACTCATTATCAATATAAATTCCCAAGTATTTTGATTCGTGTTTGAACTCAATAGGGTTGCAAATACAAAAAGTTTTGTAAGTTTCTTGAGCCAGACACTTCCTTGTGTGGCAGTATATCCTGTGCTCGTCCAAATCTATACGTTTGCTTTGGAACCCCATGACCAACGCCTCAGTCTTCTTCTCGTTAAGAAAAATATGGTTTTTATAGAAATATTTCTGAAGATTGATAAAGTCTCGTTGCGCGTTAGCTATTGCTATCTTAGGATCTTTATGGATAGAAACGAGACAGCTATCATCCGCAAACATTTTCAGGCTGCCTATGATTCGTAAGTACTTGACGTCGTAGGTGTAGATAGAGTACCAAGTCGGGGAATTTATCCCGCCCTGCACCAGACCGTGCTCCACTCCTTCCTCCTCACTTAGCACCGCCCCTACCCGCGTCACCTGTCGCCTGTTGGCCAAGTATTGCTTGAAGATGGGATGGGTGATGCCGACCTCCTGGAACTTGTTGAGCAGCACGGCGTGGTCCAGGGCGTCGAAGGCAAAGCTCAGATCTAGCAGCAGGACGACTACACACTTTCGCTCGTCCAGGGCAGTGTTGATTTCATTGGCGAATTCCTGAAGTAAAGTAATTGTACTTCTATCTTTTTGGAAACCATGCTGAAAAGGTGGAATTATTTTATTTATTTCTAGATATTTATTAGTTTGAATATGGATATGTTTTTCTAGAACTTTTTCGATTATTGGTAGCGATCCCACTGGCCTGTAATTCCCGAGCATGTTAGGCTTACCTTTTTTAAATAATGGTGTGATACAGGAGACTTTGAGACTATCGGGTATGGTAGCAGTTTCCAACATACAATTTACTATTTGAGTAATTATAGGGGTAAATAAATTACTGTTGCATATAATATCTTTATTCCGGATGCCATCTATTCCTTGTCCATATTTCTTCAAATTTTTTAAAATTCTATTGATATCTTTTTCTGTTGCTTTCCTGAGATACATTGAAGTTGTGTTATTATGAAGTTCAAAATTTATGTTCTCTACCTCCAAGAGGGGGCCTTGATTGAGTATTTTCACGTCTTTAACTTGTGTGATAAAGTTATGATTAAAAGCATTGGCAAGAAATTTTGAATCATCTGTTTGAAAATGTCGGTGTAATTTTTTCTCTATTGGCTCTTTAATTTTTCTGTTCATTAAATCATTAATAATTTTCCAAGTCTTTAACATGTCTCCCTTGGCATCTTGTAGCAGCTTGAAAATATAAATCCGTTTTTCTTTCTTAACACATTGCGTACGGGAGCAGTTTTCGTCGATTTACGCTTGGGCCGGCTGAGATTTGCATGGAACACTCTGGTCACTCTCTAGTAATGCACGCCGGCCCTGCGGAAACTACTGTGTTGAAAAATTGGTTCCCCTGGGATTCAAGTCTTATACTTCAAGATATTCAAGTCCTGTAAATACTGAATGTTCAGCAGAGCCTGCTCTTTCAAATGACATAGGAAAACACATAGTAGTGTGCATTGTGAGAGACTGACAGTGAATTTACGATAAACTTGCTGTCACACTCTAGAGATGCACGCCGGCCCCAGGGAAATGTTGCCGTGCAGCTCTAGAGATGCACGCCGGACGCAATGTGTTAATGACGTTGGTGGTTATATTTCGCTGTTTTTTATAATCTTCATATAATAAATAATTATTTCTGTTATTTCTCCATTTTCGTAAGAGATCTGATTTTATTTTTATTTCGTGTTTTATTTTATCATTAATCCAAGGTGATTTGAAATTATCTTTACTAGGTTTTACTTTTATTTTAGATAAATTATAGATTTTATTAAAGTTTTCTATTATTTTATCATAAAGTTCATTCGGATCATTAATATTTTTGAAGGATTCCCAGTTAATTATTTCAATATTTTTCTGTACTTCTTTATTGTCTAATATGGTTATGTATTCTAGGTTTTTACATACAGGAGCTGGATCATTTGTTTTTGAAATTGTCAGAGCTATAAAATAATGGTCCGCTAGTTTATCCATAATGATACTCGAGATAGCAGTTATATGGTTTTGTTTAAGCCGATAGTTGATATGGTCAATGCACGAAGAGGTAGGCTTTCCATCTAACATCTCCTCTCTCGTAGGTTTGAGAATCGAAGGTATTATAGTCAAGTTATTTAAAATGTTCAAATATTTGCTTCTGTTAGTGGATGTCTTGATAGTGCAAATATTTATATCTCCTACCATTATAATTTGTTCATCACGTCTACATGCATTCTGAAGCCAAAATTTCAAGTCATCTAGAAATCTGTCCACATTTAGTTTAGGAGGTCTGTAGATAGCAAGTAAAGTAACTTTAAACATATATTTTAAGTGAATTATTTTCAAATTTATGTTCTCAGCTTCATCAAAATTATAATTTAAATTTTCAATACTCAGATGGTCTTTATAAAATACAATTAATCCACCGCCGTTTCTCAGTGTTCTACATTTAAAAACCTGTGCAAAGTTTCTGAGTTGGTAGCAAATAGCTTCTTCTTCTTTCACATTAACCTCAGTCAAGACTAACAAATCAAGGTTTTGAATAAGTTGTTCAATTTTAATAACTAACAAGTCAAAGTTCAATCGAATGCTTCTTATATTAACATGTAATAGAGACAATAAGTTATTCTGATCAATTTTCTGGTTCCATTCATTAAGTTCTTTATAAATCTCAAAATTAGGCTTACTGTTTCTTACATTTTCCAATAGAGCTATGTTTTTATTTAAAAACATAAAATAAAATGTAACTTGGTGATTCTTCCAAAAGCGTACTGTTGAGAACGCTTAAAGCTTACCAATATCGTCCATGCTGGTGAGTCGCAACGGTTTTCCATCAACCGTTTTTTTCAACAAGATGTTGCCGTCCCTCACCCAGAGAAACGGGTAATTCTTTTCCCATTTTACCTTATTCGCCTCGTAGAAGATCCTTCGATAATAAGGGCAAAGAGGCTCATTGATAAAGACATTAGCACCATCCTTGTTGATTGTACGGTCCAGCTTGAGGTAGATCTTCTCCTTCTTGATTCGGGTGAGCACCTTGTTCCGCTCGTCCTGAGTCCTGAACCGAACCAGCAGCGCCGTCTTCTCCTTCTTGCCGCCCTCTCCACTCTGCCACGTCACCTTCCTGGTCTGAGTAGGAGAGAGAGAGAGAGAGAGAGAGAGAGAGAGTTCTACAAGTGTCTGGATGAGAATGATGAGCTTCTACCCGTGGAGGTAAGAGAGAGAGAGAGAGAGAGAGAGAGAGGGTGTTCTACAAGTGTCTGGATGAGAATGATGAGCTTCTGCCCGTGGAGGTAAGAGAGAGAGAGAGAGAGAGAGAGAGAGATAGAGAGAGAGAGTTCTACAAGTGTCTGAATGAGAATGATGAGCTTCTGCCCGTGGAGGTAAGAGAGAGAGAGAGAGAGAGAGAGAGAGATAGAGAGAGAGAGTTCTACAAGTGTCTGAATGAGAATGATGAGCTCCTTCTCGTGGAGGTAAAACTGAACCAAGTTTCATCAAAATGGGTTGTACCGTTCACGAGATGTAAGCGTTTAAGTAAAAAGTTAGTGGTCAGGCGCATGGTCTCTTTCACCCAGAACAGCTTGTACGAATTTAATTAATTTAAAATGAGACCATCTACAGAACGTCTCCTATATGTGTGCAAAATTTCATTAAAATCCGTGGAGTAGTTTCCGAGATTTGCGCGTTACAAGGAATATTTTTAACAGACCGACGGATCGACGGACCGACAGACGGACACAAAACCAAAGTTGCTCAGGAGGTTACGAAACGTCCAGAAATATGAAAAAAATTGAAATCGGAGCAAATAATCTTATTATTTTTACAAAAACGAAAACAATACTACCGATTTCTAATTTTGGAAATTTCTCGGAAGTAATATCTTAGGATGGGTCCTTTGTATGCAAAAAGAAATCAAAAATAAAACAAATGATTTATTATATTACATACTTAGCTATTGATGCATATAACTTTTGTGTTTATAGAAAGTGAATGACAAGTTCGAGTGTTTGGCACAGAACTACACCTGGATAAATTCCAAGATCACTTTCGACAACGTTGGAGACGCCTACCTGGCGCTGTTCCAAGTGGTAAGTTCATGTTTATGCACCTTAGAAGCACCTTAACTAGGACACGATTGGCTCAGTGGTTAAGCAGTCGCTTGTCATGCGGAAGGTAATGCGAAAGCGGTTCCGGGGCACCCTTTCTTAAAAAAAGAACACTCTCTAGTGAAACCACCTGATGAGGTTAATGCTCAAAGCATTTTATACCACCTATCCTTCAGAGTTCTATTAGCATGTCGTCACAAATTCAAATTAATGAGGAAATTCATGCACTGGGTGGGATTCGAAGAAACGGATCACTACGCTACCTTATTTACTAGACTAGCACGTTAACCACTCGACTACGAGTGTACATATAATGTTAAACTGCCTATTTGAAAAAATGTGAAACACTGGGTAGGTCAAATTTTTGACAAATACGATTACTAGAGTAACGCATTAACCACTTTTAACTACCAGTACACCAGTTTGAAAACCAACCTCCGCTCTCAGATGAAATTTTCAAAACAGTATTGTTATTATAGTATGCTTTATTAGGTAAGACAAAAATAGATCCAGTAAAATACAATGAAATTATCAAGAAAAAATAAATAGATTGAAGAAAGAAACAAGAAAAAAAGGAGAATGAACCTAATGTGATACCTAAAGGGTAGGGTCATTGTCTGTGGCGATCTCTTCCACCCAAAATACACCGTTTCGTTCCCCCCCCGCAGGCCACCTTCGAGGGCTGGATGGAGGTGATGGCGGACGCTGTGGACGCCCGCGGCGTGGACCAGCAGCCGCAGTACGAGGCCAACCTGTACGCGTACATCTACTTCGTCATCTTCATTGTCTGCGGCTCCTTCTTCACCCTGAACCTGTTCATCGGAGTCATCATCGACAACTTCAACATGCTCAAGAAGAAGGTAAGAGAGTCATCATATGCTCAAGAAGAAGGTAAGTGAGTCAGCATATGCCCAAGAAGAAGGTAAGAGAGTCAGCATATGTCCATAAAGAAGGTATGACAGTCAGCATATGTTCAAGAAGAAGGTAAGACAGTCAGCATATGCTCAAGAAGAAGGTGAGAGAGTCAGCATATGTCCAAGAAGAAGGTAAGAGAGTCAGCATATGTCCATAAAGAAGGTATGACAGTCAGCATATGTCCAAGAAGAAGGTAAGACAGTCAGCATATGTCCAAGAAGAAGGTAAGACAGTCAGCATATGTCCAAGAAGAAGGTAAGAGAGTCAGCATATGCTCAAGAAGAAGGGAAGACAGTCAGCATATGCCCTAGAAGAAGGTAAGTGAGTCATCATCGACAACTTCAACATGCTCAAGAAGAAGGTAAGTGAGTCAGCTTTGATAACTTCAACATGCTTAAGAAGAAGGTAAGTGAGTCAGCATCAATAACTTCAACATGCTTAAGAAGAAGGTAAGTGAGTCAGCATCAATAACTTCAACATGCTTAAGAAGAAGGTAAGTGAGTCAGCATCAATAACTTCAACATGATCAAGAAGAAGGTAAGTGAGTCAGCATCAATAACTTCAACATGCTCAAGAAGAAGGTAAGAGAGTCAGCATTGATAACTTCAACATGCTCAAGAAGAAGGTAAGAGAGTCAGCTTTGATAACTTCAACATGCTCAAGAAGAAGGTAAGTGAGTCAGCTTTGATAACTTCAACATGCTCAAGAAGAAGGTAAGAGAGTCAGCTTTGATAACTTCAACATGCTCAAGAAGAAGGTAAGAGAGTCAGCATCGATAACTTCAACATGCTCAAGAAGAAGGTAAGAGAGTCAGCTTTGATAACTTCAACATGCTCAAGAAGAAGGTAAGTGAGTCAGCTTTGATAACTTCAACATGCTCAAGAAGAAGGTAAGAGAGTCAGCTTTGATAACTTCAACATGCTCAAGAAGAAGGTAAGAGATAAGAACGGCTCATAGTCGCGGGAAGCGACACATGGCATATGATCACTACGGGTTTCCGCCTAAGCTTCCACCCGCAGCGCCCCGCACCTAGCCTTTGGAAGGCCTTAAAGCGGTAGTACATGTTAATCATAGCTATTCTCCTGCCCCCCCACCGACCCAGCTCGCTACTACGAGTCCCCAAGCCGGTGGGTCGCGTAACATGCTTCCCGGTAAAACGTTCACATGTTTTACCGGTTCCCCCGGTACTTTCCCCGCATGTTACACTTGCGATGTACTATTCAGTCAGGTAGGGGCCATTTGGGCATTACTATTCTTTGCAAGTCGTCCCCATCGACACCTGACTTCCTGATCGGATCACAGTTACCAGCTGAAGGCTGCCCTGTGTGTACACCACCTTACGGGTATTCAACACTGAAGAAATCTTCAGGATTAGGGTCGATGGGTGTCGCAACCCGACCGATTGGATACCAAGGGCCGAGCCGGAGCACCCATCGCCGTTTGCCTAGCGGGGTAATCGCAAAAAGTAAAAGTTTGTCCAGAATATATATATATAGTCGGGCCCAGTTAAGCAACAATCGGCGTTGTTACGAGGAGTCTCTGCATACTAGCGTGGGCTAGACGACGGGACACCTCCGACCGACTTTCTTGCTGTAACCAGACTCACCCCGACTTTCCAAGAAACCAATTTCGTTACGGGTTTTAATTTTATTTGATTTAATTTAATCTCCCCCTAGCTTTAAATTTCACCGAATTTTGTGAATTGTAGCTAGGTGGTTAGATCCTTACCCCTTAAAGGAGGCTGGCTCTCCGATCATAGTTAGATAGCCCTTCAGTTCGGCCCCATTCGGTGAGTCAATCAGGACAGTCAGTATAACTGACTTAACCATCAGTCCAGCCCATCCCAGCGGCTGACCCATGTGCGGCCAGCGGCAGGGACTCTAACCTCCACCGTGACCACAAGGCGGATCAGCACACTGTGACTATGGATGGGCCGCGGATTTGCACTACCGTCAACCCTTCCCTTCCAAATACACCGAGGGCTGGTAAGACCCTCCATGCCTTAGGAGAGCCTGTCTCAGACGGGCGAGCCGCGCCCGCCTAATAGGACTCACATGCACGCGAAGTCGGATACCGGGATATCCGAGTTTCTTCGAATGAGTTTGGAAGGTACTTACTCGGTGACCAGCCGAGCGATGAGCGGGCCACAATGCGGTGGTACTGGGACAAACCGTGCCCGACGTGGTTTCACCCAGACTTTACCCACTACCACTTGACTCCCGAATGAGGAAAAACTGACCTGAGACAAGCTTGATCGACTGCTCCACCAGATAGGCCCTATGATCAGATGCACTGCACTCCAGTCTAACTTCACTTTCGCTACAATTTCAAGAATTTTGCTATTCATCCACGGTCTTTGGAATCCAGGAGAACTCCTCCAACCTATTTGGAATGAATTTAGCTGCTGGGCGATTGCACTCAATGCGACCCCATTACCCGGGGCCTCGCCCAGCAGGGCCCCCGCACCGCGTCAAGGTAACATCCTTCGCGGGGGAAGGTAAGAGAGTCAGCATATGTCCAAGAAGAAGGTAAGAGAGTCATCATCGATAAAAGGGTTGGGTGGAAGAGATTGCCATAGGCAATAACCTCGCCCTTTAGTTAGGACATATATTATGTATATATTTATTTATTTTTTCTCTAATTTTTTTTTCTTCAATTATATTGTATTTTAATTTGTAATTATTTGTATTGTATATAATATGTCCTATCAAGAGAGTGTAAATAAATAAATAAATCGCTAACTTCAACATGCTCAAAAAGAAGGTAAGAGAGTCAGCATTGATAACTTCAACATGCTCAAGAAGAAGGTAAGAAACTCAGCTTTGATAACTTCAACATGCTCAAGGAGAAAGTGAGAGAGTCAGCTTTGATAACTTCAACATGCTCAAGGTTGATCAGCAGCCGCAGTACGAGGCCAACCTCTACGCGTACATCTACTTCGTCATCTTCATTGTCTGCGGCTCCTTCTTCACCCTGAACCTGTTCGTCGGAGTCATCATCGACAACTTCAACATGCTCAAGAAGAAGGTAAGTGAGTCAGCATTGATAACTTCAACATGCTCTAGAACAGGGCTGCCCAACCAGTCAATCGCGATCGACCGGTCGATTGCGGAGTGATTTTGGGTCGATCACGTCCAGAGAGGTGAGATGACGTTGTTCTAAAAGTCTAGATCTCAAAAGTACAAAATGATTGTGAACAAGGTTTTCTGGCATCTCACCATCTCACACAAGTGAAAATCCGAGATCTCCTTCCTTAACTCACGTGAATTAAAAGGAGGTTTCGAGACTTCTTGAAACTTCTCAAGAAGAAGGTAAGAGAGTACTCATCGAAAACTTCATCATGCTCAAGAAGAAGGTAAGAGAGTCATCATTGATAACTTCACCATGCTCAAGAAGAAGGTAAGTGAGTCAGCATCAATAACTTCAACATGCTCAATAAGAAGGTAAGTGAGTCATCATCGATAACTTCAACATGCTCGAGAAGAAGGTAAGTGAGTCAGCACTGATAACTTCAACATGCTTAAGAAGAAGGTAAATGAGTCAGCATCGATAACTTCAACATGCTCAAGAAGAAGGTAAGAGAGTCATCATCGATAACTTCAACATGCTCAAGAAGAAGGTAAGTGAATCAGCATCGATAACTTCAACATGCTCAAGAAGAAGGTAAGAGAGTCATCATTGATAACTTCAACATGCTCAAGAAGAAGGTAAGAGAGTCAGCATTGATAACTTCAACATGCTCAAGAAGAAGGTAAGAGAGTCAGCATTGATAACTTCAACATGCTCAAGAAGAAGGTAAGAGAGTCAGCATTGATAACTTCAACATGCTCAAGAAGAAGGTAAGAGAGTCAGCATCGATAACTTCAACATGCTCAAAAAGAAGGTAAGAGAGTCAGCATTGATAACTTCAACATGCTCTAGAAGTTCATGGAGCAGCTAGGAGTGAGGGAGGTCGGGATCCTGGATATTCTGGTGAAGAACATCCCCGGGGGCAAGTGTCTGGTCAAGGAGGAGGTTGTGGAGGTAAGACATTTTATTTAAACGTCGCTTTCATGCTCATATTTTCTAAGTGGTGCAAGATCATGGTTTGGATAGTAAAGATTGACTTAGGCAATAATCCCGCCCTTTGTGATTTATGTAAATAATTTTTAATAAAGAGTTCACTACTATCTTCTTCTTTTACTCTGTCTTATCCCGCTCAAGCAGGGTCGACGTTGTTCAACCTCATGGTTGAGGTTGATTGGTTTTGGCACATTTTTTTTTACGGCTGGATGCCCTTCCTAACGCCAACGAATCTATTTGATTTAATGTCCTGGATCAGGACGGGGGTTTTACCCTCCATTCGCTGAGAATCGTACCAGCTACCAACATTAACCTCACCCAGCCTGGGTAGGGCCGGAAATGCCAGCCTCACGTGTTTGGATGGAACAGAATTTTCTTCGAAAAGTCTGCTCCAGCCGGGAGTTGAACTCGGGAACTCTGGACTACGGGCAGTAGTCACAACCGGTACGCCACGGAGGCTGAGAGTTTTTAGGCAATTGGAGGGTTTCACCCTCCAATTGCCTAAAACTCTCAAACCAGCTACTCAAATTAATCCCACCCAGCCTGGGGCCGGGACCGGGAATAGTCAGCATCACGAAAGTTCAAATTTGAATGTTCACCCATCTAAGTCCTAGCCTCACTGGACGTTTCTTAACTTTGTTTGGGGTTTTTTTCAAGACATAACAATGACTAAAGATGCTTAGTTCCTTTGAAAACTACCCAGCCGTAGTTACATTGTTTGTTCTCGGCTAGGTAAGTACACCTATACTGTATTACTGCCGTATAAATATGCACATTTATAACTGAATTGAACTGATTATTTTTTTTGTGTTAAACAAAGTTAATTGTAAATGATTAAATATAACCTTTAGTTCACCTTAATACATGATGTTGTGCAGGAGACCTTCCTCAACAACTGTGCCAAAATTGGATTATGTACCAATTTTTTCTGTATTAATAAAAGTCTTATTAGGTTGGGCTACAAAAACAAAGCGGAGCATGAAAGGTTGCGAGATAAAATGTTGCACTCAGTCGGATCCCGAATTATAAGCCACGTGAATAGTGTTATACGTTATACGCGTGAATAGTTATACGGTCAGTGACCCCTACGTTCCTCTGAAACGACTCTCTTGATTATTTCATAGTTAACCGCGCATTCTAAACTAGTGTCGCTTCCTAGCGGATGAAAGAAGCAGCTTATCCTGAAGTTCAATACGAACTATTTCTCCACCAAAGGTCGGCTGGGAGCATGGCAAGCTCTTGTAACCGTGCAACTGCGGAGCCGGGAAATGAGGAAGGTTTTAGGACGGGACCTCATCGCATCAGATTAGGTGTGTTGAACTGTGTGGTTAGGGTAGCCATCCCCTATGATTTGTCTTAGCTGTGTAGTACCTGCGATGGGTTCGCAGGTACTACACAGCTATTCTGGAAACCCAGCCTCTAGATTGAGTTGAACGAGTGATCTAAAGAGACGATTGGGAAGATCCGAAAGTTGCGAGATCGGAGGATCCTTTCCATCGTTGCGTGATTGGAGGATTCTTACGTTGCGAAGTCGGAATATCCCTACGTTGCGAGACTAGAGGAGAACCGCGTCGTGAGGTTGGAATCCTCCAATTCGCTAGATCTGACTCCCGCTTGCTCTCTAAAGAGGTGTGATGTTCATTCTCGAAGGAGAAATAACCCATACAAATTCAGCGACCCGTTCGCACCCGAAATGACATCGATGAGTGACAGTCAAAAATGAAATCTGACCATTTCCTTTTGTCATTATTATTGATTAGATATTTTACTATAGTTTGAGTTTCGCATTATGATCCCATCTTGTAAAATTACTTCTGACAGAGTGTTCGGTAGAAATTGGTACAGAGATAGCAAAAACATGAAGGCCAATCTTCAAAATTGAATGAAGTACTTGTCATTGTCGACCTTTCCCATACAGGGTGTAGAAAAAAAAACTGTTTTCCAATGATTTTTTCAAAATTCATTATTTTGGATTCAGAGGAATAATGATGTGTCCATCAAGGCTCAATATTTTTGAGACAGGAAGGAATGAGGATCAATACATAAAGCAAGACAATATTACTCTTAATAATAAAAAAAAAAAATATCATTGAAAAACAGTTTTTTGAAGGTAAGAGAGTCAGCATTGATAACTTCAACATGCTCAAGAAGAAGATAAGATCTCCTTAGCTTCAACCGTTTAAGAGTTATGACTAACTTGTGACAGACGGCGCATGGAAAAGGGCTGCTTAGTAGGGGTTTTTTTATATAAAAAACACTAAAAAGTAAGACTTTTAAAGATTACGAGGTACTTTAAAAACCTGGTAGTAGTTTCTGCAGTAATGGATGAATCTTCATTTCCTGTAATTTCCTTTAGGTTTTCGTCAACGTTGTTGTTGATAGTTCCTGTTGCCCTAATGATTGGTATTACTGTCGTTCTCAACCCTCACATTCATATTCTTATTATTATTATTATTACTATATTTTGTGTGACTGTACCATTACTTTCTGTCCCGCTAGCTCAGTGGTAAAGACGGTACTCTGTGAATCCAGAGATTCCAGAAGTCGCGGGTTCGAAACCCAGCCGGGACTTGACAAGTTAACTTCCCATTTGTGATTTTTACCACATAATAAAACGTCTTGGGCATACTGCTGGAATAATGGGAATTAATAGTCCTAATAATAATAATAATAATATCGCCTGATTTATACTGCCCGATAAGGACTCTTAAAGTCCCATTATTCCAGCAGTAAGCCCAAGACATATTATTTTGTGGTAAAAATCCCAAATGGGAGGATACATTGTTATGTCCCAGCTGGGTTACGAACCCACGACCTCTGGAACTTGTGGATTCACAGAGTGCCGCCTTTACCACTCAGCTACCGGGACAGACTGTGCTAATCGGACAGTATAAATAATACGATATTTTTATCATATATTGCCCCATTCATGTCTGGTATTTCTGTTGTTTTCAATGCTCACATCCTTATTATTATTATTACTATCCTTTTGTAGAGTCACCGTGGCAGAGTGAGTTAGCGCGCTAGGCATTGCACACATGGTGACCTGGGTTCGATCCCCAGCAGGGCAGGAATTTTTCTGCCCTGTACTTGGATGTTCGGGGTCAACTCATACCTCGTGAGGAAAAATGAGTAACGTAACGTATGAGTAACGACCAGTGGCGGCATTACCAGAGTAAAAAAAAATAATAATGTAATAGAATTCGAAAAGTGAAGGAGGCTCTTAGTAATGCTGCGCTACGCACAAAAATTGTGAAGAGGCCTTGTGCTTGACCACAAATAAAATCATACATACCTACATACTATCCTTTGTGTAACCAACCTGTTCCATCCCCCAGTACGTATTTCTGTTGTTTTCAATCCTCACATTATTATAATTATTACAATCCTTTGTGTAAACAACCTGTTCCATCCCCCAGTACGTATTTCTGTTGTTTTCAATCCTCACATTATTATAATTATTACAATCCTTTGTGTAAACAACCTGTTCCATCCCCCAGTACGTATTTCTGTTGTTTTCAATCCTCACATTATTATAATTATTACAATCCTTTGTGTAAACAACCTGTTCCATCCCCCAGTACGTATTTCTGTTGTTTTCAATCCTCACATTATTATAATTATTACAATCCTTTGTGTAAACAACCTGTTCCATCCCCCCAGTACGTATTTCTGTTGTTTTCAATCCTCACATTATTATAATTATTACAATCCTTTGTGTAAACAACCTGTTCCATCCCCCAGTACGTATTTCTGTTGTTTTCAATCCTCACATTATTATAATTATTACAATCCTTTGTGTAACCAACCTGTTCCATCAAAGCGATATTATTATCATTAGAGCACGGATTTTATGCAGCAAAAAAAGGCTAAAATATGCAATTGCATATGCAAGCAAAAAGCCCAATATATGCAAAAATGTAAAGAAAAAGCCGAAATATGCAAAAATGTAAACCCGTAAACTCACTCAGCCACGACTTAATTTTACTTTGGTCAACTGGCATTGTAAAGTTAGTATCTAACTAAGTCAAAAATGCAAATTATATTTTAAATTCAAAATAATCTATTCCTTTAACTAGAGTTTCCGTTATGCATACACATTTCTCGAGTAAAAATCAGTAGAAAAGTTAATCGTTTACAAACACAATAAAGCCAACGTCGATGGCATGTTGAATACACCGGTTCCCTTCAGAACACCGAGGTTAAGCGACATCCAGCGAGGTTAAGACTTGGATGGGTGACCATTCAAATTCTAATTCTCGTGACGCTGGCTTTTCCCGGCCCCACTCAGGCTGGGTGAGGTCAATGTGAGTAGCAGGTTTGTGAGTTTCCTGCGAATGGAGGGTAAAACCCCGTCGTGATATGACCATGGCAGTTGAAAGCGACGTTAAACCACACTTAAAAAAAAAAAAAAAACACAATAAATTCACTGCAAGTAGAAAACAGCCGAAAACTAATAGAGAGGAAAGAGAACAGAAAAAGAAATTATTACAATACATGTAGGTACCTATTCCTCTCTCCGCCTATCCTACCCTGCTGATACGTGGAGTGCAGATGAGAGTATTGCAGACGCGTTACGACACGTTTGATCTTGTTTCAGTAGGCTAGCAGGCTAGCTGCTTGTCAGTATTCAGTAGGTACCCACATGACTTCACAGTGTAGGTAGGTAGGTAGGTACAGTAACAAAATGTGATTTTACGATTTACCTACGTCCTAAGATTTGAATGGACTTAGGTAGTTCTGAGTAGGTAGATAGTTTAGATACCTACTTACCGAATTTTTACTCCTAATAAACCCCGAAATATGCAAATTTTGGCCAATATTGTTGAAATATGCAGGATTTTGCTCAAATATGCAAACTTCGAAAAAACCGCCAAAATATGCAATTGCATATGCAAATATGCAATATGCAAAAATCCGGGCTCTAATTATCATTATTCATTATATATTGCCCCAATTATGATAGGTATTTCTGTTGTTTTCAATCCTTACCTTCTCATTATTACGTATATATGTATTATTATTAAAATTCTTTGTGTAACCAACCTGTTCCATCCCCCAGTACGTATTTCTGTTGTTTTCAATCCTCACATTCTCATTATTCGTATAATTATTACAATCCATTGTGTAACCAACCTCTTCCATCCCCCCAGTACGTATTTCTGTTGTTTTCAATCCTCACATTATTATAATTATTACAATCCCTTGTGTAACCAACCTGTTCCATCCCCCAGTACGTGTTTCTGTTGTTTTCAATCCTCACATTATTATTAATATTATTACAATCCTCTGTGTAACCAACCTGTTCCATCCCCAGAACGAAGCCATAGCTGATCTACTCCCTGATTATAGTCCCCAGCCAGACTGCTGGTCTACTCCCTGTTTATAGTCATTATTATTATATTACGCTTTATTACGTATACATATACAAATTACAATATTTACAGTACAATAGAATGAAATTATAAAATATATAGATTCCTTTGTGTAACCAACCTCTTCCGTCCCCCAGTACGAGGGCGGGGTCCTGGAGATGTTCCTCACCGAGAGTCAGAAGCACTACTACACGGCCATGAAGAAGCTGGGACGGAAGAAGCCGCAGAAGGTGATCAAGCGGCCTCTCAACCAGTTCCTGGCCATGTTCTACGACTTGTCCAACTCGAGAAGGTAAACTTAACACCTTGACTGCCACAAATTTTATGTTCCACGCCAGAGTAGTATTAGAGATTGCTTCTGCTCTATGCTCGATACACTAATTCCAAAAGCAAAAACGATGTTGAGTGTATCGATAAAGATACACGAGGCAGTGAACAGTAAAATCATGGTGTATCGCTAGAGCTACACCTGGCAGTGAACTTCAAAAACAGTGGTGTATCGTTAGAGATACACCTGGCAGTAAACACAGTACACCGTGTATCGCTAGAGATACACGTGGCAGTCAAGGTGTTAACAGACGGCCAGAAGGTAAACCACATCTTCCTGTGGTTAAGTTAGCAGGGAGATACACAAAGACAACACTTACAGAGACACAGAATACACAAAGGACTTCATCATGACTTGGTAAACAAACTGCATCACACATACACAAGGACTATTTACCTGATCTTCCTGTGGTTGAATTAGTAGGAAGATAACAGTATGATCTGTATCAAGACAACACTTAACAAGACACAGAAAACACACAGGATAATAACAAGAATTGAGGGGGGAGGCGGATAAGTCAAAAACATTAGCCGCTCCCCCAAATAAAGCTAGATAAAACTTATCTAGCAACAGTAAAGTTGCAATTATTATTGTTTGCTACAGACGGCCAGTTTAAAACCTTAACATACAGACATTCCGTGTCTATAAGAAAGTAAATTTTACAGACGGCCAGTTTAAAACCTTTACATACTGCCATTCCGTGTCTATGAGAAAGTGAATTTTACAGACGGCCAGTTTAAAACCTTTACATACAGAAATTCCGTGTCCATGAAAAGTTAAATTTTACAGACAGCCAGTTTAAAACCTTAACCTTTACATATATACATTCCGTGTCTCTGATAATTGTCATGGTGGTGGAAGTTTGTCTTGTTTTCCACCGACCTCAGTACCTTGATCGATAAGGCGGGGTACTTGCAATCGCGGAGTTCAAGTGCCGCCACCCCCCCTCCCTCCCTCAATTGTGATATTCACGATTTTGATTAACACAAATATGATAACTTAAACTTTATCTTGCTTTTTTCAAGTTCGTTTCACCGTGGCCGAGTGAGTTATTGCGCTAGGCATTGCACGCACGATGACCTGGGTTCGATCCCCAGCGGGGCAGAATTTTTTCTGCTCTGTACTTAGGTGTTCGGGGTCCACTCATCCCTCGTTAGGAAAAATAACTAGCTGCTTTAATGTTAGCAGCGACCAGTGGCGGAATTATGGGCAAAAATAAAATATTGGGATATCAAGGGCGGAATTAATAGACGTTTTTGTAATACCTCTGTGGCGTTAAGTCACGGATTGCGTACTGTGTAAGATAGGGAAAACCGACACTTACCAACGACTTAAGTTATTGATGTTGTCTATTGATTCCGCCCTAAATATATGGAAAAGGCCTATAATTCTGCGCTATCGACAAAAATTGTGATATTATAACACAAAGAAACACTTTTATTTATTTATTTTTCTCAGGTTCGAGATCGCCATTTTTGTCCTGATCTTCCTGAACATGCTGTCCATGGGGATAGAACACTACGACCAGAGCCAGGTGGTCTTCTTCGTCCTGGAAGTGAGCAACGCCTTCTTCACCACCGTGTTCAGCTTGGGTGAGTCCCACGCTAGCTCTCACCGACCTAATCGATAAAGCAGGGAGTAGAATAAAAAAGTATGGTCATTTGTAGTAGGGTACAATTTCGTGGAGCTTGATCGATAAAGCAGGGAGTAGAATAAAAAAGTATGGTCATGTGTATTTGGGTACAATTTCGTGGAGCTTGATCGATTGATCGATAAAGCAGGGAGTAGAATAAAAAAGTATGGTCATTTGTAGTTGGGTACAATTTCGTGGAGCTTGATCGATTGATCGATAAAGCAGGGAGTAGAATAAAAAGTATGGTCATTTGAAGTCGGGTACAATTTCGTGGAGCTTGATCGATTGATCGATAAAGCAGGGAGTAGAATAAAAAAAGTATGGTCATTTGTATTAGGGTACAATTTCGTGGAGTTTGATCGATTGATCGATAAAGCAGGGAGTAGAACAAAAAAGTATGGTCATATGAATTAGGGTACAATTTCGTGGAGCTTTGTGCTGTTTCCCCAAATAAAAATGACCATATCTTGTTATTCTACTGCAGCGGATTTGAAACCTGGAGGTCGGTGGTTCAAGTCCCGGTTTCAGCGCGGATTTAGTACAGCGTACAACGATTTCGCACAGCGAGTAGTTGTGATAGTATATAAGAAAAGTGATTAACAAAATTTGATAACTTTTCTGACTAGCTCAGGCCCTTATTCCAGGAAGTATTCTCACTCTGAAAATCCCCAAACCTTCCTTTCAACCGTTAAATTTCGTTCAAATAACACAATCAGAGTGTGTTGTTTACCCAAATAACCAATCAGAGTGGAGTTGAAAAGGAGATTTTTTCTAGATCTTGTTGTACTGAATTTTCCATCTTTTTCCACAGAGGCTCTAGTGAAGATCATTGGTCTCCGCTATCACTACTTCACGGTTCCCTGGAACCTGTTTGATTTCCTCCTGGTCCTGGCTTCCATCCTGGGCATCCTGATGGAAGACATCATGATAGACTTTCCTGTGTCACCCACGCTACTGCGCGTGGTGCGTGTGTTCCGGATAGGCAGGATACTCAGACTTATCAAGGTGATAATAATAATAATTCCGTGTCCGTGAGATAGGGACAGATACCTAAATCATGGTGGTGAAAGGATTATATGGACGCCCAGATGCAATGTCTAGGCTCCTTTCATGTCCATATTTATCAAGGTAATACTAGAACTTATCTAGTATAACCTTCAACTTATCAAGGTGAGTTATACTAGAACCTAGAACTTCACTTTTACTGATTCCCCGTTTTAGATTAATTTGTCTCTTTTTCTCAACAAAATCTTCAAATAACGACTTTTCCCATTCCTATTTTTACTTTTCATTACCATAAAGGTATAGAAAATATTATTTTCGGTCCGTTTTTCTACGAAATTGAGCTTATATAATATTTCTGGACGAATTAGAATCTCTTGATTCCAAATAATCCAAATCCAAATGGTAATCCAGGGATCCGTTGGTTCGAATTCCACCAATTTAAATAGGTATGTGACCTCTTCATAATGAGACTCTGAGGGTTAGGTGGTAGAAAATTCTTTGAGCATTAACCTCATCTGCTGGTTACCTTCCACTAAAGATTGCTATTATGACTCATGTACATCTAGTACAACTTCTTACTTTTCTGTTTATACTGAAACTGATTAATTTGTCTGGTAACCTTCCACTAAAGATTGTTATTATTACTCATGCATATCAAGTACAACTTCTTACTTTTCTGTTTATACTAATAATAATAATTCCGTGTCCGTGAGATAGGGACAGATGGCTAAATCACGGTGGTGGAGGATTATATGGAGGCTCAGATCCAATGTCTAGGCTCCTTTCATGTCCATTGATTCTATTTGGTCTTAACGTCCTGACTTTAGATAGTCAGGACGGGGGTTTTACCCTCCATTCGCTGAGAATCTTAACTTTTTTAACCTCACCCAGCCTGGGTAGAGCCGGAATTGCCAGCCTCACGTGTTCGGAGGGAACAGAATTTTCTGTGCGAAAAGTCTGCTCCAACAGGAAATCGAACTCAGGATCTCTTGACTACGGGCAGTAGTCACAACCGTTACGCCACGGAGGCTAACTGTTTATACTGAAACTGGTTGATTTCTCTTCCAGGCTGCCAAGGGTATTCGCAAGCTCCTCTTCGCTCTGGTCGTGTCCCTGCCCGCCCTTTTCAACATCGGCGCCCTCCTAGGTCTCATCACCTTCATCTACGCCATCATAGGAATGAGTGTGTTCGGACATGTCCGCCATCAGCGGGCCCTGGACGACATGGTCAACTTTGAGACGTTTGGACGGAGCATGCAACTCCTCTTTCGGTGAGTGAGTGATCACTGAGAGAAACATTAGATCAGCGGTCACAATAATAATAGAAATAATAATATCACATCATTTCTACTGCCCGATTAAGACTATTAAAGTCCCATTATTCCAGCAGTGAGCCCAAGACATATTATTATTTGGTAAAAATCCCAAATGGGAGGATAACTTGTCAAATCCCGGCTGGGTTTCGAATCCACGACCTCTGGAATCTCTGGATTCACAGAGTGCCGCCTTTACCACTGAGCAATAGATCTAATAGAGGTGGGTGTGATAATTTGGGACTCTGTTTTGGGACCCTAAAGAGTTTTTAATATCAATTATAATAATAGATCAACAGTCACTATTATCTTTTTTGTTCTTGTTTGTTTGTTTAATCTATATATTTTTTTCTTTATAATTTCATTGTATTGTACTTTGACTTTGACTTATGTCCCATAATCCCGAGGGGGACGTAGGGCTTCTTGTATTGTACTTTATATTTACCTAATAAAATAGAATAGCATATACCTTGTTTATACTGCCGAGGTAAGAAAATTCCCTTTACTGCAGCAGTCAAACAGGTCTTATATATTTTATGGGATAATAAAGAATAATAATATATAATGATTTCAATGCCTATTATTTTTCCAGGTTGATGACCTCTGCCGGCTGGAATGACGTGCTGGAGTCTCTCATGATTCAACCACCTGACTGTGATATGAACCACAACAACCAACCCAATGGGGACTGCGGCTACCCCCTGCTGGCCATCACCTACTTCACCAGGTCTGTGCCACTCTACTATTGTTGATCTACTATTGTCGTTGTTCCTGTTGTTGTTGTTGTTGTTGTTGTAGCCAGCTTGGCTACAGCTGGAGGGGTGAGTGATGGTCTCCATCCAACTTAAGTATAAAAGTTGACTCGTCCTGAACCACATGTTGTTGTTGTTGTTGTAACCAGCTTAGCTACAGCTGGATAGGTGAGTGATGGTCTCCAGCCAACTTAAGTATAAAAATTGGCTCGTCCTGAACCACATGTTGTTATTGTTGTTACCAGCTTGGCTTCAGCTGGGGGGAGTGATGGTCTCCATCCAACTTCATTTCAAAGTTGGCTCGTCCTGAACCACATATTTCTATGTGCGATCAACCATCATGAGGACTTGGACTTTTTTTCATAAGCCATTGAACCCTTAGGAAACTGCAAGGTAGCCTGGATTGTAAAAGCTGGTCAATAGTCCATTAAAATCAGATTTCTTCTTCTTTCATTTTCACTTTTCCCAAACCTAAATGGGGTCGGCATTGTTACACCTCTCTATGGTTGAAGTTGACTTGTTAGGGCACTCCGGCACTATTTTATAATAATAATACTCTTTAGTGGAAGATAACCACCAGACGAGGTTACTGCTTAAAGCATTTTCTACCACCTAACTTTCAAAGTTCATTATTATGTGTTTATATGTGGTTATAAAAAGTTGATGCATTGGGTGAGATTCGAATCAACGGCTCTCTACGCTATCTGTATTACCAGACTAGCGCGTTAATTTTAAGCGCCTACCAATTTCAATTAATCTTACTGATGGTCTCATTGGATATTTTACTTTCAGTTTCATTATCATCAGCTACATGATAGTGATCAACATGTACATTGCCATCATTAATCTTACTGATGGTCTCATTGGATATTTTATTTTCAGTTTCATTATTATCAGCTACATGATAGTGATCAACATGTACATTGCCATCATTAATCTTACTGATGGTCTCATTGGATATTTTACTTTCAGTTTCATTATCATCAGCTACATGATAGTGATCAACATGTACATTGCCATCATTAATCTTACTGATGGTCTCATTGGATGTTTTGCTTTCAGTTTCATTATCATCAGCTACATGATAGTGATCAACATGTACATTGCCATCATTAATCTTACTGATGGTCTCATTGGATATTTTACTTTCAGTTTCATTATCATCAGCTACATGATCGTTATCAACATGTACATTGCCATCATTAATCTTACTGATGGTCTCATTGGATGTTTTGCTTTCAGTTTCATTATCATCAGCTACATGATAGTGATCAACATGTACATTGCCATCATTAATCTTACTGATGGTCTCATTGGATATTTTACTTTCAGTTTCATTATCATCAGCTACATGATCGTTATAAACATGTACATTGCCATCATTCTGGAGAACTTCAACCAGGCTCATCAGGAGGAGGAGATTGGCATCGTGGAAGATGATCTGGAGATGTTCTACATCCGCTGGTCCAAGTAAGTAAATCTGGAGATGTTCTACATCCGCTGGTCCAAGTAAGTAAATCTGGAGATGTTCTACATCCGCTGGTCCAAGTAAGTAAATCTGGAGATGTTCTACATCCGCTGGTCCAAGTAAGTAAATCTGGAGAGCTATCCATTACTCCATGATAGACTTACCTCATTAGGTCCTGTCATTCTGTGCTAGGTACCAGACAATTTTCCCACATACTCACACAAAAAAGCAATACATTTACATCTTTTCTTATTTAGGTACTTTGCATTTCTTTGAACTTCACACCAATAAATCAGACTTTGTTTAGACTTCCCTATGAATCGTTTCCAGGGGCAGCATTTCTTTGAAGGGATATAAATGTTTTTACTTCTACACTGAACCAAATTAAGAATTGATTTCACTCTAAACTTGAAGCTAAGATATTTTAGCCCTTAAGTTCATTTATACAATAGATTTTAATCATAAGCGAGTTGGGAACTTTGTAATACTTATTGTAAAAAAATAAATAAATTTAAAAAAAGACTGTGAGAGTAATGGGCTAAAGGGACTCTTATTTATTAAATAGTATTGAATTGCATTATTCTCCATCTGTGTTGATAATTTCACCGTAATAATTTCCAGATTCGATCCCCACGCCACTCAGTTCATCAGCTTCTCTCAACTTGCGGACTTCATCGCCTCACTGGACCCACCGCTGGGCATCCCGGAAGCCACATCGTGCGCTGGTCACTTCAATCCCCATCGCGAAGGGCAACAAGATCCACTGTCTGGACATTTGCATGCGTGGTCAAACATGTGCTCGGTAAGGGTGAATTTGTAAATGCCAGGGCCATTGAATACATTTTTTGGGTGATTTTACTTTCCTTTCTATAAGATAAGGAAAATAAAAATGTAGGACATTGTAGTTCATGTACTACATTTTTATTTAAAAGATAAGCAACCTCAAGCAATTTAAATAGTTAAAAAAAAACACCCAGATAGCACCAGAGATACCATAAAGTTGATGTAGCAGATACGCTCCATTATGCAGTTAAGGGTTAACACACTATGTAATAATATTCACTTCCAGGTCATGTGGAGGAGACAGAAGACTTCCGCAAGCTTCAGGACCAGATGGATGTGAAGTTCAAGAAGCAGTTTCCCACTCGCAAGGAGCTGGAGATTGTCTCCTCCACTCGGCTGTGGAAGAGGCAGGATAAGGCCGCGAGGATGATACAGCGGTGCTACAGGGAGTATAAGAGGTGAGAAACAGCTGTCCAGGTATGTTCTGATATTCATGTACATCTAGAACAACTTCTCACTTTTCTAATTATACTGATTCTAATTATTATACTGAGTGAAGGGATATAAGAGGTAGCGGATAAGTCAAAAACAGGAGCCGCTCCCCCAAATAAAGCTAGATAAACCTTATCTAGCAACAGTAAAGTTGCAATTATTATTATTTGCTACAGAGGTGAGTGAAGGCACTGATTTAACTGATGTGATTAGAGTCATTTGAAAATTGTAAATCCATAAGACAATTTTTTTTTTTTCAATACTTTCTATTTTTTTATTTTATAATACAAAATACAATTGCAGAAATAAATAAATATAGGTAAAAGTTAAAAAAATAATTTATACAATAAATATATTTATAAATTGAGTTATAGAAGAGTCCATGTGTACTTGAAGCATGTGTTGGACTCCTCTGTTTTAGTAAGTCTTTTGATTATAACAATATAAATGATAATACTCGCAAATCCCTTCAAATCTCTTTTCCTATCTTTACAATATAAAACTCACATCTGTGCCTGTCTCTCACTATCACCTATCACAGTCTTCAGTAAGAGATATTGAACACCTATTATCTTTTAGTCTCAAAAATTATGAAAAGTATAAAAAAAAAACATAGCCACCATGTCTCAGAATTATTCATTATTTTTTTCAGAAAAATCAAAACTTATTGATTTCCAATCGCCACACCAATAGTGTTCCGATCGCTTATGCTTGGTTTTAATATTTTTTTTTTTTTTTTAAGCTTTATTAGGAGGACAAAGTACAATGGTAACAGTATAAAATTAAGAAAAAGAAAAAAAAAACAAACATATGACAAAATAAATAAGTAAAAAAGAAAATAACAATAATGTCCTACCTAAAGGGCGGGGTTATTGCCTGTGGCAATCTCTTCCACCCAACCCTTAAGTTTTTTCTTTATTTTTAAGTTATTTTATTATATTTATAATGTTTAAGTATTTTATTTATTTTGTGTAGGGAAATTCTTATGTATCATGGTTAGCACCCCGTCTATTAATTAAAATAATAAATTTAAATAATTGACAAACACCTGCAAATCCCTAGGATAGTGGCCATTGTCCGAATATAAAATATTTCTTTCTCACTCACCATTTTAATCTTCCGTCCCTACTCAGGCGGAGGAAGGAGCAGGAGGCGGCGGCCCAGCAGCACCTGGATGACGACGACGATTCGACCACCCACAACTCCTCGCCGGGCGGGTGGCAGGGCCGCCTCTCCGCCTTCCTGCACGTGCACCGAGGCTCCCGCGCCTCGTCTCGCAAGAGCTCGCGAGCCTCGGACGCCTCGGATGCCTCGGACATGGGGGCCGCCGTGTGGCTCAATCTGCCGCTGTTCCTGCTCACCGGGGCCCAGCAGGGGGCGAATGGGGCCGGCGGGGAGGAGGGGTTGCGGCCGTGAGTATTAATTTTATGTATGTATGATTTTATTTGTGGTGAAGCACAAGGCCTCTTCACAATTTTTGTGGGTACGCAGCATTACTAAGAGCTAGTGAAATATGTAAAAGTATTGCAAGACCAACCAAACCGAGAACTTTTGGATTTTTTTTCTGCTTGTGCCCATTGAAACCCTTTTACTGCGTCAGCTAGTACTAGGCTTTTACTAGGCTGGTTAAGGTTTGTCCCGGTTCGTCGGCTGTTACGACAGGGGGAAGATCCCGTGCTCCTAGATTCTTTTTTACTTCCGGACACGGGATGTATTTTCTTTGTATTATTATTATTATTATATTACGCTTTATTAGGTAAGGACAAAGTACAATATTGACAGAACAATACAATGAAATTATAAGGGAAAAAAATAGATCGAATAAAGAAATAAGAAAAAAAAAAAGAGAATAAAGCTGATGTCCTACCTAAAGGGCGGGGTTATTGCCTGTGGCGATCTCTTCCACCCAACCCTTGTAATGTTATTGTATTAAAAAATTGTGTTTCAGAAACAACGACGTCAGCATAACCGTCTCGAATCCATCGCCCGAAACAGTGTTGCCTACTTCGGAGCGAGACTTCACGATGACGTCAGGGTCTGGGGGTGCGGTGACGTCACAAGGTGGCAACACTGGCGGGTTCCATGACTCTCTGGACCTGCCCGAGCCCACGGGCGTAGAGATCACTGTGACGGAGCCCTCGCCTGACCAGGACACCAAGCAGGTGGGTGTCTGATAACGGCTAAGGGACGAATTGTAAAAAAGAATTATAAGAAAGTCACCGTGGCAGAGTGAGTTAGCGCGCTAGGCATTGCACGCATGGTGATCTGGGTTCGATTCCCAGCGGGGTAGGAATTTTTCTGCTCTGTACTTGGATGTTCGGGGTCCACTCATACCTCGTGAGGAAAAATGAGTAGTTACTTGTATGAGTAACGACCAGTGGCGGCATTACCAGAGTAAAAAGAAATTAATGTAATAGAATTCGAAAAGTACATAAGGCTCTTAGTAATGCTGCGCTACCCAAAAAAATTGTGAAGAGGCCTTGTGTTTCACCACAAATAAAATCATACATACATAAATACATAAGAAGGGATTAGATTAACTCTAAGTGGGCCCTATACCTTATATCGAGTTATAATGCGCTGTGATTGATAGAAACGATGAAGTAATTAATGAATTATAAAAAAAAATAATAAGAAAGTCACCGTTAAACAGACATTTATGGCTTATTTATTATTTTCGTTTAATTTTTAATTTATGTTGAACGTCTCTTTCAACTGCATGGATATATCACGACGTGGGTTTTACTCTCACAAACCAGCTACTCAAATTAACCTCACCCAGTCTGAGGTAGCCAGCAACACAAGGGTTTGAATTTGAATGGTCACCCATCCAAGTCCTAACCTTGCTGAACGTTCTCTTCTAGTTCCTCTTATTCTCCTTTTTTTAAAAACAACAAAGGCTCATATACTTATTTGACAAATTATACATTTCGACTAATATATACAAATGCACGAATAGCTCAGTGGATAAGCACTCGCTTGCCATGCGGAAGGTCCCGGGTTCGAACCCCCGCGCCGACAAAAAAATTGTATTCAAAATTTGGTTGTTGTTGTAGTAGCAGCGGTGGACTCAACATTGTCATGCAGACTCATCATCCTCTAATGGAAGCTGAAGGAAGGTTGCCACCTGGATGGGATGAAGCCAAAGGTCTAAAGGTTTCGATGGACAAGAGAACAAGTGGGATGTGTCGTGCGGACTACCTCCACATTCCGGGCATTTGTCTTCGATGTTGGGGTCAATGCGGTTCATGTATGCATTGAGGCGCCTGGACCAACCAGATCTTAACTGAGCGAGAGTGGCTCTGGTGCATCGTGGGAGCTGTTTTTCATCTGGAAAAATCTCTGGTGGTTTACTCTTGAGGACCCTGTTTGGCTGGTATGAATTCAATGTATTTTCAACTACTTTTGTGTGTACTGCCTGGTTGACGGCTTTTGTGATCATCGAGTCAATGTTGGGAGCAGGGAGAAGGTTAGCTATATGCTCTCGTTCACACAGGATTGTTCTTCGTATGCTGCGTGGTGGGAGATCTCTTGTCACTAAGGTATTGCAGGGGTGGTTAGCTTGATGACAGGATACTAGGTATTGTTGACTTAGCATGGAGTTATGAGGTTTTACAGGTAGGATCTTTGTTTCCTGGTGAAGATGGTCCTCACTGCTCATCTTGTGGCAGCCAGTTGTGATCCTTAGTGACGTGTTCTGACATGCTTGGATGCTTCTCCAATGACTTTCTGCAAGCTGTGGTGACCAGATTGGTGCCGCATAGTTTAAGATGGATCGAACAATGGCTTTGTATGTGGTGGTAAGAATTTCCTTATTTTTCCCCCATGTGTTTCCAGTTAGGGCCTTGAGCATATTATTTCTGGATCTCAGTTTAGATTTAAGTATGGTTGCATGGTTGTGAAATGTTATCATTGGGTCAAATGTGACACCCAGGATTTTGGAGTTCTTTATTGTAGGGATTCTTTGACCATTGATTTCTATGTTGAGCTGCATGTTCACTTGTTTTGTTCATGTGGTGAAGAGGGTAGTTGATGACTTATCAGAGGATAGTTGGAGTTTCCTGTCATTCATCCATGCTGATAATGTGGCAAGATAATTGTTAATTTTTGCACATAGTTCATCGATGTCCTGTCCTGTGGCTAAGATTGTGCAGTCATCCGCATATGTGACTAATGTTATGTCTTCTGGTGGCGCAGGTATTTTGCTCATGTAGAGGTTGAAAAGTGTTGGGGAGAGTACTCCACCTTGAGGAACACCTTGCTTAACCCTTCGATATTTAGATGTGCAGTTGCGGAAGTCAACATATGTTTGTCGCCCATTCATATAGTTGTAGAGCCATCTCTTGATTGTACATGGGATATCAGTCTCAAATAGGTCTTGAAGGAGTTGTTCAATTGAGATGGAGTCGAATGCTTTTGACAGATCTAAGGCCACCATGATGGATCTGGAGCATGGAGCATTCTGATTTAGACCTCTGCATATCTGGTCTTGCACGGTGTGAAGAGCGGTGGTGGTACTGAAGTTTTTCCTAAACCCGTGTTGGTGTGGTGCGAGTTGAATATTCTCATTTTATACATGGTAAGAGAACTGCTTCCATGATTTTTACAACAGGCGATAGCAAGGAAATTGGGCGGTATGATTTCCCATCACTTGCATCTTTGCTCGGCTTCAAAAGAGGTATTATCCTAGCAGTTTTCCAGATATTGGGAATGGTGAGAGAGGTAAGTGACATGTTGTACAATTTTGTTAGATAAGCTATTCCTTTTATGCCCAAGTGCTTCAGCATGATGGTGGAAATGCCGTCAGGTCCAAGAGCCTTAGACGATTTAGCTTTTCTTATGGCATGGTCCACTTCTAATTGAGGTATTTGGCAGTTTTCTTCTTCAAATGTGCCTCTTTTGCAGTATTGAAAGTGTCTCTTTATGCGTCTGCCTGCTTTTTCTTTCTTTGGGGGATGTTCAGTGTATTGTCTGTTAAAGTTGTTTGCACATTTCTTTGAGTCATCAACTGGTACATTGTTGAAATGAATTGTGTTGTTACTCTTAGTTTTGGATGGATTTACAATATTTTTGATGACTTTCCAAAGATTATTGTGACCTTTGTTTGTGAAGTTGCATTCTTTGATATGCTCATGCCACTTGTTTGATCTATGTTTATTAACTAGTTTTAGGATGCGTGCATTAAGCTCTTTGATTCTTGGATCATTTGGATCATTGGACCTCATTTCATCTCTCTTATCTGTTAATTCAGCAGCTGCAGTGGGGTAGTTTGGATAAACTTTTGGGATTCTTCCACATGGGATAAATTTTGATTTGGCGTTATTCAATATTTTCCTGAATTTCTTTCAGCTGCTAATACTGAAGTTGGAATTTCAGTTTCTTCAAAACAGGTTTCTGTATATTCTAGAAAACCTTGCCAGTTTGCCTTGTTGAAGTTTATGAAAGTTCTTTTGTCAGCATCGGTTTTTTCAAGTCTGCGACTGACTGTCACAGTGATAGGAAGATGATCTGATGAGAGTGCTACTTCTGTAGACCAGTGTATTGATGACATGAGACTTGTGGTGAGGATCTAACATTTGTTGCTATTCGTGTGGGCACAAGCTCATTGAGGATACCAAAATCTGTGGTGTCGATTTGGTCAACCAAGTCTTCACCTCTCTGATCATTGTTAAGATGAGGATCCCAGAGGTCATGGTTTGCATTGAAGTCACCAAGGAGAATGCAATCTTCTATGTTTAGAAGGTGATCTATGTTGGCTTTGTACCCAGATTCACAGCTGCTAGGTGGAGGGATGTAAATGTTCAGCAAGGTTATCTGTGTCAATCTAGATTTGATTATGATTCCATGTTGTTCTAAGAAATGAGCTTGGCTTCCTGGAATAGGCAGAGAGATAGTTTGGTATTTGACAGAGTTGTGGATAATGAATGCTATTCCTCCGCCAGTATTCTTTCCTCTATCTTTCCTCAGTATTGTGTAGTTGTCTTTTGAATGTAGGTTAGAATTACTTGAGAGCCTTGTCTCAAAATTTGGTCACAGTTGTTTGTAAGGGATATCTTCCGGTGCGCTCGTGTTGACCCAGCACCTAAATGGGAAGTATTGTGTCCCTTCTCACCGATCAGAGGGGAGGCACACTACGGGATGGGGAGGCTACAACACAGACCACAAGTGTCTACAGTAGCTCCTGTTTCATGGCTACGAAAAAAAAAGGCTGTGAAACACTCATCTTAACTAAAAAAAAAAACTATTCTATATTAACCTCATTCCCAACCATTTCCAGACGAGTATGGTCGCCCCCAGCCCCTGTCCCTCTCGCTCCGGCTCTGTGAAACGCAAATCTTCCATCAAGTCCTCCACTCAAAGCTCGAGCAAGTCCAAATCCTCTTCCAGCAAAGATCACCACGCGAAAGTTCCAAAATCTTCCACCAGAGAGAAGCACCGTAGCAACGAAGCTTCCACATCTTCCACTAGAGAGCAGCAGCATAGCGGAGAATCTTCGCCGAGTCCCCTGAAGCGAGCGAACACGGAATCGTGTCCCACTGCTTCGGTTCGACGCGCGATCTTTCGGCGATCTTCGGAAGCTGCCATTGGCTCGGGACTCATTCAAGCCGGCAGTACGATTGTGCATGCCTTGGTGCATCGCGAGTCAGAAGAAAACGAGTCCAACACCAGCTGATAATGTTAGAGACGACTGTTATCGTTTTGCTGTTTTACTTTGAAATTCCTTTGAGGACACGGGAGTGAAGCTGAACTTGTAATAAGTAAAATACACTAGCATGACCCTATCAAACGAACATTAGTATTGTTGTTTACAATTAGTCTTGAATGATTGTAAGCAATGTTATGTTTTGAAAAAAAAATGAGTGTAATGATGAGTTTACAGTGACATTATAAACAAAACTATCATATTTTCGGCCATTCATGTGTCAAAACATCAGTAAGTATAGAACAGAGTTGAAAATAAACGGGTAATCCTCTGTAAGTGTCGCGAAAACATAAAAAAAAAAACGCCAGAAGATTAATTTGAATGAGTAAATGTCAAAATAAACCTTTTGTTCTTGTAACTATTTTACTGCTCGATTTCTTTACTATTTTCAACAAAATCACGATTAAAAAAAAATCAATTACCACCTAGATACTTAAATTGTGCATTTAGTTAAGAAATATACAGACCGTGCATAGTAACTGAATAGTTAGACGTCTCTGAACTACTCTCACACGTCTGAAAGGTGATTTATCTCCACTGATTGATTTTCGCTCACTTGAAAAAAATGCAGGTCGTAATTTAAAATACTAGATATAAATCACCAAGTTCGTTATATAAATCACCATTTGATTCATAATACGCTCTGAAATTGTCAGGATTCTTGCGAGAGCCTCGAGTTCTTGTTAGTAAGCTCGTGTTTGTAGAGATTAATTCTTATCCTTTTTTCAATTGATGATTAAAAGTACAATAATAAACTCTCATTAGTGGTAGTTTAGTGTTAAGGATTATTGTCTTTGGGTTTCAATAACTCGTGCCTATAGATACATTTGTATAGTGACTAATATTTTTTTTCTCCAACTTTTATTAATTTTGTAAGTTTAGATTTATAAATGTTTTACCAAACAACTTATTAATAAAAATAATTGATTGCAATATTTATTGAAGTCCACGTAAATATGATCTGGTGAGATCGTTGATGTTTATGTCATTCTACTCACTGAAATCAATATACAGATTAAAATATCTGAAATTTTTTTCCTTTTGTTTCTACATAATTATTTACTATAGTATAATTATGTGACTATTATTTACCAAGCTGTGGCCTAGCCGAGCACAGTTCGATATTCTCAGGTGCTTGAGACCAGTGAGGTTTAGTTGTTTGATTTTCCAATTCCGACTACATTGTCTTAACTTCTAAAGCATAAAAGTAAATTCCATCTAGTTTCACGTTGTGAACTGGAATCTTCATATAAAATCTGGCACAAGATGAAATTTCATACGTACAAAATATGGAAACAATTATTATTTGTATTATTATACTAATAAATTAATGTAGATAAGATTTTTTTTCAATTTACCTAAGTATATTGTAGATGTACAGATATTTAAAATTTAAAACATAATTTAAATAACGTTGAGTTATTTAAGAATAGGTGAACTAACAATATTTGCGTTGTTGTTATTATTATAATAAATTCGTTGTGAAATATTATAGTAATATTAATGTTGTTCACTATAATTATCAACCTTGTGATGAAAACACATTTGCTGATTCAAATAGATCGACTAAGCTAAGTGTATTGTCATCTAAAGCAAATAAATTTTATGGCTCTAAATTAGATTTTAATAATTTAAATATTAGAGAAGGATTGAAAATTGAATCTATTCATAAGCAAACAATTGTAAAAAAAAACAGTTCCACATATTTCAATTATTGATTTTTTTTTTTTTCACACGTGACATTCACATTGGATAATATTAAAAAAAATTCTTTCTTTTTTATTAATCATCATTTATTTTTATACATTTCAATGCGAATAATTTTTTTGTTTGTTTGTGAAATAAACTTTTTGCCTTTTGGTAATGCTACCTTCATGTACCTACCTACTCGTAAGTTGAAAAATCTCTGTCTCAGATTTGCAATTGTTTGATTTTTGCCACTAGATAGGTAAGGAAACAACTCACCAATGATTAAATTACCATAAAAAGTTCAAAAGTTATTAGGTATTATTATTTTTTTTAATTTATTCAGGAAATCACACGCCATGATTAGTTTAGTGGTCCCAAAGACTCTGAAAGAGATGACTCCCTAAAAAATTTCTACATTAAACAGTTTGTTTTAATTGATTCAATTTTTCGATCAATCCTTCAAGCCTTCTCAATAGATGTGATGATAAATTTTATAATAAATTATTTTTAAAATGAACAGAAATGAATATGATTTTAATTACTATTCATTTTTCTCCTCAATTTCAATTATTTTATACCTGTAGATTTTCTTCAATTTAGAGAACCTTAACCTTCTTTTTTATACCTACAACAGAGATCTTTTTTCTTCTTGAAAATTAATTAGTTCCCGAAGAATCCTAAAAGGAAAACTGTCATGAGTAATTTAAAGTAAAGAAATACATAGATATCTTAGTGTTCTGCTAAAAAGTTATCATTATTTGAGATAAAGAGTCCGAATTCACTGAAATATCAAAAAAAAAATGGAAATATTTTGGAAAAACTGATTGTGTAATATTCATTTTAACCCTAGATTGGTAGATATCCGTCATTTTGACCGACACATGGGAGGAACGGATTTTTTCTCCTCTTTACACTTATCAGAACATGTCCAAACTCCCAGATATGCTATCCCAGTTTAGTAGTGAGTTGACCTTCAAGTGAGTGAGACCTGTGTCAGTGATTTCGTTAGTTTGATTAAAAATTTCGTAAAGTATAGGGGGTCATTTTGACGGGTATGTAGCATTAACGTGATATCGTTGGGGTCACTCTGACATGTTCAGGGATAGAATAATAGAAGTCAGTCAGTCAGGTTAGAACATTGACTACTTCATTGATTCATTTACTGGTCGCCACATCTCTTTGTTTCCCCATGTTTCCCCTGCGATTATACTATTTTTTAATAAATAATGTAGAATTTAATTAATATAAGTATGTCTCTTTTGGTTCTTATTTTTTTGTTTTTTTTTTTTCAATTTGATTTTGGCTGAAAAAAATACATGGGAGTCAAATTGACGGTATGTAGCGTTCACGAATTAAAAAGGGACGCTACCTATCTAGGGTTAATACAGTGTATTCGACCTTATAATGTATCTACGAGTATAATTGACTAGGTGATGTTACTGAAGGTACTTATGAGCTTTAATTCTTGACTAAGTGACTGAAAAACGTCTCCAGAAAACAATATTTTGGTCATTTTTGGAAACTATGAGCTAAAAATATTTTCTATTAAATTTTAATTTTCTAAACAAAAACTTTTTAATTCCACTTTTCAATTTGATAAAAGTAATTTTTATTTTAATGACAATCCTAAAATTGTGTTAGGTCCTAGCCTTAGTTAGACATTTCAAAAATTCATAGGTACCAAAACATTTAGTTTTATTTTTAGTTTTATAATGTCTATGTATGTATAATAATATATTGAAACTGACTCCGTTTTCTGTTTTTCTTTGGACATGTATCTCGCTTATTTTTCTCAACAGTTTCCGCATTACTTCTCTTAAAAAAATTAATCTTTCACTTCTATCCCTCATATCTCTTCCTTTCTCGTACTCCCTTTCTAATACAATGGGTAAAATGGTTGTTTCTATTTATTTAAAACTGTATCTAGTCAATAAAGGGTTAAAAAACTCAAAAAAATTATATTTGAAATTTTAGTCACACGCTAAATTAACTTCATCAAGTATTTTTAGAAATAAATGTACAAAAAAAGTAGTGAACTCGTACGTCTACAAAATGCCAACTATACATAAAACCATTCTTATCATCCAACTATTCGTTTTGCTTGATATTTTTGTGAACTTTACTTTTAAAATGTAGGTATATTAATATGATTTACTTTTTTCAAACTAAATACTTAACAGATCTGCTATTAAAAAGTGTTTGAAAAAAGTAAATCCTATAGGTAACTATATAAAAATTCTACATAAAAAATGTAGGTAGAGGATTTATTTTTTTTCAAACTGAATACCTAACAAATCTATTATTAAAATTTGTTAATGACTGATACTATTTAGTCATGACTATTATCAGTTCATTATTTATCGATATTTCTCTTGACATTCAGTGATTCTGTGTAAAGTTTGCGAATATATTGAATCTTCTCTCATAGATTACACTTTGGTCTCTTTGGTACATATTTCTTGTTCTTTTCTTGTAACTTTGATCAAAGAATTTCTTCAAACTTATAGTAAATACCTTGTTCGGAAAATGTCTTGATGAAGTACCAATGTAGTTTTGAGTGTTAATAAAATACACTACACTATAATTTTGTGTATGTAAATTATCAATTATTATCAATTTATCATGTTTTTGTTTCTCATACATTGACAACAATTTTATCGTTTTGTTGAATATAATTTAATATTTTACTTGATATTATCCTAGGGCGTACCTCGTATTAGGTTTTGACAAATCTAGTCATTTCACTGAGCACTGTTTTTGATTGGAAATACCTGAACTTGTTTGAACCATCACTGTAAGATATAGATTTTCAATCACTCATAATAAAAATATAAAATGCCAATTTTATCAGAGTTTTATGGTCGTACAGAGATCTCAACAGCGCGTTGTAGACCCATTCATATTCTACTGTGAGTTTTTCTTTGTTGGCATTTATTAACAATGAAATGAGAATAATGTCAAGTTTTAGATTATCCCCTCTCTGGGCAAGCATAATATAGTTATGTATTGTGTGCCAATAAAAATCTGTAGAAAACCTGACTTTAAACATTTTAGTAATTTTGTTGGTCCGGGCATTTCCAATAAAACAGCTCTGTGTCTTAAAATAAATCAATTATTATAAATAATGAAAATTACTACTAGACATTCTTCTTTTTTGTACATACCTACTCGTATAGTGTTTAGATTTTTTTTTTTCAACAAAAACAAACCTTTTACCTTAACTCTTTTTGGTCATTATAAAGAACTATCTTTATTGTTAGAAAATTTGACAGAAAATACATATTCATTCGTGTTTTTTATTTCTTAGGATTCCCTCGGGCAATTCTTAGGGTTCCTTCTCGCAAAGTTAAGGAAAAATGCACTTTTAATACTTTATTAAAAAACAAAGTGTACCACTTTTTTCTCTTAAGCCTGCAGTTCAAAACATGAAATTAAATAATTGGAATTTGCATTAGTCGTAAAATAACCAGGCGTGTCAGAATTTACAAAGATAATGCTAAATCTACAGCAGTCCGCCCCGAATGATCTAGATATTCTAGATGTTCAAAAGAAGAAAAATGTCAGCCGAACTCCGTGGCTCAGTGGTTAAGAGCATTAGTTACTGACCGGAGATTGTGGGTTCAAATCCCGGTCGGAGCGGAAAATTCTAACCGAATTTTTCCGTTTCTGGAATGGCATGGAAGTAAAATTTCAGTGCCCTGAAGTAATGCAAAAGGGATTTCGGGGCACACTTCACTTTTTTATGATTTTTTTTTTAAAGCAAATAAAATAGACAAATGATAGTTTTTATGAATTGCACGTTTGACTGTTTTATTTACAAGATTTCATGAAGCAAAAAATATGAATACGTTCTGAATTTATCTACATAAAAAAACTGTGAAAACTTATTTTTTTGGCAGAAAAGATGGACGTTGGACTCATTTAATCCTTGATTACTTTTAAGTGGATAAAACAGGAATAAAAAGCAGATCATTTTGTAGTTTGAAAGATGATTGTACATAAACACACAATAAAAATATTCGCATATGTTATTGCTTGTCTAGCCCTAAAAAGCTGGCAAGTATTGATGTTGTATTAAAAAAAAAAAATGACTAGAGGAAAATTGGTTGTGTAAACTGGATGTACAGATTAAAGGATAAAACTACAGGGAAGAGTTAAGAGAACACATTTGTCCTACTAAGGGCCAAACTATAAAACAGGCTTAAAGGATAAGCCAGACCCTCATTCAGATCGGAGTTTCAACCAATCACAGCGCTATAGCCCGAGTTGAGGGACAGTCTGGCTTATCTTAACTTTAATCCTGTTTTATAATTCGGCCATAAAGGTTGTAAATGATGATAGTAATAATGCTCTTTAGTGGATGACCACCAGAATAATGATCAAAGCATTTTCTACCACCTAACCCTCAGAGTCTGATGATTTTGGTATGAACAGAAATCAAAAAGCATGTTCGCCTCTTTCGTGCAAAGTGATTATTCCCGATTGTGTTGAAAATTTCACACATTTGATTCCCAGAACGATGTTGAATCAAATGATCGTTCACTACACTTTCGATTCCCATGATACGATTTTTCCAAATCGTGTCCAAATCTGACCACTTCGATTCTTCGTGAAGACCCGACAATGCCGATTGTGAAATGTTCGTCCACTACGCTTTCGATTCCCCTACGATATCGATAATTTCACTATCGCTGTACGATTCGTTGAACTCGTATCCAAATCGTGACCATTCGGATTCCTTCGTGAAGAGCCGACAATTCCCGATGTGGATGTGCCGTGACTTGAGGAGGAGAAATCCATTGGACGATCTGAGAATGAGAGGGAAAAACAATTATTCATAATTAAAATAATAATAATAATAACACTCTTTAGTGGAAAGTTAGGCGCCTGGTGGTTAGGCGAGTTTAATGCTCAAAGCGTTTTCTACCATCTAACCCTCAGAGTCTTAATATTATGTGGTCACAAACTCAGATTCTTGAGTAAAAATTCATGCACTGGGTGGGATTCGAACCAACGGATCCTTAGTGAGAGAGCCATAAAAATTGTGAAAAAACAACTGAAATAAATATACATTATTACATAAGCTTGACTAGCAGTACATTCATAGCTAGTTATTTTTATTATTATTGAAAATTTAAATTCATTTACAGGAACTACGATTTCACGATTTCCCTATATTATTCTAATATTTCCCCTAAAATTCTAAATTAAATTCTAATTATAGAACAATTATGAAAGAGATATTTTTTATATATTATACAGCGTGAGCAATAAAGTCTCCCCCCACTCCCAGGATATATTCCACCCTGTATCTCAACAACAACATTAATTGGTAGAAAAATTAAACTTTTCGATAACTTAATGATGGTTAATTTCGGGCTGGTTAATTTCTACGGGGATTACTTTATTTTCAGTTTTGAATAATAAAACGCAACGTGAATATTAACCCGTTTGCGCATGGGTGGGCATGAATTCTTACCTGAGGAAGAAACAGTCTTGGCGGGTTTCATTTTGTCGTCTCCTAGTCGCCTGAGTTGTTTCTTGTGCTTCATACGCCGGTTCTGGAACCATGTTTTCACCTGGAAACCAGAACACAATAGCTATATTTTTTCTTTCTAACCAAAGTGGATGCAAATGGAATAAAATGGACGAACTGGAAGAAAGTCATATCTCTTGTGGAAGAGGAAAAATCTTTTTTCAGCTTGGTTAACCAAAATGGATTTATAAAATTCTTGCTTACATTTTTCTTTAATAGGTTAAATTATTGTTTATCTTTAAGAGTACCGAAACGCATTTTTCTTTCACGAATAGTGGGGAAGCTAAACTTGGAAGAAAATGGAAACATTTGGAAATACCGAATCTGGAAAAAAAAAAAAATTATCCAAAAGAAAAAAACAGCTAAATAGTAGGTGGGTATTCAAGTATGCGCATTGCGCATACTTGGGAAGGCGGCTGATAATATTACTAAAACTGACGCAAAAGTACCGTATTATTATGGAAGTAATATAACAAACCTATTCATAAGTCGCCCTGTTTGAACGGGATAAGACAGAGTAAAAGAAGAAAATTCATAATAATCGGCTCGCACTCCAGGTGATCCGGGTTCGAATCCCGGCGGGGTTGGAATTTTTTTGGCTCTTTACTTTGGATGTCGGGGCCTACCCTAGTCTCGTGAGGACAATTGGGGTAGCTGTAGAGTGGGAAACGACCAGTGGCGGCATTACGAGATTGGAATATGACGGTTGGTTGGAGATATGATGCATTAGCATTAGTTCTCGTAATGTCGATGCTACCCACTAAAAATTGTGACATAATAAATACCGACCTGAGTAGTTTGATCGATAGGGCGGCGGACTTTCTATTATTATGTATTACTTTACACTCAATTAATGAGTACCTATATATACAACAAGTACAAATTAATATACAAAATGGAAACACTATAATAGCCCAGGCAAATTAGTGCTCTAGCGTCAAAAAATTGCTCAATAGCTGGAAATCGTTTTAAACCCTTAAAGGGGTCCTGAATAATGGGTATATGAGTTTGCGACGGATTTTAGGTTGTGCTTCCGAGTTTAGGGCCTAAATAGTGCAAATTTTTTGCACTTTTTTTAAAATTGCGCTTATAACTCAAAATGTATTTATTCTACAGAAAATTTTACTCAGTTCTTATCTAAGGAACATAAAATTATGCGTCTAATGACGTTTGAATCATTAAAAAAGGTTAAGTCGTTCAGCCACAATCGCTCCTCAAAGATGGGTGGTTTTTTCAAACATAGCTCAAATTTTGAAAATTCTCAACTTTTAACGCCTGTAAGTCAAAAAGGACTGCACCAATTGAAAAATTTAATAGAATTGAACTTGTAGAAAATGTAATTTTAAGTAAAATACTGTTTGAAATTTGAAATTTGCTCACTCCAGTGCTGAGATATGATTTTTCGTCTCTAGCGCCAAATTTCCGCTAAGGCAGAAACTTCATCTGAACTCTAAAATTCTCATATTCTTACAACTTTTCAAGCAAAACTGAACGTAATCTATTGAATTCAGTCGAATAGGTAATTTAAAATTTTGAGAAACTTGCACTGAATTTTACTAAGATCTTCACTGAACATGTTGTGATTTCAAGACAGCTGGCACACTATGGAGGATGTAACTTGTTTTATATGCGGGAACATTGTGCAAGAAGGAATATTAATAATAATATAATAATAAAAATGCATTTTCTTTGTGTTGTTATGTCACAGTTTTAGTGGGTAGCGCAGAATCATAGAACTTTGCCAGTTTAATTTACAATATCTTGTATTATTTGTGTGCCTATGATTCAGCCACTGGTCGCTGCTTCATATCAAAGCAGCTACTCTTTTTTCCTCACGACTCACGAAGTATGAGTGGACCCCGAACATCCAAGTACAGAGCTACAGAGCAGAAAAAATCCCATCTCGCTGGGAATTGAACCCAGGTCACCATGCGTGCAATGCCTAGCGCGCTAACTCACTCGGCTACAGTGACTACAACATATTAAAGGCAAAGATAGAGGAATATTAAAGGAAAAGTCCCTTCGAATGTTCATTGAGGACAGCAGGAGGAGAAATGATGTGCATCACACGTGGTTACAGACTCAAAGATCTGTTATACTCCACGAGAAGTGTCGCAAAGCTGTCTACACGAAGGATTCAAACACTGTAAAGGCCGAAAAAGAAGCAAGAAACGGAAGCCGTGTGACAAGAGGCCGTGAGGAAATACCAAAATTCAACTTCAAGGAGCTCTGCTTCTACTGTGGAAAAGATGCCTCTGAAAGCTTCAAGGTTAAACAGAAAAAGCTTCCTCTTCATAGACGTGAAATTCAGACACAAGAAATAATGCAAAAAATTAAAGGTTCTGCAATTGCCAGAGGAGATGAAATGGGGACGGTGGTATTGCGTAAGATGGCAACTGAATCAGACCTCGTAGCCGCTGAAGGGAAGTACGATTCTTGTCGTGGTATGTTCTTTAATTCACGCCCATCTATGGATCCTGATGCAGCTCAAGGTATATCTGGACGAGGGGAGTGAATTAATGTAGTAACTGGGGCTTTGAACCCGAAAGACCTAAGTTTCCCAGTTACTGGGGTTTAACGAAGAAAAGGCCGCTGGTTCAATAACGCTACTACGAAAGGTGTAGGTGTATTAAAGAGTATTAAATTTACACGGAAAGATAAAAGGAAGAAATAAACTAGTACTATGAAATGAGATTGAATGATCTTACCTTGAGTACTTGTACCAAGTACTTACGCCTTTAGGATCGAGGAAGGAGAGAAGACGTACCCTGACCACTGGTTGTTACAATCTGAACGAGGCATCGTCGTTCCCAATCTATCGTACCGAATCTCTGGCTTTCTTTGTAAGATCATAATGATATGCCTATCATCTGATATCGAAGTGTTATCTCTAACAGTTAGGGGCGTAGAGATCGAGTGATATGCGCGGGGTAAGTTTGGAGTCAATTCAATCTGGAGTCACATGGCGTGAACAGGGAGAGTTCGCTCAAACTGGTCACTAGTGGGATTGATTTCACCTTCAGTATGGAGGTTCTAGGTACTAACGACTTCTTAGGAGTGAAGCACTGAATACCCCCCATAGCATGGAACGTATCATGGCCTTATCATCACTAAAAATTCATTAACTCAATTCGTATATGACAACGCCGATATAAACATGGATACCATTGATGGCCATGAAAAGTGGTTCACTCCTAAGAAGTCGTTAGTACCCAGAACCTCCATATCTTTTCCACAGTAGAAGCAGAGCTCCTTGAAGTTGAATTTTGGTATTTCCTCACGGCCTCTTGTCACACGGCTTCCGTTTCTTGCTTCTTTTTCGGCCTTTACAGTGTTTGACTCCTTCGTGTAGACACCTTTGCGACACTTCTCGTGGAGTATAACAGATCTTTGAGTCTGTAACCACGTGTGATGCACATCATTTCTCCTCCTGCTGTCCTCAATGAACATTCGAAGTGACTTTTCCTTTAATACTCCTCTATCTTTGCCTTTAATATGTTGTAGTCACTGTAGCCGAGTGAGTTAGCGCGCTAGGCATTGCACGCATGGTGACCTGGGTTCAATTCCCAGCGGAATGGGATTTTTTCTGCTCTGTAGCTCTGTACTTGGATGTTCGGGGTCCACTCACTTCGTGAGTCGTGAGGAAAAAAGAGTAGCTGCTTTGATAAGAAGCAGCGACCAGTGGCTGAATCATAGGCACACAAATAATACAAGATATTGTAAATTAAACTGGCAAAGTTCTATGATTCTGCGCTACCCACTAAAACTGTGACATAACAACACAAAGAAAATGCATTTTTATTATTATATTATTATTAATATTCCTTCTTGCACAATGTTCCCGCATATAAAACAAGTTACATCCTCTATAGTGTGCCAGCTGTCTTGAAATCACCACATGTTCAGTGAAGATCTTAGTAAAATTCAGTGCAAGTTTCTCAAAATTTTAAATTACCTATTCGACTGAATTCAATAGATTACGTTCAGTTTTGCTTGAAAAGTTGTAAGAATATGAGAATTTTAGAGTTCAGATGAAGTTTCTGCCTTAGCGGAAATTTGGCGCTAGAGACGAAAAATCATATCTCAGCACTGGAGTGAGCAAATTTCAAATTTCAAACAGTATTTTACTTAAAATTACATTTTCTACAAGTTCAATTCTATTAAATTTTTCAATTGGTGCAGTCCTTTTTGACTTACAGGCGTTAAAAGTTGAGAATTTTCAAAATTTGAGCTATGTTTGAAAAAACCACCCATCTTTGAGGAGCGATTGTGGCTGAACGACTTAACCTTTTTTAATGATTCAAACGTCATTAGACGCATAATTTTATGTTCCTTAGATAAGAACTGAGTAAAATTTTCTGTAGAATAAATACATTTTGAGTTATAAGTGCAACTTTAAAAAAAGTGCAAAAAATTTGCACTATTTAGGCCCTAAACTCGGAAGCACAACCTAAAATCCGTCGCAAACTCATATACCCATTATTCAAGACCCCTTAAAGGGTTTAAAATGATTTCCAGCTATTGAGCAATTTTTTGACGCTAGACCCCATTTTAGCACTAATTTGCCTGGGCTATAAGACAAAAGAGTGAGAAAAAAATAAATATACAGGGTGGTCCAAAAAGTTTGCACCAAAATGATAGGGGTAATAAAAGAGACCATTTCCAACAAAAAATATTCCCGGACATTTTCCTTAATTTTTTGTAGTTTTCAAAATGGCGGCCAAAACGTGTGTTTTCAAATATTCCAACATTGGTTTGGCTTTTGATTTTTTTATTTTTTCTGTACCACCTAGAATAAAACGAATTGCATTTTTGAATTGAAAATAAAATTTTAATGAAAATAAGTTAAATTAACCCGTTCAATGTTTTAATGATCATGCTCATTTAGGCTGTCAAGGTTCTGAACGCACATATTTGAAAAACACACGTTTTGGCCGCCATTTTGAAAACGACAAAAAATAAAGTAAAATGTCCGGGAATATTTTTGTTGGAAATGGTCTCTTTTATTACCCCTATCATTTTGGTGCAAACTTTTTGGACCACCCTGTATACACATGTCCTAAATTGTCCTAACTTAAGGCGGGGTTATTGGCCAATGGCAATCTCTTCTACCCAACCCTTGTAGCCTGAAGGTCGGTGACTGACCAAAAATGTAGTAAAGCGAGTTTGAGTATTTGTGATATCACGAAAGTGATAAACACAAATATGATAACGTACTCATAATAATTATAGGTATTTGTGGATCAAACTGATCAGAGTTCACACAAGGGAAGAACACCGCAACAAACTTCGAAATGATTAGAACGCCTTTGTAATTTTCAATTATGCAATAACTCTGCTAAAATAATATCAAAAGTAAAGCATGTTGCATCAAATGAAAATATAAAATTTGTCAGGCGCTTTTTATGGATTGATTTTTCTGCTTTTCCTTTGCTCCAACTACATAGTGGGGGGCGTCGCGTTGATGGCACGTTGAATTCACCATTTCTCGTTCTGTCACTGAAGTTGAGCAACGTCCAGCGAGGTTAGGACTTGGATAGATGAAAACTCAAATTCGGAATCCTCGAGAAAATCCTGTCTTTTCCCCGTTCTACTCGAGTTGAGGCTAATTTGAATAGCTGGGTTGTGAGTTTCCGGCGAATGGAAAGTAAAAAGCCTTTGTGATAATAATTATAAACCATGCAGTTAAAAGCAACTTTAAATCCTTCTTTTTTCAACCGAACCTTCCTGTTGTTCATACTAGGTACCTATTATTTTCTAAAATTACAATCAAAAGGTGGGAACTTGGATTTTTTTATTGTACTCGTAGATGTGTAGCCATGATTCAGGAACTATTATACCCATTTGGTCATATCAAAATTCCGGAGTTTTTTTGGTGACCCATCCCTGCCTTGCTGGACGTTGCTTAACTGGTACCCACATTGACCTCACCCAGCCTGGGTTGAGCCGGAATGCCACCATCCCGAAGAAAGACAATTTCTGATGGCACTATCCAGTATACTCAGATACCTCTGTGGGGCCAATGGCAAACTATTACCAATGACAAACTCTTTTACACATTACCAATGACAAACTCTTTTACACATTACCAATGGCAAACTCTTCCACCTAACCCTTTGATAGGCAACTGGTTTCCACACCCGAGATTCGGACAGTTGAGGCGTCCTTTCTAGCTCTACCCTCTCTTTGGAGTAATGAGATGTCTCCTACCTCAGTAGCTTGATCAGTAAGGCAGCGGACTTGTATAACCTGGAGGTCGGTAGTTCAAGTACCGGTTTCAGCGTAGATTTAGTAATGTGAGTTTGAGTAGGTGTGATATCACGAAAGTGATTAACACAAATATGATAACTTTTCAACTTTTTTTTTAATGAGATGTCTTTGCGCCTATAAGCTCCAGGTCATGGCATTCTCTTCCACCCAACCCTCTGGTTTCCTCACCTGAGTTTCAGACAGCTGCAGCGCCGTCGCCAGCTCTACCCTCTCCGGCGTACTCAGATATCACTGCGCATCAAAGCGCCAGGTCATTCTCTTCCACCCAACCCTCTGATTTCCTCACCTAAGTTTCGGACAGTTGTGGCGTCTTTTCTAGCTCTACCTTCTCTTTGGAGTAATGCTGAGATGTCTCCGACCTCAGTAGCTTGATCAGTAAGGCAGCGGACTTGTAACCTGGAGGTCGGTGGTTTAAGTCCCGGTTTCAGCGTAGATTTAGTAATGTGAGTTTGAGTAGGTGTGATATCACGAAAGTGATTAACACAAATATGATAACTTTTCAACTTTTTTTTAAGGAGATGTCTCTGCGCCTCAAAGCGCCAGGTCATTCTCTTCCACCCAACCCTCCTCTGGTTTCCTCACCTGAGTTTCCGACAGCTGCAGCGCCGTCGCCAGCTCTACCCTCTCCGGCGTACTCAGATACCTCTGCGCCTCAAAGCGCCAGGTAATTCTCTTCCACCCAACCCTCTGGTTTCCTCACCTGCGTATCAGACAGCTGCCACTACCCTCTACCCTCTCCGGCGTACTCAGATACCTCTGCTCCTCAAAGCACCAGGTCACTCTCTTCCACCCAACTCTTTGTGCACTGGTAGTCAAGTGGTTAACGCAGTGGTCTGGTAATCCAGGTAGCGTAGGGATCCGTTGGTTCAAATCCCACCCAGTGCATGATTTTTTCCTCATTAATTTGAGTTTGTGACCACATAATATTAAGACTCTGAGGGTTAGGTGGTAGAAAATGCTTTGAGCATTAACCTCGCCTGGTGGATGCCTTCCACTAAAGAGTATTATTATTATTATTATTATTTGTCACTCAATTGGTTTCCTCACCTGAGTTTCAGACAGCTGCAGTGCCGTCGCCAGTTCTACCCTCTCCGGCGTACTCAGATATCTCTGCGCCTCAAAGCACCAGGTCATTCTCTTCCACCCAACCCTCTGGTTTCCTCACCTGAGTTTCAGACAGTTGAGGCGTCTTTACCAGTTCTACCCTCTCTTTGGAGTAATGAGATGTGTCTGCGCCTAGAAGCTCCAGGTGATGGCATTCTCTTCCACCCAACCTTCTGATTTCCTCACCTGAGTTTCAGACAGCTGCAGCGCCAGGTCATTCTCTTCCACCCAACCCTCTGGTTTCCTCACCTGAGTTTCAGACAGCTGCAGCGCCAGGTCATTCTCTTCCACCCAACCCTCTGGTTTCCTCACCTGAGTTTCAGACAGCTGCAGCGCCGTCGCCAGCTCTACCCTCTCCGGCGTGCTCAGATACCTCTGCGCCTCAAAGCGCCGCTCCAGTCCCGTCAGCTGCAGGTCCGAGAACACGGTGCGCGCCTTTCTGCGTCGACACTGCTTGGCGCTCAGCTCGTGCGCGTGCGCGGAAGTGGCGAACAGCGAGCCGAATGGGAGGCCTGGGGGGGGGGGGGGGGGGGGGGGCGTGGAAAGTAAAGGCGCGGATTGTATAAAATATATAATGAATAGGTATGTAATTCACAAGTGAGGCGTGCCACGGCAAAACGTTGTAAGTGCCATACCCCCCAAAAATTCGTTTTATTGCAGAAATGCGTTGTAAGTGCCAAGCTTCACAAGGTATTGAGAGGAAACATTTTTATCTTTTTTTTTGTAGTGGTCAAAATCGGAACTAAAGAATGTGCGTGTACAAAACGTTGTAATTAGCATGGTCCATCAACCTGTTGTTATTGTTTGTGATTTTAGTTCTATTGTGATTGCACTTGCACCGTTTGTGGGACTTACAACGTTTTGGAATTTTTGAACATATTTTGCCGATTTTTCTTTTTATTTCTATTCCAATATGAGTTTTTTTTTATATACATGTGAAGGTATTTTAACGTTTTGATTCAAAATTGTTTGGTATGTACTTTTTTGTTTATCTGTTATAGTTTTTTTCAGAAAAATGTTTTTTGTCCCTCCTAAAAAAAAAAAATCCGGCACTTACGACGTTTTGCTGTGGCACGCCTCAAGTAAGCTATCATATTTAATAATATCGCCTTATTTATACTGCCCGATTAGGATTTAGGACCATTAAGTCCCATTATTCCAGCAGTAAGCCCAAGACGTATTATTATTAAAAAATCCCAAATGAGAGGATAACTTGTCATGCCCCGGCTGGGTTTCGAACCCGCGACCTCTGGAATCTCTGGATTCACAGAGTGCCGCCTTTACCACTGAGCTACCGGGACAGACATACTTAAGTGAAAATCATATGAGAGCAATTTCTCGAACCCCCGACCTCCAGGTTAAGGATTCGCCTCCAGGATATAGAGCTACTGAGGTCGGTGTAATTCATAACTAACGATCGATAATTGTTTAACCCATTATTGTTCAACGTACCATAATAACGTCTCAACTTTGAGGAAATGAGGAGTATCGAACATGAATTTAACCCTTTAACACGTTCGTTACCGAACGGCCATATGTGGATGTTTTTGTGTTTTTGTCTGGGACCGAACGGCCATATGTGGCTGTTATCAAAATTTTAACGAGGGACCGGACATCCATATATGGCCTTTTGGAGGTAGGTTGTTAGTATTAGAACAGATATAGGATCGATTCTTGTACAAATACGATGCCAAATATGCAAAAAAAAAACCTGGGGACCAAAATTTGGTCCCCAGTATGCAACAGCAACTTTACCGCCTGGTCCCTACGTAAAACTTGAAAAAATTGGCTTGGTAACGAACGTGTTAAATGTCCAAGTCATCACACTGATATCTCACTTTGAGGAGTGATTAAGCTAACCCTTCAGTGCCCAGGGCACAAAAAGAATCCCTCACCTTGAGGAATGTTCAAGATAAATTTAACCCTTCAGTACCCATGGTACAATAAGAACCCTAACCTTGAGTAATGTTGAACATTAATTTAACCCTTTAGTACCCAAGGTACAACAAAAATCCCTAACCTTGAGGAATGTTTAAGACAAAATTAACCCTTTAACATCCAGGGTACAATAAGGACCCCTAACCTTGAGAAATGTTGAACATAAATTTAACCCTTAAGTGCTCAGGGCACCACAAGAATCCCTCACCTTGAGAAATGTTCAACCTTAAATTAACCCTTTAGTGCCCACGTCACAATAAGAATCACTAACATTGAGTAATGTTGAACAGAAATCCCTTTAGCGCCCAAGGCACTACAAGATTCTCTTATATTATCATATTGTCTGTCCCAGTAGCTCAGTGGTAAAGGTGGCACTCTGTGAATCCAGAGATTCCAGAGGTCGTGGGTTCGAAACCCATCCGGGACATTACAAGTTATCCTCCCATTTGGGATTTTTACCATATAATAATATGTCTTGGGCTTACTGCTGGAATAATGGGACTTTAGTAGTCTTAATCGGGCAGTATAAATAAGGCGATATTACTATATTTTTATTATTATATTAAGAAATGTTTAATATAAATTTAACCCTTTAGCGCCCAAGGCACTACAAGATTCTCTCAGATTAAGAAAATAATGTTCAATATAAATTTAACCCTTTAGTACCCAGGGTACAATGAGAACCACTCACCTTGTGGAGTGATGTAGAAGGAGTCAGCTTTGTGTATGTAGGGGCCGGGATATGACAGATAGGCTGCCATGGCCGCAGAGGGGAGGAGGGGGTAACATTCTGCGGCCCGGGAGAGGGCCCTTGATACGGGATGCGGCAACTGAAAATATTAACCATTCCTTGACCATCAGATAGGAACATTATTTTACATATCTCAACAGGACAGAACACAAAAATAAGTATTTTTTTTTTTTTTTTTTTTGTGAGGATAGGAAAATCTTCTAAAGACACCCAGCCACCTCACTCCCTGGGGTGTGGGATTTTTACCCACTAAAAACCTATCCTCCGAAGACGTAGGAGATCCCGGAACCGTGTGATACATTACTTCGGGATCTCTATGCTTTGGGCTCTCAGCTATTTTGGGCCCTAAACCTAAGTATTAATAATAATAATAAGCCCGGTAAACGGGTGTTTATTAACGGAGCTCGTCCTATTTACAAAAGTCAATATATAAACACAACAATAAGGAGCTTACTGCTAGGTTAAGGTCGAAATTAATGGATGTTTTTGTAATACCTCTGTGGCGCTAAGTCTCGGATTGCGTTTGTGTAAGATAAAGAAAACCGACGCTAAGCATTTACGTTATCGTTGTTGTCTCATAATTTTGTCCTTCGGGTACTAAGGGCAAAATTAATATATGGCCAGCTTCCGTGTTGTAATGGTTGTGACAACGGACGGTGGTCCGGAGATGTTGAGGTGAGGCTAGCAGTGACGGCCCATCTTAGGCAGTCCTGTCGTTAGTACTGAAAGGTCACGTGGAACCAAGACTTCTAATGCCTGCAGAACACTCTCGCCGAGGCAAGGCGAGGGCAGCCGAGCGCGAGGGTGAACTAGGGCACCTCGCCCACGCTTGGCTAGGCTCGGTTAAAATTGGAAATGATTTTTCTAATTTTATGGAATATAGCAAGGCTTTTGAAATTTTGTAGATTCGTTTAAAAATAATATTTGATTTCAGCAGTGAAATTTTGCTATCGTGAAATTTAAGGGGGCCGCGCTGTGTTAAAATATCTGAAAAGGCCGCAAAAGTGAGTTAGTTGATATTTTTTAATTAAAACCAATCGAGTACCTATTGAATGAAATGTTTTGATGTCCTCACTCTTCATGCTTAATATGACATTTATATGCTTAATATGACAAAGAATTAGGAGGAAGAGATTGCCATAGGCAATAACCCCGCCCTTTAGCTAGGACATATGAATATATTTTGTTTATTTTTTTCCTCTTCTTATTTATATTGTCAATATCCCTTACAAACAATTGTAACCAAATTAAAAATACAAATTTTTGTCGACAAGGGGATCGAACCCGGGACCTTCCGCATGGCAAGCGAGTGCTTAACCACTGAGCTAATTTATAGTTCGATAGTACAATCTGTGTGAGGTTTACAGTTCACAGAACTACTAGTTAGAAATGTTTTAAAGGTTTAAATTTTAAACCTTATCCGCTGCTGAAGGTAATGGACAACACTACGAACAGCTCCTGAACTGAAGGTAAGAATGTAATTTATTTATTTATTTTTGTGTGATATTAAAATCAGAATTATACAAATATACAGGGTTCGCCGTTGATCATGAAACACTTTGAAATGCCTATATTTTCGAAACTGAAGCTTCATAATGATATGGTTTTTGATTGAATACTAGAGAACATCAACTCGATGCAAATACATCATGATCAACGGCGACCATGGAACACGATGATGCTACCTAAAAATAGGGTAATAGTACCTCATACACTCACTATATTTTTTGTATATTATGTAAAATTAAAATAAATAAAGAGTATGTTGTTTGAAAAAAAAAAAAACAAAAACAAAATGATAATAATGATGATTATAATAGGTGACTCAGTTTTTTTTTTTTTTTGAAGATCGCATCACGGAGATGTTGGAAAACAAGAAGATTAAGAAAACAAGAAAAGCCAGCCTCCGTGGCGTAACGTTTGTGAGTACTGCCCGTAGTCCAGACATCCTGAGTTCGATCCCCGGTCGGAGCAGACTTTTCACACAGAAAATTCTGTTCCCTCCGTATATGTGAGGCTGGCATTTCCGGCCCTACCCACTCAGTGAGGTTAATGTGGGTAGCTGGTACGATTCCCAGCGAATGGAGTGTAAAACCAGCGTCCTAATCTAGGACGTTGAACCTCAACCATGAGGTTGAACAACGTCGATCTTGCTTGAGCGGGATAAGACAGAGTAAAAGAAGAAGAAGAATACAATAAATAAATGTTATTCCCGATTACCTAGACATTTCAGTACACCCTTTGCACAGCTCGATAGAATTCGTGTATTCTGTTTCAAGACCAACAACACCTACATGGTAATTAATGCGATTTGCAAAAGGTGAATTGTTGAGTTATACAATATACAACCAAATGGCATTTTTTATTTTATATTATTCTTTTTTTTAATTTATTAGAACCATTATTTGTTTTCTAGCATTCCATCAGAAAAATTCATTTTAAAACTTCATTTGTCAAAATATAGGAATATAATCAATGTCGGACCTTGTATATTTAGACTAGTACAATCCCTGGCACTTGGTTGCCGTTATGGATTTTTCCCGTGCATAATTGTCGTGTCGTCAGAAAATTCCGAAATCTTAAAAATGGTAATAGATATAGGTGCGTTAACCTGACAGCCCACCAGAACGGATTTTGTCCAAATAAGGCTCAACGTTTTGTGCTCGTATTGTGCCGTTTTGTGCCAACAAAAATTTATTTTGTACCCCTACCGTTCTCGAGATATAGACCCCCCCTAGGTGGGCTGCTAGAGTAACGTTAACCTAGCAGCCCACCAGAACGGATTGAGTTGAGACTAGGTTTATTGGATTCGGCTCGTTTTGTGCCGTTTTGTGCCAAAAATATTTTTCTCCTGCGACCTTTCGTTCCCGAGATATTTACATTTGAAAAAGTCACTTTTTGGCGGGAAATTTTTTTTTTCTTGTAATTTTCGGAATTTTTTTTATACCATCGTTTTGTGCTCGTTTTGTGCTCTAACTTTGGTCATCAAAACTTTTTTTGTACCCCTACCGTTCTCGAGATATAGAACCCCCCTAGGTGGGCTGCTAGAGTAACGTTAACCTAGCAGCCCACCAGAACGGATTGAGTTGAGACTAGGTTTATTGGATTCGGCTCGTTTTGTGCCGTTTTGTGCCAAAAATATTTTTCTCCTGCGACCTTTCGTTCCCGAGATATTGACATTTGAAAAAGTCACTTTTTGGCGGGAAATTTTTTTTTTCTTGGAATTTTCGGAATTTTTTTATACCATCGTTTTGTGCTCGTTTTGTGCTCCAACTTTGGTCATCAAAACTTTTTTTGTACCCCTACCGTTCTCGAGATATAGAACCCCCCCTAGGTGGGCTGCTAGAGTAACGTTAACCTAGCAGCCCATCAGAACGGATTGAGTTGAGACTAGGTTTATTGGATTCGGCTCGTTTTGTGCCGTTTTGTGCCAAAAATATTTTTCTCCTGCGACCTTTCGTTCCCGAGATATTGACATTTGAAAAAAGTCACTTTTTGGCGGGAAATTTTTTTTTCTTGGAATTTTCGGAATTTTTTTATACCATCGTTTTGTGCTCCAACTTTGGTCATCAAAACTTTTTTTGTACCCCTACCGTTCTCGAGATATAGACCCCCCCTAGGTGGGCTGCTAGAGTAACGTTAACCTAGCAGCCCACCAGAACGGATTGAGTTGAGACTAGGTTTATTGGATTCGGCTCGTTTTGTGCCGTTTTGTGCCAAAAATATTTTTCTCCTGCGACCTTTCGTTCCCGAGATATTGACATTTGAAAAAGTCACTTTTTGGCGGGAAATTTTTTTTTCTTGGAATTTTCGGAATTTTTTTATACCATCGTTTTGTGCTCGTTTGACTCCAACTTTGCCTTCAAAACTTTTTTTGTACCCCTACCGTTCTCGAGATATAGACCCCCCCTAGGTGGGCTGCTAGAGTAACGTTAACCTAGCAGCCCACCAGAACGGATTGAGTTGAGACTAGGTTTATTGGATTCGGCTCGTTTTGTGCCGTTTTGTGCCAAAAATATTTTTCTCCTGCGACCTTTCGTTCCCGAGATATTGACATTTGAAAAAGTCACTTTTTGGCGGGAAATTTTTTTTTCTTGGAATTTTCGGAATTTTTTTATACCATCGTTTTGTGCTCGTTTTGAGCTCCAACTTTTGCCTTCAAAACTTTTTTTGTACCCCTACCGTTCTCGAGATATAGACCCCCCTGGTGGGCTGCTAGGTTAACGTTAACCCAGCAGCCCACCAGAACGGATTTAGTTAAGACTAGATTCATTCGATTAGGCTCGTTTAGTGGCCTTTTGGCGCCAAAAATATTTTCCTTTACGACCTTTCGTTCCCGTCACTTTATGGCGGGAATTAAGGTCACCGTGCCGTGCAAGCTAGTGTATCACCCACAATGCTACTGACAAGATTTTTTTATCTGACCTGGTTGTAGGATTTTTAAATGGAAACTTTACATTTTACCCAACAATAGATCATTTCTGAACATTTGAATTCCATTTGCTTTTTAAGTCTTTAATTTTAGATAGTCAGGAAGAAAATTTTATCCTGCTTAGTGCGATTCGTACAATTCTACGAATCGCAGTAAACAGGGGTTAGATTTTTTTTTAAGCCATTAAAAATATCCAAAACTGGCCCGAGCAACATGATATGAATAAAAAATGTGAAAAACGCCTATAATCGAAGTTAGCTGATCACCGTGCGTGCAAGCTAGTGTATCAGCCACAATGACTACTGTGAAGATTTTTTTTATCTGACCTGGTTGTAGGATTTTCAATGGAAACTTTACATTTCACACAACAACACATTTGATTCCATTTGCTTTTAAAGTCCTAATTTTAGATAGTCAGGAAGATAGTTTTATCCTGTTTACTGAGATTCGTACCAGCTAACAAAATTTATCCTTCTTAGCCTGAGAACGCACACACACATATACACACCCACACAGCCACACACAAACACACACTAACACGATTCCCAAAGCAAATGGAGGGTAAAACCCCCGTCCTGACTATCTCAAATCAGGACGTTAAAAGTGTTAAAACCAAATAGATATATGAAAAAAGCCTAGACATTAAATCTGGGCGTTCATATAATCCTTTCACCACCGTTATATAGGTATCCGTGCCTATTTACGGACACGGAATTATTATTATACCCCACCCAGCCTGAGTTTGGCTAAAATACTAGCATCTCGAACTCTTCACCCCGCTGGACGTTGCCCAAATTCGTGATCTTACTAGAACCGGAGCATTCAACTTTACTGTCCGGGTAGCTCAGTGGTAAAGGCGGCACTCTGTAAATCCAGAGGTTCCAGAGGTCGTGGGTTCGAAATCCAATCGGGACATGACAAGTTATCCTCCTATTTGGGAAATTTACCACTTACATAATAATATGTTTTGGTCTGTCTGCTGGCATAATAGGACTCTAATAGTCTTAATCGGGCAGTACAAATAATCCGATATTATTATCTATTATTATCCAACGTGTCAGCGACGTTGGTCTAATGGTCTTATATTCGTAAAATTATGTCTAAGGATTCTGAAAAACAAACACGTGGAGGGATTCTGACACAGGGAATAATTCTCTCGCTGTGATTGTGTGAAAAAAATCCCATGGTTCCGTTATATCGCGGGATTTTCCAATGATTTTACAAGTTTTCCCACTTACTTAAAAAGATCATCATAAATATTGGATCATGAACATGAAACTATAATATACCCTCTAGTTTTGATTTCGGCTTGAAGATAATTGTGTTTTTTGTTGTTGTTGTTGTTGTTGTTGTGTTAAATTCTATTCAAATTTCTTTACATAGATTATTGCAAAGTGTGGGATAATTGCCTCAGGCAATATCTACCATCCAACCAATGATCTTGCACAACTGAAAAACCGAATTAATTGGTAACCTACTTGAATAATTTTCAATTTACTCCCAAAATATGCAAATGGAAATTAAATTAATATAATATACCTAATTGTATTTATTCAGATTAGAATGTCAGAATGGTTGATCTTTTACATATTGGTGCAATCAAACTCAAATCTGCCTGAACATCTATATCAGAGGTATATACCTATTATAATTATAATTATGTAGGTAGACAATAAATCACGCGGGATACTTTTTCTGACACTTCCTTGGGGATATTTTTTTTTGGGGGACATTTGTGGGAAAAAAAACAGTATTTGTGGGAAAAGACAGTACTCCAGAATTCTTCCTTGTGTCAAATCCCCACGTGGAGTGAAGAGAAAAGACAACGGCGGCTCATGCGTGTCTTGAAATACTTATGAGGAATTAGTCTGGGTGAAAATTGGATTAAAGAGGAGAACTGAATAATTTTAATATCGCCTTATTTATAAGACTAATTCGTCCCATTATTGCAGCAGTAAGTGGTCAAATCCCTAAATGAGAGGGTAACTTGTCACGTTCCGGCTGGGTTTTGAAACCGCGACCTCCGAAATACCAGTAGACGCCTTGACCACTGAGCTACCGGGAAAGACCGCTCAGCTAACTTCGATTAGGCGTCTAGAGAAAAATTTAGAATTGATTCTGATAGCTCATTGACCAGTAGGGTCCAAATAAATTGTCACTTTAGCATTGAGCATTTTCCCGATGCAAGATGGCGCCCACGATGGAAACAAAACAATCGAAAGTGCTAATATTGACTTGTGATTTATCTCTGCTATTCACATTTTTTATTCATATCATGTTGAAATCACTCCTTGGGCCAGTTTTGGATATTTTTAATGGCTTAAAAAAAAAAAATTCTAACCCCTGTTTACTGCGATTCGTGGAATTGTACGAATCGCACTAAGCAGGATAAAATTTTCTTCCTGACTATCTAAAATTAACACTTTAAAAGCAAATGGAATCAAATGTTCAGAAATGATCTATTGTTGGGTAAAATGTAAAGTTTCCATTAAAAATCCTACAACCAGGTCAGATAAAAAAATCTTGTCAGTAGTCACTGTGGCTGATACACTAGCTTGCACGCACGGTGACCTCAATTCCCGCCATAAAGTGACGGGAACGAAAGGTCGTAGTAGGAAAATATTTTTGGCGCAAAAGGCCACTAAACGAGCCTAATCGAATGAATCTAGTCTTAACTAAATCCGTTCTGGTGGGCTGCTGGGTTAACGTTAACCTAGCAGCCCACCTAGGGGGGGTCTATATCTCGAGAACGGTAGGGGTACAAAAAAAGTTTTGATGACAAAAGTTGGAGCACAAAACGAGCACAAAACGATGGTATAAAAAAATTCCGAAAATTCCAAGAAAAAAAAATTTCCCGCCAAAAAGTGACTTTTTCAAATGTCAATATCTCGGGAACGAAAGGTCGCAGGAGAAAAATATTTTTGGCACAAAACGGCACAAAACGAGCCGAATCCAAATAAACCTAGTCTCAACTCAATCCGTTCTGGTGGGCTGCTAGGTTAATGTTACTCTAGTAGCCCACCTAGGGGGGGTCTATATCTCGAGAACGGTAGGGGTACAAAAAAAGTTTTGATGACAAAAGTTGGAGCACAAAACGAGCACAAAACGATGGTATAAAAAAATTCCGAAAATTCCAAGAAAAAAAAATTTCCCGCCAAAAAGTGACTTTTTCAAATGTCAATATCTCGGGAACGAAAGGTTGCAGGAGAAAAATATTTTTGGCACAAAACGGCACAAAACGAGCCGAATCCAATAAACCTAGTCTCAACTCAATCCGTTCTGGTGGGCTGCTGGGTTAACGTTAACCTAGCAGCCCACCTAGGGGGGGTCTATATCTCGAGAACGGTAGGGGTACAAAAAAAGTTTTGATGACAAAAGTTGGAGCACAAAACGAGCACAAAACGATGGTATAAAAAAATTCCGAAAATTCCAAGAAAAAAAAATTTCCCGCCAAAAAGTGACTTTTTCAAATGTCAATATCTCGGGAACGAAAGGTCGCAGGAGAAAAATATTTTTGGCACAAAACGGCACAAAACGAGCCGAATCCAAATAAACCTAGTCTCAACTCAATCCGTTCTGGTGGGCTGCTAGGTTAATGTTACTCTAGCAGCCCACCTAGGGGGGGTCTATATCTCGAGAACGGTAGGGGTACAAAAAAAGTTTTGATGACAAAAGTTGGAGCACAAAACGAGCACAAAACGATGGTATAAAAAAATTCCGAAAATTCCAAGAAAAAAAAATTTCCCGCCAAAAAGTGACTTTTTCAAATGTCAATATCTCGGGAACGAAAGGTCGCAGGAGAAAAATATTTTTGGCACAAAACGGCACAAAACGAGCCGAATCCAATAAACCTAGTCTCAACTCAATCCGTTCTGGTGGGCTGCTAGGTTAATGTTACTCTAGCAGCCCACCTAGGGGGGGTCTATATCTCGAGAACGGTAGGGGTACAAAATAAATTTTTGCTGGCACAAAACGGCACAAAACGAGCACAAAACGTTGAGCCTTATTTGGACAAAATCCGTTCTGGTGGGCTGTCAGGTTAACGCACCTAATAGATATATTAATTTTGATCATCAACTAGGCAGTTTGAAGTTGGTTTAGGGGGGGTCAACTCTTTAAAAAAATTAATATCTGTTACCGTTTGGGCTGTGGTATTGTGTACAGACAACCCTTAAGAGGACATAGTCAGCCAGACACGCACAGATTTGAGTTTAATGTATACATAAAAATAATGAAAAAAACAAGACATACTCGTACAACTGAACTCACCTGGGAAGGTCGCTCCTGGTCTATCTGATGTCGATTCAAAACCCCAGGAACACCCGACTTCTTCCGAAACAGAATATCCTCTATCAGAAACGAAGATGAGGTTCTATGGTTGGCAGAACCGTTTCTAGCATTTGCAACACTGTCCAGTCGACTGGCAACGTCCGATCTCAAACCATCAAACCTACTCATTTCAATTCGACTGTGGTCTATTCTGTCCAGATCAACTGGGTCTCTGAGACCCTTGAGTCTTTCGTCTTGCTTGGTATCGTGGTCAAACCTTTCAAACCTATTCATTTCAATTCGACTTTGGTCAATTCTTTCATTTCTGTCCTGATCAACTTGGTCGCTGTTGGCTTTAAGTCTTTCATCTAATTTCCTGGTATGATCACTGTCTAGTCTGCCGTTGATGTGGGCATCTAGTCGGTTGTACCTCTCATCTCTGAGTCGATTCTCGGTGTGTTTGGTGAGGGCTTCCATGTGTTTGAACTGGTTGTTATTGTTCATGGCATCTGCCGCTGATAATATTTTTCCAGGAGTTCCATTTTTTTCTGCAGCAAGAATTTTTCTTTGTGAATTTCTTCTGATGATTTGAGCAGTATTGTTGACTTATTTTAAGTACTTATATGTTTATTAAGTTATTGTTATTAAAAACATTGTAATGAAATGATGTACAAATAAAATTGAAGATCTAATTCTGTCAATATATTTGAAGCTCTCCTCTATATATTGCTACAATGTTTCTTCATCTAATTTTCCATTATTGGTGTGAACTATCTTATTTAAGATCTAATATTGTAAAAACATTATTCCTATATGTTTCAATTTCTATATCGAATTTTCTACTGTTTCCATTTCTTGGAAATCTGGTCCAACTTCGCTTCGATACCTCTCTGCATTAATCAATTTATTTAATCTTAATTTTAATACAGCTTTTAACTTATGTTGTTACTCCATCAGTGGCTGATAATGTCAGTAAAAATAATTTAATGTTTTATGGTTGGGTTTTTTTTTTAGATGTGACGATTAAACAAAAACACTTCGGCAGTATCGATTTTCTGAATTTTGTGGTTTTGAAATATATAAATGACACACAAGTTATCCATTTTTCACATCAATGTTGTCATTGTAGATTTTAGGTAAGACTCCTGTCCATATCAAGAGTTGGGTGGGAATAAATTTATAATAAGATATACCAAAGGAGATTGAGGAACAACAAGTTTAAGGAAATGGAAATTATCTCTTTAATATAAATGTTCTGTTTGTTTCGATTTTATTTTATTTGAAAATACATAAAAAATTAATAATGCTTGAAAAAAAAAAAAACTATATTGCATATTTTAATGTCTGAGTAAGTTAAGAAAAAAATATTTTTTCATTGTAAATAAAAATAATTATCATTGAAGAGTTCACGGTTTCATGAAAAAAAAAGTGTTGGTTGTCACTACATTTTATTTCAGCAGAAACCGATTAAAAACAAATCTTTATCACTTTGGGAGCTTTGAAAAATATGCAATGTACAGTGAAATAGCCAACACAAACCAAAAAAAAAAAAACCAAATAGAAGTCTCTCCAAAAGCACTGACACAAAACAAAGAAAAAACGCCCCAAAGCACCTCGCGAAATTTTACAGTTGAAAAAGTTCTGTCACAATTTTTACCAGAAAAATCAATAAAAAAGATCTCTTCAAATAACCTTTAAACCGAAAATAAAACACCAACAACAGAAAAAAAAGGAAACCAATTTTCCCAGATACAAAAGCAAAAAAAAAAAAAACAAATTGGCTTGACGACCACAAAAAAAAAAAAAAAATGTCCAGGGCAAAAAAAAAGACTCCGCCAGAGTTGTTGTCGCAAATTTTCCCAACAGCAGACAAAACGGTTCGGTGCGTAACGACAAAGTAATCACTTAAAAACCCTCACATTTTGCCATCTTCTTTTCGAAACATCCTCATCATCAACTTTGCCCCCCCCCCCGACTCTCCTCGTCCTCCGTTTTCTCCTCCTCCTCCTCCGTTTTCTCCCTCAAAGGTTCCCTCCCCCGCCCTCCCCCCCCGCTGGTAATACAATAAAGATCCCCCATTACGTGGCTTTCAAATGCCCTATTAGAGCGATTATTTAAAAATCCCAGTTACGCCAGGAGGAAAAAATCCGCCCTTTCTCCCCCCGAGCTCCCAGGAACGGCCGCTTCTGATTGGTCGAGGCGCCGATTTCCCGGAACACAAAAAGACGCGCTCTCATTGGTCGAGACGGGGCTTTTGAGTGGAGCGTTGCCATGATTACGAAGGGTGAAACGTGTTTTTTTTTGCTAGCAGTTTCTCCTTAAGAGGGTGTTTGTCCCCTTCCTCTGACTTGATTCCAACTACTGTTCTCTCACCTTGCTGATGGCAATCTTTTTCGAATACTCATCATATTTAAACTGTTAGCGTGATCGGACTCCTTGTCTCGAGCCGACAGTCTAAATAAAGCACTACTATATTATACTATACTATATACTACATATATTTGTGTTAATCACTTTCGTGATAATATCTTAACTACTCAAATTCATTTCACTAAATCTACGCTGAAACCGGGACTTGGACCACCGACCTCCAGGTTACAAGTCTGCCGCCTTATCGATCAAGCTACTGAGGACGGTTGTATTTTTGTAATAGGATTAGAAAAGTAATGAAATGCTTCAAAAACCATGATGAAGGGGTTGAACAATGCCGACCCCAGTAGGTTTGAGAAAAGGCAAAGTGAAAGAAAAAGAGGAGGAGGTTAAGCTATATTTTGTGAGTTTCCAGAAACACTCTCCACTCTCAAAATCTCCAAATCTCCGTTTCAACTGTAACACAACACACTCTTATTGGTTATTGCGTCAAATTAACCAATCAGAGTGCGTTTTGTAACAGTTGAAAGGAAGATTCGAGGATTTGGAAAGTGGAAAGTCTGTACACGCTTCTGTTTTTTTTTTTTTTTGATGTATTTTCATGTATTTTTTGATGTATAAGTCTGGCTGGGGGACTATAAACAGGGAGTAGACCAGCAGTCTGGCTGAGGGACTATAAACAGGGAGTAGACCAGCAGTCTGGCTTTGGGACTATAAACAGGGAGTAGACCAGCAATCTGGCTGGGTGATTATAAACAGGGAGTAGACCAGCAGTCTGGCTGGGGGACTATAAACAGGGAGTAGACCAGCATTGACTTGGTTCTGGGGGCCCTTGTCAATTATTAATTAGCCTCCTTGTATAGACAGTGGTAGAAGTGCTGAGTCATTACGCCACTGTCTGGCTACCATCGTTAACGATGACGCCACCCTATGATGATGATGTATTTTATTGTATTGACCATTGGAATGCTACCAAATTACCTTACCAAGTGGCACTACAGCCCGATGTGAGCCTTGACCTCCTCAACAATACGCCTCCAAACATGTCTGTCCTTCACCAAATTTCCCCATCCTTTCACTTTAATTGTTTTCAGGTTTCTTTGAACTTGGTCCATCTATCTAAGGCGTGGTCTTCCTTTCTTTCTTAGGTTGTATAATTTGGCATTTAATATTTTTGTTGGGCATTCTTTCTTCTTTCATTCTTTGGATGTGGCCAAACCATCTGAGTCTCTGGGCTTTGATGAATTTGACGATATCTTCACATTTTAGAATGTCATTTTTTTTTTTTTTTTTTTTCTCTTAAAGCACTTTAACTAGGTCTTATACCTGTCGTTCGTGCTGATTCCTGAGTTTAAATTTTGTGAAATATATTCGCCTCTTTTAGAAGGCGAATTAATGAGTCGGCATCGGAGGAGTCGTCCGATAGCGAGTAGAATGTCATTGATTTCCTGGTTGTTGCGGATTCTCCAATCTGTTTCATTGATTTGAATGCCTCCATACATTTTCCTTTCGAATCTCCTTAATTACTTCCGAAGAAATTTCTAAGATTAGAAATCGGAAGTATTGTGTTCGATTTTGTAAAAAAAAATATTTTTTTGCTCCGATTTCAATTTTTTTCATATTTCTGGACGTTTCATAACCTACTGAGTAAATTTGGTTTTGTGTCCGTCTGTCGGTCTGTCGGTCTGTTAAAACGATTCCTTGTAACGCGCAAATCTCGGAAACGACTCGACCGATTTTGATGAAATTTTGCACACATCTAGGAAACATTCTGCAGATGGTCCCATTTTAAATTTATCGAATTCATACCAGCGGTTCTGGGTGATAGAGACCATGCACCTGACCACTAACTTTTTATTTAAACGCTTATATCTCGTGGACGGTACACCCGATATTGATGAAATTTTGTATGTATTTGCATATTATTGTTTTACATAAGCTCTTTATATTTATTTTTTAATTTATTTTAATTCAACTTTTAGAGTTTAAGAAAATCCGAAATTTTGGACAAAAAAGTCAAAAAATAAGGACCACGACTTGAAGATACAGATTTTTTTGTGGAATCTAGAACGTAGAAAAATCGGTATTCTACTATATAAAACAAATTTAAAAAAAATCGGTTCAGTCGTTTTGGAGATACAAGTAATTTTGTATAAATTCTCAAAATTGGCACGTGTTTACTATGTGAAACAATCACGAGGAAGTATTGTGTTCATAATTGGCAGTGTTTTTTTGTTTGTTTGTTTGTTGACATTTTGGAATTTGGTCAGGCGCATTGACCACTAACTTTTTACTTAAACGCTTATATCTCGTGAACGGTATACCCGATTTCAATGAAATTTTGTAAGAATATGCATATTAATGTTTTACATGGGTTATTTATATTTATTTTTAAATTAATTATAATTTGACTCTGATATTTAAGAAAATCCGAAATTTCGGACAAAAAAGTAAAAAAATAAGGACCACGACTTGCCGATACAGAATTTTCTGTGGAATTTAGAATGTAGAAAAAACAATATTCTACCATATAAAACAAATTTGAAGAAAATCGGTTGAGCCGTTTTGGAGATACAAGTAATTTTCTATACAATCTCAAAATTGGCACAATGTGAAGCAATCACGAGGAAGTATTGTGTCCATAATTGGCAGTGTTTTTTTCCTGGTCTTGTTGTGTTATTAGCCAACATTCACTACCATATGTTATGACTGGTCTTATGAGAGTTTTGTATATTTGCTACCAAATTACCTTATAAAAGTTATTATTATTATAATAATTTTATTATTCATCTACAATGTTTAAATATTTATAAATTACCCTCTAAGTACTATTAGTGTACTTTCACTTTAATTCTTATTTCTGGAATGGGCTACTGATGTCATCTCGAAGTCCACAAACTATAGTCAAGCCTCCCTCTCACCATTTCGGCCCGAACTCCTCTCCCCTTGTAAATCTAGGTACGAGATAGGGGGGCATGTTGACTTCCCCTACTTTTCAGCAAAATATACGTGACTGAAATTCTTCCTGTTAGGTGGTTCAACGTTCAATTGCGTACTGTGTAAGATAGGGAAAACCGACGCTTAGCAATGACTTGAGATATACAATTTTTGTCTATTAATTTCGCCCTAAGAATACAAATTTTTGTCGATATGGGGGATCAAACCCGGGAACTTCCGCCTGGCAACACATAATTATATCCTTGTGAGAATATAATTATGTCCCTATCTTAAGTCATCTCCATAATCTTTATTCTAATTATAATCATTCAACTTTTAAATTCTGGGTTACATCCCAAAGGATAGAAACACGCTGCTATGTACATGTTCATATTATTGTCAATTGTAAATAAATAAATAAATGAATATTAAAAAAAATAAAAAAATCATCTCCTTGGACAAAAGCCTGGAAACCGTCATGTTTCTCTTTCTCACCAAACTCAAGACACACTTGAGCTTAACTCTCACTTGAGCATGATTCTCTCATTAAGACTTAAGTCTCTGCTCTGAGGAGTTTGTTTACCCCGACTTAAGCACACGTAATATCCTTTGGAGATTTAATGAGGCCGATATTAAAACATAGTAAATGTTCGTTTTATGTATGAAACTTTGCTGGGGGACTATAAACAGGGAGTAGACCAGTATTGGCTTGGTTCTGGGGGTCTTTGTCAATTATTAGCCTCCTTGTAAAGACAGTGGTAGAAGTGCTGAGTCATTCCTCCACTGTCTTGCTACCATCGCGTCGTTCACGATGACGCTACTTTATGATGATAATATTAAAACATAAAAGGTTTTTTATGTATGCTTTTTTAAAGTTTTTTTATTTTTTTAAATGGTTGGGTGGAAGAGATTGCCACAGGCAATAACCTCGCATTTAGGTAAGATATTAGCTTTATTCTCTTTTTTGTTCTTGTTTCTTTGTTCAATCTATTTATTTTTTCTTTATGATTTCATTGTATTTTACTGTATAATATATTTTACTTTGTCTTACCTAATTAAGCATAATATAATAATAATAATAATAATATGAAACTTTCCAAGATGAAAGGCTTTTTTTGAGAGCGTCGATGGCGCGTTGAATGCACCGGTTCTCGTAGAATCACCGAAGTTAAACAACGTTCGGCGAAGTGAAGACTTCGTGATGCTGGCATTCCGACCCCACCCAGCCTGGGTGAGGTTCATATGCGTAGCAGGTTAGTGAGTTTCCTGTGGAGGGTAATATCCCGTCGTGATATATGACCATGCAGTTGAAAGAAACGTTGAAATTGGGCCGGAAAGCCAACATCACGAAGTTTTCACCTCGCTGGACGTAACTTAACTACGACGTAACACCATCGGCGCTGACTGAAATAAAAAAACAGACCGACGGACCGACAGACATACACAAAATCAAATTTCCTCAGGAGGTTATGAAACGCCCAGAAATATGAAAAAATCGAAGAAATCTAAGCAATATTTTACATACAAAAACGAACACAATACTTCCGATTTCTAATATTAGAAATTTCTCGGAAGTAATAACATTTCTTTTTTAACGCAGGCCTTCTACATAGGTATGTAATGTATGTATGTCCTCTCCCCCTATGTATAGTTTGTAGGTATATGTTTATGATTATGTAGACATAAAGTTTAGAAAGCTCCTTATGACTTGGGGTGAAATCCGATACCCCGACTCAGATTGTTGAGTTTTTATGTTGTTCTTGTTGTTGTTAATTTTTTTGTTTATTCAGCTATTATAATAATTATTGGTTTTGTTGTTGTTTTTCACTGGCCGACAGACAGACACAAAAACCAAAGTTGTTCAAGAAGTCATGAAATATCCAAAATTATAAAAAAGAATTGAAATCGGAGCAAAAATATATTTTAATAAATACATATATACACAATAGTTCCGATTTCTAATATTGGAAATTTATAGGAAGTAACAAATTTTACCAATATTATAAATAATTATGTATTATGGTACTTAGTCACCTTGGCTGAGCAAGTGTAGTCACCGTGGCCGAGTGAGTTGGCGCGGTAGGCATTGCACGCATGGTGACCTGAGTTCGATCCCCAGCGAGACAGGAAATTTTCTGCTCTTTACTTGTATGCTCGGGGTCCACTCATACCTCGTGAGGAAAAATGAGTAGCTGCTTTGTGAAGCTGTGACCAGTGACGGAATCATAGGGGGAAAAAATAAACGATAGGTATTGTATATTAAATAATAATAATATCGCCTTATTTATACTGCCCGATTAGGACTATTCAGTCCCGATGAGGACTATTAAGTCCTAATTAGGACTATTAAATCCTGATTAGGATTATCAAAGTGGTAAAGTCCTATGATTCTGCTCTACCCACTAATATTGTGACCTAATAACACAAAGAAAAAAACATTATTATAATAAATTATAATGTTTAAAAAACTTTTTTTCGAACTGTGATATATTTTGTGATTTTTAATCGTTATTTTGCAACCTTTGTTTTAAAATATCGATTTTATAAGTATGTTTTCTGTGTGTAAAAAGAGCTCCTCTCGTGAATATACAAGTGTTCGGGCATTTATTATTATTATTATAAATACCTATGTAATAAGAAAACAATAATGAGACCTAATGTATAATAATATCCTCATGTCGAATGTCAAGCCGTTTATCTAACTCAGTGGCATTTATGTCACACTAAGGGGTCTCTTGAGAGTGCCCTCAAGGAGGTCTTTATCAATACAAATAATAATAATCTTCTTCTTCTTTCACTTTGTCTTTTCCAGAATTTACTAGGGGTTGTCATTGTTCAACGAATGAGGTTGTTTGGTTCTGGCACTGCCACTTTCACCTTTTTACGCCTGGCTGGATTTCCCTTCGAAATTGAGGTGATAACATTCCAAGACAAATTTTAGCTATGATTATTTTGATTCTTTATTTGTGTTTAACGTCGCTTTATATTGATTTTTAATCGCTTTCTCTTTGATTTCTCATATAGATATAATTACATACTTACTGAAATTTTCTATTTCTCTCTCTCCCTCTCTCTCTTTCTCTCTCTCTCACTCTCTCTCTCTCCCTCTCTTTCTCTCTCACTCTCCCTCTTTCTCTTTCTCTCTCTCTCACTCTCCCTCTCCCTCTTTCTCTTTCTCTTTCTCTTTCTCTTTCTCTTTCTCTTTCTCTTTCTCTCTCTCTCTCTCTCTCTCTTCCTCCCCCCAGTGGAGTGGTGAGGAGGAACAAAGGAAGCGTGGACCAATTTAGTTCAATTAGAGTTGAAACTAAAGCTGACATTCAACATTTAAGTAGAAATTTCATATTTCTATGTGCGATCAACCATCATGAGGACTTGGACTTTTCTCTATAAGCCATTAAACCCTTAGGAAACTGCAAGCTAGCCTGGCTTGTAAGGGTTGGCTAGTCTGCTCTCTGTTTATAGTCCTCTAGCGAGACTGGTCTTCTCCAGTGTGGTGCTGCAGGTGAGAGTAAGGGCCTCCCGGCAATTCAATTTGAGAAGTTGGCTCTATCTGTTTAACTGTACAGTTTCAGCCTCAAAATATTAAGAAAAATTTAATGTTGATTGTACAGCTTTAAGATTACACCAAAATTAAACAAAAGGTAAGGTTGATTCACTAAAAAAAGAATGAATAGTAAAGTGTTTTTTTTTATATATAATTATTATTTAACTTTATGTCTCACAATATTAATGGGGTTCGGTGGAAGAGAAAGCCACAGGCTTTAACCTCGCCCCTTGGTTTATTACTTATTCTATTGAACTCTTTTCATTTCATGTTATGTAGTTTGCCAATAAAGTATTAAATCATAATAATATTTTATTTTTTAAATTATCTTTACTTTCATTTTTCCACCAGAAAATCACAGAACGCATGAAAGTGCCTCCTTCTCAAAGACTTGCCCAGTCGGAAGAGCAGACTGATCTACGGCTCAAGAAGAAATGCAACGGCTCAATTCAGCAAATCTACACACTGCCCACGTCAGCTGACTACATGAATCAGGTGGTCGTACTCGGTAAGATAATCAAGAGACTCCTACCGTGGTGGTAGGGTTCTAAATCTTTTGTGGTAGTCAAGTGGTTAACGCGCTAGTCTGGTAATCCAGGTAGCGTAGGGATCCGTAGGTTTGAATCCCACCCAGTGCACGAATTTTTCCTCCTTAATTTGAGTTTGTAACCACATGAAAATAAGACTCTAAGGGTTAGGTGGTAGAAAATGCTTTGAACATTAACCTCGCCTGGTGGTTACCTTCCACTAAAGAGTATTATTATTATATGACAATTAAGATTAGAGTACCTTAGCACTGTCGGTCATTGGTGGAAATGTCAACATTTTAGATAATAAATTATAAATTAATAGCAACCTCAGTAACTTAATTACTAAGACGGTAGACTTGTAACCTAGAGGTCGTTGGTTCAAGTTCCAATTTAAGCAAAAATCAAGTTGCTATAGCGAGTTTGTGAGTTAATCTGATATCACGATTGTGATTAACACAAATTTAGTAACTTTTTTAAAAACAAAATAATAATATCTAACAATCAGGACAGGACATAATTATCTTTTTCTTTTACTCTGTCTTATACCGCTCAAGTAGGTCGACGTTGTTCGACCTCATGATTGAGGTTGATTGGTTTTGGCACATTTTTTTTTACGTCTGGATGCTCTTCCTAACGCCAACGATTTTATTTGATTTAACGTCTTGGATTGGGGCGGAGGTTTTACCCTCCATTATATTATTGTCTTACTGTCCCGGTAGCTCAGCGGTAAAGGCGGCACTCTGTGAATCCACAGGTTCTAGAGGTCGTGGGTTCGAAACCCAGCCGGGACATGACAAGTTATCCTCCCATTTGAGGTTTTTACCACATAATATGTCTTGGGCTTACTGCTGGAATAATGGGACTTTAATAGTCCTTATCGAGCAGTATAAATAAGGCGATATTATTATTATTTTTTTTATTTTTTTTAATTTTGATGCTTAAAATTTTAAAATTCTAGCAGGACTTTATGCTGCCATACCGGCGCGTACCTGGCTATTATTATTATTATTATTTTTTTTCTTCTCAGATAACCTTGTGGACCGGAACTGCGCCAAATGTCCAGAGTGCTGCATTGACTACGAGAGCTGGCTCCGGTTCCAGAACTGTCTCTACCGAATCGTTCGGGATCCTCTGTTTGAGCTGCTGATCACAGTGTGCATCATTCTGAACACCATGTTCCTGGCTGTGGAACACCATGGCATGAGTCAGAGCATGCGGGATGTGCTGGACTATGGGAACAAGGTGAGTCAGCAGAAGTATTGGTTAGTTGTGAGGGATCCTCTGTTTGAGCTGCTGATTACAGTGTGCATCATTCTGAACACTATGTTCCTGGCTGTGGAACATCATGGCATGAGTCAGAGCATGCGGGATGTGCTGGACTATGGGAACAAGGTGAGTCAGCAGAAGTATTAGCTAGTTGTGAGGGAGCCTCTGTTTGAGCTGCTGATTACAGTGTGCATCATTCTGAACACCATGTTCCTGGCTGTGGAACACCATGGCATGAGTCAGAGCATGCGGGATGTGCTGGACTATGGGAACAAGGTGAGTCAGCAGAAGTATTAGCTAGTTGTGAGGGAGCCTCTGTTTGAGCTGCTGATTACAGTGTGCATCATTCTGAACACCATGTTCCTGGCTGTGGAACACCATGGCATGAGTCAGAGCATGCGGGATGTGCTGGACTATGGGAACAAGGTGAGTCAGCAGAAGTATTAGCTAGTTGTGAGGGATCCTCTGTTTGAGCTGCTGATTACAGTGTGCATCATTCTGAACACTATGTTCCTGGCTGTGGAACATCATGGCATGAGTCAGAGCATGCGGGATGTGCTGGACTATGGGAACAAGGTGAGTCAGCAGAAGTATTAGCTAATTGTGAGGGATCCCCTGTTTGAGCTGCTGATTACAGTGTGCATCATTCTGAACACCATGTTCCTGGCTGTGGAACACCATGGCATGAGTCAGAGCATGCGGGATGTGCTGGACTATGGGAACAAGGTGAATCAGCAGAAGTATTAATTAGTTGTGAGGGATCCTCTGTACGAGCTGCTGATCACAGTGAGCGTCATTCTGAACACCATGGCATGAGTCAGAGCATGCGGGATGTGCTGGACTATGGGAACAATGGGAGTCAGCATAGATTATAAGATTGTTGTTGCTGACGTTAGCGCCTACTCGGTAGTCACATCGTCTGTAAGTTCAGGAAAGCAGCTACCTCCATAGGATTCGTCCAGAGAGGTTGGGTCTAGACCGTTTGGATTTAAGATGGCTGGGCATTCGAACAAGTGTTGCACTTCCTGAGTGGTGGCTTTGGATGCGTGGCAGAGGTCAGATTCTGCGGGTCGAATTCTGACATTGTAGTTCTATTTTTATTATTGATTTTTTTATTTATTATTAATAGGACATTTATGTACAAACAAGTAATGATACAAATTAAAATACAAAATTGACCACAATATAAACAAGAAAAAAAGATAAACAACATAGATAAAATACATACAGATGTCATAAATAAAGGGCGGGGTTATTGCGTATGCTAATTTCTTCCACCCAATCCTTTGGGTGTTTTCCAAAAAACCCCCTCTTTTTTCACAAGTACAAGGAAGGAGTCTGGGGATGAAGGCAAAAGATAGAGGAGTTCGCAGCGCATCTTTTGAGTGTAATATGTTGAGCCTCGACTAAACGAGGCCAGAGTTATATCAAATTCGAGCTTAAATATATTGACCAGACTTTTTACATCTACTGCTGTCCATTATCTTCCCGGTGTCCCGGTAGCTCAGTGGTAAAGGCGGCACTCTGTGAATCCAGAGACTCCAGAGTTCGCGGGTTCGAAACCCAGCCGGGACATGACAAGTTATCCTCCCATTTGGGATGTTTACCACATAATAATGCGTCTTGGGCTTACTGCTGGAATAATGTTTATTTATTTATTTATTTACACTTTATTTTTTTTACAAAACAATCATCAACAACAACAAAAAATATAATGGTGCTTAATAGTCCTAATCGGGCAGTCTAAATAAGGCGATATTATTATTATTATTATTATTATCTTCTGCAGGTGTTTACCCTCGTGTTCACCCTGGAGTGCATCATGAAGGTGACGGCTCTCAGCAACGACTACTTCCAGTGCGGGTGGAACATCTTCGACCTCATTGTGGTGACGGCCAGTCTGGTGGATCTGATGACCGAGTTTGTGGACGGACTGTCCGTGCTGAGGGGTCTCAGATTGGTGAGTATGATGAGACTTATGTCCAGTCGAATGTGGATATAAGTAAACAATTACATGTCTAGAACTCAAAGAAAAAATAGTGGAAAAAACACCAAACCCCATTTTAAGAAATACAAATATTGAAATCTTCACAGTCCCTCATCCTAGACTTACTAAACTTCATGAATCGCCACTGAACAGAGCAATGACTCTATGTAATGAAGTACACCTAAGTACAGACGACTTTTTACTGTCTAAGGAAGCTTTTAAAGCAAATGTAAGACAATTAGTTTTTAGTTCGCTATAGTTTTAAGTTCTTAATTATTTTATTTTAATGTGAACATTGGTATTGTTGTTTCAATTTATAGTTCTAAGAATTTTTGAAACAATGTTATGTTCTTAAAAAAAAAAGTATAAGTAGGTTTCTGGACTTAAGGTGTTCAGCATTGGAAAACCACTCCCAACTAAGCCCAGATGGGCCGTCATAGGCACAGAACTTGGTAATAGGATGAGAGATTTTCTCCCTGGTCACAATAGATCTTACTAGGTCGCATCGTTAATTGTATGGTGTTTCAGCTGAAACCCTGCAACCAGGTTTCATAATAAATAAATAAATGTGGATATAAGTATAAGTAGTGCTTTATTTAGACTGTCAGCGCAAGACAGGTAGTCCCATTATGCCAGCAGTTTAACAAAGCACCTCTTTATTTATTGGAGTATAAATACAATATCGAATTTGGATATATAAAGATTGCCGAAGAAAATGTTTGAGATGAAAATGCAGGGAAAAAGACCAAAGGGACGCCCAAGATACCGTTATAGTGACGTCATTAAATCGGATGTTGAGAAGAAACAGGGAGATTGGGGGGGATATTGAAAATAATCAAAAATATAATAATAGATTCGAGTTTGCTGGAGAGGCTTTGTGCATCGACCTGTCCCTTAGGATAGAACAATTACGGATATGTATGTATATTTTTTTTTTCCAATGAGGCGCTTTAACTCTGTGTTACAACAGATCGTTCGCGCCGCTTACCCCTTCTTAAATCATGTCATAAATACCTATTTTAATAAGATATAGGAATAGATAGTCAATGGTCGGAGATCGCAGGAGGAACAGGGAACAAATCACGGATTTGTGAATGTAAAGGACAGATTAGGAAGAGTTGAACAGTGAGATACTCTCCTCAATCACATAAAGGCTGAGGTGTTCGCTTGAACAACAAACTATGAGTTAGTCTTCTATGGCCGATTCTCATGCGTGTTAAAATAACTTCTTCGGTGCGGGTATTTCTGCTACTGGAACTCCATTCATTGACAGGAATTTGGATATAAAGCTTTCTTAAAGCTCGACGTGGTTACGGCACTTGTAATGTAAACAATCTAGCATATGAGTCCGTGATTCGTGGATTAGATTCCAACCCAATAATACTTGGATTTTTCCTCATTTACTTCAGAACCTATATGACCACCTTGTTATAATCTTATTTCCGTAACCTTACACTCTGCCGGGCTGTCTCTTTCTTTGTATAGGCGTTCTTCACACCTCGGCCGAGGTGTTTGATTGGGTAATGGTCATGTCCATCTAAATGTTTTTTAATTGCTAAAATAAATAAATTAAAGATAATGTGGCCCCTAGTATCATTCCATAAAGGTACACTATTGCATCCTATTCCATTTCAGCTGCGGGTGCTCAAGCTGGCCCAGTCCTGGACCACCATGAAGGTTCTCCTCAGCATCATCATATCCACCATCGGAGCTCTGGGCAACCTGACCTTCGTTCTCGTCATCGTCATCTACATCTTCGCCGTCATCGGGATGCAACTCTTCTCCAAGGACTACACGAGCGAGAAGTTCGCCCCGGACCCTGTGCCCAGGTGAGGCTGGGTGAGGTTATCTTCAGTAGCTGGTTTGGGTGAGGCTGAATTGAATTGAAAATGTGGCAAAATTATTTACAACAAGAGAATATCGCCGTGGCTAAAGCAACACCGCCTAAGTCGCATTTTTTCAAAATTGAGAGATTTTTGTTCTAACGAATAGAAATGATCGTTTTGCACCTTCTGACGAAGTTTTTTTCAAAAATTCCAAAAGATAGCGCTGTAGTTTCATTTTTAGTATCTCCGCACATCTGATTTTGGCTACCAACACCGCCTATCATTCAGTTCTTATTGCCTCCTGTGAAATTGCAAAAAATTAGATAGGCGGTGTTGCTTTAGCTGCGACGATATACATTTTAGATTACCTCCTAAGCTAAACTTAATTTATTGCGTTAAGCTAAACTTAAACTTTTCGTGAGAAGTTGGTTTGTGAGTTTCCAACGAATGAAGGGTGAAATCTCCGTCGTGAGATGACCATGCAGTTGAAAGAGACGTTAAACTCACACGCAGTATAAACAAGGTACATTCTCCAAGGACTACTCGAGCGAGAAGTTCGCTCCGGACGCTGTGCCCAGGTGAGATAAGATAAGATAAGATAATGTTTATTGGTGTTCATTCAACATAAAAGTTGTTAACACAAGTCAAGGTACAAGTAGAAGTAATACAAAAAAAAACATAAAATACAATAAATAAAAAAAATATAGTAAGGGAAGAGACACTACAAAATAAACAATAATCACAATATATCAGAGATCAGAGAGGCTGAGTGAGGTTATCTTGAGTAGCTGGTTTGTGAGTTTCCAACGAATGAAGGGTGAAATCTCCGTCGTGAGATGACCATGCAGTTGAAAGAGACGTTAAACTCAAATAAAAAATGTAGCAAAATTATTTAGAACAAGAGAATATACATTTTAGATTACCTCCTAAGCTAAACTTAACTTTTTCGTGAGAAGTTGGTTTGTGAGTTTCCAGCGAATGAAGGGTGAAATCTCCGTCGTGAGATGACCATGCACTTGAAGGAGACGTTAAAGTCAAATAAACAATAAGATTGCTAAATTATAACACCAATAAATGAGATTTTGGTCAAACTGAGTGTATAAATTGAGGTATATCGTAGCCTTATTATTCAATTAGTTTACAAATATTGACGATTGTTGTTCTCATCATGATCGCGTCTTTAACATGTGCAACCTCAAGATGATCTAGCCTTGAAGCAAAGACATTTGTGGAAGAATTATACGAAATATAAAGAAAGAAAAATTAAGAAAATGTATTTACAGTATTGTATTGTATTTTTCTAGATAAGGCGGCGGACATCTTGACCCAGCCATTATTAAAACAAGTCTGAGTAATTTTGATATTATGATTGTGATTTACCTAAATGAGAGAGAAAGTAGGTATACATATTTTTTTTTTTTCAAGATTTTTTTTTTTTCTAGGACAAGATTTTTTCAAGATTTCAAGGTTAAATAGGACATTTTCATCAACTTTTTTTTAATTTTTTTTTTTTTTTGTTAATGCAATAAATGGTAGTTCAAATACGATAAGTTAAGTGGCACCGGGGTTAAGTGGCAGAGAATGCCTGAGACATTAACTTTGCTCCGGATTACAAAACAATTGTAATTAAAAATTAATATTGTTCTATATTTTTTGTACATATTTCTAAGTTTTTTTTTATTAAATTTATTGTTATTGATTTGTTGTTGTTGGTTGTTTTGTAAAAGAAATAAAGTGTAAATAAATAAATAAGTTTATATATTTTCCTCAAATTTTCAGATGGAACTTCTCTGACTTCTTCCACTCCTTCATGATGATCTTCCGTATCCTGTGTGGCGAGTGGATTGAGCCTCTGTGGGACTGCATGCGAGCGGAGGAGTACCAGGTAGACATTTTCTTGCTCAAATAGAAGTGAAAAGAAGATAAAGAGCTAATTATCTGTGTTATTGGAGTACCAGGTAGACATCAAATAGAAGAGAAAAGAAGATAAAGAGCTAGTTACCTGTGTTATTGAGTAAGTACCAGGTAGACATTTATTTCTTGCTCAAATAGAAGAGAAAAGAAGATAAAGAGCTAATTATCTGTGTTATTGGAGTACCAGGTAGACATCAAATAGAAGAGAAAAGAAGATAAAGAGCTAGTTACCTGTGTTATTGAGTAAGTACCAGGTAGACATTTATTTCTTGCTCAAATAGAAGAGAAAAGAAGATAAAGAGCTAATTATCTGTGTTATTGGAGTACCAGGTAGACATCAAATAGAAGAGAAAAGAAGATAAAGAGCTAGTTATCTGTGTTATTGAGTAAGTACCAGGTAGACATTTATTTCTTGCTCAAATAGAAGAGAAAAGAAGATAAAGAGCTAATTATCTGTGTTATTGAGTACCAGGTAGACATCAAATAGAAGAGAAAAGAAGATAAAGAGCTAGTTATCTCTGTTCTTGAGTACCAGGTAGACATTTTCTTGCTCAAATAGAAGAGAAAAGAAGATAAAGAGTTAGTTATCTCTGTTCTTGAGTACCTACCAGGTAGACATTTTCTTGTTCAAATAGAAGAGAAGAGGAAAGTAAAGAATAGAAATAAAGTGCTAGTTACCTGTGTTATTGAGTACCAGGTAGACATTTTCTTGCTGAAATTGAAGAGGAAAGTAAAGAATAGAGATAAAGAGCTATGTATCTGTGTTATTGAGTACCAGGGAGACATTTTCTTGCTCAAATAGAAGAGAAAAGAAAAGAAGATTTCAATTTCAATTTTTTTCTTCATATTTCTGGACGTTTCATGACCTCCTGAGCAACTTTGGTTTTGTGTCTGTCTGTCTGTTCAAATATTTCTTGTAACTCGCAAATCTCAAAAACTATTGAATGGATTTCTATGAAATTTTGTATACAGATAGAAGACGTAATTTTGTACACATATTTAGATAGGACACTAGCTTTATTATCTTTTTTGTTCTTGTTTCTTTGTTCAATATATTTTAATTTTTCTTTCTAATTGAATTGTATTGTACTTTAAATTTTGTACTTTGTTTTTACCTAATAAAGACTAATATAATAATAATGGTTGATATCATAAATACATTTATAATGATAAACCTGGTTTCGCAATTTCAGCAAGGTTCAGGAACCTGTTTCGCCATCTTCCTTCCAGCTTTGGTCATGGGCAACTTTATGGTCCTCAACCTCTTCCTTGCCTTGCTGCTCAACAGCTTCAATTCCGACGAACTCAAGTCTAAAAAGGAGGTAAGTTATTATCATTATTAAATACTTTATTAGTTATAAAAGATTAGATATAAAAGACAAATATGTATGATTTTATCTGTGGTGAAGCACAAGGCCTCTTCACAATTTTTGTGGGTAGCACAGCATTACTAAGAGCCTCCTGTACTTTTCGAATTCTATTACATTAATTTCTTTTTAATCTGGTAATGCCGCCACTGGTCGTTACTCATACAAGTAACTACTCATTTTTCCTCACGAGGTATGAGTGGACCCCGAACATCCAAGTACAGAGCAGAAAAATTCCTCCCCCGCTGGGAATCGAACCCAGGTCACCGTGCGTGCAATGCCTAGTGCGCTAACTCACTCTGCCACGGTGACTACTTTATATTATTATAACAATGAAAAAAATTGAAACAATAAATAAAATAAAAAAGAATAGAAAAATATAAATAAGCATATCTCCTAATCAAAGGGTGGGGAAAAATGATAGAAAAATATAAATAAACATAATTATGTCTTAACTAAGGGGCGGAGTTATTGCCTGTGGCAATCTCTTCCACCCAACCCTTAAGTAAAATGTCTACTGTCATAAGATTTAGTTCAGACGAACACTCCCAAGTGAACAGTGTGGGATTTATTTGTGCTGATAACAGTGCACTCTCACCCACTAAAACCACTTCTCCCTCTAACATCTGTACCCCGGAACCGTTATAAAAAAAGTTATCCCATTTGTGTAAATCACTTTCGTGATATCACAACTACTCAAACTCGCTTTACTAATCCCATAAAATTCCCAACTACTTTATCCCATAAAATATATAAGACTTGTTTGACTGCTGGAGTAAAAGGACTTTTCAATCTTACCTCGGCAGTATAAACAAGGTACATTCTATTATATTCTATTAAATCTACGCTGAAACCGGGACTTGAACCACCAACGTCCAGGTTACAAGTCCGCCGCCTTATCGATCAAGATCTTATTATTTATTATTTTAATGATTTTTCAGATGTTTATCGATGAAAAATTGTAAAATACGTTAATAAATAATTTAAAAAAAATATTTACTTCTTCCTTTATCATAATTATCTTCTCTTGGCATCCCAATGTCCTGTCCTCTCACAGAAACCCAACACCGCTGCTGAAGACGAGGAAATAGCGCACATGCGTCTAATGTGGGCGCAGCACATGAGTCGCGTCAGTCGCTTCTGCGCCAAATGTCGCCGCTGCTGTGTCGCGTCGTCACAGCCAGACAGCGACCAGTACGTCGAAATGCAACTGTCGAGTCGTGACGCCCTGAGCGACGAATGTTCATCACCTTGTCGTGCCAGGAATGAAATCTACGAAGAAGACTTCGTTGCAGCACGTCAACTTGCACAAGGATTCGACCAGTCTGGAAACGAAACAAAGACGTCTAGTAAAAAATCCAAAAAAGAAAAGTCGTCATCCAAATCAAAGAAAAGGAAGAAAGACAAGAAAGCTGGCCCGAACACTGATGATTATGACGAACCGGATGCTATCAATGAAAAATATCCACATCTGAAGTTGGACTTGAGGAATACGAAGAATCAAAGAACTTCGAAACCCCGGTTTGACGCAGTTTTTGAACACAGTCCAGTGTGTGACCGGTTTGTTGAGACTAGTAATCCTTTGGAGAAGGATGGAACCAAAACTCCTTACGTGTCAAGGAAAAAGATCAACACGATACAAACGCAGTATGGGCACGACAACTATTCGTTTCTTGATGGAGATGACAAGGAGTATGAAGACCTGGAAATCTACCACGAAAACCTTTATACGGATTTATCTCCCGTCATTGCCAAAGATGAAGTCAAAACTAGAAGGGTTCCAAGTATAAAAATCATACCAACTTCCAAACAAAATACTTTCGATGAAAGTTATCTAGACTCACAAGATAGTAATATCCATTCAAAAAAGCGTCCATCAAAAGAATCCATTTCCAAAAGAAAATCGAAAGGTCGAAGTAATACGTCAAGAAATGAACAGCCTGTACTATCACCGATGGATATTGAAATGAATATTTCTCAAAATAAAACGAAATCCCATGATGTGAAGAACAAAAGAAAACCAGATTCAAGTGCAAAGTATAAAATGGCGAGCTCCATTGATGATCCTGATTCAACAAACATCAAGAGCCAAATACTGACAAGTGCCGATTACCAATTTGAGCCCATTGAACCGAATCGGTCCAGATCTCGACGACAATCTGTATGTGAAGACGGCAGACCAACAAAAGACATTTCGGGGAGAAGAACTAGCAGTGAAAGGGCAGGCAATAGCAGTCATTCTTCCAGACGAAGGGCCACGCTCATTGTAGAAGAAAGCGATGAGGAGGAACTTTGTGAAAGACCAGACGGAGAGGTATTTCCTGATTTTGTCTATGAACCAGTTTGCGTTGCACTAATCACCGAGTTCATCAAACGACTAACACGCTGAGCAATCAATCTGCATTTTTACCAAATCCACTAGGCTTGTCAATACGTGCAAAAGTTCGAGTAACTGTAATCAGAACCAAAATATTAATTTACAGTGTGATATATTTATACATTCACTAAACTGTTTTGTGTGTGGTTTTAATTCACTCTTCTCCAGTTTAACAGCCGCTAATGGAGGAATAGGGACTTAATTGGCGATTAACCATTTGCTTGGCACAAAATGTTCGTTAAGGGTCACTTGATTAAATTTCTTCCATTAGCGACTATGCAACTGAAGGTCTGTTTTCTAGGATCTTGATACACTTGAGTATTGTTTGTATCAATTTGTGTGTGTTGTTTGTAGGCACCACATTAGAATTATTTAGCTTCAAACCTGTTTCACAAAGCTGCTTTATTTGTGAACATCTGCATCCTGAAGAGTTACTAACCTTACCAAATGGTTATAGTCTTATGGTAATTTTCGATAATTTTACAAAAACTTAGCAGTTCATAGAACAAACTGGATGCAATAAGATACAATAAATTAGCTTTGTAAATATTGTTTTTAATAATAATGAAGGATGTAAATGCATTTTTTTTTACTCGAAGAAAAAATACATTTGTGAATTCAAAAGGAAGGAAGATTTTCATTGCTTCAGGTTGAACATGACAAAAATCTCTAATTGTTTTCTTAAACCAACATAAGGCTTTCTTCCAACGCTTTCATGGCTACCAACATAAAAAACAAAGCTCACGCTCTCAATGTTTGTACCACACAGTTTTGGCTTAAATATTTCTCAAGGTCAAATTTTTGATAGGGTGCTTTAACTATAGTCTGTATTTCGTAAGAACATATTGAAAAGGGAGGGAGTGATCAGTTTTCAAAAAATTATGATTATGAACTCATAATTTGAAAACTCATCACTCCGTGGTGTGTATTACCATAGATGTTAACATGCACCACTATAATCTAATAAGAGATAGATAGATGAGTACAAACCATAGAAGGGCTAACGTTGGCAATACCAAAGTTTATTTTAATCATATAACAAAGTTTGATATTTTGTCAGCATCTGTTATTTTCTTACGAAATACAGAATATATCATTTACTCATGGTCATTTACACAGCTTCCGGTATGGTTCGATTTTTTCAACACTTTTCTAGAATGATTTTCTGTTGTTGTAGAAATGCTTTCCTTCTTTGCTTTTGTAAAAATAAATGTCATCAGAGTAATATAATTATGAGTGAGAAAGTGCCTATGTAGGTACATGGAATAAAGATCCCAAAATGATCGAGGTTCTTTTCAAGAATATCATTTACACGGAAAACTTTTATTACCAAGATGATCTTTTCCAAAAACATTGATTGTGAAATTTAATTTTGAAAAATAAATAAGTCCTCATAACTACTAAAATATTTACATTTAGGACGAAATTAATAGACAAATTCTATAACTCAAGTCATTGCTACACGTCGGTTTTCCCTATTTTACACAGTACGCAATCCGTGACTTAGCGCCACAGAGGTATTACAAAAACGTCTATTGATTCCGCCCTTAACACGTTGATCGCCAACGCTATAGAGTTACATTTCCTCAGGGGCTCAAATGACACTCCAATGTCAAGTGAATTCACCTGACGTGGCGATCAACGTGTTAATATTGATATTAGGAATTTTCGTTTGAAATCGCATAGAAATTTTCAAATGACACTTCATCAAGGGTATTCCTAACGCTTCGGCATCTCTGGAAGAGAATGCCGTTGGCATTAGCACCGCCCTTGATCAAGTTTTGTTTTGTTAATTTTAATTTCTATGTATGTATATATTCTATGTCATTTGTAAATAAAACTTGATCCAACATTATTATTATTAAACATGTTGGATCAAGTTTTATTTACAATAAAGTAGGTACATAGAATATTTACATAGAATTGAAATAAAACAAATTAAATGTTAAACAAACATGTTTAATATCTAGGAGGTGGGCGAAGGCTCCAAACTGGCTCGCAGTCTGGTCCGCCTCAAGTCGATCATCGGGAAGAACAAGAGACATTTCGGCACCTCCGAGGAGCTGAAAGACAACAACACCAACTTCCAGCTGGAGAATCTGGTGCGAGAGGTTCTGCAGAACAAGAACTCGCCCAAGCCTCCGCTCACCGAAGAAACATTGTTCAGGTAATAAACCGTGTATTGGTGGTCAAGTGGTCAACGCGCTCGTCTGGTAATCCAAGTAGCGTACGGATCCGTTGGTTCAAATCCCACACAATGCATGAATTTTTCTTCATTAATGTGAGTACATGACCACATAATAATAAGATTTTGAAGGTATATAGAATTTTTTGTAGAATTTAGAAAAAATAGTATTCTACCATATAAAACAAATTTGATTTTCTTCAGTTTTGGAGATACAAGTGATTTAGTATAAAATCTCAAAATTGGAAGTATTGTGTCACAATCACGAGGAAGTATTGTGTCCATAATTGGCAGTGTTATTTCCGTTTTCCAGTACTGATAATGAACTAGACGCCTTCGAAGTCCCTCCAAATCAGAGTCCTCCAATGTACTATAGTTCCACATCCGTCGCTCCTCCAAATCTGTCTTCATCACAACTTAGGTGAGATGTTTTTTATAATAATAATAATAATGCCCGGTATACGGGTACATTTATTGACGGTACAATACCTTAATACAAATTATAATAAACATGTCATAAACATTAAATTGTATTTGTATTATTTTATTTGTGGTGAAGCACAAGGCCTCTTCACAATTTTTGTGGGTAGCGCAGCATTACTAAGAGCCTCTTTCACATTTCGAATTATTCTATTACATTAATTTCTTTTTACTCTGGTAATGCCGCCACTGGTCGTTACTCATACAAGTAACTACTCATTTTTCCTCACGAGGTATGAGTGGACCCCGAACATCCAAGTACAGAGCAGAAAAATTCCTGCCCCGCTGGGGATCGAACCCAGGTCACCGTGTGTGCAATGCCTAGCGCGCTAACTCACTCTGCCACGGTTCATAAACATTAAATTTCAAAAGAACAATGGTGAACAAACAATATACATCGGTTGAAAATTTAAATATAAAAAATGTAGGTAAAATATGAAGAAGCTAAAGCAGCAAAATATGTTCAAATATCATGTGCATGTCTCATCATTCGGTTGAGAGGGGCATAGTAGGTGTAATTGGTTGCGCATTTGTTGACATAAAATGTTTTTTTACCTCTCAAACGGCGAATCATAGAAGTCATCATCATATACATAGTAATCATAGAAGTCACCATCATAGGGTGGCGTCATCGTGAACGATGGTAGCCAAGCAGTGGAGGAATGACTCAGCACTTCTACTACTGTCTTTACAAGGAGGCTAATAATTGACAAGGGCCCCCAGAACCAAGCCAATGCTGGTATACTCCCTGTTTATAGTCCCCCAGCCAGACTACTGGTCTACTCCCTGATTATAGTGCCCCAGCTAGACTGCTGGTCTACTCCCTGTTTATAGTCCTCCAGCCAGACTGCTGGCCTACTCCCTGTTTATAGTCCCCTATCATAGAAGTAGAAGACATAAATATTATTGATTTTTATTTCAATTTCCTTCAATAAATTTTATGTATGTATGTACGAATTTCTTTGTGGTGAAGCACAAGGCCTCTTCACAATTTTTGTGGGTAGCGCAGCATTACTAAGAGCCTCCTTTACATTTCGAATTATTCTATTACATTAATTTCTTTTTACTCTGGTAATGCCGCCACTGGTCGTTACTCATACAAGTAACTACTCATTTTTCCTCACGAGGTATGAGTGGACCCCGAACATCCAAGTACAGAGCAGAAAAAATCCTCCCCCGCTGGGAATCGAACCCAGGTCACCATGTGTGCAATGCCTAGCGCGCTAACTCGCTCTGCCACAGTGACTACCAATAAATTTTATATCAGTACATAAGAATAATAAATTGGTAATATATCTATGATAACTTTGTTTCATTATTCATATTTCGAATAATCAAGAAATCATGTTATAAATTATGTATGAGACTTTACAAACGATGAGTATCTAATTTACATATAGCTATTCTACATAAAATTATTGTGAGAGAGATAATAAAATAAAATATATTTTAAGATACTGCTCACATAACAGAGAGTTGCCAAAAGAACACAGTATAGGTAAAACAATCAATAATCAAATATTACATTTTTTTCTTTCTTATTATTGATTTTTTTTTGTTTTCTTCATGTAGAAATGTAGAAGATTGTGTAAACTGGACCAAAAACATACGTGTCTTCTGATTTCAGTTTATACCGCCAACAGCACCAGCAACAACCTTTGTCTCTCAAATCCCCGACGCTTTCCGCCCAGTCCCTCTCTCAACTTTACCACGCCCACCTAGCAGACAGCAATAACCAAGGCCAACTGTCCAACAACATACTGAAACCTTCCAAATGTTGCTGTATTCATTCCAAACCAGGGCCCAGCAACGGGCAGACTCAAAAGACAGAACAGACGAACGGCCGTAGTAAAGACAAACGGAAAACTATTCACACACAGGAGACCATTGAAATGAAATCACCTTCCAAAACTAGCTCAAGGCACGAGTACAATATATTCAGGAGCGACGAGAACACGTGGCAGGATGAGCGAAAAAGTGGACAATCTAATAAAACAATCAAATCGTTCAAAGATCGGTTGAAGACTTCCGAGTCGTTGAAGGATGAACCCGTTGTTTTTGATACAAAAAGTCATAAGCCTTCCGAAAAAGATGACCCCTGTACAGAAATAGTCAACGAAAAACCTGACAGACTTCGCAAGGGTCGTTTTGTCAAACGGTTCAGTCTGAGCAATGAGGACAGTGGAGGACCTCTTCCAAGCAGTCAATCAATTTCTAGTAAAAGATATTCAGTGCCTTTAGAACCAATTGAAAAGACTGATTCCACAATTCTTGTAAATAGTACTCAACAATCAATTATATCTTCTAATGATAATAATTCTTCGTCTGTGATAAAAAGTATGATTGGAAAATTCGATCATCAAAAAGGAGGTAAGTTGGATTTTTAACATCTTTGGCATTATTAATTTTTTTATTGGCTTCTTTGAAATGGTGTTAGCTATTAAAGATTCATTGAACCTATTAATGAGAGAAAAATAAATACCTAGTAATACTAAAACAAAGAAATTCCTATTTTCCAGAAGTTTGCTACAGACTGAGTCATGTCACGTGTCTTCCTAAATTGTATCATATCAAGTTTGAATTTTTGTAACCTTTTCGGTCAGCCTGTTTCTCAACATGCTACCACATAAACAGAACTTTTATTAGAGTGATATATTTTTGTTGTACCTAATAATACTTATGATATTATTATAATAATGATATTTGACTTTATTGTTCTCTTGCTGATTGTAGATCACTGCTCACAGAACTTTAGCATCCATACCTCAATAGTTAAATAATCTTGAACAATACATTTTATTATTATCTCTAATAATATTATTAACATTGATTGTATTTAGGATTAAAAGTGATTGAAAAATTTCCATGTGGGGGGTATCGCTCGTGAATTTATTTAATATTTCGTCATCAATTTTCAGCTTCAACAAGTTCACCGCATGCTGTACATAGTGTTCATCCTAGCTCCTCCATTGCGCCACTTCCATCGTCCGACGTTCTTCGGATCAAGATCGAACCTGCTCAAGAGTCCTCGACAAGCCTCCCAACCAAGGACCCGCCCACTGATCATCTTCCTAACTTCCATCCGCCCGAGCTTCCGCAAGACTTGGTGCGACCAATACCACTTCGACCAGTGGAAGCAGGGACCCACCGCACCTCCCTGAGTGCCTTCAAGTCGCCTCACCGCCGCGAGTCAATCATTCACCGGTCGGCGTCGCTGCATCAGATCGCTCATCAGCAGAACATCTGTTGCTGTCAGTTCCAGTTTCCACTCTCGATGACGTCATCGGGTCAAATTCTTGCGGAAGGTCTATGTGCCACCAATGGGAGTGACAAGTTCGCCAGGACTTTCAGCGAGGACAAGAAGCACAGTGAGAGTTACAATGAGGATCTGGAGGCAGGTGAGTTCGCAAAAAAGTAAAAAGAGGTGTCATAAAAAATATGCTTTTGTACATAAAAAATATACGCACTCAGTATCTTTTATTGTGTATTATTGTGCATATACTGAGGGTTTTTTGGACTATCGTGAAAAATAAATGCTGGAATTTGGCCTGGCGCACTGCCGTGCGCTCAGATTATCATCAAGTTTATCAACCTTGCTTTGATAAGCTCACCCGCGCCGCAGCATTGGCCGCAACGCGGCTAGTAAAGTATGAATCTGCTCTAAGTCTAAAGCCTAAAAATCCAGTTCCAATGGAGTCACCCCAATCTGAGACAAAAAAGGAAAATGACAAAGGAAAGGAAAGGGTAAAAAAAAGGAAAAAAGGAAGGCCCTAGTATCACCACATGTGGTAATTTGACTGATTTGTAACTTTCACGGACTCTAGAAAAATACGCCTGTGTTTGAAAAACCAAATTTTTCCCTCCACAATTTTATTTCTTCATTGACTGCATTTAAAGATAAGGCTTTTTATAATAAAACAGTTTAGCACCTCATCAGAGTAAATGACGGCATTTTGACACCTCTATGTTTCCATTTGTGTCGAAATTTTCAATGGCGATTTATACCTAATTTATTCAAGTTTAGCGAGCCTTGGCATATTAAATACACTAGGTCGTCTTCTTCTACACTTTGTTTTAATACTATTGTGTGATTCTGACCCAAGTTTTTATCAGCTAGCCGTAGACGTTCTGGTAACTCTTGGTCGTGATTACGGTTCTGAGTCCTCCCCAGACCTTAGACGCTACCACTCTGTAGTCTCTAGATCCAACCGATGCCTTCAAAGAAATCCTCAAACGCTACGACTAACTAGATCCTACTTGTTCCTTCTCAGACATCCTCAAACGCTATGACTCTCTAGATACCACTGATTTTTAAACAGACACCCTCAAACGCTATGATTCTTTAGATCCCACCGATTCCTCCACCGACATCCTCAAACTCTACAACTCTCTAGATCCCACTGATTCCTCCACAGACATTCTCAAACGCTACAACTCTCTAAATACCACTGATTCCTCCACAGACATCCTCAAACGCTACAAATTTCTAAAGTCGTATTTTTCTTTCTAACCAAAAAAATATACCTGGTTAGGTTTCTTCCAAATATTTCCATTTTAGGTCAGAGCTGCAGCTCGACCCACCTTGAGAAGTACCCCCCCTTCCCCTACCGTTTCGGACTTAATTTTCCTCGTACGTCATCATTATAGAGCCATTTTACCTTGTGAGAACTTCCAAATTCGAACTTCCCATGAGAACCTTTTGAAATTTCCCATGATAAGACAGGTAGTTCGGTTAGGTTAGGCCCGAGCTGGGGGTCCTTGCTTCAGTGTATTCTCAACTCTCGTACCGTTCGGACCTCGATACTTTTAAAAGTGCTCTAGCTTTTGGTATCGGGCAAAATTTTCATTTATTTTTCAAATTATTTTTTTCTATGTGCCGTACGTCGTCAATCTTTAAAGGTAAGTTCTCTCTTTTCATTAAGCAGCTCTTTTTAATTCATTGCGCCTGACGGGCCTTTGAACTTACTCTTTCGGCCTCTGAGTGGCTTTCGCATGCGATTGCCTAAATACTTCACCGGGGAGAGTCTCCATCTTCTGCCTTGTGCAGTTGACCGGTGGGCAGCTCAGTTTAATTCATTGCGCCTGACGGGCCTTTGAACTTTCTCTCACGGCCTCTGAGTGGCTTTCGCATGCGATTGCCTAAATGCTTCACCGGGGAGAGTCTCCATCTTCTGCCTTGTGCAGTTGACCGGTGGGCAGCTCAGTTTAATTCATTGCGCCTGACGGGCCTTTGAACTTTCTCTCACGGCCTCTGAGTGGCTTTCGCAAGCGATTGCCTAAATGCTTCACCGGGGAGAGTCTCCATCTTCTGCCTTGTGCAGTTGACCGGTGGGCAGCTCAGTTTAATTCATTGCGCCTGACGGGCCTTTGAACTTTCTCTCACGGCCTCTGAGTGGCTTTCGCATGCGATTGCCTAAATGCTTCACCGGGGAGAGTCTCCATCTTCTGCCTTGTGCAGTTGACCGGTGGGCAGCTCAGTTTAATTCATTGCGCCTGACGGGCCTTTGAACTTTCTCTTACGGCCTGTGAGTGGCTTTCGCAAGCGACTGCCTAAATGCTTCACCGAGGAGAGTCTGCATCTTCTGCCTTGTGCAGTTGACCGGTGGCAGCTGTGTTTAATTCATTGCGCCTGACGGGCCTTTGAACATTCTCTTACGGCCTCTGAGTAGCTTTTGCATGCGATTGCCTAAATGCTTCACCGGGGAAAGTCTCCATTTTCTGCTTTGTGCAGTTGACCGGTGAGCAGTTCAGTTTAATTCATTGCGCCTGACGGGCCTTTGAACTTTCTTGTGGTCTCTGAGTGGCTTTCGCATGCGATTGCCTAAATGCTTCACCGGGGAGAGTCTCCATCTTCTGCTTGGTGCAGTTGACCGGTGAGCAGCTCAGTTTAATTCATTGCGCCTGACGGGCCTTTGAACTTTCTCTCACGGCCTCTGAGTGGCTTTCGCATGCGATTGCCTAAATACTTCACCGGGGAGAGTCTCCATCTTCTGCCTTGTGCAGTTGACCGGTGGGCAGCTCAGTTTAATTCATTGCGCCTGACGGGCCTTTGAACTTTCTCTCACGGCCTCTGAGTGGCTTTCGCATGCGATTGCCTAAATGCTTCACCGGGGAGAGTCTCCATCTTCTGCCTTGTGCAGTTGACCGGTGGGCAGCTCAGTTTAATTCATTGCGCCTGACGGGCCTTTGAACTTTCTCTCACGGCCTCTGAGTGGCTTTCGCAAGCGATTGCCTAAATGCTTCACCGGGGAGAGTCTCCATCTTCTGCCTTGTGCAGTTGACCGGTGGGCAGCTCAGTTTAATTCATTGCGCCTGACGGGCCTTTGAACTTTCTCTCACGGCCTCTGAGTGGCTTTCGCATGCGATTGCCTAAATGCTTCACCGGGGAGAGTCTCCATCTTCTGCCTTGTGCAGTTGACCGGTGGGCAGCTCAGTTTAATTCATTGCGCCTGACGGGCCTTTGAACTTTCTCTTACGGCCTGTGAGTGGCTTTCGCAAGCGACTGCCTAAATGCTTCACCGAGGAGAGTCTGCATCTTCTGCCTTGTGCAGTTGACCGGTGGCAGCTGTGTTTAATTCATTGCGCCTGACGGGCCTTTGAACATTCTCTTACGGCCTCTGAGTAGCTTTTGCATGCGATTGCCTAAATGCTTCACCGGGGAAAGTCTCCATTTTCTGCTTTGTGCAGTTGACCGGTGAGCAGTTCAGTTTAATTCATTGCGCCTGACGGGCCTTTGAACTTTCTTGTGGTCTCTGAGTGGCTTTCGCATGCGATTGCCTAAATGCTTCACCGGGGAGAGTCTCCATCTTCTGCTTGGTGCAGTTGACCGGTGAGCAGCTCAGTTTAATTCATTGCGCCTGACGGGCCTTTGAACTTTCTTGTGGTCTCTGAGTGGCTTTCGCATGCGATTGCCTAAATGCTTCACCGGGGAGAGTCTCCATCTTCTGCTTTGTGCAGTTGACCGGTGAGCAGCTCAGGTTAATTCATTGCGCCTGACGGGCCTTTGAACTTTTTTGTGGTCTCTGAGTGGCTTTCGCATGCGATTGCCTAAATGCTTTACCGGGGAGAGTCTCCATCTTCTGCTTTGTGCAGTTGACCGGTGAGCAGCTCAGTATAATTCATTGCGCCTGACGGGCCTTTGAACTTTCTTGTTGTCTCTGAGTGGCTTTCGCATGCGATTGCCTAAATGCTTCACCGGGGAGAGTCTCCATCTTCTGCCTTGTGCAGTTGACCGGTGAGCAACTCAGTTTAATTCATTGCGCCTGACGGCCTTTGAACTTTTTTCTTGCGGTCTCTGTGTGGCTTTCGCATGCGATTGATCTCTTTTGATTTTTGACCTAGTAACAACAATGTATTGTGCAATCTATTTTGTCTTTATATGGTGAAAGTTAATCAATTCACGGCCCGTTTCCGAGCCGTGTCCATTATTTTTCAAGCGGCATTTTGATAAGTTCCAGTCTGTCTTCGCGCCGTGTGTTATATTCCAGCGCTACAGAAGTTCTTTTCCTTATTTTTCATTTTGGGCTCATGAGTTTTGATTTCCTTGTGCCTCGGTACAAGTCGAGCCGTTACTCAAGATTTTGAGCCTTGGAGTTGACTTTGTCCTCCGTCTTTGGCGGGTGCGTCTCCCCAGACCCCCGGCCTGTCTCCTGGTACCTATGCTTTTGGTACCAGTCGAGCCATTGCTCAAGATTTGAGCCGTGGAATTGACCTTGTCCTCCCTCTTGGCGGGTGCGTCTCTCAGACCCTCGGCCTGTCTCCTGGTACCTATACTTTTGGTACCAGTCGAGCCATTGCTCAAGATTTGAGCCGTGGAGTTGACCTTGTCCTCCCTCTTGGCGGGTGCGTCTCTCAGACCCTCGGCCTGTCTCCTGGTACCTATGCTTTTGGTACCAGTCGAGCCATTGCTCAAGATTTGAGCCGTGGAGTTGACCTTGTCCTCCCTCTTGGCGGGTGCGTCTCTCAGACCCTCAGCCTGTCTCCTGGTACCTATGCTTTTGGTACCAGTCGAGCAATTGCTCAAGATTTGAGCCGTGGAGTTGACCTTGTCCTCCCTCTTGGCGGGTGCGTCTCTCAGACCCTCGGCCTGTCTCCTGGTACCTATGCTTTTGGTACCAGTCGAGCCATTGCTCAAGATTTGAGCCGTGGAGTTGACCTTGTCCTCCCTCTTGGCGGGTGCGTCTCTCAGACCCTCAGCCTGTCTCCTGGTACCTATGCTTTTGGCACCAGTCGAGCCATTGCTCAAGATTTGAGCCGTGGAGTTGACCTTGTCCTCCCTCTTGGCGGGTGCGTCTCTCAGACCCCTTGCCTGTCTCCTTGTACCTATGCCATCGGTAGAAGTTGCGCAGTTGCTCAAAATTTTGAACCGTGTGCTGGACTCCGTACCTCCTTGGCTTGGGTGCTTCCTTAGACCCCTTGCCTGTCTCCTGGTGCCTAGGCCATTGGTAACAGTCGAGTCGTTGCTCAAAATTTTGAGCCCTGGGCTGGACTCGGTCCTTACTTGGTTTGGGTGCGTCTCCTTAGACCCCTTACCCGTCTCTTGGTGGTTAGACCCCTGGTATCATTCGAGCCGTTGCTAAAATATTTGATCTGTGGGCTGGACTCTTTCCCTCCTTGGCTTAGGTGTGTCTCTCTAGACCCCTCGGCTGTCTCCTGGTACCTATATCTTTGGAACCAGTCGAGCCGTTGCTCAGGATTTGAGCCGTGAAGTGGTTCTCCGTCTGCCTTTCGCTTGGGCGCGTCTCCCTGATCCCCTTCTCCTTTCTGGTCGAGCCTTGCTTCGGATATTGCATCGTTGTTCAATAATTTAAGCCGTTCAGGAGTCAAAATACAGCCAATACTCACTGTTTGCCTAGTATTCTTGTGAGATGTCTACGGCAACATCTTTATAATAATTCTCTTAAGTGGAAGTTATCCACCAGGCGAGGTTAATGCTCAAAGCATCTTCTACCACCTAACCCTCGGAGTCTTATCATTATGTGCTCACAAACTCAAATTAATGAGGAAAAAATTCATGCACTGGGCGGGATTCGAACCAACGGATCCATACGCCACCTGGATTACCAGACTAGCGCATTATCCCCACTTGACTACCAATGCTCGATAGTCTTTGGGGGCTCTCTGTGACCTGCCATCTGACAATGACGTCCTGTCTCGACTGAAGGATGTGTAAAAAAAAAAAAAAAAAAGAAGTTTCTACCTGATGGCTGGTGAGATTGGACGCTGATCAACTCGATCGACTTAGGCTTTGAAGTGGATGCAACAGTCCTTAACAAGCTACGATTCGCCCTCCCCACGCTAGATATAGCTCGGGCTTCTGATCCAAGTGCGTCAGTCTTGAAGGAATACCACTATAGGGATATGGAAAAGCAGATCCGTGGATCATCGCAGTCATACGATATCATGACTCAGGCTGTAGCTCCTCTAAAATCGGAGCTCATTTCTCGTGAAGCAGCGGACAGAATCCTGGTTGGAAATGTTTCCATACCAGTCTCCAGATAATCGTCCCTGTCAACAAAGTCTCCGGAAGATTCTGGGACACAAAAAAAAAAAAACTCTTGACAAACGCTTCCAAGTACAAAAGGACTTCCAAGCCATGAATTTTCTCTTCACCAGGCTCCAGCCGACTCATGTTCAACTGATCGTCCAGAACGATGAGTTGTCGGCGTCTGACCCTTCGAAAGCCTAGGATTCTGAGGGTGACTATTATCTTCCGGAAGCCCCTCCCCTGTAGGGCGAGCACGAGGAAGTTATAGCGACTCCAGACCTTCCCTTGGATGTTACCCCCTGCGTAAAAGAACGTGAGCCGGATGTTCCTCTTCCATCTCCTGAAGCCGAAATAAATGGCCGCAAATATCAGAATCTCAATTCTACAAGTTGGAACAGCATTAGATACATGGTATCTTCGCTCGTCTGCAGCCGAATTAGGAACTGAAGGCCCAGCCATGTGCATGAGCGGATCTCCTAGCTAATATGAACGGAGCTTTTGGGATATTATCCCACTGCCTAATTCTCCAACGCCCTGCACTCGCAGACGTCACGAACAAGATCGTTGCTGTACATCCTTCTGTGAAGTCGTCAAAGAACGACCGGATAAAAGAACTGCCCTCGGAGGATTCTGCTTCCGAGGGTCTTCTTCAGTACGTTAGCGGAAAGAGATCCCAAACGATTGCCAGTCGGAGAAGCCTGTTTGTACCAGCGATTTAGGTCCCGCGTCGGATTCTGAAGGATATTCCTCCTTCGGAAGACTAATTGTTTGAGCCCAAGGCCTTACTTGAAGCTGTAAAATCACACTCTTCTTCTTCTCATCCTCGCCCACGACCTCAGAGAAGCCGCACTACAAGGATACTTGTCCCCCCTTCGTTCGTGGGTTTATAACCTTTTAGATATGAAAAAAAAAAAAAATAATAAAAAAATAAAAATAAAAAAAAATCAAAGTTGCAGTTCACTGGTTATCCCAGACCTGCCCATATCTTCAAGGGTCAAAGTCTAGGCAGCTTCTAATGCAGTGATTGCCAATTGGAGCACGACAGCTCTGAAGGAGGCAGGAATCATTGCTTCCTCCGGGAGCCTACGTTCTTCTGTCAACTCTGACTTGTCAAGGACAAATATCCCCCTTGGGCAAATTGGCGATCCACGTCAACTTTTATGAGGCATTACTGTCGCAAAATCGAGTTTCAAAAGACTCCTCTGGGGACTGAGGACCCCCTCTAAGCTTTAATCCTACCCTGTAATTTATACAGGCGGTGGGTAACTTCTTGTTCCTTGTGAGCAATGTCAATAATGTTGTTCATTATCTTCCATGTGCATCAAATATTGTGCAAGTTCATGTAACTATGTATTTATTCAATATTATTGGTCTGGTCTCCTATCCCACGGTACATACATTCCTACTTGAAATTTGTACCCTCTCGCTGTAGAATGTTATTCTTAATAATGCTAAATATTCATTTTACTCTCGTAAATGAAATTTACAATATTTTCTATAGCCTCTGTTTTGCACCAATACCTCTGCAACTTGTCTGTTTTATTTTCCGTTGTGTTCTGGAACCTGATTTAAAAAATCTCTTCCGACTATATCACAGTGTATTCCCGGCCACGAGCTGGCAGATAACAAACACATCTCAAGGTGGGTCGAGCTGCAGCTCTGACCTAAAATAATACAGTTTTCTCCCCGAAGGGACCCGAAAACTGATATTTTGGGTCAAGCAAAGCTCGACCCACCCACTTAAATGCTTGCCAGCTCCGCATTTTAATTCACTGAAGCAAGGACCCCCAGCTCGGGCCTAACCTAACCGAACTACCTGTCTTATCATGGGAAATTTCAAAAGGTTCTCATGGGAAGTTCGAATTTGGAAGTTCTCACAAGGTAAAATGGCTCTATAATGATGACGTACGAGGAAAATTAAGTCCGAAACGGTAGGGGAAGGGGGGGTACTTCTCAAGGTGGGTCGAGCTTTGCTTGACCCAAAATATCAGTTTTCGGGTCCCTTCGGGGAGAAAACTGTATTATTTTATTCCAAGGTCATTCGTAAAGAAAAATGCGTTTGGTTACTTTTAAAGATAAACAATGGACTTACCCTATAAAAGAACTGGAAGCAAGAATTTTCTACTTCCACTTTGGTTAACTTTCGAAGTGGAAATTTTTCCTCTTCCAAAAGAAAAATGACTTGCTTCCAGTTTGGTTCATTTGATTCCCGTTTGGTTAACTTTGGTTAGAAAGAAAATAGGGCTCAGACATCCTATAACTCTCTAGATCCCACCGATTCCTCCTCAGACATCCTCAAACTCAGACATCCTATAACTCTCTAGATCCCACCGATTCCTCCTCAGACATCCTCAAACTCAGACATCCTATAACTCTCTAGATCCCACCGATTCCTCCTCAGACATCAGACATCCTCAAACTCAGACATCCACTGATTCCTCCACAGACATCCTCAAACGCTAAAACTCTCTAGATCCCACTGATTCCTCCTCAGACATCCTCAAACGCTACAACTCTCTAAATACCACTGATTCCTTCACAGACATCCTCAAATTCTACAACTCTCTAGATCCCACTGATTCCTCCACAGACATCCTCAAACGCTACAACTCTCTAAATACCACTGATTCACATACAGTCACAACCGTTACGCCTCCGTGGCGTAACGGTTGTTACTACTGCCCGTAGTCCAGAGATCCTGAGTTCGATTCCCGGTTGGAGCAGACTTTTCTCACAGAAAATTCTGTTCCCTCCGAACATGTGAGGCTGGCAATTCCGGCCTTACCCAGGCTGGGTGAGGTTAATGTGGGTAGCTGGTACGATTCCAAACGAATGGAGGGTAAAACCTCCGTCCTGTCTACTTCAAGTCAGGACGTTAAAACCAAATAGAATCAATGGACATGAAAGGAGCCTAGACATTGAATCTGGCCGTCCATATAATCCTCTCACCACCGTGTCTTAGGTATCAATACCTAACTCACGGACACGTTATTATTATTTTTATCCACAGACATCCTCAAGCGCTACGACTCGCTGGATCCCGCCGACACCAGCTTCCGCCAGGACGACCTCTACCGTCGCATCATGGCGGAGGCGATGCTCGCCGCCCCCACCCTCTCCAGCAGCCAGCTGGATCTGCCCAACTTTGACGAGCTGTACAACGAGGAGGAGGACGGGGACGAGTTTCGGGACTACTGCGCAGGCGTGGCGAGCTACCGGCGAGACAAGGCGGAGGGTGTCAACGCGGGAGGCGCCAAGGCTCAACATCGGCTGTCCTACATGCTGGCCACCCGTCAGATCAGCGCAGGTGAGCTTCAAGCTGATAATTTCCGGAAGAAATGCGACCGTATTTCCAGAAAGTAGAAAGAAGAACAGAGTTTTTTTTTGCGGGTGAGCCGACAGATTCGAACATATTTTTTAAGTAAATTTATTTATTTATAAGTTTAGTAAAGTGTCAACTGGTAGTCAAGTGGTTAACGCGCTAGTCTGGTAATCCAGGTAGCGTAGGGATCCGTTGGTTCGAATCCCACCCAGAGCATGAATTTTTCCTCATTTTTGAGTTTGTGACCACTTAAGACTCTGAGGGTTAGGTGGTAGAAAATGCTTTGAGCATTAACCTCGCCTGGTGGTTACCTTCCACTAAAGAGTGCTATTATTATTATATTATTATTAAAACAAGTTGTCATCTCTTTTCATTGGAAGCACTAACAATATGCTTCCAGCATTGCCTCTTTGAATGACAATGCTGATTTGTTGAATTAGGAATTCACTGGCTCTACTGTTTCCAGTTTTTTCTATAAGCTTTTTTCCAATTTCCTTGACCCAACGTTTGCCTTCTTCAACCCAACGTTTACAATAGTATTTCCGGAAGAAATACTATCGTATTTCCAGAAAGGAGAAAGAAGAACGGAGGGTTCTTTAGCGGGTGAGCCGACAGAATTGTTTCCCTTCAGTAGGGGCGACATACCCTGCCAGCAAGTCCCGCATATTCTTCAGCATCAGAGCATGTCTGAAGTGAATCTGAAAAAGATTTTCCTCTTCATAAAAGAAGTAACCATGACCGAGTTTGATAGTTTTTTGTATTTTAACTTAGGAAGTTACCTTCACAAACATTCTTTTTGAAGATATAGTTAGAGTGACCGAGTGGGTAAGGCACTCATTTTTCAATCAGACATCCTGAATTTGACAAGACGTGTCATATTTTTTTGGCTCTGAACTTTTGAAAAAGGTAAAAAAATTTTTTTTTGCCTTTTGAAGAAAAAAGAATAGTCATTTGAGCAGCGATCAGTTGAGGAATCAATGGCATGAAGATAGATTTAAGAAATTCGGAAGTCCCGTAAATCAATTCTACTTACATAATTTGTGTTTTAATAGCATAAGTCAAGACCTCTATTCATTCATTCAACTTTACTAACCTCAGTAGCTTGATCGAAATGGCGGCAGACTTGTAACCTGGAGGTCGGTGGTTCAAGTCACTAGTTCAGCAAATATTTAGTAAAGCGAGTTAAAGTAGTTGCGACATCACGAAAGTGATTAACACAAATAATAATAATAGTAATTATATCACCTTATTTATAATGCCGGATTAGGACTATTAAATCCAATTATTACAGCAGTAAGCCCAAGACGTATGTGGTAAAAATACCAAATGGGAGGATAACTTGTCATGTCTCGGCTGGGTTTCGAACCCGCGACGTCTGGAATCTCTGGATTCACAGAATGCCGCCTTTACTATGTCATGTCTCGGCTAAGTTTTGAACCCGCCACGTCTGGAATCTCTGGATTCACACAGTGCCGCCTTTACCACTGAGCTACCGAGACATTTAGGTGTGCTCTTCTTCTTCTTCTTCTTTCACTTTGCCTTTTGCCAAACCTACATGGGGTCGGCATTTGTTCCATGAATCCTTTCCTTCCATAACTTTCCATTTAGCGCGTCCTCTTTTCTCCAGTGTTTCTCTCTTAGGTCTTCTTCAACACTTTGTCTCTCCATCTCATCTTTGGTCTTTCTCTTTTTCTCTTACCGCCTTCTTGAAAGGTGTTTATTATTAGCCTCCTTGTAAAGACAGTGGTAGAAGTGATGACTCATTCCTCCAATGTCTGGCTACCATCGTTCACGATGACGCCACCCTATTATGATGATGATGAACTTTTATTTTCTCACCTCCAGAGTCACAGGACTGCGAGGATCCTGCACGGACCAAGTCCACAGATCCCCTCACTGCAGAGCTTGGCATCAAGAAGCCCTGGGTCGCCCTGGTCTCCTATGTAGATGAGCTGACAGTGGGCGGACGCAGGGACTCACAAGGTCGCTACATCGACGGTCTGGGTTCGTTTCGAGGCTTTGGACACGATATGATCGAGAAGGAACCTGAGGACTGCTTTCCTGAGCACTGCTATCAGAGGTAAGTAGGCGACCGACCCCAGTAGCTTGATAGACACCGACCTCAGTAGACACGATATGATCGAGAAGGAACCTGAGGATTGCTTTCCTGAGCACTGCTATCAGAGGTAAGTATTATTAAACATGTTGGATCAAGTTTTATTTACAAATGACATAGAATATATACACATAGATATTGAAAAAAAACAAAACTTGATCAAGGGCCTTGCTAATGCCAACGGCATTCTCTTCCGAATGTAGGCGACCGACCTCAGTAGCTTGATCGATATTGCGGCGAACTTGTAACTTGGAGGTCGGTGGTTCAATCAAGTCCCGGTTTCAGTGTGAATTTAGTAAATTTTGTAGTTGTGATATCACGAAAGTGATTGACACAAATATGATAACTTTTTTCTGGTAAGTAGACGGCCACAAAAGAGCAACCTATACCCTGGACCCTCGATTCGAAACCCTGGTACATACAGCTTTATATAGACGAATTTCGGGACTCCGTTGAGGCCGCTTACATTCAATAACATGATGGTTTGATTATTACTTCCGATGAATTTTTATCGGAGAAGGTAACATCCCCGTCGTGATATGACCATGCAGTTGCGTTAAAACCAAAAAAAAAAAAAAAATGGAAACTAAATTCTGGTTTGAATTTCCAAGTACCTACCTATTGTGATCATCAACTTCAAGATTATTTTAGGCTTATTCTTAAAATTCTTCACCTTATTTTCCAAAGTTATTTTTTTTAAACGTAATTGTGCCCTGTGCCTCTTTTGCATTACTTCAGGTTACTTTACCTTTACATCCATGCCATTCCGGAATCGAAAAACTCGGTCAGAATTTTCCGCTTCGGCCGGGATTTGAACCCGCAACATCCGGGTCAGCAACCAATGTTCTTAACCACTGAGCCACAGATGTCGGCTAGTTCTTACGTGACATAGTATATTAGTTCATACAGGGTGAGCATAAAGTCTCACCCCACCCCCCGTATCTCGAGAATGGCTAAAAATACAAGAAAACGCAAAAACCCTTATTCCTTAATTTTTAGGGGGATTAATTTTCAGCCAAAAAAAATTTGCCTACACGGCCCCAGTCAGGCTGGGCATGGACCAACTTTAAAATCTTAAATAGAATGGTATGTCTTGTGGCATATTGTTTTAAAGGTCTCATAGAGAGAAGTTCATTACAACAAATTTCAGTGAGCTACAACTTACCGTTCTTGAAATACAGGGTCGGACGCCCTGCGTAATATCCATATATTTTGACTATAACTCGTCAACCGTAAATTATAGAAAAATGAAATTTGTTGATAATAACTCCTTATGGCAAGCACTTTCGAAAAGTTTATAACTCGACATACTCTGTTGATATTAGTTTCTGGTCAGTTTCGTCAGCCACCCGGAAGAAAAGTCCGAAAAATTTTAACGAAAAAACAAATCCAGTTTTAACTTGTTCGAAAGTTCTTGCGATAAGGAGTTATTATCAACAAATTTCATTTTTCTGGAATTTACGGTCAACGAGTTATAGGTCAAAATATATGGATATTACGCAGGACGTCCGACCCTGTATCTCAAGAACGGTAAGTTGTAGCTCACTGAAATTTGTTGTATTGAACTTATCTCTATGAGACCTTCAAAACAATATGCCACAAGACGTACCATTCTATTTAAGATTTTAAAATTGGTCCATGCCCAGCCTGACTGGGGCCGTGTAGGCAAATTTTTTTAGGCTGAAAATCAATCCTCCTAAAAATTAAGGAATAAGGGTTTTTGCGTTTTCTTGTATTTTCAGCCATTCTCGAGATACGGGGGGTGGGGTGAGACTTTATGCTCACCCTGTATAAATTTCTAATACCTATTAGAATTCGGAAGTATTAATAATTGGTTTAAAGCAAAAGCACTTCTATGTTGTTGCTATGAGATTTAAAATATTTCTAGATAACTAGAGGATTTATTTTTTATTTTAATTTCCGTTCAAGACAGAAATTACAAGAATGTAAATTGCCATTTTATTTGAAATTATTTTTTGCATCTTGTACCTGCATAATAGCATTTATATTGTCATTTCCATTAACACTGTCATTTCTTCTCAACCCATTGTAACAATTTTCTTAAATTAATACAAATATACTATTGAATTGAAAAAAATTGAATTGAATTCGGAAGTATTGTGTTCGTTTTTGTAAAAAATTAAGAATATTTTTTTGTTCCGATTTTAAGTTTTTCTTGTACTATCTTTGACTCAGGTGTCCATGCTGTCATGACCTGGTCCACACCATCTCACACAACTCCTACTGGCTCAGCATGAGGCGACATGTTCTCTACATTGTGGACAAGCCTGTGTTCGAATGGTGAGAGCGAATCTCTTGTCTCTCTGTAACTTTAACACATTCAGCGCCAAGGGTTTTTTTTTGGTAATATGGTTCAGTGGACCAACTTATTTTGTGTGAAAAAAGAGGTAGGTAGACTTAAACAGCCATAAAAAGTCACCAGATATATATTTTTCTGGTCCAAAAAAACCAAAAAACTTCCACGGACCACGACAATCGAATCCCCATAAGAAATACACAGTAGCGTGTACACTATAAAGAGCATCGGTTTCTGAAAGTGAGAGGGTGAGGTGTACACTAACTTGTACAGCATAGTGTACACGCGGTCCACTGTAGAAAACACTTGTGTACACTATACCGTACACGTGGCGCTGAATGTGTTAAACTTGTAGGAAAATATATTCAGATAATAGATATATAGTTATTTACTATCTATAATTTTCACTATCCCTAATAATTGTCTTTTTTTAACGCATTACAAAACTACTAATCACACAACTTGTTAAGTAACTTATTTCTGATCGTAATGCCATCACTTGTCACTATTCACAAGCTACACAAATAGCCATTTATATAATTATCCTCGTGAATTTTGTCTGTTTTGGTTAATCAATTTTTATAATGATTATTTGTATTGTAAATAACTACATATACTTACATGTCTTTATATCTAATAAAGCATTTAATAATAATAATAATAATAATCAAAATGCAAGATTTTTACATTTTTTTTATACGGCTGGCGTTCAAGCCTCTAGTGGATATACTTGGAACTAGTTCAAGATATCGATGTTGCATACGTTGCACTTTGTTTATTGCTATTTATAATTTTTATACTGTCCATCGGTATATTTTGATTTAATAGAATACAATATACCTTGTTTATACTGCCGAGGTAAGCCTGAAAAGTCCATGTAAAGTTTAGCAAGTCGTGTAAAGTTCATACCATATATAATATTTACTACAGACTGACATCACTGTGATGCTTGCCGTGAGACACAGTACTGACAAACTTTAACATTTTTAAACAATTTTTTTTTCTTTTTTGTTTCTTAGGATGATTCAAGGTTTGTATAGATGGTTGTGGATGATTCGACTTTATTATTTTATTATTTTCATTGTTATATATTTTCCAATCCTTATTAATTTCAAATTTTAACTATTCAAGCCTCTTTTTTTTATAGAAATAGACCCAAACACCAGCTTTTGCTGAAATGGGTCTATTAAACTCTTTATTTTTTTCTAGGTACATATTTTATTAATTGTTTATATTATGTTCATTTATTCTTATTTGCTTGTACCAAATTTAAAACAAAATATATATTTGAGTATGTAAAAAAAAAAAAAAAAAAAAAAAAAAAAAACCTCGAATGGCTGCAATTGTGATGTCTTTCACCATCGATTTGGGAAGGTTGAAATTTTTTCTAAAACTTTCAAAGAAGACTGGAATGGTACCTTCTTCGCATTTTTTTATTTTTTATTTAGAATTTTTATTTAAGAATTTTTATTCTTCTTCGCTTCACCAGGTTTATTCTAGTCCTCATCTTCGCGTCCAGTCTCACGCTATGTTTCGAGGATATTTATCTCGACTCCAATCCTCCCCTGAAGAGAATTCTCTACTGGATCAACCTGGTGTTCAGTGTTCTCTTCACGATAGAGATGGTGTTCAAGTGGATTGCTCTCGGATTCTACAAGTACTTCGGATCCATGTGGACGTTACTGGACTTTTTCATTGTTTTTGTAAGTACTAAAGTAGATTGCTCTCGGATTCTACAAGTACTTCGGATCCATGTGGACGTTACTGGATTTTTTCATTGTTTTGTAGCCAGACAGTGGAGGAATGACTCAGCACACTTCTACCACTGTCTTTTCAAGGAGGCTAATAATTGACAAGGGCCCCCAGAACGGCTGAGAACCAAGCCAATGCTGGTCTATTCCCTGTTTATAGTCATTATCATTATATTACGCTTAATTAAGACATAAACAAATTACAATATTTACAGTACAATAGAATGAAATTATAAAAAATATAGATTGAACAAAGAAACAAGAACAAAAATTTCACCGGACTGCTCACCGGAACAGCTGGAGGCATATGGAGAACTTGTTGCGTTCTACAGGAAACAATACGAAGAAGCTCAGGACTCATTGGATACACTGGTGTAGAAGGAGGAAGGGTTGGAGCAGGAACAAAATTACAGGTTTTCAATTTACGAACAGATAACAGGTATAACTGTAAAATTTTTGATTAAAAAAACGCTTGCATACGAGTCTGCAACCATTTCGACATTTTCATCTTTACTATTCAAGGTCCAAAACCCAACTGACCAAATTTCGTATTGTGCGCATGACACACACTTTCCCTCTTCTCTTAGGGTTGCAATATCGAAACGAAAATATCGATATTAGGTATATCGATAATATCGAAACCATAATATCGATATCCGATATTAGAAGACTTCTCTCCCTTTACAATTCGATATTTCGTTACATAATATCGTTACATAATATCGTTACATAATATCGTTACATAATTTCGTTACATAATTTTGGTTATGTGCCAGAGCAAAGACATGAAAATGTCAAAAAGAGAATGAAGCTAATGTCCTACCTAAAGGGCGGGGTTATTGCCTATGGCAATCTCTTCCACCCAAATAAGGGTTGGGTGGAAGAGATTGCCACAGGCAATAACCCCGCCTTTTAGGTAGGACATTATTGTTATTTTCTTTTTTTTACTTATTTATTTTGTCATTGGTTTGTTTTTCTTTTTTTTCTTAATTTTATACTGTTACGATTGTACTTTGTCCTCCTAATAAAGCTTAAAAAAAACCCTTTTTCAACTACTGCTGATCTTTCCACTCTCCATATTCTTCCAGGTGTCTGTCGTGAGTCTTCTCATAGAAGAGAACGAGAATCTGAAGGTCCTGCGGTCTCTGAGAACTCTCAGAGCTTTGCGACCTTTGCGAGCCATCTCCAAGTGGCAAGGCATGAGGGTAAGACAATAAAACAAACCGTATTTGGACGTTAAAACCAAATAGGTTGGGTTGGGTTGGGTTATGTTTTTTTTTTTTAAGTCCGAGAAAAAACACGTTTCACCTCGAAGAGAATCATCCACATTTGAGGTCAAATGTGGAATTCGACAATCAAGACAATAAAACAAACCATAATATATCTCAAATCAGGATGGACGTTAAAGTCAAATAGAATGATTTTACTGAGGGTAAGACAATAAAACAAACCATATCTCAAATCAGGAAGGACGTTAAAACCAATGACGTGAGGTATCACCTACTTTACTTGTGTTTTCAGATCGTAGTAAACGCTCTCATGTACGCGATAACCTCCATCAAAGTATAAGTAGTGCTATATTTAGACTGTCAGCGCAAGACAGGTAGTCCCATTATGCCAACAGGTACTGTACTTGTCTCTTTCAGATCATAATAAACGCTCTCATGTACGCGATCCCCTCCATCAAAGCTAGATAAAGCACTACCTAGGTTCGGAAGTGGCGTCTTCATTTTCTCAAAGTCTTCTTTCAGTTTGGTTAACCAAAATGGATTATAAAATTCTTGCTTCTATTTCTTTTATAGGTTAAGTCCATTGTTTATGTTTATCCTTAAAGTACCTACTTTACTTGTCTCTTTCAGATCGTAGTGAACGCCCTCATGTACGCAATCCCCTCCATCTTCAACGTGCTCCTGGTGTGTCTGGTGTTCTGGCTCATCTTCTCCATCATGGGCGTGCAGTTCTTCGGGGGCAAGTTCTACAAGTGTCTGGATGAGAATGATGAGCTTCTGCCCGTGGAGGTAAGAGAGAGGGAGAGAGAGAGAGAGAGAGAGAGAGAGAGGGTGTTCTACAAGTGTCTGGATGAGAATGATGAGCTTCTGCCCGTGGAGGTAAGAGAGAGGGAGAGGGAGAGAGAGAGAGGGTGTTCTACAAGTGTCTGGATGAGAATGATGAGCTTCTGCCCGTGGAGGTAAGAGAGAGAGAGAGAGAGAGGGTGTTCTACAAGTGTCTGGATGAGAATGATGAGCTTCTGCCCGTGGAGGTAAGAGAGAGAGAGAGAGAGAGAGGGTGTTCTACAAGTGTCTGGATGAGAATGATGAGCTTCTGCCCGTGGAGGTAGAGAGAGAGAGAGAGAGAGAGAGAGAGAGAGAGAGTTCTACAAGTGTCTGGATGAGAATGATGAGCTTCTGCCCGTGGAGGTAAAGAGGAGAGAGAGAGAGGAGAGAGAGAGGTGTTCTACAAGTGTTGGATGAGAATGATGAGCTTCTGCCCGTGGAGGTAAGAGAGGGGGAGAGAGAGAGAGAGGGTGTTCTACAAGTGTCTGGATGAGAATGATGAGCTTCTGCCCGTGGAGGTAAGAGAGAGAGAGAGAGAGGGGTTCTACAAGTGTCTGGATGAGAATGATGAGCTTCTGCCGTGGAGGTAAGAGAGAGAGAGAGAGAGAGGGTGTTCTACAAGTGTCTGGATGAGAATGATGAGCTTCTGCCGTGGAGGTAAGAGAGAGGGAGAGAGAGAGAGAGAGAGAGAGGAGAGGTTCTACAAGTGTCTGGATGAGAATGATGAGCTTCTGCCCGTGGAGGTAAGAGAGAGAGAGAGAGAGAGAGAGGGGGTGTTCTACAAGTGTCTGGATGAGAATGATGAGCTTCTGCCCGTGGAGGTAAGAAGAGGAGAGAGAGAGAGAGAGAGAGAGAGAGGGGTTCTACAAGTGTCTGGATGAGAATGATGAGCTTCTGCCCGTGGAGGTAAGAGAGAGGAGAGAGAGAGAAGAGAGAGAGAGAGAGAGAGAGAGGGGGGTGTCTACAAGTGTCTGGATGAGAATGATGAGCTTCTGCCCGTGGAGGTAAGAGAGAGAGAGGAGAGAGAGAGAGAGAGAGAGAAAAAAAAAAAAAAAAAAAAAAAAAAAAAAAAAAAAAAAAAAAAAAAAAAAAAAAAAGGTTCTACAAGTGTCTGGATGAGAATGTGAGCTTCTGCCCGTGGAGGTAAGAGAGAGAGAGAGAGAGGGTGTTCTACAAGTGTCTGGATGAGAATGATGAGCTTCTGCCCGTGGAGGTAAGGGGGGGATAGGGGTGTTACAAGTGTTGGATGAGAATGATGAGCTTCTCCCGTGAGTAGAGGGAGAGAGAGGAGAGAGAGGGTGTTCTACAAGTGTCTGGATGAGAATGATGAGCTTCTGCCGTGGAGTAAAGAGAGGAGAGGAGAGAGAGAGGGTTCTACAAGTGTCTGGATAGATGATGAGCTCTCCCGTGGAGTAAAGAGGAGAGAGAGAGAGGGTGTTCTACAAGTGTCTGGATGAGAATGATGAGCTTCTGCCGTGGAGGTAAGAGAGAGAGAGAGAGAGAGGGTGTTCTACAGTGTCTGATGAGAATGATGAGCTTCTGCCCGTGGAGGTAGGAGAGAGAGAGAGAGAGAGGAGAGGTTCTACAAGTGTCTGGATGGAATGATGAGCTTTGCCGTGGAGGTAAGAGAGAGAGAGAGAGAGGGGTGTTCTACAAGTGTCTGGATGAGATGAGAGTTCTGCCGTGAGGTAAGAGAGAGAGAGAAGAGAGGGGTTCTCAAGTGTCTGGTGAGAATGATGAGCTTCTCCCGTGAGTGAGGAAGGAGAGGTGAGTGAGAGAAGAGAGGGAGAGAGAGAGAGAGAGAGAGGGGTGTTCTACAAGTGTCTGGATGAGAAGATGAGCTTCTGCCGTGGAGGTAGAGAGGAGAGAGAGAGAGAGAGAAGAGAGAGAGTTCTACAAGTGTCTGATAGAATGATGAGCTTCTCCCGTGGAGGTAAGAGAGAAGAGAGAGGAGGGTTCTACAAGTGTCTGGATGAGAATGATGAGCTTCTGCCGTGGAGGTAGAGAGAGAGAGAGAGAGAGGGTGTTCTACAATGTTGATGAGATGATGAGCTTCTGCCGTGAGGTAAGAGAGAGAGAGAGGAGAGGGGTTCTACAAGTGTCTGGATGAGAATGAGAGCTTCTGCCGTGGAGTAAGAGAGAGAGAGAGAGAAGGGTGTCTACAAGGTCTGGATGGAAGATGAGCTTCTGCCGTGGAGGTAAGAGAGAGAGAGAGGAGGGAGGTTCACAAGTGTCTGGATGAGAATGATGAGCTTCTGCCGTGGAGGTAAGAAAGAGAGAGAGAGAGGGAAGTGTGAGAGAAGAGCGGGAGGAAGGAGAGAGAGAGAGAGAGGTGTTCAAAGTCTGGGGAATGATGACTTTCCGTGAGGTAGAGAGAGAGAGAGAGAGAGGTGTTCTACAGTGTCTGGATGAATATGAGTTTCCCGGAGGTAAGAGAGAGAGAGAGAGAAGAGAGAGGAAGAGTTCACAGTGTCTGGATGAGAATGATGGTTCTACCGTGGAGGTAAAAGAGAGAAGAGAGAGGGTGTTCTACAAGTGTCTGATGAGAATGATGAGCTTCTGCCCGTGGAGGTAAGAGAGAGAGAGGAGAGGTGTTCACAGTCGGGAATGATGGTTCTGCCTGAGGTAAGAGAGAGGAGAGAGAGAGGGGTTCTACAAGTGCTGGATGAGAATGATGAGCTTCTGCGTGGAGGTAAGAAGAGAGAGAGAGAGGAGAGAGAGAGAGAGAGAGAGAGGGTTTCTACAAGTGTCTGGATGAGAAGATGAGCTCTGCCGTGGAGGTAAGAGAGAGAGAGAGAGAGGGTTCTACAAGTGCTGGATGAGAGATGAGCTTTCCCGTGGAGGTAAGAGAGAGGAGAGAGAGAGGGGTACAAGTGCTGGATGAGAATGGAGTTGCGGGTAGAGAGAGGAGGAGAGAGAGATTCTACAAGTGTCTGGATGAGAATGATGAGCTTTCCCGTGAGGTAGAGAGAGAGAGAGAGAGAGGGGGTTCTACAAGTGTCGGATGAGAAGATGAGCTTCTGCCGTGGAGTAAAGAGAGAGAGGAGGAGAGAGAGTGTTCTACAAGTGTCTGGATGAGAATGATGAGCTTCTGCCCGTGGAGGTAAGAGAGAGAGAGAGAGAGAGAGAGAGAGTTCTACAAGTGTCTGGATGAGAATGATGAGCTTCTGCCCGTGGAGGTAAGAGAGAGAGAGAGAGAGAGAGAGAGAGAGAGAGAGAGAGAGAGAGTTCTTCAAGTGTCTGGATGAGAATGATGAGCTTCTGCCCGTGGAGGTAAGAGAGAGAGAGAGAGAGAGAGAGAGAGAGAGAGAGAGAGAGTTTACAAGTGTCTGGATGAGAATGATGAGCTTCTGCCCGTGGAGGTAAGAGAGAGAGAGAGAGAGAGAGAGAGAGAGTTCTACAAGTGTCTGGATGAGAATGATGAGCTTCTTCCCGTGGAGGTAAAACTGAGAGAGAGAGAGAGAGAGAGAGAGAGAGAGAGAGAGAGAGAGAGAGAGAGAGAGAGTTCTACAAGTGTCTGGATGAGAATGATGAGCTTCTGCCCGTGGAGGTAAGAGAGAGAGAGAGAGAGAGAGAGAGAGAGAGAGAGAGAGAGAGAGAGAGAGAGAGAGAGAGAGAGAGAGAGAGTTCTACAAGTGTCTGGATGAGAATGATGAGCTTCTGCCCGTGGAGGTAAGAGAGAGAGAGAGAGAGAGAGAGAGTTCTACAAGTGTCTGGATGAGAATGATGAGCTTCTGCCCGTGGAGGTAAGAGAGAGAGAGAGAGAGAGAGAGAGAGAGAGAGAGAGTTCTACAAGTGTCTGGATGAGAATGATGAGCTTCTGCCCGTGGAGGTAAAACTGAACCAAGTTTCATCAAAATGGGTTGTACCGTTCACGAGATATAAGCGTTGAAGTAAAAAGTTAGTGGTCAGGCGCATGGTCTCTTTCACCCAGAACAGCTTGTACGAATTTGATTATTTTATGTGACCATCTACAGAACGTCTCCTATATGTGTGCAAAATTTCATTAACATTCGTTGAGTAGTTTCCGAGATTTGCGCGTTACAAGGAATATTTTTAACAGACCGACGGATCGACGGACCGACAGTCGGACACAAAACCAAAGTTGCTCAGGAGGTTACGAAACGTCCAGAAATATGAAAATAATTGAAATCGGTGCAAAAAATCTTATTATTTTTACAAAAACGAAAACAATACTACCGATTTCTAATTTTGGAAATTTCTCGGAAGTAATATCTTAGGATGGGTCCTCTGTATACAAAGAGAAATCAAAAATAAAACAAATGATTTATTATATTATATACTTAGCTATTGATGTATATAACTTTTGTGTTTATAGAAAGTGAATGACAAGTTCGAGTGTTTGGCACAGAACTACACCTGGATAAATTCCAAGATCACTTTCGACAATGTTGGAGACGCTTACCTGGCGCTGTTCCAAGTGGTAAGTTTATGTTTATGCACCTTAAGAAGCACCTTAACTAGGACACGATTGGCTCAGTGGTTAAGCAGTCGCTTGTCATGCGGAAGGTAATGCGAAAGCGGTTCCGGGGCACCCTTCCTTAAAAAAATAACACTCTTTAGTGAAACCACCTGATGAGGTTAATGCTCAAAGCATTTTATACCACCTATCCTTCAGAGTTCTATTAGCATGTCGTCACAAATTCAAATTAATGAGGAAATTCATGCACTGGGTGGGATTCGAACCAACGGATCCCTACGCTACCTTATTTACTAGACTAGCACGTTAACCACTCGACTACGAGTGCACATAGTGTTAAACTGCCTATTTAAAAAAATGTGAAACACTGGGTAGGTCAAATTTTTGACAAATACGATTACTAGAGTAACGCATTAACCACTTTTAACTACCAGTACACCAGTTTGAAAACCAACCTCCGCTCTCAGATGAAATTTTCAAAACAGTATTGTTATTATAGTATGCTTTATTAGGTAAGACAAAAATATATCCAGTAAAATACAATGAAATTATCAAGAAAAAATAAATAGATTGAACAAAGAAACAAGAAAAAAAGGAGAATGAAGCTAATGTGATACCTAAAGGGTGGGGTCATTGTCTGTGGCAATCTCTTCCACCCAAAATACACCGTTTCGTTTCCCCTCCGCAGGCCACCTTCGAGGGCTGGATGGAGGTGATGGCGGACGCTGTGGACGCCCGCGGCGTGGATCAGCAGCCGCAGTACGAGGCCAACCTGTATGCGTACATCTACTTCGTCATCTTCATTGTCTGCGGCTCCTTCTTCACCCTGAACCTGTTCATCGGAGTCATCATCGACAACTTCAACATGCTCAAGAAGAAGGTAAGACAGTCAGCATATACTCAAGAAGAAGGTAAGACAGTCAGCATATGCCCAAGAAGAAATTAAGAGAGTCATCATCGATAACTTCAACATGCTCAAGAAGAAAGTAAGAGAGTCAGCATTGATAATTTTTTTTTAGAAAGCTTTAATAGGTAGAACAAAAAATATATAAAGTAGAATACAATGAAATATAAAGAAAAACAAAGAGGTTAAGCAAATATACAAGAAAAAAAAAGAGAATGAAGTTAATGTCCTACCTAAAGGGCGGGTTTATTGCCTGTGGCAATCTCTAGAAGGAGGTAAGAGAGTCAGCTTGGATAACTTCAACATGCTCAAGGTGGATCAGCAGCCGCAGTACGAGGCCAACCTGTACGCGTACATCTACTTCGTCATCTTCATTGTGTGCGGCTCCTTCTTCACCCTGAACCTGTTCATCGGAGTCATCATCGACAACTTCAACATGCTCAAGAAGAAGGTGAGACAGTCATCACTTTCGTTAGAAAGAAAAATACAGCTACTGATAACTTCAACATGCTCAAGAAGAAGGTAAGAGAGTCATCACTTTCGTTAGAAAGAAAAATACAGCTACTGATAACTTCAACATGCTCAAGAAGAAAGTAAGAGAGACATCACTTTCGTTAGAAAGAAAAATACAGCTACTGATAACTTCAACATGCTCAAGAAGAAGGTAAGAGAGTCATCACTTTCGTTAGAAAGAAAAATACAGCTACTGATAACTTCAACATGCTCAAGAAGAAAGTAAGAGAGTCATCACTTTCGTTAGAAAGAAAAATACAGCTACTGATAACTTCAACATGCTCAAGAAGAAAGTAAGAGAGTCATCACTTTCGTTAGAAAGAAAAATACAGCTACTGATAACTTCAACATGCTCAAGAAGAAGGTGAGACAGTCATCACTTTCGTTAGAAAGAAAAATACAGCTACTGATAACTTCAACATGCTCAAGAAGAAGGTAAGACAGTCATCACTTTCGTTAGAAAGAAAAATACAGCTACTGATAACTTCAACATGCTCAAGAAGAAGGTAAGAGAGTCATCACTTTCGTTAGAAAGAAAAATACAGCTACTGATAACTTCAACATGCTCAAGAAGAAAGTAAGAGAGTCATCACTTTCGTTAGAAAGAAAAATACAGCTACTGATAACTTCAACATGCTCAAGAAGAAAGTAAGAGAGTCATCACTTTCGTTAGAAAGAAAAATACAGCTACTGATAACTTCAACATGCTCAAGAAGAAAGTAAGAGAGTCATCACTTTCGTTAGAAAGAAAAATACAGCTACTGATAACTTCAACATGCTCAAGAAGAAAGTAAGAGAGTCATCACTTTCGTTAGAAAGAAAAATACAGCTACTGATAACTTCAACATGCTCAAGAAGAAGGTAAGAGAGTCATCACTTTCGTTAGAAAGAAAAATACAGCTACTGATAACTTCAACATGCTCAAGAAGAAAGTAAGAGAGTCATCACTTTCGTTAGAAAGAAAAATACAGCTACTGATAACTTCAACATGCTCAAGAAGAAAGTAAGAGAGTCATCACTTTCGTTAGAAAGAAAAATACAGCTACTGATAACTTCAACATGCTCAAGAAGAAAGTAAGAGTCATCACTTTCGTTAGAAAGAAAAATACAGCTACTGATAACTTCAACATGCTCAAGAAGAAAGTAAGAGAGTCATCACTTTCGTTAGAAAGAAAAATACAGCTACTGATAACTTCAACATGCTCAAGAAGAAGGTAAGAGAGTCATCACTTTCGTTAGAAAGAAAAATACAGCTACTGATAACTTCAACATGCTCAATGAGAAGGTAAGAGCTCTTTAGCTTCAACCGTTCTAGAGTTATGCAGCCGCAGTACGAGGCCAACCTCTATGCGTACATCTACTTCATCTTCATTGTGTGCGGCTCTTTCTTCACCCTGAACCTGTTCATCGGAGTCATCATCGACAACTTCAACATGCTCAAGAAGAAGGTGAGAGAGTCAGCATATGTCCAAGAGGAAGGTAAGAGAGTCAGCATTCATAACTTCAACATGCCCAAGAAGAAGGTAAGAGAGTCAGCATATGCTCAAAAGAAGGTAAGAGAGTCAGCATATGCACAAGAAGAAGGTAAGAGAGTCAGCATATGCACAAAAAGAAGGTGAGAGAGTCAGCATATGCACAAAAAGAAGGTAAGAGAGTCAGCATATGCTCAAGAAGAAGGTAAGACAGTCAGCATATGCCCAAGAAGAAGGTAAGAGAGTCAGCATAGGCCCAAGAAGAAGGTAAGATAGTCATCATCAATAACTTCAACATGCTCAAGAAGAAGGTAAATATATAATAATAATAATATCGCCTTATTTATACTGCCCGATTAAGATTATTAAAGTCCCATTATTCCAGCAGCAAGCCCAAGACATAATTATTATGTGGTAAAAATCCCAAATGGGAGGATAGCTTGTCATGTCCCGGCTGGGTTTCGAACCCATGACATCTGGATTCCTTGGATTCACAGAGTGCCGCCTTTACCACTGAGCTACCGGGACAGACAAGGTAAGAGAGTCAGCATTAATAACTTCAACATGCTCAAGAAGAAGGTAAGAGAGTCATCATTGATAACTTCAACATGCTCAAGAAGAAGGTGAGTGAGTCATCATTGATAACTTCACCATGTTCAAGAAGAAGGTAAGAGACTCAGCATTGATAACTTCAACATGCTCAAGAAGAAGGTAAGTGACTCAGCATTGATAACTTCAACATGCTCAAGAAGAAGGTAAGAGAGTCAGCATCGATAACTTCAACATGCTCAAGAAGAAGGTAAGAGAGTCAGCATCGATAACTTCAACATGCTCTAGAAGAAGGTAAGAGAGTCAGCATCGATAACTTCAACATGCTCAAGAAGAAGGTAAGAGAGTCAGCATCGATAACTTCAACATGCTCAAGAAGAAGGTAAGAGAGTCATCATCGAAAACTTCAACATGCTCAAGAAGAAGGTAAGAGACTCAGCATTGATAACTTCAACATGCTCAAGAAGAAGGTAAGAGAGTCAGCATCGATAACTTCAACATGCTCTAGAAGAAGGTAAGAGAGTCAGCATCGATAACTTCAACATGCTCTAGAAGTTCATGGAGCAGCTAGGAGTGAGGGAGGTCGGGGGGCTGAATATTCTGGTGGAGAACATCCCCGGGGGCAAGTGTCTGGTCAAGGAGGAGGTTGTGGAGGTAAGACATTTTATTTGAACGTCGCTTTCATCTGGATGCTCATATTTTCTAAGTGGTGCAAGATCATGGTTTGGATAGTAAAGATTGACTTAGGCAATAATCCCGCCCTTTGTGATTTATGTAAATAATTTTTAATAAAGACTTCACTACTATCTTCTTCTTTTACTCTGTCTTATCCCGCTCAAGCAGGGTCGACGTTGTTCAACCTCATGGTTGAGGTTGATTGGTTTTGGCACATTTTTTTTTACGGCTGGATGCCCTTCCTAACGCCAACGAATCTATTTGATTTAATGTCCTGGATCAGGACGGGGGTTTTACCCTCCATTCGCTGAGAATCGTACCAGCTACCAACATTAACCTCACCCAGCCTGGGTAGGGCCGGAAATGCCAGCCTCACGTGTTTGGATGGAACAGAATTTTCTTCGAAAAGTCTGCTCCAGCCGGGAGTTGAACTCGGGAACTCTGGACTACGGGCAGTAGTCACAACCGGTACGCCACGGAGGCTGAGAGTTTTTAGGCAATTGGAGGGTTTCACCCTCCAATTGCCTAAAACTCTCAAACCAGCTACTCAAATGAATCCCACCCAGACTGGGGCCGGGACCGGGAATAGTCAGCATCACGAAAGTTCAAATTTGAATCTTCACCCATCTAAGTCCTAGCCTCACTGGACGTTTCTTAACTTTGGTTGGGGTTTTTTTTAAGACATAACCATGACTAAAGATGCTTAGTTCCTTTGAAAACTACCCAGCCGTAGTTACATTGTTTGTTCTCAGCTAGGTAGGTACACCTTTACTGTATTACTGCCGTATAAATATGCACATTTATAAATGAATTGAACTGATTATTTTTTTGTGTTAAACAAAGTTAATTGTACATGAATATAACCTTTACTTCACCTTAATAAATGATGTTTTGTAGGAGACCTTCCTCAACAAATGTGCCAAAATTGGATTATGCACCAATTTTTTCTGTATTTAAAAAAGTCTTATTAGGTTGCGCTACAAAAACAAAGCGGAGCATGAAAGGTTGCGAGATAAAATGTTGCACTCAGTCGGATCCCGAATTATAAGCCGCGTGAATAGTGTTATACGTTATACGCGTGAATAGTTATACGTTATACGCGTGAATAGAGTTATACGGTCAGTGACCCCTACGTTCCTCTGCATCGACTCTCTTGATTATTTCATAGTTAACCGCGTATTCTAAACTAGTGTCGCCTCCGAGCGGATGAAAGGAGCAGCTTATCCTGAAGTTTAATACGAACTATTTCTCCACCGAAGGTCGGCTGGGAGCATGGCAAGCTCTTGTAACCGTGCAACTGCGGAGCCGGGAAATGAGGATGGTTTTAGGACGGGAACTCATCGCATCAGATTAGGTGTGTTGAACTGTGTGGTTAGGGTAGCTATCCCCTGTGATTTGTTTTAGTTGTGTCGTACCTGCGATGGGTTCGCAGGTACGACACAGCTACTCTGGAAACCCAGCCTCTAGATTGAGTTGAAGGAGTGATCTAAAGAGACGATTGGGAAGATCCGAAAGTTGCGAGATCGGAGGATCCTTTCCATCGTTGCGTGATTGGAGGATTCTTACGTTGCGAAGTCTCAAACTCCCTACGTTGCGAGACTAGAGGAGAACCGCGTCGTGAGGTTGGAATCCTCCAATTCGCTAGATCTGACTCCCGCTTGCTCTCTAAAGAGGTGTGATGTTAATTCTCGAAGGAGAAATAACCCATACAAATTCAGCGACCCGTTCACACCCGAAATGACATCGATGAGTGACAGTCAAAAATGAAATCTGACCATTTCCTTTTGTCATTATTATTGATTAGATATTTTACCCGAAATGACATCGATGAGTGACAGTCAAAAATGAAATCTGACCATTTCCTTTTGTCATTATTATTGATTAGATATTTTACCCGAAATGACATCGATGAGTGACAGTCAAAAATGAAATCTGACCATTTCCTTTTGTCATTATTATTGATATTAGATTTTTTACTATAGTTTGAGTTTCGCATTATGATCCCATCTTGTAAAATTACTTCTGACAGAGTGTTCGGTAGAAATTGGTACAGAGATAGCAAAAACATGAAGGCCAATCTTTGAAATTGAATGAAGTACTTGTCATTGTCGACCTTTCCCATACAGGGTGTAGAAAAAAAAACTGTTTTCCAATGATTTTTTCAAATTTCATTATTTTGCATTCAGAGGAATGATGTGTCCATCAAGGCTCAATATTTTTGAGACAGGAAGGAATGAGGATCAATACATAAAGCAAGACAATATTACTCTTAATCAAAAAAAAAATCATGGAAAAACAGTTTTTTGAAGGTTAGAGAGTCAGCATTGATAACTTCAACATGCTCAAGAAGAAGATGAGAGATCTTTAGCTTCAACCGTTCAATAGTTATGACTTGTGACAGACGGCGCACGGAAAAGGCCGCTTCATATTTTTTTTGTAAAAAAAAAAAAACTAATAAGTAAGACTTTTAAAGATTACGAGGTACTTTTAAAACCAGTTTCTACAGTAATTGATGAATCTTCATTTACTGTAATTTTCTTTAGGTTTTCGTCAAAGTTGTTCTTGATAATTCCTGTAGCCCAAATTATGATTGGTATTACTGTCACATTCTTATTATTATTACTATATTTTGTGTGTCTGTACTATTACTTTCTGTCCCGCTACCTCAGTGGTAAAGAGCGTCACACTATGAATCTACAGATTCTACAGTTTATGGGTTCGAAACCCAGCCGGGACATGACAAGTTACCCTCACATTTGTGATTTTTACTACATAATAATATGTCTTGGGATTGCTGCTGGAATAATGGCAATTAATAGTCCTAATCGGACAGTATAAATAAAGCGATATTATTATCATATACTACCCAAATTATGTCTGGTATTTCTGTTGTTTTCAATCCTCACATTCTTATTATTATTACTATCCTATTGTAGAGTCACCGTGGCAGAGTGAGTTAGCGCGCTAGGCATTGCACACATCGTGACCTGGGTTCAATCCCCAGCAGGGCAGGAATTTTTCTGCCCTGTACTTGGATGTTCGGGGTCAACTCATACCTCGTGAGGAAAAATGAGTAACGTAACGTATGAGTAACGACCAGTGGCGGCATTACCAGAGTAAAAAAAAATAATAATGTAATAGAATTCGAAAAGTGAAGGAGGCTCTTAGTAATGCTGCGCTACGCACAAAAATTGTGAAGAGGCCTTGTGCTTGACCACAAATAAAATCATACATACCTACATACTATCCTTTGTGTAACCAACCTGTTCCATCCCCCAGTACGTATTTCTGTTGTTTTCAATCCTCACATTCTCATTATTCGTATAATTATTACAATCCATTGTGTAACCAACCTCTTCCATCCCCCCAGTACGTATTTCTGTTGTTTTCAATCCTCACATTCTCATTATAATTATTACAATCCTTTGTGTAACCAACCTGTTCCATCAAAGCGATATTATTATCATTATTCATTATATATTGCCCCAATTATGATAGGTATTTCTGTTGTTTTCAATCCTTACCTTCTCATTATTACGTATATATGTATTATTATTCCCCCCATTATTCATTATATTTATATTGCCCCAATTATGATAGGTATTTCTGTTGTTTTCAATCCTTACCTTCTCATTATTACGTATATACTCGTATGTATTATTATGACAATTCTTTGTGTAAACAACCTGTTCCGTCCCCCAGTACGTATTTCTGTCGTTTTCAATCCTCACATTTTCATTACAATTATTACTATCCTCTGTCTAAACAACCTGTTCCATCCCCCAGTACGTATTTCTGTTGTTTTCAATCCTCACATTCTCATTATAATTACATATTACAATCCTTTGTCTAAAGCCTGGTAGTGAACCACTGCAGCAAGCAATCAGGCAGTTATTGCAATCATTTGAAAATTGCATGTCAGAAAAAGTGGTAGCTGTAGCTACCTTGAGTACAGAATCCAAGTCATCTCAAGTAACTGTCAAACCTCTCTACGAGACTGACGAAGAGGAGTTGCACACAGAGACCAACTGGATTCTTCAAGAGAAGAAACAGAAGAAAAGAACCTCAGGACAACAAAACGCCAACAAAAAAGGCAAAAATTGGACTCGACCTGAAGACCGAAAGCCCCCACCAATATTTGTCGATAAGCCAGGTAAGATCTCTAGTCTTACTAATATCGTGAATACTGAAATAGGACCTGAGAACTATACCACTAAAATAGTTGATAACAACAAAGTCAAAATAAATCTTGAGGACGGAGAGAGTTACCGTAAAACGGTGCAAATTCTCCAGAAAGAAAATCTCATGTTTCATACTTATGAGAACAAACAAACTCGCCCGATTAGAGTCATGGCCAAAGGACTTGACTACACAACCGAGCCAGAGGAAATTATTGAATACCTGACAAGAAAGGGGTTCAAAATAATAAAAGCTGATGCTAAATTCTCAGCAAAAGAGAAAAAACCCTTAAATATGTTTATATTATCCTTTGATAATAGCGAAAATATAGACAGCATCTACAGGATTCCAGAAATCCTCAGACAGATTGTACAGATATGCCCTATGAAAGGTAGCAAAATAATTCCTCAATGTAAAAATTGTCAGGAATTTAGCCATACTAAAAATCACTGTAATAAAAAACCTCGCTGTGTTAAATGTGCACAAGGTCATCTGACCGCACATTGCAATAAACCCAGTGAGGCACGTGCCAAATGTGCCAACTGCGGTGGTGACCATCCAGCCAGCTATAGAGGCTGCATGGTTGCCAGAGAACTGCAAAAAAGAAAAAATATGCAATCCAAAAACATCCGAGCAAGTTTCTTGCCAAGTAAACAAGAAAACATTGTAAGACCTCCTCAAGGTCAAAAAGAACCCCTCAGAGCAGTACAAAGAGGAGTTTCGTACGCAAAGGTAGTAGGATCACAAACCAGCCAAAGTGATATTCAACTAATCTTGGCTGGTATAAAAGACCTAAAGATAGAAATACTTAATATGAAAGAAAGAGTAGAAAAAATTGAAAAGCGGTCAAAACCGGGCCCAAAACCTAAAAAATCATGAAGAGTATATCTATTCTTGCCTGGAATGCTAATGGACTCATAGCAAGAAAAAATGAGCTCCAAGTGATACTAGAACTAAATAATATTGACGTGTGCCTCATCAGTGAAACACACATGACAGATCAACACTTTTGCCAAATAAAGGGTTATACATTTTATCATACCATCCATCCAAGTAATAATGCTCGTGGGGGTAGTGGTATATTCATTAAAGAACACCTAAAACATCATGAAGACCTCAAGTTTCAAACCGAAAGCATACAACTGGCATCTATTGCAGTCCATACAATGCAGGCTCCAATAACAATTGCAAGTATCTACTGTCCTCCTGGGAAAAGATTAACAGAAAATGATCTCAATCAAATTTTCAAAGAAATTGGCAATAGATTCATCATAGGCGGAGATTTCAATGCAAAGCATCTACATTGGGGCTCTCGCATGACAACTGAAAGAGGAAAAATTCTTTTTAAGACTTTGAAAGAAAATAATGGAGACTATGTATCCACAGGAAAACCCACTTACTGGCCAACAGACCATCAAAAATACCAGATCTAATAGATTTTTTTATCTACAAAAATATTTCTGCTAACTACATGAAGATTGATGAACATCTTGACTTGTGCTCTGATCACTCGGCTATTGTTCTTACCATCAGCGAAAATATTATCACAAAACCAAACAATCCAGTTCTGGTCAACAAAAGAACTGATTGGGACAGCTTCAAAATAAATCTATCAAAGAGAATAACCTTAAATTCTCCTCTGGAAACGGAAGACCAAATCGATCAAGCTCTTGAAGATCTTGTTGATGCTATACAAAAGTCTGCGTGGGACAATACACCTCAAGTTTCCAAGAAACTTCATGGAATAAATTACCCCAAAGAAATTGTTACACTCATAAAAGAAAAAAGGAGAGCACGAAAGAAGTGGCAGAACACTCGCTACCCTCTGCATAAAACAATTTACAATAAGTTATCAGAAAAGGTGCGTAAAGAAATACAAGATTTAAAAAAGGAATCGATTAATACCTTTCTTAGTGAGCTTTCCCCAGATCAAAATTCAGACTACTCATTATGGAAAGCCATTAAACCACTCAAAAGACCCATTAATCAATCTCCACCATTGAGAGACTCGGAGGGTAAATGGATCCGTGATAATAATAATAAATGTCAACTATTTGCTAAATATTTATCAAAAATATTTAATCCTAACGAACCAGATTCAAATGAACAACCTCTTCCACATATGCTATATCAAGAAGAGGATTACTATATCCCTTGCATAACAGTAAGAGAGCTACAGAGAACAATTGATAAAGAAATTAATCCGAAAAAATCCCCTGGATATGACTTAATAACAGGTCAAGTCCTCAAGGAACTCCCTCGGAAAGCTTGCGTTAGGATAACACAAATAATAAACGCAGCTTTCAAGATACAATATGTGCCGCAATTATGGAAAATTGCTGAAGTAATCATGATTCAGAAACCAGGACAACAACCCGAGGAGCTGAAGTCTTATAGACCCATCTCTCTGCTCCCTGTGCTATCAAAATTGTTCGAAAAACTTTTATACAAGCGCTTAACATCAGTCATTTTTGACAAGAAACTCATACCAGACCATCAGTTTGGGTTCAGAACAAAACATTCTACCATAGAACAAGTGCACAGACTTGTTCATCTGATAGAAAAATCAATAGAAGAAAAGAAAGTATGCTCCGCAGTATTTCTAGATGTAACTAAAGCTTTTGATAAAGTATGGCATGAAGGCTTGAAATTCAAGTTGAAAAAAATGTTGCCAGAAAAACTTGCCAAAATTCTTGAATCATACCTCTCAAATCGGTATTTTAGAATTAAACATGAAGATGCATATTCTGAACTACAAGAAATATGTGCAGGCGTTCCCCAAGGAAGCGTACTTGGACCAGTCTTGTATCTATTGTACACAAGTGACATGCCCGAGGAAGAAGAAAACACTATTGCCACATTTGCTGATGACACAGCATTTTTGGTAGTTGGAGATAATACCGAAGAAACATCATCAGAACTCAACCAAACCCTCTCCAGATTTCAAAGGTGGACTTCAAAATGGAGAATAAGACTAAATGATAGTAAGTCGGTTCATGTGGATTTTACCAACAGAAATCAGCCCTACATACCGATTTACATCAATAACAAAATCATTCCCTTCTCGAATCAAGCGAAATACTTGGGAATGACTCTCGATGCAAAACTGAAATGGAAAGAACACGTAAAGAAGAAAAGAACTCAACTTGATATGAAGTACAACAAGATGAAATGGCTAATGGGACGCTACTCTCCACTTCCCATCGAGAATAAACTTTTACTATACAACCAGGTCCTGAAACCAGTTTGGACCTATGGTATCCAGCTTTGGGGCTGTACCAGTGCATCCAACAGACTCATTATAGAGAGATTTCAGAACAAAGTGCTAAGGGACATTGTCAATGCCCCATGGTACATTAGGAACAACTTACTGCACCGCGACTTGGGCGTTGAGTCAGTTAGAGAAACAATGCAAATTTATGCCTCAAAACATCAACAGAGGCTAGAGGTACATGAAAATATTGAGGCCGTCCATCTTCTCAATGTTTCAGACCTAGTTAGAAGATTAAAGAGGAAGAAACCATTTGATTTAGTATAAATTACTTTTACACTTCGTAACGGTACAGCGCAAAATGTAACCACCTCAACTAGACTTAAGAATATTTATGTTTATGTACATATATTTTACTTTTTACTATAACCTTTTTAGAATAAAATTGCTTATTAGATTTAATCTAGATTGTAATGTATCAATAAATGCCCAAAGTGGGATTTATATTGAAAAAAAAAAAAAAAAAAAAAAAAAACAATCCTTTGTGTAACCAACCTCTTCCGTCCCCCAGTACCTATTTCTGTTGTTTTCAATCCTCACATTCTCATTATAATTATTACAATCCTTTGTGTAACCAACCTGTTCCATCAAAGCGATATTATTATCATTATTCATTATATATTGCCCCAATTATGATAGGTATTTCTGTTGTTTTCAATCCTTACCTTCTCATTATTACGTATATATGTATTATTATTACAATCCTTTGTGTAACCAACCTGTTCCATCAAAGCGATATTATTATCATTATTCATTATATTTATATTGCCCCAATTATGATAGGTATTTCTGTTGTTTTCAATCCTTACCTTCTCATTATTACGTATACCTATATGTATTATTATTAAAATTATTTGTGTAACCAACCTGTTCCATCCCCCAGTACGTATTTCTGTTGTTTTCAATCCTCACATTCTCAAATTAATTATTACAATCCTTTGTGTAACCAACCTGTTCTATCCCCCAGTACGTATTTCTGTTGTTTTCAATCCTCACATTCTCAAATTAATTATTACAATCCTTTGTGTAACCAACCTGTTCTATCCCCCAGTACGTATTTCTGTTGTTTCCAATCCTCACATTC
>CM044966.1:12628055-12671195 GCA_024516035.1 Bactericera cockerelli
CTGCTGGAATAATGGGACTTTAATAGTCCTTATCGGTCAGTATAAAAAAGCGATATTATTATTATTATTAATTACTTATCATTATACTTATAATCATTAATAATAAGTTATTATTAGGTATTAACCTCTGTATATAGACTAATATAGAGGATTGAGATCCGATCACACAGAAGTAGAATTGAGGGGGGGGGGGGGGGGTGAAAAAGAATATGGTTAGGGAGGAGAAGCGAGGGAGAGGGGGGGGGGGTGTACATTGTAGAGGCAAGCAGTGGAGGGGTGCGGGTTATAGGGAGCATAATAGAGGATAATAAATAGCATCAGGAATGCGGGGGAGGGGGAGGGATGTCAGGGGAGAAAGGTTGGAGGGGGGGGGGGGGGGGGGAGAAGGATTGGTTGGGGGGGGGTGAGGGTTGAAAAGAAAGTGGCAGTGAGAGAGACTCGAAGTCACGTGCTGTTTAATGAGGTGACTAAACTCCTCCGTTCTAACCCCCCCCCTCTCTCTCTCTCTCTCTCTCTCTCTCTCTCTCTCTCTCTCTCTCTCTCCTCTCTCTCTCTCTCTCTCTCTCTCTCAAGAGGCTGGGATGTCAAGGGCCCCCATCCGTGTGTTAAGCAACGGCGGCGTCGCGTGAAGGGTGACCTATTCAACGGAGGAGATCTGTGTCTACCTATCTTCCTACCTCAAACAGAACATAATACAGTATAGAATGTCGCCACTTAGTGCCACAAATCCCGACAAGTTGAAAATCCCGATAGGTTGAAAATCTCGTTAACTCAAAAGAATTCTTCAGCCCTTGTAAAACTTAATAATAATAATTTAGTGAGACTCTGAATGGTAACCACCAGGCGAGGTTAATACTCAAAGCATTTTCTACCACCTGACCCTCAGAGTCTAATTATTATGTGGTCACAAACTCAAATTAATGAGGGAAATTTTATGCACTGGGTGGGATTCGGACCAACGCGCAACGGATACCCGCGCTACCTGGATTACCAGACTAGCGCGCTAACCACTTGAATACTAAAACATTGCTCCTTATTTGAAATCCTGATACTCAAATCTCTCGATACTTCGAAATGACACTTCGTTGGTTAATTTGAACGCAATAACCAATCAGCGTGCGTTGTGTGACGTTTAAAACGGAGATTTGGGGATTTGGAGAGTGTTTCTGGAATGGGCTACTGGTTTATTAAGGTATCTGAAAAGTGCTTTTAACTAACTTTTCTTCTCATTTTAATAAAAAACCCGCTTGTTCGCAAGATTTCCCAGTTTTACTTTCCACACCGCAACAAAGCGAACTTCTCTAATCCAATTTGCCGCACGGAAAAAGCGAAAATTGAAAAGTCCTTTCATAACATTTTTCGCTCTATTAAGGGGATGGGGTAATTGGAATCTCCTTTCATTTTTCGCTCTATTGTGGATACTGATAATTGAATCAAGTTCAAGCAATCAAGTACGTATGGTCGGTCTTGATTTTCAAGCCTTCTTCCACAAGCTCTTGTAACCTAATAAATCTCCGGAATAGGTTTTGGATATGAGTATTTAATGAAATTATTTAGTTAGAAATAAGGTTTATATAAATGCCCTCCCGCACAAGATCAATATTATGACTGTGTGTAGGTACATGTACACAATGTGCACTATATACAGGGTGTCCCATTACAAACGAGACATGCAAATATCTCGAGAACTACTGTCGAGAGAAAAAAGCGCCAGCCTCCGTGGCGTAACGGTTGTGACTACTGCCCGTAGTCCAAAGATCCTGAGTTCGATTCCCGGTTAGAGCTTATATTTCGCACAGAAAATTCTGTTTCCTCCGAACATAATATATGAACCTGGCAATTCCGGCCCTACCCAGGCTGGGTGAGGTTAATGTGGGTAGCTGGTACGATTCCCAGCAAATGGAGGGTAAAACCACAGTTCTGTCTACCTCAAGTCAGGACGTTAAAATCAAATAGAATCAATGGACATGAAAGGAGCCTAGAAATTGGATCTGGGCGTCCATATTATAATCCTCTCACCACCGTGATTTAGGTATCAATACCTACCTCACGGACACGGAATTATTATTAAAACTCTTATTACTATAAAATTCCGATCCTATGAGTTCTCTTATTTCCAGGTTCGGCTGTTGTGTTGTTCCAAATAATCAGTGAAGAACGCCCTGGACAAAAAAAAGACATAATTATAATAATAATAATATCGCCTTATTTATACTGCCCGATTAGGACAAAGTCCCATTATTCCAGCAGTAAGCCCAAGACGTATTTTTATGGGGTAAAAATTCCCAAATTAGATGATATCGTGTCATGTCCTGGCTGGGTTTCGAACCCACGACCTCTGGAATCGCTGGATTATTATTATTATTATTATCTGACCTGGTTGCAGGGTTTTCAGTGAAACCCTTACAATTAACACTGCAACCTAATTAGATCTATTGTGACTAGTTGATTCTGTTCGATTTTAACGTCTTGATTTGAGATAGTCAGGACGGGGGTTTCACGCTCCATTCGCTGGGAATCGTACCAGCTACTCACATCCTCACCCAGCCTAGGGTGAGGTTAATGTGGGTAGGGCCGGAAATGCCAGCCTCACGTGTTTGGAAGGGACAGAATTTTCTTCGAAAAGTCTGTCCCAACCGGGAGTTGAACTCGAGAACTCCGGACCACGGGCAGTAGTCACAACTATTACGCCACGGAGGCTGGGAATCGCTGGATTCACAGAGTGCCGCTTTCACCACTGAGCTATTACCGGGACAACTATAAACCATCATGAGAACTTCCACAACCAACATCATCAAAACAAACCACTTCACCCATAATCCTTTTACCCTACCAGTGGTATCTTTTGTTATTCTCAAACAAAACAGTCTCAATAGGTGGTTAAGTGGTGTCTCCCGATGTCCACTTAAGCACGGATCTTGCCTGTCTTTAGACCTGTGAACTATTGAAGAGCTGGAGATTGTAGATACTGGCTTTATTTTGTTTAAGTAATAAAATTATTATTTACAAGAGGTTTTTTAAATTCGTTTCATGTTTTCCAAGATTTTTGTGAGTAATTATACCTACATAATTGTATGTTTGTATAGGAAAATATTATAAAAATCATGTATTATTATATTTTTTTATAATATACATAATTCATTTTGTCCTGTCCAGCTGTCCAGGTATATTCTGATATTCATGTACATCTAGTACAAATTCTCACTTTTCTGTTCATACTGATTAAATACAGAGGTTAGTTGATGCCATGGATACCCAGAACTATTACCTGCTGATGAGAGAAATAAGCTCGAAACAGCTGTCCAGGTACATACGTACCATCGTACCATGTTCTGATATTCATGTACATCTAGGACAACTTCTCACTTTTCTGATTTCATTCAATAGTAGGTACCTACGAAAGTTTTTTTTAACTCTTTTTGACAAATATTTGTAAATGCGACTTATTTTGAACTATTGGTAGAAAGGGGCTCTTCAGTCCTACACAGACTATGTATTATTTTTTTTAATTGAAAAAGAAAAGAAAAAAGTTGTTAGAGTTGGTTGGTGTTGATTTTCGTTAAGGATATTACTAAAATCAACTGATGATTTTCAGAAATTTCTAAAAATAACTCGTGATTTTCAGAAGTTTTAAATTTAATACAAAAAACCCTTGAAAACTTACCATTCCATCATGAATTAAGTAACCATGTAAACTGTAAAAATAGGTTGTACCCATTTATGTGTTGGTACATTCATAAAGAAGATATTTGAACAATTCAAGAACAACCAAAAAGTTTTGTTGTTGACATTATTACATTTTATTGATTGTTTACAACAGACATTAAAAAAAACCATAAATCTAAAGTAATCTTATAAAAAGTATTTTGAAGAGAAGAAGAAAAAGAAATAAAATCTAGTAACCAGGACACATCAGATTAGGGCTAATCTATAAGAGATTGGTCCATATTTCTGTCATATGTCCAAACGAAAGTGACTTTACCTCCTTAGTAAAAGATAAAATCAATCAACAACTTAAAAAGTAACGGAATTATTAGCCTATATTTAGATAACATACATGTGATACATGCAAACGTTATTTGCGTTTCTTCTCTAATCTATATATAAAAGACGCATACAACAACAACAACCCTAATCTATATAAAAGACACATACAACATCAATAACCCTAATCTATTTAAATGACTTTAAATATTTGTTTTAGAGGGTCAAATTATGAAAAAAGACTAGGTATAATCTAAGTGGACACTATCAGATGACTATAGTGCGATGTGATTGGTTGTAATTCCCACTAGAGGGCGTGTTAAGGAATAGTTTTAAATCTAATCCTGTTTCATAATTTGGCCCCTAATCTCCATTCAATAAATACATCGTGCGTCAGAATTATAGTTACAGAGGTGAACCTACAACTCTAAAGCGTAATACCCAAAGCGCCACAGAGGTATTACAATATTACAATAAATTGCTCTAAGGGCGGAATTAATAGACAACATCAATAACTTAAGTCGTTGCTAAGTGTCGATTTTCCCTATCTTACACAGTACGCAATCGGTGACTTAGCGCCACAGAGGTATTACAAAAAAGTCTACTAATTCCGCCCTAAATGTTGCGTCTTTCTATTGCGTATTCTCACCACTCGCCGCGTCAGCGTCCACAACATGCGTCAGGACTAGGTTCTGCGCATGTCTGCTGAGATCCATGGGAAGGCTCACGTTGTTGTTTATTGCGTCCACTATACCTCCCGCTTTTTTCACTCTTCTCAACTCATTCAAGAGGTAATCAGGTATCTGCGCATTCGAGGTCAAGTCAAACTCCTGCGCATTCTTGCTGAGTTGCTCCAGCTTCTCTTGATCAGTGATCTGGATCATTTTTGTTTTTCTTCTGTCAGTGTTATTCTCGAAGACAAACTCTCCATGGGTGGGAATCAAATCCGTCACCTCGTCAGGATCAACTTTCTTGTACGTCACGCTTCCATCACTGTTCACGATCAACAAGTGTCCTTTCATTATCTTTTTGCCAGTTGACTTTTTCTTTCTTCGTCTTGTAGGTTGTTTACTAGTTCCCTTGTTTCCTGAAGATGAACCTGTATCGTTTGGTAGCACACTAGGATTCTGTGGTTCATCTAGGGTATGGTCTCGTCTACCAGAGGGGGCCTTTTCGTCGTCGATTCCACTTAATTCTGCAGAATCGTCGTCGTCTTCATAATTATTGGCTTTGACGCTGGGAATTTGGTTACGTGGGGAAATATCTGCAACCCCTTGTGGTTCATCATTTTGGTTTATTTTATTTTGAGGTACAGCCTTGACTATGACTTTGGCTGGTTTATACTTATTTGTATTATCTGGTTGTAGTTTATTCTCATTATTGATATCTCTTACTTGGTTCTCAGGTGTATTAATCTTTTTTGGTGAAGTTTCACTGTTCCTGCTGGGGTTTTCCATTTCTTCATCTATAAAATTTGGATCTCTTCTTCCTGAACGCGTTCTTTCATCGTCAATTTCTTTTAAATATTCGTCATCCTTATTTATATTATCATTCTTTTTCACATCGTCACTATTTTTTTTCAAATTTTTACCGTTATTGTTCCTCGGTGTATTTGGAAACTTTTCCAGCAACGCAGAGATATCTTCGTCATTTGAATCCGGTAATCTTTCTTCATCCCTACTGGCAATTGATAATGGATTGTGAACTTTGCTTTTGATGGCATCCGGTTCATCACGTTCTACATTGAATGGTCCAGTTTCAGTTTTATTTATTCCATGTATTTGGTTCGGTTGTTCTCTTGGTATTGCAGGCGGAATGAAGTTCAGTGGGTTATGTGGATGTGAACGTTTCGGCTTATAACGTTGATATTTTTCAGCTTGCGGACTGTCCATAGAAGGTGTTCTTTTCAAGTCTCTTTGTCTAGGACTCCACTGTTTTCTGCCTTCTTGAGGATTAGTTGTGGATCTCCATAGACCTTTAGGGTGATCAGAATCTTTTGCATCATCATTCCGTTCATCTAAGGTATGGTCTCGTCTACCAGAAGGAGCCTTTTCGTCGTCGATTCCACTTAGTTCTGCAGAATCGTCGTCCCTGGACGTCGTCTCTGGACTATTTTCGCGATTTAAATCTCTTGCACCATTGACAATGCCCCGGCCATCTCCATATGGGTTTTCTGATTGCGTATATGATGGCTTCGGATCATGTACTCTATATCCTTGAGGATTGTCATTATAATTTGGAGGATTAAACTTTTGTTGGGAAGATGGTTTTGAACGCCATGGACTAGTTTCGCGATTTTGATCGCTTCCACCATTATCAATGCCTGAGCCATCTCTATTTGGATTCTCTGATTGCGTATATGATAGCTTCGGATCTTGTGCTCTGTGTCCTTGAGGATTGTCATTATAATTCTGAGGATTAAAGTTTTGTTGGAGAGGTGGTGTGGATCCCGATGGCCGATATTCACGATTTTGATCTCTTCTACCATTGACAATGCCCGGACCATCTCCATATGGATTCTCTGATTGCGTATATGATGGCTTCGGATCTTGGGCTCTATATCCTTGAGGATTGTCATTATAATTCTGAGGATCAGACCTTTGTTGGAAAGGTGGTGTGGATCCCGATGGCCGATATTCACGATTTTGATCTCTTCTACCATTGACAATGCCCGGACCATCTCCATATGGATTCTCTGATTGCGTATATGATGGCTTCGGATCTTGGGCTCTATATCCTTGAGGATTGTCATTATAATTCTGAGGATCAGACTTTTGTTGGAAAGGTGGTGTGGATCTTGATGGCCGATATTTACGATTTTGATCTCTTCCACCATTATCAATACCTGAGCCATCTCTATTTGGATTCTCTGATTGCGTATATGATGGATTCAAATTTTGGCCTCTATATCCTTGGGGATTGTTATTATAATTCGGAGGATTATACCTTTGTTGGAAAGGTGGTGTGGAACCCCATGGCCGATATTCGCGATTTAGATCTCTTCCACCATTATCAATGTCTGAGCCATCTCCATTTGGATTCTCTGATTGCGTATATGATGGCCTCGGATCTTGTGCTCTATATCCTTGAGGATTGTCATTATAATTCTGAGGATCAGACTTTTGTTGGAAAGGTGGTGTGGAACCCCATGGACTTTTTTCGCGATTTAGATCTCTTCCACCATTATCAATGTCCGAGCCATCTCCAAGTGGTTTCAAATCTTCTGCTCTGTCTCTTTGAGGATTGTTATTATAATTCTGAGGATGATTCGATTGTTGGAAAGGTGTTTTGGATACCCATGGACTCTTTACGGGATTAAGATAACTAGCACCATTAGCAGGCGTCTTATGAAAGGATCCATCTGATTGTGGTGAATCTTTATTTTTATCATCATCTCTTATTGTCCTCATAACATGAGTTGGCGGTTCGTATTCTGGAACTGGTTCTGAAGAACCACTTCCTAAAATATTGTTTACTGGTGTATTTTGGTTACCTAGAGATGGTTGCCTATATTTCATTATATATGTAGGTATACCACTAATATTAAACCTGTGTGGTTTATACCGGGGATGATTTACTGGTTGGCTTGAATGTCTTGGAATGTATGTTCTATGTCTTGGAGTATTATGTTGTAAACTTGATGGAAATTCGTTTGAGTTATGATTTGGTTGAACTTCAGATTCACGTATTGGTCCACTTGGACTTTCATAATTTTTTCCACCTTCACTGTTATGAGTATTAGGTATAAAATCTGGCCGATTGTTTTGTCTAGGGCTTCCATTATTTGTTCCTCGTTCATTGTTGTATTTATCAGGTGTGCTACTAAGCATAGAACTTCTTCCATCTTCATTGTTGTAATTGTAAGGCATTCTGTATGGCAAATTACTTTCATCTGCATTGTTTGGTAAAGTTTGCTTACCATGTGGCCAAACTTCACTAGGGTTTTCTTCATTTCTTCCATTTTCATAATTAAGTTTATTAGGTGTACTAGAAATCCTATTGACTCCATTCGGGCTTCTATAATTCTTTCCCACTGCTTTGTTTGGTTCCTCATAATTTCTTCTATTATCAGGGCTTCCATAATTATCTCTATCATTGTGAGGGCTTCCATAATTATCTCTTTCATTGTGAGGGCTTCCATAATTATCTCTTTCATTGTGAGGGCTTCCATAATTATCTCTTTCATTGTGAGGGCTTCCATAATTATCTCTTTCATTGTGAGGGCTTCCATAATTATCTCTTTCATTGTGAGGGCTTCCATAATTATCTCTTTCATTGTGAGGTCTTCCATAATTATCTCTTTCATTGTGAGGGCTTCCATAATTATCTCTTTCATTGTGAGGGCTTCCATAATTATCTCTTTCATTGTGAGGGCTTCCATAATTATCTCTTTCATTGTGAGGGCTTCCATAATGATCTCTTCCATAGTCAGGACTTTCATGATTATTCGTTCCATAACCAGGGTTTCCATAGTTATTTCTGTCATAATCAGGGTTTCCATAATCAGATGTTCTATCGGGCCTGTTGCCTCCAACGTAATTTCTTCCACCTTCATTGTTAAATTTATCAGGTATTCCATGTGGCCAATCTCGTTTACTATCGCTTATAGAGGCTGGTGTGTTCTCTTGCAAATCACCATTTCTAGCTGAGTTCGATCCAGGAGATGCAGATTTTGTCGGATTTTGAATGCCTTCAAACTCATTGTTACCATGAGGTACATTCTCTGCTGCATGGATATTATTCTTGCTATCATTTTCCTCGTCTGGAATAATTTGATTAGGTTTAACTTCTTCAAGTTCCTGATCATCATTTTCATCGGTATTGTCGAAAGGATTCATTAGTTTATCATGTTTCTTAGTATCACTCTTTTTACGATCGTATATTAAGTTGAACACTTCAAGAGACTTTCGTAGGTCTTTTTCAGCATCTATATCCATGTCACTATTCACACCGCCTTTGAGCTTTTTCCGTATCTTTCGTATGGCTTGCACACCCTTAGTCAGATAATTGTACAGATTTAACATGGTACATTCAATGTCAGTGAGTAAATTTTCGGACTCGTCAAGTATTAATTCCAGATGAATCAGTGAAAGGTTTTTCGTCTCTGCAGGAGTCTGAGGTGGTTCTGAAACATAATTTATAAAATATAATCTAAAGAGAAGGTTAAATAAAACATTTTAAACTGTATATCTCAATGTATAAAACTTGAATATGCCTGACTATGTACGTATCTAGTATCTACCATTCTACCAATTAGCCCATTGCGTACCATGGGGTCGATGGGTATCATATACGAGTATGATAGACACCGTATGTTTTCTAGGTACCTGGTCATCAGATATGATAGACGGGGATATCCTTATCTTAGAGGCTGGTTATCAAATGTGACAATATAACAAAATTTGCATGCTTAGCGGATTCCTTATTTGGGTATCACATGTGATAGACACGGACTCCTATGTAAATACTTTTTTTACATACATTTTTTTTTTGTTGTTGTCCTTTTTCGATTTTTTACCACAATGCGGCCCTCTTAGCTTTCACGGTCACCAAATTTCACTTCTGAACTGAAATATATTTTCTCAACACCTCTTTAAAAAAAACGGCCCCATGTGGGCCCGAGTGGCCCAAATCGGCTTTAAAACTACGGCTCAAATTTTATGACCCCAATGAACATGTATACAAAATTTCAACAATTTTGAAGAATCCGGTCGAGAGTTATCGCGGAACAGACAGACAGACAAACGAAAGCCAAATCGTCCATTATGCAAGTTAAAACAGAACCTCACTTAGTGAGGTCACTTCGCTCCCTCACTGTGTTCGGTTAATTAAAGTATATGTGACTGTAATTGTAAACATAATTATTTTATTTGATTCAATTTAAGTACTTATATATTTATTATGTTATTGTTATTAAAAATATTGTAATGAAATGATGTACAAAAATATAGCACAAATCTTGTTTAAAAAAAATCAAAAAGAAAGAACAAACTCAGTAAACTCACTCTGCAGGGGTTGGGCGTAGACAATCGCCTCAAAGTGTCCTTTGAGATCGAAATCCCCATTGAACATGGTCCGAACTTTCTCCCAGAAAGGCGTGTCGGACACTTCCTTGCTGTGGTAGATCTCTTCGAGTTTGGGCCGGAGAGAGGACGAAGTCTCCCGAGCTCTCACGACGCTGTCTTTGAGCAGATTGAAGAAGTAGCCGGCGTCTGTGCGGAGGTGAAGGCGGAAGACGTTGTGCAGTGCTTGGAACTGCTGGATTACCTGGAATTGCAAGTTGTACAAAAGTGGATCAGTTTCCTAAATCTTCTGACAACATCTTCAAAATTCATTTCTTTACTAAACATTAAAACATTTAAAAAAACATTAAAACATTTTATCGAAAATTCCAGAATTAGGAAAAGATCCCATGGGTTTGATGGTAGAGTTTGTCTCAGGCAGTAATCACGACCTTTGTCAGTAAAAATTTATTATTACTATCTCAGAAATGATGCTGCCTTCCCTCTCTGGATTGCTGGTTCAATCCTCTGCACCAAAAAGAACTTATCCATAACTAGCTTTAGGAATTTTCGATGAAAATTATTATATTTTATGGACCTGAAAATCTTCTCTATTATGTGTAGATTTTGTTTAATCTTTAGTTTTTTGTTTTTAATTCTCGTTTATGTCCGTTTTTAAGTAATTTTTTAGTCCAAAATTCAAGTTCCCTTACAAATTGTGGACAAACTGCTTGTTATGTAAAAAGAAAGATACTTCATTTTTGTTTCCTCGATAGAGTTCTACAACTCCTTTTAATCCAGCATTACTGTTTGTACCACTAAGGATCGAATAATGAAACCGCATTGGATTAATCTAAGTGGAAACCATTATTGTAGTGCGCTGTGATTGGTTCAAATTCCCACTAGAGACCGTGTTAAGGGATAGTCCCCACTTAGATCAATCTAATTCTGTTTCATAAGTCAGCTCTAATTCTAAAAACAGAGGTGTCTCTTCAGCAGAACAACAACAAAAACAGCAAACTATATTTTTCTTACCTCGTCTATCACCATATCTGTTGCGCGTTTCAGTTGTATCTCGGTGGGTCTCTTGGCTGCTATGACCTTGTTTCTGATATCCTCGATAATGTCTTTTATTTCGGCTCTAACCTTCTGCAGTTTGACTGGCGTCATGTCAATGGAATACTGAAGAGGTGAGTCTTTCTTTTCGTTAGCAGTGTGGAGCAAAGCTGGCCATGTGTAGCCGTTACAGTATATCTCCTGAAATGATTTTATTACTTCAAGTCGCAATTTTTTTGTATTTTTTTCTTTTGACAGTCTTACCTATGTATATTTTTCTACTTTTAATAATAGTGTTCATCGGAGCTACTTACAACGTACTTACATAATACAACTCCTTTTTTTGGACATGAGGTTTATCTAATATTAAATATTTCACAAGTAAAATTGATCCGTTTATTGTTGTCGCTGCCTAAAAATTGAATCTCCTAAAGGAGGATGTTTGTTGAGTTGTAAACATTTATACAAAGATCAAATTATTTTAGAATATTGTGATCCTAACCTTAGGAAGTGTCTATACTTACAATTTGTTCAAAATCTTACCTTTGTGTTGTTCTGAGTACGATTTTCGTTCTCTTGAGTCGTTGGCTTGTCTTTTTCATTAAATGATTTGTCATCCATCAAAGGGTCTTTGGGTAAGGCTTTACTATCATTGCGATCAGGTTTCATTGGTGCTTCTAGATCTTGCTCGTTATCATTTCCTGTTTGTGGGAAATTTATGTTGCCAGCAATTTGTGGCTTTTCTTTCAAAGTGTTTAATTTGTCACCGTGTTCAGGGTCATCTAGTTCTTTGTGATTATTTAATTCATTACCAATGTCTGGATTGTCGTCATTTCGATTTTTTTCTGTGAGACCTAAATTGCCAAGGCGCATGTTATTATTTTGTGGAATTTCCTGAGCTGGTTTATTTGTATCATCGTCACTATCAGAGGACTCTTTGGGAATACCATTCATCATTATCTTCATTCCTCTCTTTGGCTTCTTGGTTTTTCCTGTTTGCTTTCCATCCACATATTCATCATCTTCTTCTTCCTCTGTATAAGGTGACCCTCTTCTTAATGGATTAACGTTTCTTTTCTCCGTCTGTCCTGTACTGGGCGAATTATTTTCACTTAATCTTAGAGGATTGGTAATTTCAGAGCTATCTTTCACATCATCGTTGATATTATCAGAAGGTGGTTTTACTTTGGAAAGATCATTTGGTCTTTTCTTTCTTTTTCTTTTTGGTTTTCCACTATTACCTTTATGATCTCCGTTGTCGTCATCATCCTCATATTCAAACTCATCGTCTTCTTCAAAGATGAGTGAACCTTTCTTTCTTGGATCAATGTTTGTCTCTCCTTCTGGACTACCATCTTGTTTTGGGATTCCATTTTGCAGTTGACTCGTAGGCTCAATTCTTCTTCTATTATTTGGTATTGAAGTTGTGCCGTTGGGATCTACGTAATCTTCGTTGTCATTATTTAATGATCTTTCTCTTGGGTCATATTCAGATTGTTCTTCATGTGGTAATCCATTTAGTTTTTGACGTCTGTCTGGCCTACTTAGCAATTCTTTTGATCCATTTTCGGGTGATGAGTTTCCTTCATTAGGATTTTCATGTTCTTCATCATCCTGCCTATTATGGTTTGGATTATTTTTTAATTGATCCCGAGGTAGAGTTTGTTTTTCTCTATCTGGATCTTCAGCCTCTTGTAGACTAGTTGCTTTTGGTAAAATTCCAAAATCATTTGGACTCTTGAAATCGCCTATTTGTGGAATCTTTCTTCCCGAGTTTTCCCCAGCTGGTTTGTTTATCAAATCGGCACCATCAGAAGACATTTTAGGAACACCATTTAGCCTTCTCTTTCTTTTTCTCTTTGGCTTGGTGTTATTTCCTGTTTGATTTCCATTTCCACTTTCTTCATCCTCGTCTTCCTCTTCATCATCGTCTTCCTCTACATAAAGAGACCCTCTTCTTGCTGGATCATTTGTTTCCTCCATATTTTCTGTACGGGGTAAATTATCTTTATTTGCCCTCAGAGAATCGGTAATTTCAGGGTTCTCCTTCACATTATCATTAGTAGTCTTATTAGAAGGTAGTTTTACTTTAGAAGGATCATTTGGTCTTCTCCTTCTTCTTCTTCTTGGTTTTCCACTATTACCTTCATTATTACCATTGTCATCATCATCATCATCTTCATATTCTTCGTCTTCCTCTGTGATGAGTGAACCTTTTGTTCTTGGATCAACAATGTTTGTCTCTTCTGGATTAATCCCTTCCAGTGGTGATTTTATTCCTGTAGAGCTAACATCACCCTTTGGTATTGCATTTTGCTGTTCCTCAGTAGGCTCAATTCTTCTTCTATTATTTGGAGTCATATTTGTGCCGTTGGGATCTACATAATCTTCGTTGCCATTATTCAATGGTTTATCTCTTGGGTCATCTTCTGATTGGTCTTCATGTGGTAATCCGTTTAGTTTTTGACGTCTATCTGGCCTTCTTAGAAATTCTCTTGATCCATTTTCGGGTGATGAGTTTCCTTCATTAGGATTTTCATATTCCTCACTACCCCGTCCGTTATGGTTTGGATAATTTGTTTGATCCTGAGGTAGAGCACTGGGAGTCACTGGAGTACTAAATGCAGTGTCCCTTGGTCTTCTCATATCATTAGGTTCTGCTGTATATTTTGTCACTGTACCTGTCTGGTCTCCTGGTTTCTCATAAAATGTAGGTACTGAGGAAATTGGATTTTGAAGAGGATTCAAAATTCTTTTAGTTGTTGGTTCACCTCTGAAGCTTGTTTGTCTTTTAATTGGTTTACCTTGTTCATCTAACTCACCACTTAATTCCTCTTCCTCTGTTGGAATGTCACCTGGAGCTACTGGACTTACAATTGGTTTTCTATTCTGACCACTGCGGGTCTTGGGTCTTCTAATTGGTTTTCCAGTTTTATCTACAATCGGTTTTCCTTGTTCATCTAATTCATAATCTTCTTCATCATCATCTTCTTCTTCTCCTCCTATCATTGGTTGACCATTGTTTGTTCGAAGTGGTTTTTTCTTTGTTTGTCTTTTAATTGGTTTACCATGTTCATCTAACTCGTCAATTTCTTCCTCCTCCGAAGTTAGAAGATCCCCTGGATCCACCGGACTTCTTCTTCTTTTTGGTTTTCCACTAGTAACGTTTACATCATCATCTTCATCTCTATCTTCCTCTGGGATGAGTGATCTTTTCGTTCTTGGATCAATGTTTGTCTCTCCTTCTGGACTTATCCCTTCTGGTAGTGATTTTCTTCCTGTTGACCTAACACTTTCTTTTGGGATTCCATTTTGCTGTTGACTCGTAGCTCATTTCTTGTTCTATTATTTGGTGTTGTGCCGTTGGGATCTATATAATCTTCGTTGCCATTATTCAATGCTGTATCTCTTGGGTCATCTTCTAATTGGTCTTCATATGGTAATCCGTTTAGTTTTTGACGTCTGTCTGGCCTTCTTAGCAATTGTCTTGGTCTATTTTCGGGTGATGAGTTTCCTTCGTTAGGATTTTCATGTTTTTCATTATCCTGCCAGTTATGGTTTGGATTATTTGTTTGATCCCGAGGCATAGTTTGTTTTCCTCTATCTGGATCTTCAGACTCTTGTAGACTAGTTGCTTTTGGTGGAATTCCAAAATCATTTGGACTTTTGAAATTGCCTATTTGTGGAATCTTTCTTCCCGAATTTTTCCCAGCTGGATTGTTTATCAAATCGGCACCATCAGAAGACATTTTAGGAACACCATTTAGCCTTCTCTTTCTTTTTCTCTTTGGCTTGGTGTTATTTCCTGTTTGATTTCCATTAATATTTTCATCGTCCTCGTCTTCCTCTTCGTCTTCGTCTTCCTCTACATAAAGAGACCCTCTTCTTGCTGGATCATTTGTTTTCTCCATATTTTCTGTATTGGGCGAATTACCTCCATTTGCGCTTAGAGAATCGGTAATTTCAGGGTTCTCCTTCACATTATCATTAGTAGTCTTATCAGAAGGTAGTTTTACTTTAGAAGGATCATTTGGTCTTCTTCTTCTAATTTTTGGTTTTCCACTATTACCTTCATTATGACCGTTGTCATCATCATCTTCATATTCTTCGTCTTCCTCTGTGATGAGTGAACCTTTTGTACTTGGATCAACAATGTTTGTCTCTTCTTTTGGATTAATCCCTTCCAGTGGTGATTTTCTTCCTGTAGACCTAACATCACCCTCTGGGATTGCATTTTGCTGTTCCTCAGTAGGCTCAATTCTTCTTCTATTATTTGGTGTCATATTTGTGCCGTTGGGATCTACATAATCTTCGTTGCCATTATTCCATGCTTTATCTACTGGGTCATCTTCTGATTGGTCTTCATGTGGTAATCCGTTTTGTTTTTGACGTCTCTCTGGCCTTCTTAGAAATTCTCTTGATCCATTTTCGGGTGATGAGTTTACTTCGTTAGGATTTTCATATTCGTCATTATACTGCCCGTTATGGTTTGGATAATTTGATTGACCCCGAGTTAGAGCACTAGGAGTCCCTGGAGTACTGAATGCAGTGTCAGTTGGTCTTCTCATATTGTTAGGTTCCGCTGTATATTTTGTCACTCTACCTGTCTGGTCTTCTGGTTTCTCAAAAAATGTAGGTACTGAGGAAATTGGACTTTGAAGAGGATTCGAAATTCTTTTAGTTGTTGGTTCACCTCTGAAGCTTGTTTGTCTTTTAATTGGTTTACCTTGTTCATCTAATTCACCACTTAATTCTTCTTCCTCTGTTGGAAGGTCACCTGGAGCTACTGGACTTACAATTGGTTTTCTATTCTGACCACTGCGGGTCTTAGGTCTTCTAATTGGTTTTCCAGTTTTATCTACAATTGGTTTTCCTTGTTCATCTAATTCATAGTCTTCTTCATCATCATCTTCTTCTTCTCCTCCTATCGGTGATTGACCATTGGTTGTTCGAAGTGGTTTTTTTGTTTTTATTCAAAACGGGATAGTCTAAATCAGCATTGTCTTCATTGTTTCTTCCTTGTGATTGTAGACCACTGCGGGTCTTAGGTCTTCTAATTGGTTTTCCAGTTTTATCTACAATTGGTTTTCCTTGTTCATCTAATTCATAATCTTCTTCTTCATCATCTTCTTCTTCTCCTCCTATCGGTGATTGACCATTGGTTGTTCGAAGTGGTTTTTTGTTTTTATTCAAAACGGGAGTGTCTAAATCAGCATTATCTTCATTGTCTCTTCCTTGTGATTGTAGACCACTGCGGGTCTTAGGTCTTCTGATTGGTTTTCCAGTTTTATCTACAATTGGTTTTCCTTGTTCATCTAATTCATAATCTTCTTCTTCATCATCTTCTTCTTCTCCTCCTATCGGTGATTGACCATTGGTTGTTCGAAGTGGTTTCTTGTTTTTATTCAAAACGGGATAGTCTAAATTAGCATCATCTTCATTGTCTCTTCCTTGTGATGGTAGACCACTGCGGGTCTTAGGTCTTCTAATTGGTTTTCCAGTTTTATCTACAATTGGTTTTCCTTGTTCATCTAATTCATAATCTTCTTCTTCATCATCTTCTTCTTCTCCTCCTATCGGTGATTGACCATTGGTTGTTCGAAGTGGTTTTTTGTTTTTATTCAAAACGGGAGTGTCTAAATCAGCATTATCTTCACTGTCTCTTCCTTGTGATTGTAGACCACTGCGAGTTTTAGGTCTTCTAATTGGTTTTCCAGTTTTATCTAAAATTGGTTTTTCTTGTTCTTCATATTCATAATCATCTTCTTCACCTATCATTGGTTGTCCATTGACAGTTCGATTTCTATATGGTTTTCTGATTTGATTGAATCCTCCCAGTGGAAAGTTTTGTTTGCCCTGGTTTGGATATTTCATAGTTGGAATCAAATTTCTCTGTCTTTGTGCACCAGGTCTGCGGGGAAGTCTGCGAACCATTTTGGGAAATTCACCAGTGGAATTATCAGTATTAGTGTCATTATCTGTTCTCATTTCATTCATTGGTTCATATGACTCATCTTCCTCCTCGTTTTCTTCGGATTCAATACTCCTAGAGGCAGGATCATTATTACCTTTGGAGCCAATACGGTTACGCGGGATACCTTTATTTCCACCTAATACACTGTTATCGTTACCAACTTCTGGCAATTTGTCTCGAGATGCGGCAGTGAAGTCGTTTGAATCATCTCCATTGTTATCTTTCTCTTCGGGTAGAGCAGAAAGATCATCGTCATCGGGCATATTGAACTCACTGTCGTCGAAATTGATGTCAAACAGTTTTCTTCTATCTACTGTCTGGAGTGGATCGGTAATACCAGGGACTTGGAGTATTTTCGACGCCTGCACGCATTCTTGTAGGTCGTCCATCTGGTGTTCGAACTTTTCATAGCCGCTGCGGCTGTATTTGGCCAGCTTTCTGAGATCCTTGGCAATCTGAATGCACTTTAGAAGCAATTCAAGCGACTTTTGAGCCGTGGTTTGCATATTTTTCAGTTCTGAGTTCACGTAGGTGTTCGTATTGTTCAAGAGGGACTCTAGGGCTGGTCGTGGTTGTGGTGGCTCCAATTCTGAAATTAAATGATTATGAGTCTTGTATTATAAATTTAATTTAATTTATAACACTTAGATAAATTCATAGTGAAATCTCATAGGCATATAAAACAATTATTGTTGTATACTTTAAATGAAACCACAACAGGTTTCTCTGGATCTCCGGATGGGAAATGATTGATAGAAACTCTAAATGGCTACAAGCTACGGATAAAAAACCTTGGTGACAAAGTGTTGGTAATTTATGGTTTTAAGTTTGTATATAAATAACTAACCCTGCAAATATAATACATAATATATCTGCACGATCACGATGCACATTTTTTTTTATTTAATTTATTTATTTATTTAATAACAGGATAACATATACAAAGGTATTTTTCCTAAGCTAAAGCTTCTAAAGCTTCTATTTGTATTTTCTCTTTATTACTAAACATATGACAATTATAATTATATAATTTGCTATTTTACATACTTACTGTCATCTCCCAATTCGGACTTCCAATCTGTCTCATAACGATTCAGAACTTGGTTCATCTCCGATGATTCATTCGGCGCGAAGTATTTCTCGTTGTCAGACAAGAGCGGATCATTGGAAATATTGTCGATCCCCGTGCCCCAAGTCTTCAGGAGCCGATTGGTGACATCGGTTGCACCGTTGAGCTGGAGCGTGGTAAACATACTCTTGTATCTGGTGACGAATTGGGCTCCGAAAACACGAAGCTCGTTTCTGGCGAGTTCACCGACTTTCTTCCAATAGGTGTTGTAGAACAAGCTTGTCTTGCTTAGCACAGGCTTGAGAGCTGAAAGAACATTTTTTTTTTTTAACATTTTAAACATTTTTTTATTATTAACAATATTTGATTTTTACAAAGGTTCTTTTCCTAAGCTAATGATAAAAGCTTCTAAGAAGTGAATTCAAAATAAATGAGGCTGTGAAATAAGTCATCTTTTTGTAACAAAAAAACGAATTTTTTCGACTGTGATCAAATTTTTTTTTCTTCAGATTTTTTAAAAAGTTGAGTATTTCACAGCCGTTTTTATTTTGTAGGCATGAAACAGGAGCTACTGTGGACGCTTGTGGTCTGTGTTGTAGCTTGCCAATCCCGTGGTATGCCTCCCCTCAGATGGGCGAGAAGTGACACAATACTTCCCAATTAGGTGCTGGGTCAACGCGACCGTATCGGAAGGTATCCCTTACAAACAAGTTTAACCAAATTAAGAATACAAATTTTTGTCAGCACGGAGGATCGAACCCGGGACCTTCCGCATGGTAAGTTGAAATAATTTTAATCAACCGAGGACTAAAAGTTCGTTACATAAGTTTTTTTACCAGTTTTGATCAACGGAGATAAAGAAACAAATGTGAACAAAATAAAAGTTCTTCATTTACATCTCCTTTCTTTTTGAATTGAGGACAGCTATTACAACGTGATATACAGTTATGACAAATTAGGTCTTAATATTACCATACTATTCAATATACAGGATTATACAATATTTTGTTTAGATATTAAATTTAATACTGTCTCTACTATAAATTAATTATAATCTTTATTATAAAAAATCTACTAATATGTGTAATTATTATGTTCTTTGATGACAATACATAAGAATTATGAGATATTTTGGAAAAAAATGCTTGAGCATGCTTCACGCTTGTCTTGTACAATAGTAAAATACCTACAGTAAGTGCATTTCGAACATATACTATTTTTTTAACCACAAACAATCTATTTAATAATCATTAACAAACTGTCTTTAATACAATATGAATCTGTATAAACACGACCACACTGGCTGTATAACAAATTCCCATGATAAGGAGACTAACCAATTCCAAAAAAGAGTGCATTTAGAGAACAATTCCAAAGACTCACCTGATTTGTTTTTAGTTGGAATACTTTTAGAGGCAAAACTTATGAGTTTTTTGATGTTCTCGATGGTCCGATTAAATGCGTCATCAATGTTCGTCTTGGTTTCAAGGTAATGATCGATTTTGGTTGATTTTTCATCGGCCTTTAATAAAAAGTAAAGAGTTTAGCTTAGTAATACAGAACAGAAGATTATTTTGCATTAGAAAATGAAAATAATTCTACTAAATGAACTCTATATGATCCATTCTCAATATAAGTCTTATTCTTTTTCTTACTTACCAGATTTTTAAAAGACCAACACAAGGTAATCATTTTGGACCATTTTCTGAGACAATAATTATCCTATATTGATTTACCAATATTTTTAGTTGGTATGATAAATTTTTATACCTACCTACGATAATATCAATTTTTTGTGACAACTATGGAACAATATAAAACTTCTGAAATAAATCTGTTGAATATAACCGAAAAGAAAATTCAACACAGGTTATCAATTTTACAATAAAAAATAACTTCTAAAATTTTTATTGTAAAATTAAATTATTCAAATTTAATTTAAATATGATATGGTAATATACTTACTAAATAATTAATATGATAATAATACTTGTACCTACCTAATAGAAATTCGAGAAAACTAAATAAAATGAATATATTTTTCAAGAAGTGGAATTATCCATGTTTTAGAAATATTCTATTCATTTTCAGGTGAAAACAAATTGTAATTTTGTAAAATCCTACCCATAGGTATAGGTATATTATAATATTGTAGTTTGCAAATTTATGGATTTTATAATCATCATATATTATCATCTGATCATCATCATGGGTGGCGTCATCGTGAACGATGGTAGCCAGACACAGGAGGAATGACTCAGCACTTCTACCACTGTCTTTACAAGGAGGCTAATAATTGACAAGGGCCCCCAGAACCAAGCCAGTGCTGGTCTCCTCCCTGTTTATAGTCCCCCAGCCAGTCTGCTAGTCTACTCTCTATTTATAGTCCAGTCAGACTGCTGGTCTCCTCCCTGTTTATAGTCCCCAGCCAGACCAATATACTAAATACGAAAATAAAAATAATTTTATCATGAAAAATATAAAAATTCCCTGTGAGTGGGGGAGAATAATAGAATATATACTCCCTCAAACATTTCTTCTTTGCCTGTTGTAAAAAGCGTAAAGGGCTGTCAACAGGAACAGATAGAAAATCCCTCTCTCAATAAAAATTATAATGGCACAGTTCACAATGTGCATAATTGGCCGTTTGGAACTATTCAAACGCCCCAATTGTTTTCCCATCAGATTAATGAGAGACCACCAAGGGAATGGCCACGGTAGAGAAATACGGAGGACCATCATGTCCACCAACTAATATTCGCTCAATATTGTGAACAAAGCAACACCAGTAAACATTTTCTACTCTTTCCAGAAACACTTTCCACTCTCCAAGTCCCCGAATCTCCCTTTCAACGCACTCTGATTGGTTGATTTGAACGCAACAACCAATCAGGGTGCGTTGTGTGACGGTTGAAAGGGAGATTCAGAGAGTAGAAAGTGTTCTGGAACGGCTACAGGAGACTTGAGCATACATCCGCTCCTGGTCTAAAGCCTTTTTGGGGGTGCTTCACACCCTCGAGAGGAGATACCCTTCTCATAAGAACAATAAATATATAAAACATAAGATATATCTAGAATAAAATAAATATCTAGAATATTTTTTTTCTGACAGGTCATCAAGATGCTGAAAGGGCGACGCTCTATCCATAGTAGCGCCAATGCCAATCCTTTTTTTTTCTTCTTTTTCATTATATGTAAAACCTACTGTGTTCAATATAATAATGATATTTAATAAATAAAATATAAATTTTTACTGCTCATCCTTGGAGAGAAAAAAAATCTTGGGTTCATCAATCATCGTCGTCCTCTTCCATGTTGCCATCTGCTATCATTCCAGTGTTGCCAATTATGCCTTTCAGAGTGCTCTGGCCAAACATAATGTCCACGGACTTGATGTTCTTAACAAGATGGATGCCCAGACGGATCTGCTTGTTGAACTCATCGATTTCGGCGACGGATTTTCTCTTATCTCGGAAAATACTGTTGGTGAAAATGGCCTTGTGCGTTTTGAAAATGCGCATTCCTTCGGAATAGATTTTCAGTCCTAGAATGGAAAAGAGTGAACGAAATTTTGAGGAAACAACACAGAAATTGTTATTCATTTTTTTTAAAGAGATATACCTATGTATTTCTAAGCCAGCGTCGATGGAACGTTGAATAAAACATTTTTCAATCCGTCACTGAAGTTTAACAACGTCCCGTGAGGTTAAGACCTAGATGGGTGACTGATCACTCAAATTCAAACCCTCGTTATGCTAGCTATTCTTGGACCCACCCAGGTAATAAGGTACCTAGCCTGTTTGTGAGTTTCCAGCAAATGGAACCCCCTTCTCGAATTACCTAGAATACCTATATTAGAGCCAGTTAGCAAAAACAAAAGGGACAAAAATGCATTTTTTTGGGATTTCCTCGCAGATTGTACATACCGTCTTATTCATAACGTATTGTGTATGTGTAAATCTTTTTTTATAACCAGTCAAAAATTTCTAATTGACAGGAGTGGATACTTTTTGTTGCTGTCACTAATAATAATAAAATGACCTTATTTATACTGCCCGATTAGGACCTTAAGTCTCATTATTACAGCAGTAAGCCCAAGACGTATTATTATGTGGTAAAAATCCCAAATGAGAGGATAACTTGTCATGTCCCGACTGGGTTCCGAACCCGCGACCCCTGGAATCTCTGGTTTCACAGAGTGCCACCTTTACCACTGAGCTCCCGGGACAGACATACTTAAGTGAAAATTATGAGAGAACAGTAACGAGGGATCAAAATCCAATTTAGGTTTCATAATGAACAAGTAAACTAGCCTCTAGGTTTTTTTTTATTGTAAGTGAGCCCCGGAACCGCTTTCGCATTATTGCAGGGCACTTTACCTTTACATCCATGCCATTCCGGAAAATTTTGGTCAGAAATTTCCGCTCCGGCCGGGATTCGAACCCGCAACCTCTAGGTCAGTAACCAATGCTCTTAACCACTGATCCACGGAGGTCGGCTAGCCTCTAGGTTAACTAGATAACAATGAGTGTCCACGCCGTCCACCTACCTTGATAAGCCGCATCCTCAACACTGTCCACAATCTCGCCGAGCATTTTTCCCAATCGTCTGAATCTGTTCAACTGCATCCGCCAGATATTCCTCGAACCTTCCATCCTCAAAGCCTGCCGCCTCCTTGTCCACCTCTTCCAGCACCTTCTGAAACTCCATCGCCGGGTTGAAGACGCCACTCAAGTATCGGACGACGTTGTTGAGCAGACGAGCGTCGGGATTGGACTTCTCAGCGTTGATGTCGAGTAACTTTTCGTCCCGGATGACTTCCTCAAAGAGGTCTTTAAACTTTATCGCTCCTGGAGGAAAGTAAATCTGACAACGCGAAACCATCAATTTGAAGTAAGTAATGAAGACGTCGGAAATCAAAAGCATAGAGTTGCGCAGATGTCCGACAATCGCGTTCAGGTCGTATGTCCATGCCTCCAGAGCTTCGACGACAATTTTGCGTACGTCCAGCGCTGTTCTGCACTGGTTTCTATCATTCAGACGATCGAGAGTCACCCACTTGGTGTAGGCGATGGTTGGTTTGTGTTGCAGGAGATAGCGTTTGCAACGGCGGGATATGGTTTGGAACTCGTAAAATCGGATTTTCTCGACGTCCGCCCATTTGGCGTTAATCAGCGTAGCTTCTTCTTGGTAGAGGGTTGTGGATTCGATAGGAGGGTGTCCTGTGCTTGCCTGACGCCACTTGAAACAGACAAAACACAGGACACCGGTCAGGATGAGCGCTTACAGTCTGCAGCGCTTTGGCAGTTTCTTTTTGTTTTATGTTTCTTGCTAATTCAAATCTTGGTAATATGGTTTAGTAGACACTTTTTTTTTTTTTAATCTGGAGCACAATGACCCATATCATTCACATTTTACCTGCACTGATTCTCTATAAAAAATTATTATTTTTTATACTTTTTTTTTAAAGGTTTTTTAAACTTGAGTGTAATAGTGTTAAAAAAATATGAATACTTTTCAGTGGACTCTTGTGAGAAATAAAAAAAAAATAGAAAAAGTCAATTACAATTATGCAGAGAGTGATTAGTTCTATTGGATATTGCGAAACTACCCAAACGCCGCGCCTAGGCAGTCTTAATTTATGTGGCCTGCGAGCTGACAATTGATATGAAACGTAAAAAAATTGCCGCCTCTAAAATTGGTTGGATCATGGGCTGCTTCATCAGATCATTTTGAATATTACCCTAGAATAACAATGATTAATGAACTATTAATTTTATAATTGTATTAACTTTGATTCGGTTTAACAAAATGTGGTTAACATGGTTGATTTGACTCTAGCCAGAAAAGTGACATTGTTTTAGTGCATTTTTTTTTTTTTTTTTTTTTTAATTGAGCCTAAGCGGGTACAAGTCCACTTTGGCCAGTCTTTATTTATTTTTGATAGTACAAGAACAATAAAATTTAAATCAAATTACAATATTGTTTTTTAAAATAAATCTATAAAAACTCTTAAACTGTTTTGAAGTTGTCTCCATACATAAAAAGTCTACATTAATAGGAAATGTTTTTACAAATGGTAGAATTTCACTGTAAAACTCATTCATACCTCTCATTTTCTCACACGCTAGCATCACATGATTCAACTCACCCATTTCACCGCACTCACACTCATCAGTTTCACTCATACCCATTCTATTCAAATACACAGGATACCGGGCATGCTTACATCTTATTCGCGATAAAGTCACAATTATTCTTCTATTCATTCGTCTTGTTATCCACGTACTTGTAGGTATCTTCTCATTCAACATCTTAAACTGGACTCCGGTGATTTCACTCTTCTTGTCATACCACTGCTGAAACTTTCTTCTCATTAATTCATTCACTTCTCGCATCTTCATTCCAGGATCTTTCTTCAATTCATAGTCATCTCCACTCTCCAATGCTCTCCTTGCTTCTTCATCAGCTTTTTCATTCCCCACTATTCCTTCATGTCCAGGTATCCATAGCATAAGTATTTGGTTTTCTCTCTCTATCAAACTTTTGTAATATCGCTTAATTTCCATGACAATAGTGTTATTCATGTTCTTCCATTTTGTTGAGCTCAAGGACGCAATGACGCTTTTTGAATCTGTTGCAACTACAACATCAGTGCCAGTGTACTCTTGATAATACATGAGTTTTAGAGCCTCTAGTACTCCTAACGCCTCAACACACCATGAGCTAGTAACCTCATTTATTTTGTATCTTAGGACTTCTCCTGTTAGCTCGTTATACACTGAAAATGCACTCCTCTTCTGCTCCTTATCCACCGATCCATCTGTGTAAATAAACACGTGTGCTTCACTTTGTTCTTTGAATTTAAGAAAAATTTCATTTAGCCCTGGTTGATTTTTTTGGAATTCTCCCTCGTTACATCTGATATGATAATATATCTCTTCTAATTGGTTTTCAAAGTATGGGGCTTTTTCCATGGTCTGCATGTTTTGGTCTGTTCTAAGTTTCTGATAGACAATACTCAAGATAGGTCTTCTCTTCCGCCTCCAAAATACCTCTCTAAGGTGTGGTCTTAAGTTTTCAAGGTATTGGTGTATAGGTAGGTTCAGGTATTGTTTTCTACTCACATAATACTTAAAGGTAACTAGCTGTCTTCTTATGTGCAAGGGTAACTCTAATGTCTCAAAATTAATGATTTGTTTAGGTGTTGATTGGAGATGATTCATGACTATTCGCAGCGCTCGATATTGAAGCACGTCAATCTTCTGAAGTCGAGTGTTACTTGCTGTGCTTACTAGCATTCCACTGTAATCAAAGTGCGCTCTCACCAGGCACCTATAAATATTGAGCAGCACCAAAGGATGTGCTCCCCACGATACGCCACTGATCATTCTCATTAGATTGATACCCTTTTGTACCTTATTCTGTATGTGATCTATTTCACTTTGCCATGTAGATTTTTCATCAAACCAGGCTCCGAGAAACTTTACTTTTTTAACAACTTTCACTGTACATTGGTCTATCTTAATTCTGGGACTCCATCTTACCCTGTGTCTTGTAAATATACATATGTTACTTTTACTTGGTGATATTTTAATTTGTAGTTCCAATAACATATTTGTTAGTAAGTTGAGTCTGATTTGGAGTCTTCTTTGTGCAATGCTTAGTGTAGAACCAGTACATCCTATACATAGATCATCCACAAATTCAATTATTGTTGTATAGTTGTTACTCAGCTTCTTCTCAATCATACTGACGTATAGTATATACAGCAATCCAGACATAATTGATCCTTGACTCAAGCCCCGTCTAGCCGACGTTGGCCCATATACATTTTTCCCTCCCATGTTTTGTATTCCAGTGTAGGTATCCACTTGCAACGCATCCATCTTGATAAATACTTTTCTGTCCTTGTAGTATGAGTAAATCCAATCGGTCATTTTCTTGGATACTCCATTTTTAGTTAATTGATTGTACAGTACCTCTAAGTTACAGTTGTCGTAAGCCCCGCCTATATCTAAAAATGCTACAATAAAGTAATGATTCTTGCTATACGTTTCATGTATTTTAATGTTCAGAATGTTTAAGGCATCTTGGACGCTCCTCATTTTTCTTGCTCCATACTGATTAATGGCCAACTTTGCCCCACTCTCTAGGAACCACTCCAATCTGGTTTTCAAAATGTTCTCGAACGTTTTCCCCATACACGACAACAAACTAATTGGTCTATACGAATTTGGGTCCCTTGGAGATTTTCCGGGCTTTAAAATAGGTACCACTAGATGAGTACGCCATAACAGTGGTGTCACTCCTTCTTCATAAATCTCATTAAAGATATCCACTACAATCTGCTTAGCATTTTCAGGTAATTGCCTTATCATCTCGTAACTAATTTCATCATATCCTATGCTCGTGTTCTTGTTATGACTTGTGGCCACTGTAAACTCTTCCAATGTTATTTTCTTGTCCAACACTTCGTTTTTATGTCTATTTCTTTTCACCTCAACTTCTTGTCTCACTTCAGGACACAACTTTTTACTAAACACTGGAAGAAAATTCTGATCAATTTTTTCTTTTCTGACATTTACCATTGGCTTCATCAAACTTCGTAGCTTTTCCCATACGACCTTGGAGTTTGTGCTCGGTGTTAGTGTTGAGGTAAATTTTCTAAATTCATTTTTCTTTCTCTCACGGAAATATCTTTTTGCTTTTGCAGCTTCTTTTCTATATGAAAGGTAGTTCTCCATGTTCCCTACTTTATTAAAGTTGTGCAAAGCAAGTCTTCGTTTGGCGATAGTTTTATTGCACTCAGAATCCCACCAGCGTGGTCTTATTTGTGTTTTCTTCTCTATCTTGATTTTGGATCTTGGTATACACCTCTCCGCCACTTGGTGTAAAATTCGATGGAATTTCTCGTATTTCGTTTCCGCATTATCCTCTTCGTGAAGAACAAGTACCTCACACTCTTCTTCCATCATACTTGAATACAAGGACCAATTTGCTTTCTTAAAGTTTCTTATCTCTATGTCAACCGTCACTTCCATCTCCCCCATCTCATTGTCAATGATAAACTTGATAGGAAAGTGATCACTCCCACCAGCATCCCTCAGCACACTCCATTCACCACACTCCGCACTCAGTCTCTGGGTCAATATTGTCAGATCTATTATTGTATCTCTCCAATTCATTCGTTTAACCCTTGTAGGCATATTATCATTCATGACAACAAGTTCACATTGCTCAATAAACTTAAACATCTCTCTACCCTCCACATCATCCGTCACTGTCAATGGGTCCCATGATATGTGATGTCCATTGAAGTCTCCACCAATTACTGTATCACCGCAGGAGATTGCACCCTGCATCATATTTACCCATTCTGCACAAGTGATACTATGCCTCGGTTTAGCATAAACTGAAATTACATTCATGTATTTACCTCTACCTAGATCTAACTGAATTTCTACTAATTCTATCTTATCATTTACAACAGTATTGATTCTTCTGTAAATAAAAGTATTTCTTATTAGAATGGCAGCTCCGCCTCTCGTATTGCGGCCAACAATGTTCGGCCGCCTATCTGCCCGCTCTACACAATAATTATTATTAATATAAAATTGATCTTTTTCTGTTAGAAAAGTTTCGCTAATAAGGGCTATATCTATATTATGCAATTGCAATAAATTTAATAAATCACACTTTTTAGTGTTAACACCTTGAATATTCCATTGAAGAAATTTTATACCCATAGTAGTAAATAAAATTGATAAGTCCTAAAATATATATTGCACATGGTGCATACAGGGGTTAGTGACATAATATGGATGAGGAAAAAAGCAATGAATAATATTATTATATACAATAAACAATTGATAAGATAATACAAAGATAATAATCTATCTACTAATATGTGTACACTGTACAGGTACCTACTGAGGTAGAGTACCTAATTATCTACAATCATAGGCCCATTCAAAGTACTATTATCTATAATGGTACCTGTTGAACTATTGTCTGTTTCTGAACTATTACTTTTATTTAAATCTATTAACAGATTTTCGTTATTCTTATTTTGTGTTACTTCTGCTTCTTTTTGTTTCTCGTTTTGATATGCTTGACTGTTGCTTTCATACTTCGAATAGTTTCTATCTTGTCTCATTTGTTCGTACCCGCCATGTCTTGTTACTTGATATTTTTCTCTCTGTTCTAATATTTCTTTTGCTGGTGTTGTTTTCTCATTGACAAACTGTTTCTTTTCATGTAGCATCTGAGGAGGGGAACTTTCAGGCCGTTCTTTTCTTTTGGAATTACTTCCCGAACGGTTTCTACGAGAGTCAAAACCAATCCGTCTTCTTGCTTGTGCCGTGGTACGATATGGTTCAAACACTCTGGCCTTGACTTTGCTTTCTTGTTTTTGGTTTTTAATTTCAGGATATTCTTGATCATAGTTTTCCAAACCCTGAAACATATTACTCGTCACAACCGAGTATATTCCTTCATCATTTACACGTGGCACATTTGCTGCTGCTTCCATATAAGTTAAATTTTGAAATGTCATCATTTCTTTTATAGATTTTTGTCTTTTTTTCTCGGAACAATCTTGACTGTCTGCCTCATGAAAACCTTTACAGTTGATACAGCTTACCGAACTTTTGCATTCTTTGTACTCATGACTTTGATCTTTACTTCCGCAAACCTTGCACACCTTCACCCCCTTGCACTGCTTGGTAGTATGATTGTATCTAAGGCATTTATAACATTGAATGATTGGTAGCACGAACGGTTCGCATTGAAGTCGCACTCCCCATAGGTATACATATTTCGGGAATTCAGATCCTTCGAAGAAAATTTTTACGGACTGACTGTCACAAAAAATAATATCTCCATCTTGGAACATTCTCCTCTTCATTCTATTGACCGACAATATCTTGTAATCTCCACTTTCAATCTCTTGTTTGAGCTCATCTTCAGAGTATTCCACGTCAACATACCTTACCACGGCTGCACGTGACACAAATGAGAATGGTATGAACACTTCATAATAATCGATCAATTCTTTACTACTGACCAATTGGTTCGCTAGCTCTCGATTCTTACATTGTACTATGATTCTGTTGCGCCCAATCCTTTTGATCTCCTGGATTTGTTCCCCAACCTTCATTTTTCTGTACAGAATATCTCCAATCTTAAGCACACTAATAGTGGGCCTTCTATTGGGATCATCAAACTTCTTCTGAATGAAAAAAAAGTAGTAATTCAGAAGTTTTAGTGCATTGCACATTTGAGCTCACACGATTTTTTTTTTTAAATCAAAAACGACATCACAATGGTAGGTATTTCACTAGTTCTCTTCTGTCACTGAAGTTAGGCAAAACCGAGAGAGGCTAGGACTTGAATGGGTTACCATTCAAATTTGAATCTTCGTGATGCTGGCTCTTCCCGGCCCCAATTAGGTAGGGTTAAGTTAATTTGAGTAGCTGGTTTGTGAGTTTTTAGTGAAAAGACGGTGAAACCTCTGTCGTGTCGTGATGATTGACCTTCAAGGACAACTCAAGGTCAGCTTCAGAAACTTAGATGGATTGACATGAATTTTATTGCATGTTCCTATTCTCTGTAACATTTTGATCTTATTTGGCTATCCATAACACATTTTCTAATTTCTTTTTCCCCATTTTTTTTTTTTTTTTTAAGTTATGTTTTTTTACTTAAATATACACGTATGACGTATCAATAATTAGGGGTCTCATCATGATGAATATGAAAAAAAATCTTCTTTGAATTGGTTAAAAATACAAAAAAAGTTAGAGAAAAACTTTTTTTAACAAAAAAAAATAATAGTGGTTTAATCAGATTTTTTTTTTTTTTAGTATCTTGAACTTTTTGGAACCCGGCCCCAATTTACCGGTATTTTTGAGGGTCATTAATACGAAACTTTTGACACATCAGGCGTTTTAAAATTCGATATAATATTATATTTTATTATATTCTCGAAATCAATTCGTCCTTGAGTCAAGGTGATGACACTCAGAGGTCGTGGTTTCGATTCTATTGCCCGACTTATATCTAATATTTTAAAGTCCTTTTCTCAATTACAAATATTCATTTTCATTGTAAAAATTCTAATGCCTTAAAATTCAGTCTCTGTTTAAATACCTAAAAAAATCAACATGTACCATCTAATTTAAAACATGACAGGGAATGGCATGAATGACGACTAAATCGTTAGAGTACAATTGAAAAAAAAACAAAAAAGATTAAGTGAGGTTGAAATTTTCAGCCCAACCAATTCTGAACAAGCTGAATTCACCAAATAATCATTCTATTATTTTTATTTACTTTTTTCTCCTCCACCGCATTAAAATTTCCACATTAAAAATTTAGAAAGTAAAGGAAAATCAACTTACCGAATCAGCATTTGCATCCGGCCGACTTTCCTGTGAAACAAATAGAAAGTAAACAATGAATTAATAGATGTAGGTATTGCTTTGTAAACGTATATATTTTAAAATGTACTACTTAAAAAATCAAAACACAAATACCAAAAAAACTTGAAAGAATAGACCTTTCGGGAAAAAATAATACCGATAGTATTTTTTACTTCAGCGTCTTTCGATTATTCTAGAATTTTTCACTTTCCTTATCCTATAATAAAGAAAGTATTGTATTTTCTTTTTCAACACTAACACTATACAAAATTAGGGCTCCATCGATTCTGTAAAAATAAAACTACTAAGAATTGAGCGTTTTAGATCTACATAAGTTCTTGAAAAACGAAAACGGCCATTTCGTCAAAAAGTGAACTAAAATTATTTTTTAAGGTTTATCATAATCATTTGTGTCACTTTCGTGATATCACAACTACTCAAACTCGCTTTACTAAATCATCTTGGAAACCAAATAAAAATAGCTTAGGATGGGTCCTCTGTATACAAAAAAAAAAAAAATATGAAAAATAAAACAAATAATTTGTTATGATTATTACTCTGAAACCGGGACTTGAACCACCGACCTCCAGGTTACAAGTCCGCCGTTTTATCGATCCAGCTGCTGAGGTCGGTAATAGAACTCACCGCATTATGGGTCTTGCTCAACAACAAGACCACAAAACAAACTGATGTGATCAAATGCATGTTTTAGGTCCAAAAACGCTGCATTGATCAAATCGCGTCTCACAGGGCGTCTCACTAGGTCCTCTTACTTTTCTTCTTGATTTGTAAAAAGAGAGAAAAAAGCGAACTTGCTGTGCAACTCTTTGGTACTCGTTGGTTCTATATCGATTGCGATCCAAGAAAGGTCTGACTAGTTCGTGGCAATTTTCAGATGGCTTTTCACTCGACATCATAAATTGTAATTAGTGTGACAGGTTCTCATGGATAAAATGGCATAATTTAACACGAACCGTGCATGGTAGTCAAGTGGTTAAGGCGCTAGCCTGGTAATCCAGTAGCCCATTTTAGAAGCACTTTCCACTCTCCAAATCCCCGAAGCTCAATTGTCACACAACGCACTCCGATTGGTTATTGCGTTCAAATTAACCTATCAGAGTGAGTTGAGTGATAGTTGGAAGGAAAATTTGAAGATTATGAGAGTGGAGTGTTTCTGGAACGGTCTACAGGTAGTGTAGGGATCCGTTGCTTCGAATCCGACCCTATGCATGAATTTTTGTTTATTTATTTGAGAATATGACCACATAATAATAAGATTCTGAGGGTTAGGTGGTAGGAAATGCTGCATTAACCTCGCCTGGTGGTTACCATGTTTCATTTGAGATCGTGTAATCATCCCAATAAATCAGATACATACCAATAGGAACATAACCACATGGTTGCCAGGTACATGGAGATAGTTCACAGGAACACTGCAAATAATAATAATAATAATATCCCCTTATTTATACTGCCTGATTAGGACTATAATGAGTCCAATTATTCCAGCAGTAAGTTCAAGACGTATTATTATATGGTCACAATCCCAAATGAGACGATAACTTGTCATGTCCGGTCTGGGTTTTGAACCCACGACCGCTGACTTGCCAGTCGGACGCCTTCCTCGGTGCGGTGTTCAACGTGTTAAAGGAAAATATATTAATTGCCTTCTGGAAAGTTTCTGTTTGTTTGTCAGAGATGAGTTGACGCACTTGGGTAAGAGTTGAGGCAAACATTAGTCACCTCCCCACAGATGGTTTTTTCAATGACAACAGGTCCCTACTTGGGATGGATCTGTAGCCCGTTCCAAAAACACTTTCTACTCTCCAAATATCCGAATATCCCTTTAGACCGTCACACAACGACTCTGATAGGTTAATTTGAACGCACTAACGAATCAAAGTGCGTTGTGTGACGGTTGAAACTTCGGGGAGTTTGGGGAATTTGGAGAGTGGAAAGTGTTTCTGGAATGGGCCACTGGTGAAAAGAACTGGGGGCCGTATTACTTCAGGGTTGGGTGGAAGAGATTGCCACAGGCAATAACCCCGTCGTTTAGGTAGGACATTGGGTTTATTTTCTTTTTTGTTCTTGTTTCTTTGTTCAATCTGTTTATTTTTTCTTTATAATTTCATTGTATTTTACTGTATATATTTTACTTTGTCTTACCTAATAAAGCATAATATAATAATAACAGGTTTGCAACAAAAACAGATTTGAAAATGTTATCTATGACATTTTTTATGATCCAGGACCCTGGCCCATTCACAAGGAAAATGATATCAATGTAAAATTTGTACACAACATTGCGACACAGAAAACAGCTTTTGCGAAACGTATTTTATTGTTTTAATTGTTTATCGTTGTGTTTTTCCTATTATTTTATTTTATTTTCCTTTTCTCATTTCATTTCTTTTTCTCCGGTTTCCCAAACATACAATAGTGTGACTAACTCTGATCATTACATCACCCAGGACATGACTGTTACTCTATTTATTAACACAATATGCTCCAAAGTCTTTCGCATAATCAAGGTCCTCGTTCCAGAAACACTCTCCACTCTCATAATCTCCCAAATCTCTTTTCCAACCGTCACAAAACGCACTCTGATTGGTATTTGCGTTCAAATGAACCAATCATAGTGCGTTGTGTGATGGTTGAAAAAGATTTTGGAATTATGGCAAAGAGTATGCTTTCTGAAACGGGCTACAGACATAGGTATAAAAATGGACTGGTAGTCAAGTTGTCAACGCGCTAGTCTGGTACTACGGGTAGTGTAGGGATCCGTTGCTTCGAATACACCACCCAATGCATGAATTTTTCTTCATTTGAGAATATGACCACATAATAATAAGATTCTGAGGGTTGGGTGGTAGAGAATGCTGCATTAAACTCGCCTGGTGGTCCAGTAGCCCGTTCCGAAAACACTCTCCACTCTCCAAATCCCCGAATCTCCGTTTCAACTGTCACACAACGCACTCTGATTGGTTAAATTGAACGCAATAACCAATCAGAGTGCGTTGTGTGACAGTTGAAACGGAGATTCGGGGATTTGGAGAGTGGAAAGTGTTTCTGGAATGGACTACATGTATAGTACAGGTGTATTTCTAATAAAATATTTATATTGGCTGTAATTGGCTTTTGTAAAATTCTCATTATAGAACTCTACTTGACTTCATCAGTTGATGAAAAAGGGCATTTGTGGTTGAATGTTGTAGCGTATGTTGTCGGATAAGTGTATTTCCCTTACCCTGCTGACGTCAGCAGACTTATGTCTGTTTACAACACAAGCTGGTTGGTCGGTTGTTTTGATGTTGAGTTCTACTGAATCACCCTCGTTAATTATCATTAATTGCTCATTAGATTATGTACCTAATTAATTATGTATGTACTATTATGTACATAATGAAGTTAGTGTAGATGTATATTGAAAAAAAAAAAAATCGCTAATCAGCAGAACTATGCGTGAGTAGCGGCTGTAAATTTCAGCAAATTAGCAACCGATGAACAATACTCAAGTGTTCACATACATTCAGAATTTGAAACGTAGTTACCACTGCTGCCGAGAGGGTGGCACAGTCGACTTGCACGCGCGTGACCTGGGTTCGACACCGGTGATGGTGTCGGAATTCATCAAAAAAAAGTCTCGCTTCACTCAATTTTTGCTTGACTTGGGACTTGAACCACTGAGATCGATTCCCCGCACCGACAAAAATGTGTATTCTTAATATGGTTACAATTGTTTTTAAGGGATACTTCCCGGTGCGCTCGTGCTGACCCAGCACCTAAATGGGAAGTATTGTGTCACTTCTCGCCCATAAGAAGGGAGGTATACTACGGGATAGGCAGGCTACAACACAGACCACAAGCGTCTGCAGTAGCTCCCTTTTCATGGCTACGAAATAAAAAAGGCTGTTTCAGATGTCTGGGGTCCACTGTTAGCTTGCGAGGAAAAAAATATGAGCACTTGATTTCGTAATGTTCCCCACTTATTTTAAGATTTTTCATGTACCCAGTATAATTCTTTAAGATTCTGTTAGCAGATCTGAGCTCTCATTAGTGAACACGTAATGACCTGAAAGGGATAGGGTGAGTGAGAGGGATGGGGTGAGTGAAAGAGTAGAAGGAAGAAGAGAAAGATAAAGAGAAGAAGAAAACTTAAGATAAAAATTGATGAAGGTAGAAAGGGAAGGAAGGTGACAGAGAGAGAGAGAGAGAGAGGAGAGAGAGAGAGAGAGAGAGAGAGAGAGAGAGAGAGAGAGAGAGAGAGAGAGAGAAGAGAGAGAGAGAGAGAGAGAGAGGAGAGAGAGAGGAGAGAGAGAGAGAGAGAGAGGAGAGAGAGAGAGAGAGAGAGGAGAGAGAGAGGAGAGAGAGAGAGAGAGAGAGAGAGAGAGAGGAGAGAGAGAGAGAGAGAGAGAGAGAGAGGAGAGAGAGAGAGAGAGAGAGAGAGAGAGAAGAGAGGAGAGAGAGAGAGAGAGAGAGAGAGGAGAGAGAGAGAGAAGAGAAGAGTGTATTAGGAGTGTAAAGAAGATAGAAATCGAATAATAAGAATTAGAGATAAAGAGAGAATGAGGAGGAAAAGAAATTTAGAGAGCAGGAGATAATTTGAATAATAAGGAGAGGGAAAGGAAGAGAGAGAGAAAGAAATAATCAAAGAGAGTATTAGGAGATAGAAATCTAGAAAGGATAATGAGAAAAAGAGAGATAAATTCAAAGAGAGAATTAAAGATATAGAAGAATGAGAAGGAAAAGAAAGAAAGAGAGCAAGGGAGAGAGAGAGAGAGAAACTGATAAGGGTAGCAACCAGAATTTAATATTGGTAAGTAATGTTCCTTCAATGTTTTTCCCCTTATTCCTTTATCTACCCTCTTCTACCCATGAAGCAGGAGCTATTGTAGACGCTTGTGGCCGGTGTTGTAGCCTGGCCATCCCGTAGTATGCCTCCCCTCTGATGGGCGAGAAGTGACACAATACTTCCCATTTAGGTGCTGGGTCAACACGGGCGCACCGGAAGGTATCACTTATAAACAATTGTAACCAAATTAAGAATACAAATTTTTGTCGGCACGGGGATCGAACCTAGGACCTTCCGCATTGCAAGCGAGTGCTCAATCACTGAGCTATTCGTGCACTCCTTTATGTACCCTCTTCTTTTCTCTCTCCTAGTCTAAAGGCTCTGTGGCGCTAAGTCACGGATTGCGTACTGTGTAAGATGGGAAAAACCGACCTTTAGCAATGACTAGAGATCCAGAATTTGTCTGTTAATTTCGCCCTAAATGTTCCTTCAATGTTATTCAATTTAGAATTTGTCTTATTACTTTATCTCCCTTTTCTTTTCTCTCTACTAGTCTAAACATTAGAGGCAAAAACCCAAGTAATGTATTGTGAAGGAGAGAGATAGAGAAGAGTGAGAGAGTGAATAATGAGCAGAGAAACAGATGCATTATAGGAAGAGATTCATACGCAGAACTATGGAGGAGTGACGTAGAAAATGAAAGAGAGAAAAAGCTGTATGGAAAATTTACATGAGAGATAAGTAGAGAGAAAGAGGGGAAAAGGGAGGGGGAGATAGAGAGAGAGAGAGAGATGGAGGAAATGATATAGAAAGAGAAGGAGGGAAAAGAAAGCGAGGAAGAGGTAGAGGGTAAAAAAGAAAAGAGATGGGAAAGAGATAGAGAAGACACAAAGATCGGGAGAGGAAGAGAGATAGATAGGGAGAGGAAGAAAGATAGAGGGATAAGAGGGGGAAAGAAAAGAGAGGGGAACAGGAGAGAGAGAGAGAGAGAGAGAGAGAGGATGGAGAGGTAGAGAGCAAAGGAGAAAATGGGGGGATAGATGGAGAATAAAATATTTGAGGAGAGAAAAAGAAAGAGAGAGAAAGATATAGAGACACAGGGAGAGAGAGATAAAAAAAGAGAGAGAGAGATATAGAGAGAGAGAGAGAGAGGTAAGAAAAGTAAGAGAGAAGAGTACATTAGTAAAACGGGGAGAGGAGGTAAGAAAAGAATAAATTGAAGATTAAATCATGGAAGACAATTTCCCTCAACAGAGGGGCGTGGTCTAAGTGAACAACATGGTTGAGAATTTTTCCCTCAGATATTCCCCTACAGAGTTGAGTAATATATTTTTACCTCAAAACTTCCCCTACTGTCGTTTACCGTATTTCTCCCTAACATCAATAGAGAATTTCAAGTTTTCTCTTAAATCTGCTAAAAAGGAGAGAATTGAGATATTTATAATGAAAGAAAATTGCTTTCTCTATATTACTTTCTCTCTCTATCCCTCTATCTTTCCCTCGCTCTTTTTCTCTCTTTCTTTCTCTCTCTATCCCTCTATTTTCTCTCGTTCTCTCTCTCTTTTTCTTTCTCTCTCCATCCCTCTATCTTTCTCTCGCTCTTTTTCTCTCTATATCTCTCTATCTTTTTCTCGCTCTTTTTCTCTTTCTGATTTTCTCTCTATATCTCTCTATCTTTCCTATTGCTCTTTCTCTATCTTCTTCTCTCGCTCTTTTCTTCCTTTCTTCCCTCTATATCTCTCTATCTTTCTCTCTCTCTTTCTTTCTCTCTATATCTCTCTATCTTTCTCTCACTCTTTCTCTCTCTTTCTTTCTCTCTCCATCCCTCTATCTTTCTTTCGCTATTTTTCTTTCTTTGTCTGTCTCTCTATATCTCTCTATCTTGCTCTCTCTCTCTTTCGGTCTCTCTCTTTCTCTCTCCATCCTTCTATCTTTCTCCCGCTCTTTACCTCTCTCTCCATCCTTCTATCTTTCTCTCGCTCTATGCCTCTCTCTCTCCTCCTTTATCTTTCTCGTTATGCCTTTCTTCTCTTTCTATCTCTCTCCTCTTCTCTCTCTCTCTCTCTCTCCACGAGAGCATAATGCGACTTTAATAAACCAAAGTTCAGAGCCCTTGGGAGTGCATCACTGACAACATCAACTTAAAGGACAAACTAGATTTATTTATTATTAATATAAAGAGAGGGGGTTACCCTCTAATAATATATCTTTTTTTCTCTCTTTCTCTCTCTCTCTCTTTTCACCGACCTCAGTAGCTTGATGAGGCAGCGGACTTGTAACCTCGAGGTCGGTGGTTCAAGTCCCGGTTTCAGCGTAAATTTAGTAAAGCCAGTTTGAGTAGTTGTGATATCACGAAAGTGATTAACACAAATATGATAACTTTCAACTTTTTCGACTCTCTCTAGAGTTTCTCTCTCTCTCTCTCTTTTTTTCTTTCTCTCACTCTCTACTTTATCTATCTTTATCTCCACTCCTGGAGATAAAAGGATAGATTACAACCCTCTTTCATTCCACTCTATCTCGCTCTCTCTCTATGTCTCTCTCTTCTCTCCCTCCCCATTTCTCTTCCTCTCTTCTCTCTCTTTCTCTTCTCTCTCTCTCCCTCCCTCCCCATTTCTCTTCCTCTCTCTCTCGTTATATCTCCTCTCCTTCCACCTCATCTCACTGAATTTCTATCCCTCCAAATCTCTCTCTCTCTCTCCCTCTCTCTCTCTCCCTCTCTCACACACACACGCTCGCACACAAACACACACACTACACACCAACACACACACACACACAAACTCTGTTTCAGAGTCTACTCTCACAAAAGAATTAACATAATAGATTATCATGTATCGCGGGATAACAATAGGGGGTTAAGTCCGGTATGAATAAGGTTAATAAGGGGATTAAGGGTGTAATACAATAGTTCTCTCTCATCATCTGCGTGAGTGTTATTGTTTCTGGTTGAGATGTTAAGTAGTCTGCCTTGCTAGTTGGTCGCCTATGTCAGGCCAATAGACAAAAAACGAACACAATACTTCCGATTCTAATATTAGAAATTTCTCGGAAGTAAAACCATGCGTGCCCTTTCGGGGTAGGTTTTAGAGAGAAGTTGAGAGAGAATAGAGTATGAGAGAGATAGAGTGTGAGAGAGATATAGTGTAGAGAGATAGAGTGTGAGAGATAGAGTAGAGTGAGAGAGATAGAGTAGAGAGATAGTGTGTGTGTGAGAGAGAGATAGAGTGTGTGTGTGTGAGAGAGAGAGATAGAGTGTGTGTGTGTGTGTGAGAGAGAGCGAGATAGAGTGTGAGAGACGAAAGAGTGTGTGTGTGTGTTTGTGAGAGAGAGAGAGCGATAGAGTGTGAGACAATTGAGACATAGTATGTGAGAGAGAGAGACAGTGATACAATAACAGAGAGATATTGGGGGAAAGGAGAAGAGAGGGGGGAGGAATATTGGGTGGGGGGGTATGGTGGTATTTAAAGTCAGACCTTATGCAGTGTAATCTGAGACTTGGAAAAAATAATTGGCCTTCTAATGGAGATTTATTCAGCCATGTACTTTCTTCTTGGAAACTTTATTACTTCCTAATATTTCTGTTATTAGAATCGGAAGAATTGTTTTGTTTTTGTATATAAAAAAAATATTTGCTCCAACTTCCTTTTTTTTTTTTTTTTGCTGGGGGTGTTACGTCGCTTTCAACTGTATGTTATTGTATATCACGACGGAAGTTTTACCCTCCATTCGCTGCAAACTCACAAACCAGCTACCCACATTAACCTTACCCAGCCTGAGTGGAGCCAGGAAGAGCCAGCATCCCTCGGGTTCGAACGAACTTGACCAGAACGAACTTGAAGTACTCAAAAGAAAGGTTAGATTATTGTATTTTGTGTCCAAATATTGTTTGTCCCGGTAGATCAGTGGTCAAGGCGGCGGTCTGGTAATCCAGAGGTCACAGGTTCGAAATCCAGCCGGGACATAACAAGTTATCCTCCCATTTGGAATTTTTACCAAATGATAATGTGTCTTGGGCTTACTGCTGGAAAACAATGGTACTTAATAGTCTTAATTGGGCAGTTATAAATAAGGCATTATTATATTTATAGTTATCATTTTGAAATTGTACCGGTAACGTACCCGGGTACTGCAAACATAGCGAATATCAACAATAATATCTGATGAGTTCAAATAAGCCTAATTGATGAGTTCAAATTAACCTAACTGATGAGTTCAAATAAGCCTAACTGATTGAGTTCAAATAAGCCTAACTGATGAGTTCAAATAAGCCTATCTGATGAGTTCAAATAAGCCTATCTGATGAGTTCAAATAAGCCTAGTTGAAGAGTTCAAATAAGCCTAACTGATGAGTTCAAATAAGCCTAACAGATGAGTTCAAATAAGCCTAATCGATTAGTTCAAATAAGCCTAACTGATGAGTTCAAATAAGCCTAACTGATGAGTTCAAATAAGCCTAACTGATGAGTTCAAATAAGCTAATCGATGAGTTCAAATAAGCCGAACTGATTAGTTCAAAAAAGAACGAAACGATCGTCTTAGGCTGCTTGGGGGTTAAATATCACATAACATAAATTGTAGTGATGAAAATTGGGCTAAATGTACTCTAAAAAAATAGTCATTGTCATTGCTACTATATGGTCCTTTAGAATTGAAAAATTCCATAGTTGAATTGAATAATATCTAATGTATGTTAGAAAGGAATTTAATAAGGCACAGAGAGAGAAATAGGGGGGGATAAAAAACTTATTAACCTACCCGGAAAGTTAACTTTGTCATTTCATTAAAAAAGAAAAACTGTAAAGCTAATGTTAATAATAATATTTAATAATAAATTCTCTGCTAAGCCTCCATGGTGTAATAATAATAATAACATCTTTAGTGGAAGGTAACCACCAGGCGAGGTTAATGCTCAAAGCATTTTCTACCACCTAATAACCCCAGAGTCTTATTATTATGTGGTCACAAACTCAAATAAAATGAAGAAAAAATTCGCCGTGAAACGGTTGTGACTACTTACCCGTTAGTCCAGCGATCCCGAGTTCGATGCCCGGTTGGGGCAGACTTTTGGATGAAAATTCTGTTCGCTCCAAACACGCCGTGAGGCTGGCATTTTCGGCCCTACCCAGGTGGGTAAGGTTAATGTGGGTAGCTGGTACGATTCCCAGCGAATGGAGGGTAACACACCCGTCCTTTTGCAAAAACGAACACAATACTTCCGATTTCTAATATTAGAAATTTCTCGGAAGTAATACGCTCATAATATAGCAGGTAACGTAAAAGAGTTATAAAAGTAATAATGAAGAATGAACCGTTCCATATTAACCTTAAAAGGATAATACGAAATTTGCAAATTCTTAATTAGGTAATATTCATTTAATAATAAAATGATATAATAATAAAAATAACTGTGCTACTTATAATTACAATAATAAAAGTAAAAATACGTTGATAATAAAAGTAATAAAATAAAATAAGGCCTTAATTAAATTACTCGCGTAGGCCTTTGAAGTTAAAAAATATTAATATTTGACGGGGCTGTATGACAATATTAACATGGTTAAAGCGAGAATACGTATTATATACAGGGTGGGTGTAATGATATGGAGCTGTGAATAGTTTAGTACAAATACAGGGTGGACTGGAGTGTAAGATGTGAAATAGGAATGGTTAGGTGCTGGACCACCCAGACTACAGGAGGGCTTGTTCCAGAGAGCAATCTTACTAACAAATTATATGTATATGTATTCATAATATGAGACTAGGATTCAGTGACGTAGCCAGGGGGGGGGGGGGGGGGGGAGGGGGACAAATATGCTCCATTTGGTTTAACGCCCTGATTAGGACGGTGGTTTTTACAATCCATTCACTGGAAATTGTAACAGCTACCCACTTTAACCTCACCCAGCCTAGGTAGGACAGTCTCACGTGTTCGGAGGGAATAGAATTTTCTGTGCGAAAAGTATGATCCGACTGGGAATCTCAGGACCTCTGGACTACGGGCAGGTAATCGTTAGGTATTCTTGCATAGCTGAAACTTTCTCAAACATTGAAAAGAAAAGAATAATTTCTAATTGATAAAGAAAAAAACTTAGAAATTATTTTATTTAGAAAAAAATCATGAAAAAAAAAATGAAAAAATTGAAATCGGAGCAAAAAATATTATAATTTTTACAAAATTAATAATATTTTTTGATAAATTAATAATCGAGCCCAGCACTTCCGTTTCTGATATTATAAACGATTTGATTACTTAAAACAATTGAAAAGTTTTTTTCTATATTTATATTTTTAATGTAAAATCATGTTTCACAAATGATTCAGAATCTATTTTCACCTTTCTCATCTCACTTTTGTAGCCGGGGTTGCACTGGCTGTGATGTGATAACCCCCCTTGAATAGCCGTCTAACAAAATTTCCACTCTCATCCGGCTTCAAAACTATGTCCTCTTCGTCTCCTCCGATAATTCTTACAACAGCCCCTTTGACAGGTCTCCTTTCCTTGTCTAGCAGTGCTCCGAAGACAACTTGATTTCCACTACGAAAATGTATACAGAAATCCCCTCGGGCATATGGAAAAGGTTTGGTCAACTTCACATCTCCAAGCTCGTGATAGGAAGCAGGGGCAGCAACAAGTAAAGTATAATTACCTTCATTCAGCCTCAGCCAGTACTCTCCGTTCTCATTCGGGCGAGTCTTTGCCACCATTCGGTGAATTTTTGAGAAGAAATAGGGATCAGTTGAAGAAAACAGCAATTCTGTACCATTATTCTTCTCCGCTTTGATTAGCGCCATGATGACAGCTTCCGGAATGGGCTTGCCATACCGGTCTTTTACATAACCGAACGCTCCTAGACGTATGAGATGAAAGTCAAGTTCGACAGGTTTCAGCTTGGTGACAGTCACTGTCCTGTTTTTGCCTAAGCAGCCGGGCGCACTGGCTATCAAGTGATACTTCCCTGGTCTCAGGTTCTTCCCAAATTTGCCGTCTTGTACATTAATATTGATTTCGCCTCCAACATATCTGCCGTCTTCTACTTGAAACGCTTTCATGGTGGCGTCTTTAACTGGATTTCGGTTATCGTGATTCACCACTGTACCGTAGACACTCTGTCGGGTTAGAACGAAATCAAGTTGGACAGGTTCTTTTCCGGTAACAACCACCGGTTTTGTCTCTTCAAGGAATGTGGGAGATGCACGCACGGTCACATTATAGGATCCCGGCACCAGCAGCCTCCAGTACTCTCCGTCAGATGTCGCCCTAACATATTTCTCTTTTCCATTCACTTCGACAAAAGCTCCTTTGACAGGTTTGTCTTCCTTGTCCTTCACCAGGCCCAAGATCCCTTGATGGACGCTTTCGATGAAGTTGAGCATGGATGGCAGGTTTGCGTCCCAGTACATGGGAAGGTCAGAAGGTCGTGCCCATTTGCAACAACTGAGGTGCAAGGTGATTTCGAAGCAGTTGGATAAGAGGTAGTTTGCGTCTTGCATACCTGAGGAACAGACGGAAGCATTTTTATAATAATGTTTGAAAAGATGGGTTTTTTTTATACAGGGTGGTGCAAAAGTCTGGAAACCCCTGAATAACTTTCGAATGGTTTCTTCGGTAAAATTAAAATTTTGTACAGTAAACCAGGCTAATAAGACCTTCTCTTAGAGTCGGGTCAATTTTGTTACCGGCCCCCATGTCGGGGCCAGGGGGGCCAACTTCATTTTTTTAAATACGAACCCCCACCTTGCGATACATTTTTGGAAAGGTCTTTAAATAAGAAATACATTGGTGCAAATTTTTCTTTTTAATATTAACTGTTTGCAAATGGCGTCCAACTTTCTGT
>CM044966.1:12671295-12711160 GCA_024516035.1 Bactericera cockerelli
TTCCTCTTTTCTTGGACACCCCGACTGACATGGAATGCCCAGATTCTCTCATTGAGCGTCGCACCATATCCTATATTCCCTATAACAATAGGTTCCACAATTTGACTATAGTTCTGACGGAACTCATTGATAAGGTTTTTCACATCATTCGAATACAAATACCGGTCAAGTTTAATTTCTCTTTGGGGATGCCCAACGAATATAGACGGCGTACAGCTCAAATTGTATGTATTTTTTGTTGAACAGTTGCCTTTTTTCGAAGATTTAGAAGAGAAAACGGAAGAAAAAAGCAAAACCATTAAAAAGAGATGAAACATGTTTAAAATATAAACCATTCTAAAAAAATAACTTGGAACAAGAGATTACTGTTTCCTATTCCAGCTAATACATGCGAGTGTGTTGCTATTATATGCGTCATGATCATGACTGTCATTAGTGCTTATGTTTTGTGGGTGCTTTAGTCTGCCATAGGTAAGTAAGGTATCTGACAATCAGCCGCGGCAGGTGGGAAAAAAATTTGGGTGTGCTGCCACATAAACCGGAAAGAGAACACAAATATTTTATTTATTATAAACAAAAGAACAAAGATGCTGTCAGCATTTTTGCTGATTGCCAAAGTACACAGCAAACCAATCAGTAAAATCCATTTTACTTAAGAGAAATTTTTAATATTATAAATCGGAAGTATTGTGTTCGTTAACAATTTTTTTGATTTTTTTTCTGTTCTTTTTTTTTGTCCGTCTTTTTTTCATACTCCATGGATGTGTTTATGAATGATGTGAATTGAGTCTTTCAGAATTGTCTCACACATTTCTTGGATTTGTTTAGGTGTTTTTTATTAACAAAGTAAATTTTTATTTTGAACTGCTCTAAACAAAGAGTTGCTAACTGACACAGTATACAATTCAAACATTCTTGTCATTAGTTATTAAACATTTTTAAGGATGAAATTAATTCAGCAGCATCTTTGGGGACAGCTCTTATGAGTACATATGGCGATGGATAATGTTGAGTGTATCCCTGAGATTTGTTATGCATAATTCTTGGAACTGCTTTTTCTTGATGTTGTGTTTCTTGAATAAATTAACAAGAGAAGATGAAGCACTACCTCGTACACCAAAATTTTATAGGTCTATAATATGGGATTTATAGAGTCGCTCTATCAGTATCCAAAGTCTTTGAGTTTGTTTACCATGCCAATCATATCATTTATGCATTAATTATTCTACAAAGGTGTGATGATTTTTATTGTGTACGAGCTAGGACTTGAGAAATTCCTCTCTCTTTTTAGTCTGAGGGTTCTGCAGTTCCGCAACTCCTTAGCACCGGTCGCGCATGCTGACAATAAATCAGCTATCTCAGTTGTCTTAAAACTATATCATACACTGGGGGACAAAATTAGTGGAACAGAATATGTTTTCCTTTTGACTCCAAATATTTCCCTGTAGCTCAGTGGTTTAAACCATCGCGCATGGGCCTGGTAATCAAGTCGCTAGTTCAAAACCAAGCCAGGATATGAAACCCTGTTCTCCCTACTGTGTGATTTAACCATATAATAATACGTTTGTAGGCATTGCCTGTATGAAGTTGCTTAACTTAATACGTACCGACCTCAGTAGCTTGATCGATAAGGCGGCGGATATGTAACCTGGAGGTGGGTGGTTCAAGTCCGTTCAGCGTAGATTTAGTAAAGCGAGTTTGAGTAATTGTGATATTACGAAAGTGATTAACACAAATATGATAACATTCTATATAAAAAATACGTCTTGGGCTTGTTAGGAACTTATTAGTCCTGGTCGGAAAGTCGGACAGTGTTTTCCTATTTCCCAAAATTCTCTACTTATTGCGTCGCGTCGGAAGAGTTCAAGTCAGAATTACTCGTAGTGTATCTGAACATCAACTGATTTTCAGACCAAATTACGACGAAATGAAAATAATTGTACATTTGAGAGATAAACTACATTCAACACGTCGTATTGTTGGAGCGTACGAATAGCTCAGTGGTTAAGTACTCGCTTGCCATGCAGAAGGTCCCAGGTTCGAGCCCCCGGGCCAACAAAAAATTGTATTCAAAATTTGGTTACAATTAGGTCGTGTTGACCCAGCACCTAAATGGGAAGTATTGTGTCACTTCCCGCCCATTAAAGGGAAGGCATACAGGCTACAACACAGACCACAAGCGTCTCCAGTAGCTCCTGTTTCATGGCTACGAAATGAAAAAAGCTGTGAAACACTCATCTTAAAAAAAAAATGATAAATTACTGTCAAAGCATATATCAGACTGCGTTTACAATGACTCACATCCATATAAGCAGCCACAGAGAGTGTTTCATTACATCTCGTCGATAGTAGATTTGAAAAATGGTATATTTTTCCATACTGGCTCAGTCATTTTTAATTAATATGGTTTTATCATCCAAGTTCTCGTTTGCTCAGCCATTTATGAACAAGGTTTTGCCGTCCAAATTCTCATTGAAATCCTTTAAAAAGGCCAACTCCTCAACCATCAATTCAGACAATGTGACCTCCACTACATTCGTTGGGAAACTCCAAAAAGAAATCAAACTTGACAACGTTCTTAATTCGCGTGGTTTGAAAAACCTTTTAGAGACCCTGGACATCAAATCCTTTAAAAAGGGCAACTCCTCAACCATCAATTCAGACAATGTGACCTCGTCTATATTCGTTGGCAAACCTCAAATGGAAATCAAACTTGACAACTATTTTACTTCGCGTGGTTTGGAAAACCTTTTAGAGACGCTGGACAAGAGTTATTCCCAAATTGTGAGGACTGTCGAGATAGGGAGGGGTGCAGTGTTCAACGAGATAATCTGGGCAGTTCAGATCAGTCGGAATGTCAGACGCAAAAGGAAGCTACTGAAGCCGATGTTCAAATTTGTCGCGAATATAAATGGGGGTGAGACTGTTGGATACGCCCTAATGGTTATTTTCTATTTATGTTTTATTTTTTGAATAGATAGATACATATATTTCACAGACTTTTCCATAGCCATGAAACAGCAGCTAGTGCAGCTGGTGTAGACCCTTATGGTCTGTTGTGGAGCTTGACCATCTCGTAGTATGATTTCTCTTTGATGAAATCATACTACGTCACACAGTACTTCTCATTTTTTTCATTTCTAAAGATGAGTGTTTCACAGCTTTTCTTATTTCGTAGCCATGAAACAGGAGCTACTGTGGGCGCTTGTGGTCTTTGTAGCTTGCCCATCCCGTAGTATGTCATGCCACCGAATCGCATCCCAATTTGCCCAAACTCTCACGATCGCGATGGTTGATCTCAAGTAATATGTGGTTCAGATGAAAAAAAAATTTCAAACTAAGTTGGCTGGAGCCAACAACAACAACTTGGATGGATTAAATCAATCACCTTTGGTTTTGTTTATAGACTGTTTTTGTTTTGTTAAACATAATAATAATAATAATAATAATTCCGTGTCCGTGAGGTAGGTCGTAGGTATTGATACCTAAATCACGGTGATGAGAGGATTATAATGGACGCCCAGATCCAATTTCTAGGCTCCTTTCATGTAAAACATGATTATGTCTAATTTTAGCCGATTGAAAAACTGATCTTAAATTTCTTCCCCAGACATCACTTATACAGTACTTGGTATACAGTGATGGTGTTGACGAGCGCATAACTGACATGCTGAACACGATAGACATCTGGATTGTACCAACCCAAAACCCGGATCGGTTGTTGGCTTTTGAAAACAAAAACCAAAATACATTGCTGTCCCCTGGATGTTCATGCAATGGGCTCAACATGGAACTAGATCAGGACTTCCCGGACAAGTTCCTGAGAAATACCTGGTAAGAAATGAGTCAAACTAGATAGATAGATAGATAAAAAATGATTGTATTTATTTTTAAACAAAAAATATTACAATGGTTGGCACAGAAATACATGGTAACTTTAATAAATGAGTCAAACTAACTAGTCTGTTATCAACCAGAAAAACTTTTGGTGAGGACTATTTCGCCTCTCAAGGTCCTAGAAATCAAATGTTTCTTGATTTTAAAAGAGCATTTACAACTATTTTACAAAAGTTTGTTGTTGTTGTTGTTGTTCTCGTCCAACAAGAGCCTTCTTATCTCCTTCAGGCCTTACCAACAAGAAACAGAGAGTATGCTGAATTTCATCAAGAAAAATCCATTCGTTCTTTCCGGAAACCTCCAGGGTGGCGCCATAGTTGCCAGATATCCCTTCGACAACGCGAACAGCTCTGAGGAACATGGGGTTGAGAGTTTAACCTCGGATAATGAGATCTTTGAGAAGTTTGCCAAGGATTATGCTCAACTGAATTCGATGATGGCTCCCGGCAACGCATGCGGGAAATCTTTTCCGGATGGAATAACTAATGGAAACTATTGGTACAAGAAACGTGGCAGTAAGTTCTCTTTTGCTTTACAAGCCTTTGATATTGCAGTTCATTTGAGATGATGTTCTACTATACCATCAAATAAGAAGCCAACTGTAATAATCTTTTCAAGTCTAGATTTGTTCTCAGCTCTTGGCGGTTTTAGATATTATGTAGTTGTGTTTGTTTTCGGATAGATACTGACCATCCAAAAACATAATTGACCTCCAATGTTAATTCTAGAAAAAACTTCCTAAATAATATTATAACTTTTCGTATTTTTCTCAGGTATGCAAGACGCAAACTACCTCTTATCCAACTGCTTCGAAATCACCTTGCACCTCAGTTGTTGCAAATGGGCACGACCTTCTGACCTTCCCATGTACTGGGACGCAAACCTGCCATCCATGCTCAACTTCATCGAAAGCGTCCATCAAGGGATCTTGGGCCTGGTGAAGGACAAGGAAGACAAACCTGTCAAAGGAGCTTTCGTCGAAGTGAATGGAAAAGAGAAATATGTTAGGACGACATCTGACGGAGAGTATTGGAGGCTGCTGGTCCCGGGATCTTATAATGTGACCGTGCGTGCACCTCCCACATTCCTTGAAGAGACAAAACCGGTGGTTGTTACCGGAAAAGAACCTGTCCAACTTGATTTCGTCCTAACCCGACTGAGTGTCTATGGTACAGTGGTGAATCACGATAACCGAAATCCAGTTAAAGAAGCCACCATGAAAGCGTTTCAAGTAGAAGACGGCAACTATGTTGGAGACGAAATCAATGTTAATGTACAAGGCAGAAAATTTGGGAAGAACCTGAGACCAGGGAAGTATCACTTGATAGCCAGTGCGCCCGACTGTTCAGGCGAGAACAGAACAGTGACTGTCACCAAGCGAAAACCTGTACAACTCGACTTTCGTCTCATTCGTCTAGGTGTGTTTGGAACTGTGAAAGACCAAGATGGCGAACCTGTAAAAGAAGCTGTCGTCAAAGTATTGACCAAAACTAATCAGACCAATGACAAGAAGCTTCTCTCAACTGCTCGTGGTCTGTCTTTGCTGACGAAGTCCGAAGTGGATAAGCACGGGGAGTTCTGGTTTAAGTTGGACGATGGTGTTTATTTTTTAGACGCCGTTGCCCCTGGATACGAACCTGATGTAAACAAGTCTGTGGTTTTGAGCAAAGCCCAACGTTCTGTGCAACAGAATTTCCAAGTAACGTTCGAAGGGTTCATTGGTGTCATTGGCTGTATTAAAAACAACAAACACAGACCTGTGAAAGGGTCTCTTCTCAGAATTGTTAGAAAAAGAGCGGAAAAGAACATAGTTGTTAAACCTGACGCAAGAGGGCAGTGTGAGAGGCTGCTGGATGAGGGAGATTATCAACTCATAGCAAGCGCACCCGGCTATACAACTCTGAGAAGAAGAGTGCATGTAAGTGAAGATTTTAACTTTTCGTTTGTTTTTTACTTGATGCCGAGGAAAAGATATATGCTGAAAAAAATTATGCCTTCGGCCGTCTACAAACGTTTACCAGTAGTTGCAAACTAGTTTTGCCCATGATGAGACCCAGCTTCTTGAAGAAGTTGAGCGACATGATGGGATACGAACGCGCGATCTTCAGGTAGCCCTCGATCACCTCCACCATGCCTAGGTTCTCCTCCAGCTCCTTCACCACATTGGCTGAAACCAGAGACATGGGGGGGAAATTTAATTTAGTTTAACAAAAGATGAGTGTTTCACAGCGTTTTTATTTCGTAGCCATTAACAGGAGCTACTGTAGACGCTTGTTGTTTTGTGAATTTGAAGTGGACTGTATATAATTAGGCTGATTTAAGAGGATACCTTTTCACATAAAGCTTACCAATTACCACAAACACTTTTACGCGGATAACGGCGCGACGTGACGCGGCGGTCCTATCGCGAGCGGGATGATAATGGAAAGCTTTTATGATTTGGAATTTATTGACTTTGATTAATTAAATAATGATTGTTAATTTGAAATTTGAAAATGTATGAGAAACAAGGTACACCTATATGCTTCGATGTCAGCCCGACGAGAGAAAGAATTGATCTGCTGGAGAGATAAGTAACTGCAGTCGGTTGCATCGGTCACTGCATATAGGTGCCTAACTTGCACTAGGTGATTTCGTCAAAGTTTATACGTGTAGGTAGGGTACCTACCTAATGAAGATACCAAACACTTGTGGTGTATGTTGTACTTGCCCATCCCGTAGTATACCTCCCGTCTGATGAACAAAAGTGACATAATACCCACAATACTTCCCATGTAGGTGCTGGGTCAACACAAGTATACTGATGAGATCAGATTAAAAAGTTCCTCTCACTTATACTAAATTTAAGTCTTATACCCAGTATTGCCAGCACAGACATAATCGTCTGTCCCGGTAGCTCAGTGGTCAAGGCGTCTGACTGGTAATGATTAGGTCGCGGGTTCAAAACCCAGCCAGGACATGACAGGTTAATCCTCCCATTTGGGATTTTGAACACATAATAATACGTCTTGAACTTACTGTTGGACTAATGGGACTCATTAGTCCTAATTGAGCAGTATAAATGAGGCGATATTATTATTAAAATAACACTGATGTCTAATAATTATAAAAAGAAAAGAGACAGCGCACACTTCATCAAAGAGCAATTTCCTTTCAAAGATTATCATCATCATAGGGTGGCGTCATCGTGAACGATGGTAGCCAGACAGTGGAGGAATGACTCAGCACTTCTACCACTGTCTTTACATGGAGGCCAATAATTGACAAGGGCCCCCAGAACCAAGCCAATGCTGGTCTACTCCCTGTTTATAGACCCAAAGCCAGACTAAAAAAGATTATACAGATAAAGAAAAATCTTTTAAGTCTCATTTCACAAAAAAGTGATTGTTCTGAAGAATAATTCTAAAATATAAAAAGATGAGTGTGTCACAGTCTTTTTATTTCGCAGCCATGAAACAGGAGCTACTGCAGACGCTTGAAGTCTGTGTTGTAGCCTGCCTATCCAGTGGTATGTCTACATAGGTGGGAATTTTAATTTAGTAAAAAAAAAAGATGAATGTTTCACAGCTTTTTATTTCGTATCCATTAACAGGAGCTACTGTAGACGCTTGTGATATGTGTTGTACCTGTAGCTTGCCCATCCCGTAGTATACCTCCCGTCTGATGAGCAAAAGTGACATAATACCCATAGTACTTACTTCCCATGTAGTTGCTGGGTCAACACGAGCGCACTGATGAGATCAGATTAAAAAGTTCCTCTCCCTTATACTAAATTTAAGTCTTATACCCAGTATTGCTAGCACAGACATAATCGTCTGTCCCGGTAGCTCAGTGGTCAAGGCGTCTGACTGGTAATGAATACGTCGCGGGTTCAAAACCCAGCCAGGACATGACAAGTTAATCCTCCCATTTTGATCATCTAACAATAGGCCTTGGGCTTACTGCTAGAATAGTGGGACTCATTAGTCCTAATCAACCTGTATAAATAAGGTGATATTATTGTTATTATTATTATAATTATTGTAATACTGATGTCTCATAATTATGAAAAGAAAACAGACAAAGCACACTTCCTCAAAGAGCATTTTCTTTCAAAGATTATTAGGGACAGATAAAAAAAAAATCTCATTTTACAAAAAAGTGGTTGTTCCTGAAGAATACAATTTATTTTTTTATTAAATTTAATACTTCCGAACGTCAACTATTATTCCGTCAACGAAAAGTCATTATCTCCACTCTTGATCAGACTTTGTTAACTAATACAGTCATAATTATATCTTTTCACTATACTACAATGCACTGGTAGTCAATTTGTTAACGCGCTAGTCTGGTAATCCAGGTAGCGTAGGGATCCGTTGGTTCGAATCCCACCCAGTGCACGAATTTTTCCTCATTAATTTGAGTTTGTGACCACATAATAATAAGACTCTCAGGGTTAGGTGTTCGAGCATTAACCTCGCCTGTTGGTTACTTTCCCATAAAGAGTATTATTATTATTACAACTTCTCACTTTTCTGTTTATAAAAAATTCTTACATATAAAATTTTTATATGTAAGAACTATATAAATTGAAACTATATAAATTGAAACAACAATAACAATGTTCACATTAAAATAAAATAATTAAGAACTTAAAACTAATAAAATTGTCTTACATTTGCTTTAAAAGCTTCCTTAGACAGTAAAAAGTCGTCTGTACTTAGGTGTACTTCATTACATAGAGTCATTGCTCTGTTCAGTGGCGATTCATGAAGTTTAGTAAGTCTAGGATGAGGGACTGTAAAGGTTTCAATATCTGTATTTTTTAAAACTGACTGATCAAAATTGTTTAATAATAATAAAATAAAAACTCCATAATTACGAATGTCAAAATAATATTTCTTTTATTTATTATTCATGTCAACATAATAATTATTGTGTTTCATCTGCGCCACGCTTTCCCTATCAGCAGAAGTCAGTGACGGCGACGAGGCGATGGCATTGTCTCCGGACAGGTCTCGTGTCTTCTATGAGAGAGCTGTCAGTTTACTCATTTCATTCTACCCTTACTGACTGACTTACGTGACATGGACGCTGGCTTTCATCTATATGTAGATCTACAATTATGATAATTGAATGGGTGAGTTATTAGAAGATGCTATGTCAAACATTGACTCTTCAGGACATCAATAATACTACATTATTAATTAGTAGTTATCTATGCTGTAGAATCTGTGGTATCTATGCTGTAAACTACTGCCCGTAGTCCAGAGATCCCGAGTTCGATCCCCGGTTGGAGCAGACTTTTCGAAGAAAATTCTGTTCCCTCCAAACACGTGAGGCCAGCATTTCCGGCCCTACCCAGGCTGGGTGAGGTTAATGTGGGTAGCTGGTACGATTCCCAGCGAATGGAGGGTAAAACACCCATCCTGACTACTACAAATGAGGACGTGAAACCAAATAGAATCAACTGGTCACAATAGATCTAAATAGAGGTCGGTGTGATAATTGGTGCTTTTCTTGTGGAACTCCAACCAGTCTATAATAATAAAAAAGTCCTGATTTTGAATTATTTGGGACGAAAGTTTCACTCCTCTAACCGCTTGGAATCTTTCCAGCCACACATGTGAATGACACCCATCCTGGGTTGGGCCGGGAATAGCCAGCAGGACATTGAAATTCATGTGTATGTTTGATGATCTACTCTGTATATTGTACCAACCTCTACCACTCTTTCACTAAGTTCTCTCCTACACTAAATATCCACACAGGACGGGTATCTGAAATCTGTCTAAACATCAAATTGTCGGCCACGCCTATTTTCCACTTTTCATTTTTATACTAGGGTAACTTTGATAGAGACCTAATTGAATTATATACCTCCCCTCCCCTTCCCCTCCTTCCCTCCCCTCCTGCTCTTTCTATGTCTTCCTCCTAAACCTCCACCTACAAATTTTACTTATACTCTGTCTTACTCTCTCTCACTCACTCTCTCTCTCCCTTTATCTCTCTCCCTTTATCTCTCTCCCTTTATCTCTCTCCCTCTCTCTCTCTCACTCTCTCTATCCCTCTTTCTCACTCTCTCTCTATCTTCCTCTCTCTCTTTCTTTCTCTGTCTTTATTTATCTCTCTCCTTCTCTCTCACTCTCTCTTCCTTTCTCTCACTCACTCTCTTTCTTTCTCTCTCCCTCTTCTCAGAAGTTTTCATAAGCTTAGGAGATAATATTAAAAAATATTATTATTGTACAAATAAAAAGAACTATTTTATTCAATTCAATTCAATTATCTTTCTCTCTCTCTTTCCTTCTCTCTCTGTCACTATCTCTCCCCCCCCCTCTCTCTCTCTCTCTCTCTCTTCTCTCTCTCTCTCTCTCTCTCTCTCTCTCTCTCTCTCTCTCTCTCTCTCTCTCTCTCTCTCTCTCTCTCTCTCTCTCCTCTCTCTCTCTATCCCTCCCTCCCTCTCTCCCTCCCTCCTTTCATATACTAATATTTCTCAAACTCGCTCTACTAAATCTTTGCTGAACTTGGGACTCGAACCATCGACCTCCGGAGACGAGTTCGCCGCCTTATCGATCGAGCTACAACTAAGGTCGGTAACTTCTACTAACTATAATATCTCCATTCGAACGAAACTCACAAAACTGCTACCCATATTAACCTCATTCAGCCTGGGTTAGGCTGGACTGCCAGCATCGCACGCAAAGTCTTCACCTCGCTGGACGTTGCTTGACTGTGGTGATCCTACGAGAACCTGTGCATTCAACGCGCCATCGACGCTGGCTGCGTGAATAATGTAAATATGTAATAATGTAAATTCCAGTATGAGAAAGTTCCGCCGCGGTTAGCATCGAACCCGCAACCCTAATTATTATTATTATTATTATTTTATGCACCTTATTACCGAACCTCAGTAGCTTGATCGATAAGGTGGCGGACTTGTAATTGGAGGTCGGTGGTTCAAGTCCCAAGTTAAGCAAATATTTAGCAAGGCGAGTTTGAGTAGTTGTGATAATATCACGATTGTAATTAACACAAATATGATAACTTAACTTAAACTTATTAATAAGTACCTACATAATTACATACAATCAGATATGTAGTTACAAAAATTAATATTACTAAATTGGAAACAGTAAAAGAAAAAACCGAAAAAATACTTCCGATTTATAATATGTATTAGAAATTTCTGGGAAGTAATTTGAGAGAAAAAAAAAATAGACACTGCATGTTCTAACTAAATGGCGGGGTTATTGCCTTTGGCAATCTCTTCCACCCAACTCTTGAGCTATGAACTTATTGCAGGTAGACCTTCACTCTCCCGATCTCACAGGTCCGGCTAGTGACTCACAAATCACCAGACACCCATAACAGCTGTATCCAGAGAGGGTGTCGCTTAACAAAGACATCAAAAATAAATACTCTTTATCAGTCTTTATCTCAGATAAAGATAAAGACATCAAAGAACTTTCACAAAAGGCTGAAAAGAGAACAATAATGAATTTGTGAAAGCACAAAATTTAATAATAATAATACATTCATATAATTATTATTTAGTAAATAATTTAATAATATTAAACCTTACCTTGTATACCTTATTGAAAGTAAATTAAATCAATGTAAGCATTTTGTTCAAAGTATTACAGAAATAAAGGGGGGTGTGATGGTGTAAAGGTTAATAATAGTATAATAATTTAATTATAGATTTTATTAAAGGGATCAACCCTTCTTTTTTCGTAGGATATTTTTGAAATATACCTACCTACCGTACTACCCCTCCCCTCACAGTTTACGAAAATGTTTGTACTTACTGCCTTCAATTTTTACAGTTAACAGTTATGCAATAAGTCAGATTTTTCATCAATGTTTTGGGGGGGGGGGGGGTTACTGTTGCTTTCAAATGAATGGTTATATCACAACGGGGGTTTTACCTTCGGTTTATGAAAATATAATAAAACCCTCATACATATTTATTTATATTATTTAATTTATTAGAAGATCGCATAATATTAAGAATGACATCGTCTTTAATAATAAGTCCGACCATCACTAATAAGTCCCAATAATCCAGCAGTAAGCCCAATGCGTACTATTGTGTGGTCAAAATTCTAAATGGGAGACTAACTTTTCATGTCACAGCTGGTTTTTGAACTCATGACCTCTGGATTACCAAACTGACGACTTGACCCTGGCTCCCCTGAGCTACGGGGACATTCATTTGTTTTTGGCATAGGTACTTGAACAGAATTTTGTGTTTAAGTGGGAACGTGCGTAAAGATAACGAGATGAGATATTACACATTAGATCACTGACAAAAGTTTTTTTTTTAGTAAGATGGCTATCTTTTCACATTGTCTAACAAACAAAAATTCTCTCATACTGGTTTTATGTCCTGGTCGAGACTCGACTGCTGGGTCCTAGCTTAATAGCTTATGTAGATTTAGCGTCACGTGATCAATTTCCACCAATCACAGAGCTCCAAATTGATCACGTGATGCTAAATTTATATGGGACCCAGCAATCGAGTATCGAATCGACCATTAAAGTTTTTCCAATTTAGGGTGTGTTTTCTTTAATATTTCTAGCAGAATTCCTTGTTATATTTTATAATGGAGGTTCTGTTACAACTTCCTTTAAGTTGTGTTACAGCCATCCAGTGGTTTTTGATTAACACATTCTAAATAGGAAAAACGCTAAGTACGTTTTAAAACTCCTAAGAAAATGGTAGATCTACACAGAAGTTGTGAATGCGGCCTTGAGGGAAACGCCAAGCTGTACCTTCCTAACGCGTTAAGTATGCAACCGGCAATAAATTAAATTATGCATTGCATATTGCGTCTTTTCTATAAAATAGTTTAAGGCGTATTATTTCAATCAAGTTTCGAGACAAGAACGTACAGTGTTGTCGAAATTCTTAACGGATTTCAAATAGATACCCATCTCTGCTCGGGGTAAAATAGATAAAAATAGTGCGTAATAAAATTTATGCTAAAATATATTGTAAATATTTTTCAGGTGATATTGGTTTAACGTAGGCACTAGTCTAGTTCACGAGAGTTAATATTAGTTTCCTGAAGTATTTTTTTCTGTATGCTGCACTGGCCGAATTATGAAACAGGATTTGTAAATTTTATTAGTAAACACTATCCCTTCACTTACACCTTGACTGTAGAGGTTTTATCTGAGCCGGACTTGATAGCTATATATTACCTTTGTAGTGTATCGGAGCTGTAGCCACTGTAGCCAGCCTTCGTGGTGGATATCTTGTTTTAAAATATCTATTGGACAGCTGATAAAATCATAGAGTCGGTTTACACGTAAGTTAGTGCACTAACCAACCGATTTGGATACATTAATTCACGGACCTAGGACGAAAAAAGCAAAATGAAAGATAAAGAGAAGGAAAAGCAAATTATTATTAGGTATTTATTTATTATCTATGAAAAAACAGTCAGAAAAAAAGAAGTACCTACAATATTTTTGAATCAAAAAAATTAGCCGTACCTTTCTACTTTACTTTAGCAGGACCTCAAGCACTGTTCCGGCAACGTCGCATTTACGTTCATTCATCCCAAACCCAAAACAAACATGGAAATGATGAGAGTTGTTTTGATTTCGCCAGAAGAAAAATAAGTACCTATTCCGTTCTAAAAAAGTTCATTGAAAGTTATTCGCAATTTAAAGAAATTAATCTAATATCAGTGAATAAGTCGTAATACATTATTATTTAACTGTTATACTCAAGTGAAGTGATTTCTCTAACGAATTTTATCCTTTGTCGTGTTGTTCGTCTAATGCGTGGTAGTTTCGTGTGCTTGGTCTGTTGGGTCGTTTCAACACAAACCCCTTCAGTAGACCTATTTAAATTTGGATTACTCAGCCAGGAATCACCCCAAGAAAATCAGAGGAACTTCCTGCTAATCATACTTCAGGTATTGTTTAGAATGTAAACTTTGCAACTTCCTATGTGTTTGTTGTTCAGCTAACTAAATGGTAGAAGTAGCTGACTGTATAGGTACTCAATATCAGTGTGATAATCTCACCAGACACATATTAATAACAGTGTCTAACTCAATAGTTAAAACCAGAAGACCATAGGTACTTTTAAAAAAATATAGATTTATACGATGAATCTACCTTGAGTTTTGTTTGAAACATAAACATTGCACATTCCACTGTGTTTTTGAAGCAGCGGGACTTGCTACCATCTGAAACTTACCAATTCTCCTGAAATTTCCTAACATTCTGGGTTTAATTATAAAATGAGATCATGATTAAGGTAAGGGTAATATTTGTTAAGTGTAAACATCAAACTTGATTCTGTGATTTTTGGCCAGGATGAGGCTGTATATTTCACCTTCTATTGTGTACAGGAATTGGGTGCTCAAAATGAAAGAAAATACCTCACAGGCTTCATTTCAAGGTTACTTTATGTTAACTTTTTTGGCCCCTCATTACCTTCATAGTTATTGGGTCACATGCAAGTCAATTTTTCTCAGTGATTGACTGATATCACAGTTAATGTACCAGAAAAAGTCATTTCCGCCATGAAAAAATAATACAAAAGACCTTAAAGACCCTTTTAAAAAGGCTAAATTGAATTTAAGCAAATACGTAGTTGTGACAACATTTACCAAGTTGGATTTTTCAGTCTTCACGTTCTTACGGGGATTTTTTTTTATCAAAGATTTCATCATGTTCTGGGCATCAGACACCTTCATTGCTCATATTAAAGTCCATAGTGTAACTAACCCTAAATCAAATTTAACCTTCAATATTCTGAAAATTGTGATTTTCAAATAAATTCCCTTCCAAAGCCCAAAAGGGTTTTTTCAAACAGAAAAAAAATTCTTCAAAAAGTAAAACATGTTTTAAATCAAAATTTTAAATGTTATTTTTGAGTTTCTAACACCATGTTTAGGGGTGTTAACTTTGAGAACTTTATTGATATCTTGTACGGTTTAGAAGACAATAAAATTGACATTGAAGATTCTGAGAAAACCAGGAAATACCTACCTAAAGTTCAACGTTTTTGTATATTATGTAAAAAATATTACATTTTGCGCACCTGATTTAGTCTCCTGAACACACGAAAAGCTGAAATATATTGCAGTATTAGGCTGACAATTACACACAATTAACTGGATTTTTGACTTAATGGATTGCCTCCTAATACAAATTTTCCAAAGAAATTAGATTCATTAATTGAAATATTATTTGTATTTTGTAATTGTGAAAATAGAGCAATCAGCAAGTGAGAGGGGATTTTAGACTATTTTAGATAATATTACAACAGTTAATATTGACATAATAATATAAAGCATAATTTACCTTATCAGAAATAACTGTGCAAAACTTTCTAAATGTTAAATATCTACATCTAACTAAGTCGTTAAATAGGACTGGTTTGGTGTTTATGAAGAGGATAGTTAATTTCTCAAATTGAGTGGTATTGTAATTTTGTTATTAACTTACTGCCTACCTATTTAGTGAGTTACTTTTATAATTTCACAATGAAAAAAAAAGGAATGAAGCAAAAAAAAAGCAAAAAAAACTTTTTCCTTCATCCTGATTCATGATAATTAATGGAAAAAATTAAATGAGGTATTAAGTATAAAAATGAAAATTTGTTTGTAACTACCCTGTGAAATCAAAACCTACTTTATGATTTTCAATACTCCTTTTTTGAGTTTAACGTCACTTTCAACTGCATGGTCATATTTATTAAAATGAGGGTTTTACCCACCATTGTCTAGAAACTCAAAAACCAGTAGTTGTGATATCACAAAAGTGACCAACACAAATATGATAACTATAAACTTTAGGAGTATGTTTTCAAGGTTACCAGTGAATTTTTCTGTAGAAGTGACTATTTCATCTCATGTGGATGTAAAAGTTTGTGTGTGTGTTTTCAGATTATCTATGTTTACAAAACTGAAAAAATAAAAATAATATTAAGAAATTGATGATACTTAGATGCCCTGTAAACTGCACTATGTAGAGATTTTACATTTCAAAGAAAATTTCTCAGTTTTTATTTGTTTTGTCTCATCATTTTTTCTTGTTTGTGACAGAGAAAAAAAAAAAAAAAAAAAAAAAAAAAAAAAAAAAAAAAAAAAAACGATCACTGTATGTACTTCCTGTTTCTAGTATTAGAAATTTATCAAAAGTAATAACATCCCCTCAAATGTCCATTGTCCTTAACTGAGGTAAAATTTAATGTTGGTCTTGTAATGCATATTTAATGACCACTTAAAAACACCAATGCTAGACTTGTAATGTAAACAATCTAGCACATTATTCAGTAATCTGTGCATTGGATCACAGTCACTGCTTGAATTTTGACTTTTTTCAGAGTATGTGACCACATAGTAATAAGATTTTTGAGGTTTAGTTGGTAAAAAATGCTCTGAGTAGTTGATGTGGTTACAGGGTTACAGCACAATTCTAGACCTTGTAATGTAAACAATCTAGCACATTGATCAGTAATCTGTGCATCGAATCACAGTCACTGCTTGGATTTTGCCTTTTTTTCAGAGTATGTGACCACATCATAATTTAATAGGATTCTGAGGGTTAGGTGGTAAAATATGTTCTGAGTTGAGCATTAATCTCTCCTGGCTACCACACACATTATTTTTATTATTTATAACTCATTTTATTAAGTATTTTTTTAGTAAAAAGAAAGAAAAAGGAGAGGAAACTCACAATAAAAACAAATGAGAGGAATAGAGACATAGAAAGAGAGTGAGCTATGATGCAGAGAACAGGGTTATTGACCCCTACAGGCAGACAAAAAATAAGAAAAAAATTACACCAAAGTACCTAAAAGTTTTGGACATTTGAGTACATAGATATCCGACTCATTAAAGTGCTTAGGTATAAAATTGAACTACAAGGAGGCTAAGGCAAACCGTCAAGTCAGAGTTTCAACCATTCACACTGCACTAATAATAATAATAATAATAATAATAATAATATCGCCTTATTTATACTGCCCGATTAGGACTATTACGTCCCATTATTCCAGCAGTAAGCCCAAGACGTATTATTATGTGGTAAAAATCCCAAATGGGAGGATAACTTGTCATGTCCCGGCTGGGTTTCGAACCCGCGACATCTTGAATCTCTGGATTCACAGAGTGCCGCCTTTACCACTGAGCTACCGGGACGGACTAAAGTCTGACTTGAAGGATGTGGCTTAACTTGGTTGTAATCTGATTTTATACGTTGGCCCTAATTGTAGATCTCTAATTGTACAGCTATGAAAGCTGATTTAAAAAAGACTTAATCACAAAAAACCAAGGACTGGTGATTCCAAGGCCCTTGACTTGTAACATAACCAATCAAACCCATGGAATCGGGATCCCACCAAGTGCTTGGATTTTTCCACATGTCATTGACCTTCAATATAATTTCCTCACCAGAAATTTCCTCACTCCTCTGACATAGATGCTGTGTCTTCTAGTGTCATTGACCTTCCAATGTAAACAAATCTCTCTCTCTATCAGAAAATTCCTCACTCCTCTGACATAGATGCTGTCTTCTAGTGTCATTGACCTTCCAATGTAAACAAATCTCTCTCTCTCTCTACCAGGAAATTCCTCACTCCTCTGACATAGATGCTGTGTCTTCTAGTGTCATTGACCTTCCAATGTAAACAAATCTCTCTCTACCAGGAAATTCCTCACTCCTCTGACATAGACGCTGTGTCTTCTAGTGTCATTGACATTCCAATGTAAACAAATCTCTCTCTCTCTAGCAGGAAATTCATCACTCCTCTGACATAGATGCTGTGTCTTCTAGTGTCATTGACCTTCCAATGTAAACAAATCTCTCTCTCAGCCAGGAAAGTCATCACTCCTCTGTAATAGAAGGTGTCTTCTAGTGTCATTGACCTTCCAATGTAAACAAATCTCTCTCTCTACCAGGAAATTCACCACTCCTCTGACATAGATGCTGTGTCTTCTCGTGTCATTGACCTTCCAATGTAAACAAATCTCTCTCTCAGCCAGGAAAGTCATCACTCCTCTGTAATAGACGCTGTCTTCTAGTGTCATTGACCTTCCAATGTAAACAAATCTCTCTCTCTCTGTCTACCAGAAAATTTCTTTCTTTGAAATAGAGCTTGTCAAAGATTTTGGCAATCATTTTCATGACTTTATTTTCATTTTTTAGTGATCTCGAAGTTTACACTAAAGTTCGCCAGCAGGCAGTCTAAATTCCAACAACATTCACCAATAACTTTGATAACATAAATTATCTTGAATTTGGGGCTTATGGTGACTCACATATATTTTCGATAAGTTATCATACCTATTTGTGTTAATCACAATCGTGATATCACTACTAGGTACTCAATCTAGTTTTACTAAATGTTTTCTTAACTTGAGATTGAACCACCGACCTCCGATTAGACGTCCGCCGCCTTATCGATCAAGCTACTAAGGTTGGTATCTTCATTTTTTGATTTCTTCAATTGTTACGCCAAAAAACCACAAAAACCACCATTAGTTGCTAAAAATCACATTGTCACATTCAAGTGTGCCTTCCAATTGCCGGTAACACAAATCACCAACACACATCCAACGAGGAATAATATTATCAATACGGGGGTTATACCCTCTATTATCTGGAAACCCACAAACCAGTTTTTTTTTTGTTGTTGTTAAGGTAATCGTGCCCCGGAACCGCTTTCGCATTACTTCAGGGCACTTTACCTTTACATCCATGCCATTCCGGAAACGGAAGAACTCGGTCAGAATTTTCCGCTACGGCCGGGATTCGAATCCACAACCTCCGGGTCGGTAACCAATGCTCTTAACCACTGAGCCATTTAAGTCGAGCCATACCTTCCATTGAATGATCACCCATCCAAGTCCTAACCTCGCTGGACGTTGCTCAACTGCAGTGATCTGATGAACGGGTGTACTCAACTTGCCTTGGATGTTAGCTCAAGGAGTCGGTACTTGAAAGAGTAAAAAATTATCACTTGTAAGTTCTGACCAGAGTATCTAGCTGTGTTATGTAATAGCAGATCTGTAAGTGTTGACTCACTCGCTAGTTATTCTTGCTAACCACTTATATTCAGGTGTGTGTATGTGTGTGTATACTCGGAACTGGCTGAATTAAATCATGACGTCACACGAATAGTAGAAATGTGGCTGATGGGAGGAGCCCACTAGACTTGCACGCACGGTAACCTGGGTTCGATCCCTAGGAGGGTAGAATTTTTCTCCGCTCTCTACTTGGACATCCGGGGTCCACTCATACCTCGTGAGGAAAAGTAAATAGTCACTTGTAGAGATAGTTACCAGTAGCGGCATTACGAGAAAATATTTAGACATTGGAAAATGATGTAAGATTTGTAAAGCTTGGCTCGCTCTATCCGGTTGGTTCGATCCCGGTTGGTTCGAATTCTGTTCCCTCCAAACACGTGAGTCTGGCATTTCCGGCCCTACCTAGCCTGGGTGAGGTTAGTATGTGTAGCTGGCACGTTTCCCAGGGTAAAACCCCCGTCCTGACTATCTATCTCAATCAGGACGTTAAAACCAAATAGAATCAACTGGTCACAACAGATCTAATCAGTGTTAATTGTAAGGGTTTCACTGAAAACCCTGCAACCAGGTCAGATAACAATAAATACATCACGAAAGTGATTTACTCAAATATGGTAACTTTTCTTGCCGTCAGTAGGAATAAGAAAAATTCATATGGGTTTTTGTGTTGGTCGTGCAAAAGGTCTATAAAAAATGCTCATATTTTTCTTTTCTATTTCAACTTCTCCCAGAGACTGCAGCGCCGGAGAAGTGGCATTAGACGTTAAGAAGTGAGCTGGAAAGATCTGGAATTCTCCAACTCTCGTATTGCCCACTTGGACGCAATCTAAACAGAGCTAGAGGGTTAAAAACCAGTCTCAGATATGCATTGTGTTGGTTCAAGTGGTTAAAGGGCGTTTTTACATATAAAATTTTGTGTAAAAAAAAGGGAAGAATAAGGAGAGACAAGTCGAAGTGAAAACGAATATTCATCTCTTATTCCGGGAATTTTGTCGTGAATCAGAACACAATGTAGGCAACCAATACTTGAGGAATGTGTGACGTTGCAGCGGCATTCTAGGTCATGATTATAATGGCGGCGGCGTAATCACATTATTATCGAGGAATGTGTTTCCTGGAATTGGGTGATGATGGATGAGTGTGTATCTTGTTAATGTTGTTTTTCTGCTGTCGTGGATGCCGCCAGTGGCGAAGCGTGTGTGTCGCCATCAGGAGGAGTTCCTCAAGGCTCACGTTTAGGTCCGTTCAACTGGCGGGCGTTACCGGATAGGAATTTGCACGATTTGAGAGTGCCGCCATTCGTTTTACGCGACGTTTGTGAGGCATATTTTTAGGTCCGTTCAATTGGCGTTACCGGATAGGACTTTGCACGATTTGACAGTGCCACCCATTGGTTTTACGCGACGTTTGTGAGGCATATTTTTAGGTCCGTTCAATTGGCGTTACCGGATAGGAATTTGAACGATTTGACAGTGCCACCCATTGGTTTTACGCGACGTTTGTGAGGTATATTTTATAAAAAGGTATGGAATAACTGGAATAACTGGAATAGGTTTATTTGTTTTTATAGGTACTTGTGTTAATCACAATCGTGGCATCACAATGACTATCAACTCTGCGACCATTTAAACACACGTAAACACATTTGTTTAAAAAATAAATATTATTCTTCTTCTCTTCCAAAATTTGCAGAACTTTGGTCTCAACCCACCAACCTCTAGGTTACAAGTCCGCCAACTTATCGATCGAATTTCTGAGGTCGGTTGATTTATTTAGTACGTATACTGTACCAGAGCATGTTTCTACATACTTTTCGTAGGAGTTCCACAAGGTTCACATTTAGGTCGAAATTAGACTTGCTATTTTTGAGCATATGTACATTTGAAATTAGATATCTTCGATCGAGTGCAGTGCAAACTGGGTTCTAATTTCTAATTACACAGAAATTCTTTACAATTATTTGGTTAATAATTTAAACAAAAAACAGCGATAAATTCCAAACATTTCCGCACGTAAACCCCTGCTTGGGACCATTTGCGTACATTTCTGACATGTTACTTCCGAGAAATTTCTAATATTAGAAATCGGAAGTATTTTTCCTTTCCCTGTGTCTAAAAGTGTTTTTTTAGAGTCAGTTTTTAGAGTTTCTCGTTATGTACGTGATCGTCCCAATGGCGATGACCATCATTCTCATGAGGTATCTACTATTATATTACTATAGTAAGCTTTATTAGGTAGAACAAAAATATATACAGTAAAATACAATGAAATTATAAACAAAAAGATTGAGCAAAGATACAAGAACAAAAAAAGAGAATGAAGTTAATGTCCTCCCTAAGGGGACGGGGTTATTGCCTGTGTCAATCTCTTCCACCCAACCCTTTAACGTGACTCTAGAGATCCCTCCCTCAGATCCCACACTACACCCCTAGATAGTTGTTGTTCACTGATGCTCTGCACAATTCCCGGAATCTATTCCCACAATGTGACTTGAGATCCCTCCCTCAGATCTCACCCTACACCCCTAGATATACAGGGTGAGCATAAAGTCTCACCCCACCCCCCGTACCTCGAGAACGGCTGAAAATTCAAGAAAACGCAAAAACCAGTATTCCTTAATTTTTAGGGGGATTGATTTTCAGCCAAAAAAAATTTGCCTACACGGCCCCAGTCAGGCTGGGCATGGACCAACTTTAAAATCTTAAATAGTATGGTATGTCTTGTGGCATATTGTTTGAAAGGTCTCATAGAGAGAAGTTCATTACAAACAAATTTCAGTGAGCTACGACTTACCGTTCTTGAGATACAGGGTCGAACGTCCTGCGTAATATCCATATATTTTGACTTATAACTAGTTAACTGTAAATTATAGAAAAATGAAATTTGTTGATAATAACTCCTTATGATGAGCCCTGTCGAAAAAGGTATAACTCGACATACTCTGTTGATATTAGTTTCTGGTCGGTTTCGTCAGCCAGCCGGACGAACAGTCCAAAAATTTTTAACGAAAAAACAAATCTAGTTTTAACTTGTTCGAAAGTTCTTGCCATAAGGAGTTATTATCAACAAATTTCATTTTTGTGGAATTTACGGTCGACGAGTTATAGGTCAAAATATATGGATATTACGCAGGACGTCCAACCCTGTATCTCAAGAACGGTAAGTCGTAGCTCACTGGAATTTGTTGTAATGAAATTTTCTCTATGAAACCTTTCAAACAATATGCCACAAGACATACCATTCTATTTAAGATTTTAAAGTTGGTCCATGCCCAGCCTGACTGGGGCCCTGTAGGCAAATTTTTTTTTGGCTAAAAATTAATCCCCCTAAAAATTAAGGAATACGGGTTTTTGCGTTTTCTTGTATTTTCAGCCATTCTCGAGATAGGGGGGGTGGGGTGAGACTTTATGCTCACCCTGTATAGTTGTTGTTGTTCACTGATGCTCTGCTCAATTCCCGGAATCTATTCCCACAATGTGACTTGAGATGCACGTTGCACGTCTCCTTTCCTCTTCACAACAGAAACGCGCTGCTAGTGGTGTGGCTGCAGTTGGTGTTGGTGTAACCATGGGGGAAGTAATAATAATAATAATAATAATATCGCCCAATTCATACTGCCCGATGAGGAATATCGAGTCCCATTATTCTAGCAGACTACAGGGACGGCATTGTTCCAGAAAGCAATCTTACTAACAAATTATGTATTTATAATATGAGACTAGGATTCACTGTCATCTGGACCAATTCATAGCCACAAGATTAATAATAATATCGCCTTATTCATACTGCCCGTGGAGGACTATTGAGTCCCATTATTCTAGGAGTAAGCCCAAGACGTATTATTATATGGGGTCAAATTCCCAAACGGGAGTAGGTAGAACATGTCATGTCCCGACTGGTTTTCGAACCTGCGACCTCTGGAACCTCTGGATTCACTGAGCACCGTCTTTACCACTGAGCTACCGAGCTAAAATACAAGATTATTTTAGTCTTAAAATGTCTTATGGAGTTGATTCTGAAATTTCCTCCGTACATGTGAGGCTGGCATTTCCGGCCCTACCCAGGCTGGGTGAGGTTAATGTGGGTAGTTTGTACAATTCCCAGCGCATGGAGGGTAAAACCCCCGTCCTAATCCAGGACGTTAAATCAAATAGAATAGTTGGTGTTAGGAAGGGCATCCAGCCGTATAAAATGTGCCAAAGCCAACCAAGTAAGTAAGTTTTTGTTTTATTGTGCATTTGATACATAAAGTATGTTCACAACGTCATGAACAACCTCAACCATGAGGTTGAACTACGTCGACCCTGCTCAAGCGGGATAAGACAGAGTAAAAGAAGAAGAAGAATATAAACAAAAAATAAATAGATTGAATAAAGAAACAAGAACAAAAAAAATAATGAAGCTAATGTCCTACCTAAAGGACGGGGTTATTGCCTGTGGCAATCTCTTCCACCTAACCCTTATTGCGTTCAAATCAACCAAACAGAGTGCGTAGAAAGGGAGATTTGGAGAGTGTTTCTGGAACAGGATCCACAGGTCCGAAACTCTCTCAGAACCACGAGGGTTCGATCCTGCTGGGTGGTCACGGAATTCTAACCTCCCTCCAGGTTCCGGGATTCCGGAGAATAATTCCTGGAATCAACACACGCTGGAGAAGTGCATGCTGGAGTCTGTTCCCACGATATCTCCCGCTGGACTTTGCAAGAGATTTTTTTGTTTGTTTTGAAGATGATGATGATTGATGAGATTGATGAATCTTGCAAGCATTTTTTTTTCTTCATTAATCAATCGACCCTACAGGATAAACAGTACATTGCATCATATTCTTCTCGCCCTCGATACAAAACCTGCTTGCGAAAAACACTACTGACATCGCCCTCCATACAGAACCTGCTTGGGAAAAATACCACCGACACAATATTCGGTAGTAAAATATTGGAGGGAAAATAGAAAAGTCACGCTGTCTCTCTCCCGGGGTCATTGAACTCGCAATGAAAACTCTTCACACAGGCCGGTCCCCCCTCTCTTTTGCTTTCCATTGTAGTTTTTCTATACGTCTACGCCTGGAAAATGAGCCCCCCCCCCCCTGGAAAACTGGCCCAATCTAGTTTTCTTGCTTCACCTCGTCTTATTCTTCTTCTATCACTTTGCCTTTTCCCAAACTTACTTGGGGTCGACATAAAATCAAATTTTATTATACATTTTAAACGGAACAGAGCAAACAGTCATAATAAAATGTACCGTTTATCGTCTGTTTCTCTCAAAATGTAAACAAACAGTCGAACATCCTTTTGTCCGAAAATAACCGAGTCCCCGACTCGGTTGTTCTAGCTTCTGATTCGTTCTCATTCTTAGTCCTTTTGATAAATGGAATATTAATTGAGAGAGAGCGCCAAATTTAGTCTGGTAATCCAGGTAGCGTAGGGATTCGTTGGTTCGAATCCCACTCAGTGCATGAATTTTAGTTTGAGATTCTGACCTCATATTAATAATAATACTCTGAAAATGCTGTGAGCATGAACCTCGCCTAGTGGTTACCTTCCACTAAAGAGTGTTATTATTATGGCCGATTTTAGGAGATAGATTTGAGGCATTACGAGTTCTCCCCTTCTTATCATTCCATGACGAGAACTAAAGCTGTGAACCCTTAGTTGCAAGTCATTGTAAATTAATGATAGGGTGGTTTGATCAATTACTGCACAGAGGAATTAATCTCTGAATAGTGCTAATCAACTGATTAGTGTTGCTCGTGTTATTCGATACTTTTGGAACTTAACCATCGATTACAATTAAGCGTTGGTTAGTAGTCACCGTGGCAGAGTGAGTTAGCGCGCTAGTCATTACAAGCACGGTGACCTGGGTTCGATCCCCAGCGGGACAGGATTTTTTTCTGCTCTGTACTTGGGTGTTCGGGGTCCATTCATACCTTGTGAAGAAAAATGAGTAGCTGCTATTATGTTAGCAGCGACCAGTGGCGAAATCATAGGCGGAAATAAGATATTGATGGGATATTAAAGATATGGAAAAGTCCTATAATTCTACGCTACCCACTAAAATTGTGATGTATACAATTGAAAACATTATTAAAAGAAAAACAGAAAATAAATGGATGAATAATGAATATATATAGATAGCCTTTGGCAATCTCTTCCACCCAACCCCTATGTTGGATGAATGAAATCACGCCACTCGATAGCAAGGAGAACACTGTGGCATGATTCATCCATTTACTCATACTCTGCTGTTCATTCAGATGGGTAGGAGAGTAAATTTTCTACAATAACAGGGCAATCTCTTCCACCCAACCCCTATGTTGGATGAATGAAATCACGCCACTCGATAGCAAGGAGAACACTGTGGCATGATTCATCCATTCACTCATACTCTGCTGTTCATTCAGATGGTAGGAGAGTAAATTTTCTACAATACCAGGGCAATCTCTTCCACCCAACCCCTATGTTGGATGAATGAAATCACGCCACTCGATAGCAAGGAGAACACTGTGGCATGATTCATCCATTCATTCATACTCTGCTGTTCATTCAGATGGGAGGAGAGTAAATTTTCTACAATAACAGGGCAATCTCTTCCACCCAACACCTATTTTGGATGAATGAAATCACACCACTCGATAGCAAGGAGACCACCGTTGTATGATTCATCCATTCATTCATTCTCTGCTGTTCATTCAGATGGGAAAAGAGTAAATTTTCTACAATAACAGGAAGCTGTGACGTCACCTAGAGATAACATTATTACGTAACGTGACGTCCAGTTGTGCCTTAATACTATCCGCGTTGCCTTAATACTATCCGCGTTGCCTTAATACTATCCGCGTTGCGACTCGGTCGCCGGCGCGTTGACGAGGCATGGCCGATTTTTGGTCAAGGCGTCTGACTGGTAATCCAGAAGTCGTGGGTTCGAAACCCAGTCGGGACATTACAAGTTATCCTACCGTTTAGGATTTTGACCTCATAATAATGTATATTTATTTTAGTTTTTTTTTTATACAATTTTTGTGGCTTTCTCCCTAAGGAATACTTCTAAGAAGAGGTCTTGGGCGTCATAATAATACGTCTTGGGCTTACTGCTGGAATAATGGGTCATTAGTAGTCCTAATCGGGCAGTATAAATAAGGCAATATTATTGTTATTTTTATTATTGTTTAACTGGCAGGATAAAAATAGTGTATTGTACAATAATTCTTCGCGCCCTCAATAGAAAACCTGCTTGGGAAAAAACACAACATGTCCCTAGGTGGTGGCAAGGATTGTAGAAATGTACAATAATTCTTCTTGCCCTCGATAGAAAACCTGCTTGGGGAAAAAAACACAACATGTCCCTAGGTGGTGGCAAGGATTGTAGAAATGTACAATAATTCTTCTTGCCCTCGATAGAAAACCTGCTTGGGAAAAAACACAACATCTCCCTAGGCCGTGGCAAGGATTGCACAATAATTCTTCTCGCGCTCGATAGAAAACCTGCTTGGGAAAAAACACACCATGTCCCTAGGTCGTGGCAAGGCCAAAGTTCTGCAATGATTAGACCAGGAAGCATGCCGAGTGACGTCATACCAGTGTGTGACAAGAATAGAATAGACTGCCGCCAGCAGAAGAGAAATAGACTAGCTGTGTTACAGAAATAACAGACCGCCCAGATCGGATTGTTATCATTATTATTATTATTAAATGCTTTATTAGATACAAAGACATATGTATGTACAGTACAAATAATTGATTTATAAAATGATAAAAAAATGGAAACAATGTAAACAATAAAATGGAGAAAAAAAATTATAAATACATACATAATATGTCCTAACTAAAGGGTGGGGTTATTGCCTGTGGCAATCTCTTCCACCCAACCCTATCAGTCTGTAGACTTCCAAGCTCCGTAGATCAATATTGCTTGGGTGGCGGACTCGTAACTTGGAGGTCGGGGGTTCAAGTCCCGGGCTCAGCAAAGATTTAGGGCGAAATGAATAGACAAAGTCTCGTAATCTGGAAGTCGGGGGTTCAAGTCCCGGGCTCAGCAAAGATTTAGGGCGAAATGAATAGACAAAGTCTATAACTCAGTCATTGCTAAGCGTCGGTTTTTCCTATCTTACACAGTACGCGTGACTTAGCGCCACAGAGGTATTACAAAAACGTCCATGAATTTCGCCATTAGTCAAGCGAGTTTGAGTAGTTGTGACATCTCGAAAGTGATTCTGGGTGGGGGACGTCTGTCTGGCTGGGGGACGTTAAACAGGGAGAAGACCAGTGTCTCGCTAGAGGACTATAAACAGAGAACAGACTAGCCAACCCTTACAAGCCAGGCTAGCTTGCAGTTTCCTAAGGGTTTAATGGATTCTACAGAAAAGTCCAAGTCCTCATGATGGTTGATCGCACATAGAAATATGTGGTTCAGGAGGAACCAACTTTGAAATAAAGTTGGCTGGAGACCATCACTCACCCCTCCAGCTGTAGCCAAGCTGGCTACAATAACAATAACTAATATGATAACTTAAAACTAACATATAAAATCAATTTTATTTTTTACATTTAATCAATCACAGGACAGAATGCCGACCTCCGTAGATCAATATTGTTAGGGCGGCGGATTTGTAACCTGGAGGTCGGTGGTCCAAGTACCAGGATCAGCGAGAATTTATTAAAGTGAGTTTGAGTAGTTGTGACATCACAAAAGTTAACACTAATATGATAACTTAAAACTAACTTTTAATCAATCATAGAACAGAATACCGAGCTCCGTAGATCAATATTGTTAGGGCGGCGGACTTGTAACCTGGAGGTCGTTGATTCGACATTCAAGTACGGTTTTTTTCTCTAAAGTATTGTAGGGTGGCCTTAACCTGGGTTTCGAACCCGCGAACTCTGGATTCTCAGACCTTTTTTTTTTTTTTTTTTTTTTTTTTTTTTTAGAAAACTTCCTTAAAATAAAATATTACCTGATTTCAGCTGACAGTTTCCCCTCCTGTGTTTCTTGCTTTCAGACGAAAGTGAAGATCTGATTGGACAACGTCAAGGTTCTCGGCCGGAATCGTGACTCATTGGATATCACTGCCCCCACCTCCTCCAGTATGACCGCCTTAACGGGACCGGACGTTGAGATATGATCGAGCAATGCCCGCCCGCCCACACTCCCGAGGATGCAGCGTCCACTTCGGCCAAAGTCGCTCTTCTCGCGGAAACTCTAACCAGTCTCCTGTCGACCACTTTGACCATCTCAACCGGATCCGCCGCCAGTCGAGAGATTACCCCTCGTGAGAAAGTATCAGTTTTGTCAGAGGTTGCAAGTTCCTCACAGCACGCAAGTCAAGTTGTAGACTCGTTCTGCCGATTTGAAGAGCTCCTTGGCTCAACATTGCTAGCTGAACACACCAATCCATCGGTTGCTCGCTCAACGTTGTCGCTTGTAGCCAATCGCAAACTTTTGTTCTCTTCTGCGAAAGCGTTGACCAACCCATCAGGAGAATCGTGTCCCGTTGCACCGCCGAGTTCTAAAACTTCCGGCGTCCGAAATCGTGTGGACAAGAGCATTGTCACATTGGAAACGTTTGGCGTTCATCGAGCAGCCGAAGCATCGTGCGGGATTTGCAAGACGCAACATAGGCCATTCAAAGTAAACGGTCCTCAAAACGATTCCGCAAATCCTAATGACGCGACCACACGGTTCAAGAAGCGGCTGGAGAATGCCAACATTGACGTCTGCTCCACGTATACTCTGTGGAAGTTCCACCGTTTAAAGGTGCAACAATGTGGCCGCCAGAATGGCGCAACAAAATCGGTGCCGTCCGGCAATCGGATCAGCGAAAATACAAGACACGCCTTGCCGGCTTTTCCAGAAAGAGAAGGGGGCGTGGTGAGCGCGACATCGCCAGCGACGCATGCCTTAGCCGAGAATGTCACTCGCGATATTGCATTACGCTTGGAACCGTCAACAAACCCTGGTGCTATCCTATCAGATGCTACAACACCTTCCTTATGCAAAGCGGCTTTTGCGACGCAAGCCTGCTTGAATCAAACATGCGAACAAAGAGAGTCTGACGCAACGCTCTTGCGACTCAAGCCGAAAGTAGCCGAACAAACCCGAGACCAGTGCGATGGTGACCGACTCCTCTCCCTGTGCGTGCTCAGCTGTCAGCGTGTGGACACGTCCAGCAAGCTGTTCAAGAGGCGCCGGAATTGCCTCACGCTGCGCCTTCGACACACCACGTCCTCCACTGCCCTATTTCATTTTAGTAAAAATGTGGAAAACTATGAGCAATTCAGTAAAGTCTCCCTCGTGAATAGTAATAATCGTCGTAGTCTAATTACACTCCCCGCTCGCTGTTCTAACTCAATTCTCTGCGTCATCTATTTTAAATTAATTTGCTGTCAGCCAAGTTGCAACAGTTTCCCTTCTAGTCGATCGATCCCCGTGCTCATCTCGTGCGACAGATCCCCGTTTCTGTCGCTCGAGAAACCTGTCTTCACTAAAACCTACAACTGTTCCTACTTTCGCCACTGCTACCGGCAGAAGTACACGCGACGGAGACGACGCGGCGTGACGTCACGAAAACAAACATGTTCGACGAAAAGCACGCGTGATGACGTCATCGATCACAAGGCTTCGACAGTCGGTGGCCGAGCGTCGTGCTTCTGCACGCCGAATCAAACAAGCAATACGCAACATGTGACAACACCGCACGGAACTTTGCCATCGCAATGTCCGTGCCCGCCCCTCGACTGTCAAAGCAAGTCTTTTAACAACAAAACCTGCCAAACGTTTAACTCTCGCGCTTTCGGGACCCAAGGCGGTTCCTTGTGGCATCCTACTTTTTCATGGTTGAGCGCGATTTTCATTTTTATTTTAACCCCACTATTGATTGTACTCAATCTCGTCTACCGGATAATCGTCATTCTAACCCCGATCTTACTCGGTCTCACCTTCCGTTTTTGGCGAAATCCTTCGTCGTCAAAAGCTTTTGAAGAGTCCAAGTATGTTCGTCGGACGCGACTGAAAAGCAATGACTTCCTGCGGTCTCTCCTGTGCCTGCTGGTGGTCTTCGTCTGTTGCGTGCCGCACGAGGGCAGCTCCGCACGCGCCTCGACCTTCCCTCTGGACCCGCAGCGGTTCGTGCGGTCCGCCCCCCCTCAAGTCCTGCCCGAGAGTTTCAACCACACGGAGCATCCGCGGGGACGCAGTAAGTGCTGTTTTTTTTTCATTTTCAACAATCAGTTGCTACATTATGGGTTGAAAAAAAAAAAAAAAAAAAAAATAGGGTCGACTTCATAGGTAAAATCGAAATCACAAGTTCGATTGAGAACTTAAATTTTTCCATTTAAAACAGTACACAAAATCCAGACTTAAGTATACCGAAGTCAAGCAACGTGCAGCGAGGTGAAGACTTGGTGATGATGACATTCCGGCACAAACCAGACTGGGCGAGGTCAATGTGGGTATCATGTTTGTGTGTTTTCTGCGAATGGAGGGTAACACCCCCGTCTCAGGATGAGCAACAGTTGAAAGGGACGTAAAACCTCAGAAAATAATAAAAAAGTATTGTAATAAATGAGGGAAAATCCAAGCATTGGGTGGTTTTTCACAAAAAATCCAAGCAAGTTTTTCATGTGTTGTGAAAAAAAAATAGTATTTCCATGTTGGAATGAATTAAAATTTGTTTTTAGGAATTTGAACCGACCTCATTAGCTGGATCGGTAAGGCGGCGGACTTGTAACCTGGAGGTCGGTGGTTCAAGTCCCGGTTTCAGCGTGGATTTAGTAAAACGAGTTTGAGTAGTTGTGATATCACGAAAGTGATTAACACAAATATGATAACTTATAACTTTTTTGTTTTTAGGAATTAACATTTAATTATTTTTTTTTTTTTCGAATTTGGCCAACTAGGACCACGGTAAATAATAATAAGCATTTTGTCAATTTTTCTTCTTCTTTTTTTCCTCCCAATATTTCTTCATTATTTCTCTGTGTTGCTGTTTTCTTTCTTCAGTCCATGGAGCTCCTGTTTTTTTCTTCTCTTTTTCTCTTAACACTTTCCTTGCCGGTGTTACCGTTTGGTAACACCTGTTCAGAAAAATGGTGTTACCGTTTGGTAACACCTACTTCTCGACCCAGGTGTTACCTTTTGGTAACACCGGTTACCAAATGGTAACACCGGCACAGAACAAGAAAAACTTCAAAAAAATTCAAGCCTGTGCCGGTGTTACCATTTGGTAACACCGGCCAAATATCGCTACGGCACTGGGCAATAATTTCAAAATGAGTCTCCGGCACGGAAAGTGTTAATTATTATAATTTTATCAACCTTATTCCTCCCCCCAGTTTGCCAATCCATAGACGTGCGGAACTCGCTGGCCAACTTGGAGCTCCTACGAGGCTGTCGGGTGATAGAGGGCTTCCTGCAGATCTTCGTGGAGGCGGGGTCAGCGGCCGACTGGGAGGAGTACTCCTTCCCGGAGCTGGTGGAGGTGAGTGTACTGAGGTGGAGGTGAGTGTCTCCCCACCCGCCCACGGGTTAAACTTGAAAAAAAAGAAAAAAAAAAAAAAATAGAGATAGATTTTTAAAGTAAAAATTGTTGTAGTTATTTTTTTAAAAAATAGTTGAATAGTTGTCTGAAAGAACCAACCACCTATGTGAAAATTCCGATTGGTTTTTTTTTTTTTTTTTTTTTTTTCAAAAATGGAACCTATGTGTAAGTCTTGAATCTCTAGACAAGTCAGCATACAAAATTTTTGTTCCTACTCGTTTTTATTCGTCTTTTTTCGTCAAAACAGAGCATTTGGGTGCTGCATTAATGGTATTACTAAAAGTAGATACCCTACTGAAACTGAAAAGTGCTCAAAAACACATAGGTGGTTCTTCTAGACAACTATTCAGTTGTGCCTGGAGCTCCTCCCAGGCTGTCGGGTGATAGAGGGCTTCCTGCAGATCTTCGTGGAGGCGGGGTCAGCGGCCGACTGGGAGGAGTACTCCTTCCCGGAGCTGGTGGAGGTGAGTGTCTTCCGACCCGCCCACGGGTCACTAAGGGCTGAAGTGATTTCTATTCACACTGGTCAGTTCTCCAACCGCGCAGTAGCAGTGAAAACACTGGTAAAAATTGTGAAGACACTGGTAATTGCGGAGAAACACTGGTAAAATGAAAAATTTCACTTCCGTGAAAATTGAAAAATATCACTTCCGTGAAAATTGAAAAATATCGTCCGTAAGTAATGTGCCGGATCACGGTGCGAGCACTGTTGCACTGTCACTGTCACTTGCCGGGTGAGTGAGAATAGAGCCCTTCAAATCCCTACAAGAATCTGATTTCCCTCGCCGGAAGGATCACGGCACTGTCACCTCACAGATGTGTGTGAATCGACCTTAAAGGGTTAAGTGGAACAGATTGCTATGGGCATTAACCCCGCCCTTTAGTTAGGACTTATGTTTTTATATATTTTCTATTCTTTTTCATTTTTATTGTATATATTGTTTCTATTTTTTTTCATTGTTAAAATTATTATTTGTATGTACATTGTACATAATGTCCTTTTGTATCTAATATAGTGTTGTATGATAATAATAATAATTGCCTATGGCAATCTCTTCTACCCAACCCTTTAATTCACGCCAAAAAAAAAAAAAAAAAAAAAAAATAAGATAGTTAACACTGATCGTATCTCTTCTCCCCCTCAGGTGACCGACTACCTTCTCCTGTATCGCAACACAGGGCCCCGTTCCCTGGGGGCCCTGTTTCCCAGTCTGGCCCTCATCCGGGGCCGCAACCTCCTCTACAACTACGCGCTGGTGGTGCACGAGTGTCCCGGCATCCAGGTGAGCGCCCGCCGGGCCGTGGGTTCGAACCCTGGATTGAGCATTTTTTTTTCAAATAAGAAAAAAAAAATCTTTCAAATTTTTTTCAAAGAAACATATATGTGGGATGGATCAAGTGTATCTCCTGTGATTTTAAAATTAATCAATTTAATAAATAAATAAAAATAAAAAAACTATGTTTCTTGTGTAAAAAAAAAAAAATATATATTATGCATAAATCCCCCATCATCAAAGCCATGTCCTTATTTGATGAGGCAAATCAGTAATGATTGTTCTCTCACGTCACTTATTGCTGTTATTTAGTGACACACAATATATAAAAAAAAATAAAAAAATACCTACACTTGAAAGTTATATATTATCCCTCGGGGCCCTGTTCCCCAGTCTGGCCCTTATATATTTATTTATTTACACTTTTTTTTTATACAATACATACAACAATAAATTATTAACAAAGATAAAAATTAACAATAGGTATTTACAAAATAAGATATAGAAAAAATAATAATAATAATAAATTTAAATGTACAATGTATTGTAATCCGGGGCGAAGTTAATGCCTTAGGCATTCTCTGCCACTTCACCCCGGCTCTGCCACTTAACCCCGGCCCCGGCTCTGCCACTTAACCCCGGATCTTATTCCTTTCTTTCAATTTTTTTTCAAAGAAACATATGTATTATGCATAAATCCCCCATCATCAAAGCCATGTCCTTATTTAATGAGGCAAATCAGTAATGATTGTTCTCTCACGTCACTTATTGCTGTTATTTAGTGACACACAATAAAAAAAAAAGAAAAATACCTACACTTGAAAGTTATATATTATAACAATCAAGCAATAACTGGTATGCTCATTTATTCACTCATTCATTCACTTTTTTTTACCACTCCGTTTTATTTATTAGAGTGTACCATTGCAAACAATGGTTGAGATTGTTTGTGCGGGAGTGCCGAGATTACTACTTCTACGACAGAGCAGGAGTGAGAGAGTGGTACACATTGAGTACTGGATTCGAATCCTGGACAAACCATTTTTTTGAACTTTTATTTACTATAATTTATTGTAGGGTACCTACCATTTTAAACAATAATAATAATATCGCCTAATTTATACTGCCCGATTAGGTCTATTATTGAGTACCATTATTCCAGCAGTAAGCCCAAGACGTATTATTATGTGGTAAAAATCCCAAATGGGCGGATAACTTGTCATGTCCCGGCTGGGTTTCGAACCCACGACCTCTGGAATCTTTGGATTCACAACAGAGCTACCGGGACAGACTGATGTATGTCAGTCTGGCTGGGGGACGTTAAACAGGGAGAAGACCAGTGTCTCGCTAGAGGACTATAAACGGAGAACAGACTAGCCAACCCTTACAAGCCAGGCTAGCTTGCAGTTTCCTAAGGGTTTAATGGCTTATAAAGAAAAGTCCAAGTCCTCATGATGGTTGATCGCACATAGAAATATGTGGTTCAGGACGAGCCAACTTTGAAATAAAGTTGGCTGGAGACCATCACTCAACCCTCCAGCTGTAGCCAAGCTGGCTACAACAACAACAACAACAGCTGATGTATGTCAACTTTTATGATCATACAAACCAATTTTTGTTGTTTGTGTTGTTTTTACGTTACGTTTTGTTTTTGTTTTTATTAACCCATTGCCTACCAAGCCATTTTTAAGAAACTTACCCTGGGGACCAAGGGTATTTTCCTCAAAATCACCTGTCTAGGATACGCGGTCCCCCAGACAAAAAACCCATATTTTCTTGTCACTAGGGACCGTGTATAGCATATGTGCTAGACAAATTGTCTTGTATATATGCTATACATGGTACCCAAGAAGGTTCAAACGTGTCTAGCATATATGCAACCCCAGTACCCCAGACAATACCAGTGTCTTGTAAATGTGCTACCCATGATAGGCAATGTGTTAATTGCCTGTGGGTTTCTACTCCAGGAGTTGTTGGTGTTGTTTTTTACGTTGTTTTTTTTTTTCGTTACGTTTGGTTTTTGTTTTTATTAATCCCCTCTTGGTTTCTCTACCCCAGGAACTCGGCCTGTACGAGTTGACAGACATCCTTCGTGGCTCCGTGCACATCTATTCTATTCTATTCTATTCTATTCTATTCTATTCTATTCTATTCTATTCTATTTCTATTTCTATTCTATTCTCCCCCAGGAGCTGGGCCTCTACGAGTTGACAGACATCCTGCGTGGCTCCGTGCACATCATGAAGAATCCCACCATGTGCTTTGTGGACACGGTGGACTGGGACCTCATCTCCTGGACACAGGGTGGACACTACATCAAGGTGAGGAGACTATTATTATTATTATTATTATTACCATGTGCTTTGTGGACACGGTGGACTGGGACCTCATCTCCTGGACACAGGGTGGACACTACATCAAGGTAGGGAGACTATTATTATTATTATTATTACCATGTGCTTTGTGGACACGGTGGACTGGGATCTCATCTCCTGGACACAGGGTGGACACTACATCAAGGTAGGGAGACTATTATTATTATTATTATTACCATGTGCTTTGTGGACACGGTGGACTGGGATCTCATCTCCTGGACACAGGGTGGACACTACATCAAGGTGAGGAGACTATTATTATTATTATTATTATTATTATTATTACCATGTGCTTTGTGGACACGGTGGACTGGGATCTCATCTCCTGGACACAGGGTGGACACTACATCAAGGTGAGGAGACTATTATTATTATTATTATTATTATTACCATGTGCTTTGTGGACACGGTGGACTGGGACCTCATCTCCTGGACACAGGGTGGACACTACATCAAGGTAGGGAGACTATTATTATTATTATTATTACCATGTGCTTTGTGGACACGGTGGACTGGGATCTCATCTCCTGGACACAGGGTGGACACTACATCAAGGTAGGGAGACTATTATTATTATTACCATGTGCTTTGTGGACACGGTGGACTGGGATCTCATCTCCTGGACACAGGGTGGACACTACATCAAGGTGAGGAGACTATTATTATTATTATTATTATTACCATGTGCTTTGTGGACACGGTGGACTGGGACCTCATCTCCTGGACACAGGGTGGACACTACATCAAGGTGAGGAGACTATTACTATTATTATATATTATTATTATTACCATGTGCTTTGTGGACACGGTGGACTGGGACCTCATCTCCTGGACACAGGGTGGACACTACATCAGGTGAGGAGACTATTATTATTATTATAAGAGATTTCACTTTATTGATACATACATTATAATACATTTAAAATAAAAGTAATACGTCAGTCTATGGGCTACAAAGCAACATGGATGACGGTAATAAAGGCTTTGTATGAATCGTTGGTTACATTTCTTCTGACAAGATTTTTCTTATGATGTGAGTGGTAGATAGAATCACGGACTTCTGGCATTTCCTTATCACAGCATTCGGATTTTCAATTTGGAGCTTTTGTAAATTTTGGACATTCTTTTTGTGGATTAGTCCATTTGAAGGTATAACAATGGGTAAAATTGTTACATGGTTTGTAATTTATTATTATTATTAAATTCTTTATTAGATTTTTTTTTCAAGCTAGAAGAAGAAATTTGTGTAGAAAAAAGTAGGTATGTATAATTATGGGCAAAACGAGTGACAGAGTGGTACCCGAGAGAAGGAAAGAGAGGAAGAGGACATCCACCAACGAGATGGGACGACGCAATAAGAAAAGTAGCGAGTAATACATGGATGAGGAAAGCCCAAGACAGAGAAGGATGGCGGTCATGCGATCTGCAACACTGGAGAGACAAACTCTAGTGCTGATATCACAGATCCATACAGTGATACAGTGATTGTTAATTTTTATGGTTTCACTGAAAACCCTACATCTAGTTCAGATAACAAGAGATACACAGTAAAAATATTTTTAGATGATCCTCAAAAACAACTTTTTTTTTCTTCAAATATTAAGTTTCATACAATTTTATATGTTAATATTTAAAAGCCTGAAGAACAACAATTTTTTCCAATTGAAAAGGTCAACGTCCTATTTGAAACAGAGGATTTCTCTGTGTATCCAGAGAGGAAATGCAGCAGCTGTGATGGGCACAGTGCCTCGTTCCTCAGACTTGGCAGGCATTTTTTATATTTTATAAATAGTTAAAAACATTTTTTTGATATTGTTTTATATATAAAATAACCGACTTTATTTTTAACAAAACAACATAACGAACATCTTACAAATAAAATATTTCTTCCAAATTTTCAGAGGTTGGAAGAGTTCTTTTAATACTCACGGCATTACCTCTCTGTATAGCAATTGCAATACGCTGAATGAGGTAATGCCGCGATCGTTTGTCTCCGGACACACGGGTCAGCAAAGTTCCTATTATTTTCTTGTTTATTATTTTACTGTTTATGTAGTTGTGAAACAAATATAAACCATTTTTTTTTTTTTTTTTTTCTGTAAGAGTCACCTGTATGTCACTGTCTTGATATTTATGTAGTTGTGAAACAAATATATACCAATTTATTGATTTCTGTAAGAGTCACCGGTATGTCACCATCTTGATATTTATGTAGTTGTGAAACAAGTATAAACCTATTTATTGATTTCTGTAAGAGTCACCCATATGTCACCGTCTTGATATTTATGTAGTACTGAAACAATTCTAAACCAATTTATTGATTTCTGTAAGAGTCACTCACCTGTATGTCACCATCTTGATATTTATGTATTTTGTGAAACAATTCTAAACCAATTTATTGATTTCTGTAAGAGTCACCGGTATGTCACCATCTTGATATTTATGTAGTTGGGAAACAAATATAAACCAATTTATTGATTTCTGTAAGAGTCTCACCTGCATGTCACCTGTATCTTCCACAGGACAACCGCCACCCCAACGAGTGTCCCATCTGTCCCCTGACATCCTCAGGGGTGGAACTGTGCATGCCGAGCAAAGTGACTTCGAGGATTTTTTATATATAATTATTAATGTACTCTATAGCTATAGAACATTTTCATATATATTAATGTACTCTATAGAACATTTTTATATATATTAATGTACGCTATAGAACATTTTTATATATATTAATGTACTCTATAGAATATTTTTATATATTTTAATGTACTCTATAGAACATTTTTATATATATTAATGTACTCTATAGAATATTGATTTCTGTAAGAGTCACTCACCTGTATGTCACCGTCTTTTCTCTTCCACAGGACAACCGTCACCCCAACGAGTGTCCCATCTGTCCCCTGACATCCTCAGGGGCGGAATTGTGCATGCCGAGCAAAGTGACGCCCGCCTCGCGGCCCCTCTGTGTCAACACCACCCACTGCCAGAAGAGTAAGTAGACCTCAACACCACCCACTGCCAGAAGAGTAAGTAGACCTCAACACCACCCACTGCCAGAAGAGTAAGTAGACCTCAACACCACCCACTGCCAGAAGAGTAAGTAGACCTCAACACCACCCACTGCCAGAAGAGTAAGTAGACCTCAACACCACCCACTGCCAGAAGAGTAAGTAGACCTCAACACCACCCACTGCCAGAAGAGTAAGTAGACCTCAACACCACCCACTGCCAGAAGAGTAAGTAGACCTCAACACCACCCACTGCCAGAAGAGTAAGTGTCCGAATAAGTGCCAAATTATGGAACAGGATTAAAGTTTTGGGTTTTAAATTAAGGGTTGGGTGGAAGAGATTGCCTAAGGCAATAACCCCGCCCTTTAGTTAGGACATATATTACGTATATTATTCTTTATTTTTTTCTTCTGTTTTAAGTCTGGCTGGAGTTCCAGGAGTTCAAAATACGGGCAATGCATCCAACCTCTGTCGCAGATGCAACAGAGAGAAAGAAACACTACCACATGTACTGGGTGCATGTCCGTACAATGAACAAATGGTAACTTCTCGTCATCACGTTGTCAAGAGAAAACTGATAGAGCTGTTGAAAGAAAAGAAAGTCGAGTGTTTTGAAGAAGTCTCCTGTGTCGACTCACAAGGTTCCAGGCGCTTCTGCGATATTGTAGCATTTCCAAAAAACAGTAAAAATGCATATATCCTGGACCCCACAGTTAGATTTGAATCAAATAATAAAGAACAGAGCGTTAAAATAGACAGAGAAAAAAAAGACATATACGAGGCATGCATTCCGTTCCTAGAAGAGAAATATAGTGAAAAGTTTCCATCCCGAGTATATGAAGTCATAGGTTTGTGGTTCGGTTCGAGAGGAGCAATTGGAAACACTGTCATCGACTTATTTGAACATTTTAACTTACAAAAAAAGCAACTAAAAGAAATAAGCGAAACCATCATTAAAAATTCAATCAGAATCCTACAACACCACATATATGGATAAAAAAAAAAAACATATATATGTACATATATTTACAAATCGAGAATAAGTAAACATCAATGAAAAAAAAAATGAAGACAAGATCTTTTGATAAGTATGCTGTGTATTAAGCAACCAGTTAAAGGCTGGCAGTTCATTTTGTTTGTTAAATAAAAAATAAAATTGTTTCTCTCTTGTATTTTCATTTGTAATTATTTGTATTGTATATGTCCTATTACTTAATAAAGTGTAAATAAATAAAATAAATAAAAATAAAGTTAGGTCAAACCAGACACGCCTTCAAGTCAGAGTTTTCAACCAATCACAGCGCACTATATCCCGAATTCAGGTCTGGTCTATCTTAACTTTAATCCTGTTTTATAATTCGGACCTTAAGGGTTAGTTGGAACACTTTTTTCCAAGTATTCCTCAGAAGTTTGCATAAGCTTAGGAGATAATATTAAGAAATATTATTATTGTACAAATAAAAAGAACCATTTTATTCAATTCAATTTGTCTGGTGGTCACCTTCCTCTAAAACAGTATTATTATTAAGACCTTATACTTTCCTTATCCTATAGAAAGGAAAGTAATGGAATCACCCTGGCGTGGAGGGTGGGAAAATGTTTTGGGGGTGCTGCCACAAAAACCAGACTGAAATGCGATTTATACTGTCGCACTTTCAGTATATGAAGAGTTTTGAGTTCGATCACCATGCCAATCATAATATAGTTTTGCCTTTTTTTATATTATTTCAGAAATGTGTG
>CM044966.1:12717705-12725205 GCA_024516035.1 Bactericera cockerelli
AAAGATCAATACAATAATAATAGAAAGCCTGGGTTTAGTCTTTTCGACGGTTTTGTAGATATGTAGTTGTTCTGTGTTTTTGATACTCAATAGTGTTTCTGCCATCTAATGATGTTCTGTATGAACACACATTCAAGAACCACAAGTTTGACTAAGCTGATATTTAAAATCGACTTTCTTAAACTGACCATTTTTCAAAACTTGAGCTTTACACAAAAACCAGCATACATTATTACAAGTCCAATCGAACTGAAATTGCTACGGTTTCTAATAGCAGTAAGAGAGTCAGTCTTTTGTTCGATTTTCCATTTACGTAATAAAAAACATTTTTATTTAATTAAATACTGTATCCCTCGTTGAACGCGGCGCAAATCTAGACACAAAGATAACCCATATCAAAATCAAAAAACCCATCTTTTCAAACATTATTATAGAAATGCTTCCGTCTGTTCCTCAGGTATGCAAGTCGCAAACTACCTCTTATCCAACTGCTTCGAAATCACCTTGCACCTCAGTTGTTGCAGATGGGCACGACCGTCTGACCTTCCCATGTACTGGGACGCAAACCTGCCATCCATGCTCAACTTCATCGAAAGCATCCATCAAGGGATCTTGGGCCTGGTGAAGGACAAGGAAGACAAACCTGTCAAAGGAGCTTTTGTCGAAGTGAATGGAAAAGAGAAATATGTTAGGACGACATCTGACGGAGAGTACTGGAGACTGCTGGTCCCGGGATCTTATAATGTGACCGTGCGTGCACCTCCCACATTCCTTGAAGAGACAAAACCGGTGGTTGTTACCGGAAAAGAACCTGTCCAACTTGATTTCGTTCTAACCCGACAGAGCGTCTATGGTACAGTGGTGAATCACGATAACCGAAGTCCAGTTAAAGAAGCCACCATGAAAGTGTTTCAAGTAGAAGGCGGCATGTTGGAGACGAAATCAATATTAATGTACATGACGGCAAATTTGGGAAGAACCTACATCCAGGGAAGTATCACTTGATAGCCAGTGCGCCCGGCTGCTTAGGCAAAAACAGGACAGTGACTGTCACCAAGCTGAAACCTGTCGAACTTGACTTTCATCTCATACGTCTAGGAGCGTTCGGTTATGTAAAAGACCGGAATGGCAAGCCCATTCCGGAAGCAGTTATCATGGCGCTAATGAAAGAGGAGAAGAATAATGGTACAGAATTGCTGTTTTCTTCAACTGATCCCTATTTCTTCTCAAAAATTCACCGAATGGTGGCAAAGACTCGCCCGAATGATAACGGAGAGTACTGGCTGAGGCTGAACGAAGGTAATTATACTTTACTTGTTGCTGCCCCTGCGTCCTATCATGAGCTTGGAGATGTGAAGTTGACCAAACCCTTTCCATATGCTCGAGGGGATTTCTGTATACAGTTTCGTGGTGGAAATCAAGTTGTCTTCGGAGCACTGCTAGACAAGGAAAGGAGACCTGTCAAAGGGGCTGTTGTAAGAATTATCGGAGGAGACGAAGAGGACATAGTTTTGAAGCCGGATGAGAGTGGAAATTTGGTTAGACGACTATTCAAGGGGGGTTATCACATCACAGCCAGTGCACCCGGCTACAAAAGTGAGATGAGAAAGTTGAAAATAGATTCTGAATCATTTGTGAAACATGATTTTACATTAAGAAATAAATATAGAAAAAAACTTTTCAATTGTTTTAAGTAATCAAATTGTTTATAATATCAGAAACGGAAGTGCTGGGCTCGTATTATTAATTTATCAAAAAATATTATTAATTTTGTAAAATTTATAAAAAAATTTAGCTCTGATTCCAATTTTTTCATTTTTTTTTCTCATAAATTTGTTCTAAATAAAATAATTTCTAAGTTTATTTCTTTATCAACTAGAAGTTATTCTTTTCTTTTCAATGTTTGAGAAAGTTTCAGCTATGCCAGAATACCTAACGATTACCTGCCCGTAGTCCAGAGGTCCTATTCCTAGTCGGAGCAGACTTTTGACATGGAAAATTCTGTTCCCTCCGAACACGTGAGACTGGCATTTCCGGTCCTACCCAAGCTGGGTGAAGTTAAAGTGGGTGGCTGTTACAATTTTCAGTGAATTTCGTAAGGTCGTGGGTTCGAAACCCAGCCGGGACATGACAAGTTCTCCTCACATTTAGAAATTTTAGGGTAAAACCCCCGTCCTAATCAGGGCGTTAAACCAAATGGAATCGTTAGGAAGAGCAGGCAGCCGTAAAAATGTGTCACAACCAAGCTCAATCATGAGGTTGAACAATGCCAACCCCAAATAGGAATAATTAGCATAGGGTCTTACTGGTGGACTTTAAGCATATAGGTACCATCAGCCATGAGAAACCAAAAGACAACAACAAGGATCTTTGGCCTAACGAAATCTCGCCTAACGTATATTCCATCTTTGCTGGGTTTCTTAGAAAGTTCGAGGGGGGTTTTGTCACATCACAGCCAGTGCACCCGGCTACAAAAGTGAGATGAGAAAGTTGAAAATAGATTCTGAATCATTTGTGAAACATGATTTTACATTAAGAAATAGGTAAATATAGAAAAAAACTTTTCAATTGTTTTAAGTAATCAAATCGTTTATAATATTCACAGCTCCATATCATTACACCCACCCTGTATATAATACGTATTCTCGCTTTAACCATGTTAATATTGTCATACAGCCCCGTCAAATATTAATATTTTTTAACTTCAAAGGCCTACGCGTGTAATTTAATTAAGGCCTTATTTTATTTTATTACTTTTATTATCAACGTATTTTACTTTTATTATTGTAATTATAAGTAGCACAGTTATTTTTTATTATTATTATCATTATTAAATGAATATTACCTAATTTTGAATTTGCAAATTTCATATTATCCTTTTAAGGTTAATATGGAACGGTTCATTCTTCATTATTATTTTTATAACTCTTTTACGTTACCTGCTATATTATGAGCGTATTACTTCCGAGAAATTTCTTTAGAAATCGGAAGTATTGTGTTCGTTTTTGCAAAAGGATGGGTGTGTTACCCTCCATTCGCTGGGAATCGTACCAGCTACCCACATTAACCTTACCCAGCCTGGGTAGGGCCGAAAATGCCAGCCTCACGGCGTGTTTGGAGCGAGCAGAATTTTCATCCAAAAGTCTGCCCCAACCGGGCATCGAACTCGGGATCTCTGGACTACGGGTAGTAGTCACAACCGTTACGCGCACTGGTAGCCAAGTGGTTAAGGCGATAGTCTGGTAATCCAGGTAGCGTAGGGATCCGTTGGTTCGAATCCCACCCAGTGCATGAATTTTTCTTCATTTGTATGAGTTTGTGACCACATAATAATAAGACTCTGGGGGTTATTAGGTGGTAGAAAATGCTTTGAGCATTAACCTCGCCTGGTGGTTACCTTCCACTAAAGAGTGTTATTATTATTATTACACCATGGAGGCTTAGCAGATAATTTATTATTAAATATTATTATTAACATTAGCTTTACAGTTTTTCTTTTTTAATGAAATGACAAAGTTAACTTTCCGGGTAGGTTAATAAGTTTTTTATCCCCCCCTATTTCTCTCTCTGTGCCTTATTAAATTCCTTTCTAACATACATTAGATATTATTCAATTCAACTATGGAATTTTTCAATTCTAAAGGACCATATAGTAGCAATGACAATGACTATTTTTTTAGAGTACATTTAGCCCAATTTTCATCACTACAATTTATGTTATGTGATATTTAACCCCCAAGCAGCCTAAGACGATCGTTTCGTTCTTTTTTGAACTCATCAGTTCGGCTTATTTGAACTCATCGATTAGGCTTATTTGAACTCATCAGTTAGGCTTATTTGAACTCATCAGTTAGGCTTATTTGAACTCATCAGTTCGGCTTATTTGAACTCATTGATTAGGCTTATTTGAACTCATCTGTTAGGCTTATTTGAACTCATCAGTTAGGCTTATTTGAACTCTTCAACTAGGCTTATTTGAACTCATCAGATAGGCTTATTTGAACTCATCAGATAGGCTTATTTGAACTCATCAGTTAGGCTTATTTGAACTCATCAGATAGGCTTATTTGAACTCATCAGTTAGGCTTATTTGAACTCATCAGATAGGCTTATTTGAACTCATCAGTTAGGCTTATTTGAACTCATCAGTTAGGGTTATTTGAACTCATCAGTTAGGTTAATTTGAACTCATCAATTAGGCTTATTTGAACTCATCAGATATTATTGTTGATATTCGCTATGTTGTGCAGTACCCGGGTACGTTACCGGATACAATTTCAAAATGAGTACCCCCGGACCGGGTACAATAATAATGACAACTATAATATAATAATGCCTTATTTATACTGCCGAATTAAGACTATTAAGTCCCATTGTTCCAGCAGTAAGCCCAAGACACATTATCATTTGGTAAAAATTCCAAATGGGAGGATAACTTGTCATGTCCCGGCTGGATTTCGAACCCGTGACCTCTGGATTACCAGACCGCCGCCTTGACCACTGAGCTACCGGGACAAACAATATTTGGACACAAAATACAATAATCTAACCTTTCTTTTGAGTACTTCAAGTTCGTTCTGGTCAAGTTCGTTCGAACCCGAGGGATGCTGGCTCTTCCTGGCTCCACTCAGGCTGGGTAAGGTTAATGTGGGTAGCTGGTTTGTGAGTTTGCAGCGAATGGAGGGTAAAACTTCCGTCGTGATATGAACAATGAACATACAGTTGAAAGCGACGTAACACCCCCAGCAAAAAAAAAAAAAAAAAAAAAAAAAGGAAGTTGGAGCAAATATTTTTTTTATATACAAAAACGAAAACAATTCTTCCGATTTCTAATAACAGAAATATTAGGGAAGTAATAAAGTTTCCAAGAAGTATGTACATGGCTGAATAAATCTCCATTAGAAGGCCAATTATTTTTTCCAAGTCTCAGATTACACTGCATAAGGTCTGACTTTTTTTTTCTTTTTTTTTTTAAGTGGGGTTTAACGTCGCTTTCAACTGCCATGGTCATATCACGACGGGGGTTTTACCCTCCATTCGCAGGAAACTCACAAACCTGCTACTCACATTGACCTCACCCAGCCTGAGTGGGGCCGGGAAATACCACCATACCTCCCCTCCTTTCCCCCAATATCTGTCTGTTATTGTATCACTGTCTCTCTCTCACACACACTATGTCTCAATTGTCTCACACTCTATCGCTCTCTCTCTCTCACAAACACACACACACACTCTATCTCGCTCTCTCACACACTCTATCTCTCTCTCTCTCTCACACACACACACTCTATCTCTCTCTCTCACACACAAACACACTCTATCTCTCTCTCTCTCACACACATACTCTATCTCTCTCACTCTATCTCTCTCATACTCTATCTCTCTCTCTCTCTCTAAAACCTACACCGAAAGGGCACGCATGGTTTTACTTCCGAGAAATTTCTAATATTAGGAATCGGAAGTATTGTGTTCGTTTTTTGTCTATTGGCCTGACATAGGCGACCAACTAGCAAGGCAGACTACTTAACATCTCAACCAGAAACAATAACACTCACGCAGATGATGAGAGAGAATATTGTATTACACCCTTAATCCCCTTATTAACCTTATTCATACCGGACTTAACCCCCTATTGTTATCCCGCGATACATGATAATCTATTATGTTAATTCTTTTGTGAGTGTAGACTCTGAAACTGAGTATGTGTGTGTGAGTGAGAGAGAGAGAGAGATAGAGAGAGAGAGAGAGATAGAGAGAGAGAGATAGAGAGAGAGAGAGAGATAGAGAGAGAGAGATAGAGAGAGAGAGATAGAGAGAGAGAGATAGAGAGAGATTGATTTGATTGATTGATTGATAACATTATAAATTGTTTTATTTTATTATTTTTTACAACATAATTCCCCTAAGCTAAGAGCTAACTTATAATGGGGAATCTCTCTTCCCAATTTATCTATAAAAATTACTGATCCTTAAAAAAAAATTTTTGCATTAATTGTTAAATATAGTCATACCTTCTCATAACCTGATGGTGAAATTCTACTATTTTACATAAATCTTTCTAGTGAAAAAAAACATCTATGATAAAAGATACTAAAATATAGTGTAACTATGTACATAATATATGATGTGCTATACTATTTATAATAATGGACCTCACCTCTTCGCTACTCATTATGTAATACCTATCATTATGAAATACCGTGATAGGTGATACCTGCATTATTATTCATTACTTATATATTATTAGGTATACTTTTAATATTTAATATAAAATTGCTGCCTAATATGTTCTCTTTTCTAAAATACTTAGTTTTAATTTTTCTTTTATTTTGTATTTATCTTTTTCTTCTAGGAATGGTTGACAGTAATCGTTAAGTAACCTGGGAATACAATATTCTAGCCTCCTGTTTCCAAATCGTATGGTGTTAACTCTGATCCGCCTGAACGCCTGGTGCCTCAGAGTGTACGGCTGATGAATATGCTGTCGAAATGATTTATTGAAAAAGTTGGAATAGATTAGCGTGAATTTCGACAGTTCATCTGGGGTTAGGCAGTCGACATTTGATTGGTGGAGTAAAAGTTTCTTGATTTGATTCTGTTGAGTGATCAAAGGTCTCAAGATGTACTGTGGAGCATATGTATATAAGGTGACCCCGTATCTCAAGACAGAATCAATTAAGGAAAAGTATATAATCTTTTTGGTGGTCAGAGGGAGAGTTTGGGCGTTTATTTTATTTAATTTATACTTGATAATTCGTAACTTTTTACAAATATTATATACATGTTGTTTCATTTGGAAGGAATTATCAATATATACACCAAGATATTTTGCTTCATCTTTATAATCAATAGATATACATGAACAGGAGGTATCGTACGTTTTATCGTAGAGGCATTGGCGGGAGTGACAAATGATTTTGTGTTCGTCCATATTGATTCTCTTGCACATGTAACCTATCGCTAAAGCTTCTGTTTTGGTCTGATTAAGGAAAATATGATTATTATAAAAATATTTCTGGAGGTTTATCATGTCTTTTTGCGCATTTTTAACTGCAGTTATAGGGTCTTTGTGAACTGAGACAATGCAGCTGTCGTCAGCGAACATCTTGAGACTAGAGACTTTAGTTAAATATTTTACATCGTAGGTATAGATGTTAAACCATGTAGGTGAATTGATCCCCCCTGGACAGAGCCCTGTTCAACAGGTAGCTTATTACTGGTCGATTTTCCAATCCTCGTAATCTGGCTCCTCCCTTGAAGGTAGTTCTTGAATATTTTATGTGATATTCCTACCTCTTTGAATTTCTTAATAGGATGCCGTGATCTAAGGTGTCAAAAACAAAGCTTAAATCCAGCAGCAGGACAATGACGCATTGTTTTTGATCCAAGGCTGTGTTGATCTCGTCAGCAAAATCCTGTAGCAGACATATAGTGCTCTTACCACTTTGAAACCCATATTGGAATTCCGGTAAAATTTGATTTTCTTCTAGGTATTTTTTA
>CM044966.1:12727705-12789480 GCA_024516035.1 Bactericera cockerelli
AGAGAAAGACATAGAGAAAGAGAAAAAGAGAGAAAAAGAAATATAGAGAAAGCAATTTTCTTATATTATAAATATCTCAATTCTCTCCTTTTTAGCAGATTTAAGAGAAAACTTGAAATTCTCTATCATTGATGTTAGGGAGAAATACGTTTAAACGACAGTAGGGGAAGTTTTGAGGTAAAAATATATTACTCAACTCTCTAGGGGAATATCTGAGGGAAAAATTCTCAACCATGTTGTTCATTTAGACCACGCCCCTCTGTTGAGGGAAATTGTCTTCCATGATTTAATCTTCAATTTATTCTTTTCTTACCTCCCTCCCTCTCCTCGTTTTACTCTTCTCCTCTCTTCTCTCTTACTTTTTTTTATCTCTCTCTCCCTGTGTCTTTATTCTCTCTCTCTTCCTTTTCTCTCCTCATCTCTTTATTTCTCCCTCTATCTCCACTTTTTTCTCCTTTGCTCTCTACCTCTCTGTTCCCCTCTATCTCTCTTTCCCCCACTTTCTCTCTATGTCACCACCTCTTTTCTTTTTTACTCTTTACCTCTATCGCCCTCCCCCCATCTCTCTCTATCTCCCCCTCCCTTGTCCCCTCTTTCTCTCTAATTCTCTCTCGAACACATTTTCCATACAGCTTTTTCTCTCTTTCATTTTTTATGTCACTCCTCCATAGTTCTGCGTATGAATCTCTTCCTAAAATGCATCTGTTTCTCTGCTCATTATTCACTCTCTCACTCTTCTCCATCTCTCTCCTTCACAATACATTACTTGGGTTTTTACCTCTAATGTTTTGACTAGTAGAGAGAAAAGAAAAGGGAGATAAAGTAATAAAACAAATTCTAAATTGAATAACATTGAAGGAACATTTAGGACGAAATTAACAGACAAATTCTGTATCTCTAGTCATTGCTAAAGGTCGGTTTTCCCCATCTTACATAGTACGCAATCCGTGACTTAGCGCCACAGAGCCTTTAGACTAGGAGAGAGAAAAGAAGAGGGTACATAAAGGAGTGCACGAATAGCTCAGTGATTGAGCACTCGCTTGCAATGCGGAAGGTCCTAGGTTCGATCCCCGTGCCGACAAAAATTTGTATTCTTAATTTGGTTTTTTTTTTTTTGTGGGGTTTAACGTCGCTTTCAACTGCCATGGTCATATCACGACGGGGGTTTTACCCTCCATTCGCAGGAAACTCACAAACCTGCTACTCACATTGACCTCACCCAGCCTGAGTGGGGCCGGGAAAAGCCAGCGTCACGAGAATTAGAATTTGAATGGTCACCCATCCAAGTCTTAACCTCGCTGGATGTCGCTTAACTTCGGTGTTCTGAAGGGAACCGGTGTATTCAACATGCCATCGACGCTGGCTTCTATCTTAATTTGGTTACAATTGTTTATAAGTGATACCTTCCGGTGCGCCTGTGTTGACCCAGCACCTAAATGGGAAATATTGTGTCACTTCTCGCCCATCAGAGGGAAGGCATACTACGAGATGGCCAGGCTACAACACCGGCCACAAGCGTCTACAATAGCTCCTGTTTCATGGGTAGAAGAGGGTAGATAAAGGAATAAGGGAAAAAACATTGAAGGAACATTACTTACCAATATTAAATTCTGGTTGCTACCCTTATCAGTTTTCTCTCTCTCTCTCTCTCTTGCTCTCTCTCTTTCTTTTACTTCTCATTCTTCTATATCTTTAATTCTCTCTTTGAATTTATCTCTCTTTTTCTCATTATCCTTTCTAGATTTCTATCTCCTAATACTTTCTTTGATTATTTCTTTCTCTCTCTCTTCCTTTCCCTCTCCTTATTATATAAACTATCTCCTGCTCTCTAAATTTCTTTTCCTCCTCATTCTTCTTTATCTCTAATTCTTATTATTCGATTTCTATCTTCTTTACACTCCTAATACTCTCTCTCTCTCTCTCTCTCTCTCTCTCTCTCTCTCTCTCTCTCTCTCTCTTGTCACCTTCCTTCCCTTTCTACCTTCATCAATTTTTATCTTAAGTTTTCTTCTTCTCTTTATCTTTCTCTTCTTCCTTCTTACTCTTTAACTCACCCCATCCCTCTCACTCACCCTATCCCTTTCAGGTCATTACGTGTTCACTAATGAGAGCTCAGATCTGCTAACAGAATCTTAAAGAATTATACTGGGTACATGAAAAATCTTAAAATAAGTGGGGAACATTACGAAATCAAGTGCTCATATTTTTTTCCTCGCAAGCTAACAGTGGACCCCAGACATCTGAAACAGCCTTTTTTATTTCGTAGCCATGAAAAAGGAGCTACTGCAGACGCTTGTGGTCTGTGTTGTAGCCTGCCTATCCCGTAGTATACCTCCCTTCTTATGGGCGAGAAGTGACACAATACTTCCCATTTAGGTGCTGGGTCAACACGAGCGCACCGGGAAGTATCCCTTAAAAACAATTGTAACCATATTAAGAATACACATTTTTGTCGGTGCGGGGAATCGAACTCAGTGGTTCAAGTCCCAAGTCAAGCAAAAATTTAGTAAAGCGAGACTTTCTTTTAAGATGAATTCCGACACCATCACCGGTGTCGAACCCAGGTCACGCGCGTGCAAGTCGACTGTGCCACCCTCTCGGCAGCGGTGGTAACTACGTTTCAAATTATGAATGTATGTGAACACTTGAGTATTGTTCATCGGTTGCTAATTTGCTGAAATTTACAGCCGCTAATCACGCATAGTTCTGCTGATTAGCGATTTTATTTTTTTCAATATACATCTACACTTAATTATGTACATTGTACATAATAGTACACACATAATTAATTAGGTACATAATCTAATAAGCAATTAATGATAATTAACGAGGGTGATTCAGTAGAACTCAACATCAAAACAACCGACCAACCAGCTTGTGTTGTAAACAGACATAAGTCTGCTGACGTCAGCAGGGTAAGGGAAATACACTTATCCGACAACATACGCTACAACATTCAACCACAAATGCCCTTTTTCATCAACTGATGAAGTCAAGTAGAGTTCTATAATGAGAATTTTACAAAAGCCGATTACAGCCAATATAAATATTTTATTAGAAATACACCTGTACTATACATGTAGTCCATTCCAGAAACACTTTCCACTCTCCAAATCCCCGAATCTCCGTTTCAACTGTCACACAACGCACTCTGATTGGTTATTGCGTTCAATTTAACCAATCAGAGTGCGTTGTGTGACGGTTGAAAAGGAGATTTGGAGATTGTGAGAGTGGAGAGTGTTTTCGGAACGGGCTACTGGACCACCAGGCGAGTTTAATGCAGCATTCTCTACCACCCAACCCTCAGAATCTTATTATTATGTGGTCATATTCTCAAATGAAGAAAAATTCATGCATTGGGTGGTGTATTCGAAGCAACGGATCCCTACACTACCCGTAGTACCAGACTAACGCGTTGACAACTTGTCCATTTTACTTCCGAGAAATTTCTAATATTAGAAATCGGAAGTATTGTGTTCGTTTTTGTAAAAAAAAATATTTTTTTGCTCCGATTTCAATTTTTTTCATATTTCTGGACGTTTCATAACCTCCTGAGCAAATATGGTTTTGTGTCCGTCTGTCGGTCTGTCGGTCTGTCTGTCGGTCTGTTAAAACGATTCCTTGTAACGCGCAAATCTCGGAAACCACTCGACCGATTTTGATGAAATTTTGTACACATCTAGGAGACATTCTGTAGATGGTCCCATTTTAAATTCATCGAATTCGTACTAGCGGCTCTGGGTGAAGAGAGACCATGCCCTGACCACTAACTTTTTACTTAAATGCTTATATCTCGTGAACGGTACACCGATTTTGATGAAATTTTGTATGTATATGCATATTATTAAATTACACAGGCTTTTTTTATTTTCGTTTTAATTAATTATAATTTGACTCTGATATTTAAGAAAATCCGAAATTTTGGACAATAAAGTCAAAAAATAAGAACCACGACTTGCCGATACAGAATTTTTTGTAGAATTTAGAATGTAGAAAAAACGGTTTTCTACCATATAAAACAAGTTTGAAGAAAATCGGTTGAGTCGTTTTGGAGACACAAGTAATTTTGTATAAAAACTCAAATTTCGCACGTGTACACAATGTGAAACAATCACGAGGAAGTATTGTGTCCATAATTGGCAGTGTTTTTATACCTATGTAGCCCGTTTCAGAAAGCATACTCTTTGCCATAATTCCAAAATCTTTTTCAACCATCACACAACGCACTATGATTGGTTCATTTGAACGCAAATACCAATCAGAGTGCGTTTTGTGACGGTTGGAAAAGAGATTTGGGAGATTATGAGAGTGGAGAGTGTTTCTGGAACGAGGACCTCGATTATGCGAAAGACTTTGGAGCATATTGTGTTAATAAATAATAGAGTAACAGTCATGTCCTGGGTGATGTAATGATCAGAGTTAGTCACACTATTGTATGTTTGGGAAACCGGAGAAAAAGAAATGAAATGAGAAAAGGAAAATAAAATAAAATAATAGGAAAAACACAACGATAAACAATTAAAACAATAAAATACGTTTCGCAAAAGCTGTTTTCTGTGTCGCAATGTTGTGTACAAATTTTACATTGATATCATTTTCCTTGTGAATGGGCCAGGGTCCTAGATCATAAAAAATGTCATAGATAATATTTTCAAATCTGTTTTTGTTGCAAACCTGTTCTATATTATTATTATATTATGCTTTATTAGGTAAGACAATGTAAAATATATACAGTAAAATACAATGAAATTATAAAGAAAAAATAAACAGATTGAACAAAGAAACAAGAACAAAAAAGAAAATAAACCCAATGTCCTACCTAAACGACGGGGTTATTGCCTGTGGCAATCTCTTCCACCCAACCCTGAAGTAATACGGCCCCCAGTTCTTTTCACCAGTGGCCCATTCCAGAAACACTTTCCACTCTCCAAATTCCCCAAACTCCCCGAAGTTTCAACCGTCACACAACGCACTTTGATTCGTTAGTGCGTTCAAATTAACCTATCAGAGTCGTTGTGTGACGGTTTAAAGGGATATTCGGATATTTGGAGAGTAGAAAGTGTTTTTGGAACGGGCTACAGATCCATCCCAAGTAGGGACCTGTTGTCATTGAAAAAACCATCTGTGGGGAGGTGACTAATGTTTGCCTCAACTCTTACCCAAGTGCGTCAACTCATCTCTGACAAACAAACAGAAACTTTCCAGAAGGCAATTAATATATTTTCCTTTAACACGTTGAACACCGCACCGAGGAAGGCGTCCGACTGGCAAGTCAGCGGTCGTGGGTTCAAAACCCAGACCGGACATGACAAGTTATCGTCTCATTTGGGATTGTGACCATATAATAATACGTCTTGAACTTACTGCTGGAATAATTGGACTCATTATAGTCCTCATCGGGCAGTATTAATAAGGCCATATTATTATTATTATTTTAAATGTTCCTGTGAACTATCTCCATGTACCTGGCAACCATGTGGTGATGTTCCTCTTGGTAAGTATCTGATTTATTGGGATGATTACACGATCTCAAATGAAACATGGTAACCACCAGGCGAGGTTAATGCAGAATTTTCTACCACCTAACCCTCAGAATCTTATCAGTATGTGGTAATATTGTCAAATAATACAATTGTGATATATATTGTAGAGTATTTTAATGTCTCTCAATCACCATTTACCATATATGTATGTATGTGTTGCGTTTTTTTTGTGTATCCGTTTTTTTGTATAGCCCATTCCAGAAACACATTCCACTCTCATAATCTTCAAATCTCCCTTCCAACTATCACACAACGCACTCTGATTGGTTAATTTGAACGCAATAACCAATCATAGTGCGTTGTGTGACAGTTGAAACGGATATTCGGGGATTTGGGGAGTGGAAAGTGTTTCTGGAATGGTCTACTGGATTACCAGGCTAGCGCCTTAACCACTTGACTACCATGCACGGTTCGTGTTAAATTATGACATTTTATCCTTGAGAACCTGTCGCACTAATTACAATTTATGATGTCGAGTGAAAAGCCATCTGAAAATTGCCACGAACTAGTCAGACCTTTCTTGGATCGCAATCGATATAGAACCAACGAGTACCAAAGAGTTGCACAGCAAGTTCGCTTTTTCTCTCTTTTTACAAATCAAGAAGAAAAGTAAGAGGACCTAGTGAGCCGCCCTGTGAGACGCGATTTGATCAATGCAGCGTTTTTGGACCTAAAACATGCATTTGATCACATCAGTTTGTTTTGTGGTCTTGTTGTTGAGCAAGACCCATAATGCGGTGAGTTCTATTACCGGACCTCAGCAGCTTGATCGATAAAACAGCGGACTTGTAACTTGGAGGTCGGTGGTTCAAGTCCCGGTTTCAGAGTAATAATCATAACAAATTATTTGTTTTATTTTTCATATTTTTTTTTTTTTTTTTTTTGTATACAGAGGACCCATCCTAAGCTATTTTTATTTGGTTTCCAAGATGATTTAGTAAAGCGAGTTTGAGTAGTTGTGATATCACGAAAGTGACACAAATGATTATGATAAACCTTAAAAAATAATTTTAGTTCACTTTTTGACGAAATGGCCGTTTTCGTTTTTCAAGAACTTATGTAGAACTAAAACGCTCAATTCTTAGTAGTTTTATTTTTACAGAATCGATGGAGCCCTAATTTTGTATAGTGTTAGTGTTGAAAAGAAAATACAATACTTTCCTTATTATAGGATAAGGAAAGTGAAAAATTCTAGAATAATCGAAAGACGCTAAAGTAAAAAATACTATCGGTATTATTTTTTCCCAAAAGGTCTATTCTTTCAAGTTTTTTTGGTATTTGTGTTTTGATTTTTTAAGTAGTACATTTTAAAATATATACGTTTACAAAGCAATACCTACATCTATTAATTCATTGTTTACTTTCTATTTGTTTCACAGGAAAGTCGGCCGGATGCAAATGCTGATTCGGTAAGTTGATTTTCCTTTACTTTCTAAATTTAAAAGTGGAAATTTTAATGGGGTGGAGGAGAAAAAAGTAAATAAAAATAATAGAATGATTATTTGGTGAATTCAGCTTGTTCAGAATTGGTTGGGCTGAAAATTTCAACCTCACTTAATCTTTTTTGTTTTTTTTTTCAATTGTACTTTAACGATTTAGTCGTCATTAGTGCCATTCCCTGTCATGTTTTAAATTAGATGGTACATGTTGATTTTTTTAGGTATTTAAACAGAGACTGAATTTTAAGGCATTAGAATTTTTACAATCAAAATGAATATTTGTAATTGAGAAAAGGACTTTAAAATATTAGATATAAGTCGGGCAATAGAATCGAAACCACGACCTCTGAGTGTCATCACCTTGACTCAAGGACGAATTGATTTCGAGTAAGTCAAAGTTGTTATTTGGGCCTTGGATAGGCCAGAACGAAAATATAATATTATATCGAATTTTAAAACGCCTGATGTGTCAAAAGTTTCGTATTAATGACCCTCAAAAATACCGGTAAATTGGGGCCGGGTTCCAAAAAGTTCAAGATACTAAAAAAAAAAAAATCTGATTAAACCAATATTATTTTTTTTTTGTTAAAAAAAGTTGTTCTCTAACTTTTTTTGTATTTTTAACCAATTCATCTTTGAATGCACGCTGCATTCATCAATCAGAAACAACTTAGACCCTTTTCCCTCCCTAAGGGATGACCTAAATGCAATAAATTCTACTTTCATATACCTCAAGAACCTAAACATATACCACAGAATATAATACTATCAAAAAATACGCGAATGACTAAATAGTTAAAGCGGTATTATAAAAAAAAAAAAAAAAAAAAAAAAAAGAAGATTTTTTTTCATATTCATCATGATGAGACCCCTAATTATTGATACGTCATACGTGTATATTTAAGTAAAAAAACATAACTTAAAAAAAAAAAAAAAAAAAAATGGGGAAAAAGTAAATGAAAATGTGTTATGGATAGCCAAATAAGATCAAAATGTTACAGAGAATAGGAACATGCAATAAAATTCATGTCAATCCATCTAAGTTTCTGAAGCTGACCTTGAGTTGTCCTTGAAGGTCAATCATCACGACACGACAGAGGTTTCACCGTCTTTTCACTAAAAACTCACAAACCAGCTACTCAAATTAACTTAACCCTACCTAATTGGGGCCGGGAAGAGCCAGCATCACGAAGATTCAAATTTGAATGGTCACCCATTCAAGTCCTAGCCTCTCTCGGTTTTGCCTTACTTCAGTGACAGAAGAGAACTAGTGAAATACCTACCATTGTGATGTCGTTTTTGATTAAAAAAAAAAAATCGTGTGAGCTCAAATGTGCAATGCACTAAAACAATGTCACTTTTCTGGCTAGAGTCAAATCAACCATGTTAACCACATTTTGTTAAACCGAATCAAAGTTAATACAATTATAAAATTAATAGTTCATTAATCATTGTTATTCTAGGGTAATATTCAAAATGATCTGATGAAGCAGCCCATGATCCAACCAATTTTAGAGGCGGCAATTTTTTTACGTTTCATATCAATTGTCAGCTCGCAGGCCACATAAATTAAGACTGCCTAGGCGCGGCGTTTGGGTAGTTTCGCAATATCCAATAGAACTAATCACTCTCTGCATAATTGTAATTGACTTTTTCTATTTTTTTTTTATTTCTCACAAGAGTCCACTGAAAAGTATTCATATTTTTTTAACACTATTACACTCAAGTTTAAAAAACCTTAAAAAAAAGTATAAAAAATAATAATTTTTTATAGAGAATCAGTGCAGGTAAAATGTGAATGATATGGGTCATTGTGCTCCAGATTAAAAAAAAAAAAAGTGTCTACTAAACCATATTACCAAGATTTGAATTAGCAAGAAACATAAAACAAAAAGAAACTGCCAAAGCGCTGCAGACTGTAAGCGCTCATCCTGACCGGTGTCCTGTGTTTTGTCTGTTTCAAGTGGCGCCAGGCAATCACAGGACACCCTCCTATCGAATCCACCACCCTCTATCAAGAAGAAGCGACCCTGATTAACGCCAAATGGGCGGACGTCGAGAAAATCCGATTTTATGAGTTCCAAACCATATCCCGCCGTTGCAAACGCTATCTCCTGCAACACAAACCAACCATCGCCTACACCAAGTGGGTGACTCTCGATCGTCTGAACGATAGAAACCAGTGCAGAACAGCGCTGGACGTACGTAAAATTGTCGTCGAGGCTCTGGAGGCATGGACATACGACCTGAACGCGATTGTCGGACATCTACGCAACTCTATGCTTTTGATTTCCGATGTCTTCATTACGTACTTCAAATTGATGGTTTCGCGTTGTCAGATTTACTTTCCTCCAGGAGCGATAAAGTTTAAAGACCTCTTTGAGGAAGTCATCCGGGACGAAAAGTTGCTGGACATCAACGCTGAGAAGTCCAATCCGGACGCTCGTCTGCTCAACAACGTCGTCCGATACTTGAGTGGCGTCTTCAACCCGGCGATGGAGTTTCAGAAGGTGCTGGAAGAGGTGGACAAGGAGGCGGCAGGCTTTGAGGATGGAAGGTTCGAGGAATATCTGGCGGATGCAGTTGAACAGATTCAGACGATTGGGAAAATGCTCGGCGAGATTGTGGACAGTGTTGAGGATGCGGCTTATCAAGGTAGGTGGACGGCGTGGACACTCATTATTATCCAGTTAACCTAGAGGCTAGCCGACCTCCGTGGCTCAGTGGTTAAGACCATTGGTTACTGACCCAGAGGTTGCGGGTTCGAATCCCGGTCGGAGCGGAAATTTCTGACCAAAATTTTCCGTTTCCGGAATGGCATGGATGTAAAGGTAAAGTGCCCTGAAATAATGCGAAAGCGGTTCCGGGGCTCACTTACAATAAAAAAAAGCTAGAGGCTAGTTTACTTGTTCATTATGCACCCGAAATCGGATTTTGATCCCTCGTTACTGCTCTCTTATGATTTTCACTTGAGTGACTGCAACAAAAAGTAACCAGTTCTGCGAATTAGAAATATTTTTAACTGGTTATAAAAAGATTTACACATACACAATACTTTATGAATAACGGTATGTACAATCTGCGAGCAAAAATTGCATATTTTTTTTTTTCTATTTGCTAAACGTCTCTAATATTTAGGTTATTCGAGACGAGGCGAGGGTTTCATTTGCTGGAAACTCACGAACAGGCTAGGTACCTTATTACCTGGGTGGGGCCAAGAATAGCTAGCATAACGAGGGTTTGAATTTGAGTGATCAGTCACCCATCCAGGTCTTAACCTCGCGGAACGTTCGTAAACTACCGTGACACATTGAAAAATGGTTTATTCAACGTTCTATCGACGCTGGCTTAGAAATACATAGGTATATCTCTTTTCTTTAAATGAATAACAATTTCTGTGTTGTTCCCTCAAAAATTCGTTCACTCTTTTCCATTCTAGGACTGAAAATCTATTCCGAAGGAATGCGCATTTTCAAAACGCACAAGGCCATCTTCACCAACAGTATTTTCCGAGATAAGAGAAAATCCGTCGCCGAAATCGACGAGTTCAACAAACAGATCCGTCTGGGCATCCATCTTGTTAAGAACATCAAGTCCGTGGACATTATGTTTGGCCAGAGCACTTTGAAAGGCATAATTGGCAACACTGGAATGATAGCAGATGTCAACATGGAAGAGGACGACGATGATTGATGAAACCCACAGATTTTTTCTCTCCAAGGATGAGCAGTAAAAATTTGTATTTTAACGATTTTTTTAATTATTATTTGACAAGTGGTTTTGACGTATAATGAATAGGCCGGTTGGCTGGCGCTACTTGACGAGCGCTCGCCTCCTGGCGAGCTTGATGACCCGTCAGTAAAAAATATTCTAGATATTTATTTTTTACTAGATAGTAAAAAATATTCTAGATATTTTATTCTAAATACATCTTATATTTTATTTATTTATTATTCTTATGAGAAGGGTATCTCCTCTCGAGGGTGTGAATGACCCCCAAAAGGGTGTTACACCAGGAGCGGATCTATGATTCAGGTCTCCTGTAGCCCGTTCCAGAAACACTTTCTACTCTCCGAATCTCCCTTTTAACCGTCACACAACGCACCCTGATTGGTTATTGCGTTCAAATCAACCAATCAGAGTGCATTGAAAGGGAGATTCGGGGACTTGGAGAGTGGAAAGTGTTTCTGGAAAGAGTAGAAAATGTCTACTGGTGTTGCTTTGTTTTATTTATTTACTCTTTATTTTTTTATACAAAACAATCAACAATAAATTATTAACAGATATAAAAAAATTAACAATATTTACAATATAAAATATAGAAAAATAATTACCAAATTTAAATTTACAATTGTCTTGTAATCCGGGGCGAAGTTAATGCCTTAGACATTCTCTGCCACTAAACTTTGTTCACAGTGTTGAGCTAATATCAGTTGGTGGACATGATGGTCCTCCATATTCTCTACTGTGGCCATTCCCCTTGGTGGTTCCGTCATTAATCTGATGGGAAAACATTTTGGGGGCTTTGAATAGTTCGAAACGGCCACTTTTGCACACCGTGAACTGTGCCATTCATCATAGGGTGGCATCATCGTGAACGATGGTAGCCAGACAGTGGAGGAATGACTCAGCACTTCTACCACTGTCTTTACAAGGAGGCTAATAATTGACAAGGGCCCTCAGAACCAAGCCAATGCTGGTCTACTCTCTGTTTATAGTCCCCCAGCTAGACTGCTGGTCTACTCCCTGTTTATAGTCCCCCAGCCAGACTGAACTGTGCCATTATAACTTATTATTTGAGAGAAGGATTTTCTATCTGTTCACGTTGACAGCCCTTTACGTTTTTTTACGACATGCAAAGAAGGAATGTATAGAGAGTACATATCCTATATTTCTCCCCCACTCACGGGGAATTTATTATTATTCATGATAAAATTATTTTTATTTCGTATTATATATTGGTCTAGCTGGGGGACTATAAACATGGAGTAGACCAGCATTGGCTTGGTTCTGGGGACTCTTGTCAATTATTAGCCTCCTTGTAAAGACAGTGGTAGAAGTGTTTTCTCCACTGTCTGGCTACCATCGTTCACGATGACGCCACCCTATGATGATTATAAAATCCATAACTTTGCAAATTACAATGCAAATTACAAATCTATATATATAAAATCCATTTACATTCATTCATAATCAATGCAGAGCCTAAACGGCTGGGCCGATTGACTTGAAATTTTGCAGGAAGCTTACCCTTATGATGTAGGGGCGTACTAAGAACGGATTTTTTGAAGGAAACAGGGGTTCTCAACTTATGGCCAAAAATTAACATTTATTGATAATCAACGCAGAGCCTAAACGGTTGGGCCGATTGACTTGAAATTTTGCAGGAAGCTTCCCCTTATGATGTAAGGGCGCACTGAGAACGGATTTTTTGAAGGAAACAGGGGTTCTTAACTTATGGCCAAAAATTAACATTTATTGATAATCAACGCAGAGCCTAAACGGCTGGGCCGATTGACTTGAAATTTTGCAGGAAGCTTCCCCTTATGATGTAGGGGCGTATTAAGAACAGATTTTTTTTAAGGAAACAGGCGTTCTCAACTTATGGTCAAAATTAGTCATTTTTAGAGTGTTGTCAGATTCTCAAAAGGGTTGAGCTGAATGACTTGAAATTAGGCAGAAAACTTCTTTCAGTGATGAAGAAGCTTACTATGAAAGGATTTTTCAAAGATAACAGGGGTACTCAACTTATGGACAAAAGTAGACATTTTAGCGTCTTGCAAGATTGAGAAACGGTTGAGCCGAATGACTTGAAATTTGGCAGACAGCTTTTTTTGTGATGTAGGGGAATAATAAGAAACAAATTTTAAAAGAAAATAGGGGTTCTCAACTTATGGTCAAGCTGGATGGCGAATACTATGTTTTTCGACTCATGAAAGATACTCTCCTGTCATACATTTGGCCGTCCACTTTGAAAATGGACAAAGGGTAGTTTTTACAACCGAAAATGTCCAACAGAGAATTGACAACCCTCCTAAAACAACATTAATGGCGTTTTTCCAACTATGCAACCAGGATGAATTTGCAAAGACTCTCTTTTAGTACCAGCATTTTATGTGTGGAAAAACAACATGTTCCAAAGAAGGAAAAAAAGATCAATTGTTCCAGGACATCCGGGTGTAAAAAAAGACCACGTTCTTGGTAAAATTTATACCGTTCATCCGAATGACTCAGAATTTTTCTACCTACGATTACTTCTACATAAAGTGCGAGGACCTACTTCATTCAGAAGCCTCAAAATGGTAGGCGGCATTGAATACCCTACGTTCCATGCTGCATGCCCAGCCATGGGTTTGTTACTTGATGATGCGCAAGCAATGTGAACATTATTACCAACAGAACTTATTTGGCAGAAATTTCATACAACACGTTTCAAATGAGGTCTTTCGTCTCTGAAAAAGTGCTATTACTCAATAGTGAACAGAGATACGTGTATGAAACTGTACTTCAGAGCGTCACTTCATCTCCTGATTCTGTAGGTAATAATTTGTTCTTCCTAGATGCTCCAGGTGGAACTGGAAAAACATTCTTAATAAACCTTTTGTTAGTTACAATACGCAAAGATGGAAATATTGCCATTGCTGTTGCATCGTCCGGTATTGCCGCCATACTGATAGAAGGAGGCCGCACTGTTCATTCTGCTTTGAAATTGCCGCTCAATTTAAATTCTGTAGATACACCAAGCTGTACTATTGGAAAGCAAAGTGATATGGCCAAAGTCCTCAGGGATTTCAAGTTGATCGTATATGATGAATGTACAATGACTCATAAAACTGGCTTAGAGACACTGGACCGTACTCTACAAGACATTCGTGGTGTTAAAAATCTTATGAGTGGTAAAACTGTGCTACTGTCTGGAGATTTTAGACAAACTTTACCCGTTGTTCCACGTGGAACAAGAGCTGACGAAGTGAAGGCATGTTTAAAATCATCCATTTTGTGGCCACAGATAACTGTTCTTTCTTTAAAGTTGAACATGCGTGTACACCTTCACGCTGATCAAAATGCAGAAGTTTTTTCGAAGCTTTTGCTTCGGATAGGTGATGGACAGTTACCTGAACAAAATGAAAAATTGTATTTCCTACCGAACACTGTCAGTTATTAGTCGATTACAACACCTTCCTAGACACTATCTACCCCAATCTAGATAACCCAAGTGTTGTTGTCCCTGTTTGGCTAAAGATAAGGGCCATACTTGGCCATAACACCAAAGAATGATAATGCTCTGGAAATTAATAATGACTTATTAAAAGAATGCCTTCTGAACTATCAACTTACGAATCCGTAGACACTGTTGTGGAAGAGGAAGAAGCCATCCATTACCCAACCGAATTTCTTAATACACTAAATCCTCCTGGCTTGCCACCCCATCGGCTATGCCTTAAGGTTGGAGCACCAATAATATTACTAAGAAATCTGAGACCCTCGAAATTGTGTAACGGCACGCGGCTTCAAATTACATCCTTAATAAAAAAAACATTATCGAGGCAGTTATATTCACAGGGGCTGGTGCAGGTGAAACGGTATATGTACACAGGATTTTTTTGTCGGCGCGGGGGTTCGAACCCGGGACCTTCCGCATCGTAAGCGAGTGCTTAACCACTGAGCTATTTGTGTGCTCATTTAATCTGTTCATTAGCAACTATGCACTTGGGTTCTTTTTTTTTAATGGAAGGCAGGAAAAAATCTTTCAAAGACACCCAGATCCTGCCGGGGGTGTGGGATTTCCACCCACTAAAAACCCACCTTCTCTAAAAGCTAACCGGACTTGGAACCGAAAAATATCATTACTTCAAGTGCGGCGCTGTAGGGCACCTACTGATTTCATTGTAGTGCCCTCCCATCTCTCTCTTGGGTTCTAATGTGATTTCCGACCACCACTTTAATTTCAAAAGAGTTCAATTCCCCAGAAAACTATGTTTTGCCATGACGATAAATAAGGCACAGGGGCAAACTCTCGAGCTAGCTGGAATTGACCTTAGAACGATTGCTTCTCCCACGGTCAGTTCTATGTTGCTTTTTCAAGAGTAAGGTCTGCCAAGTCCCTCATTGTGTTACAGCCAGATGGTATAACAAAGAACCTGGTGTATAAAGAAGTGCTTCAATAACCATAAAACTTATGCAGCGGCGGTGGCCATGCCTTAACTAAAATGTGGCCATGCCTTGGCCACGCGAAGCGGGCGTAGCCCGCTAGTTATATTATAAATATACCTATGGATAGGATTTTACAGAAAATATTTTTTTTTTTTTTTTTCAATTGAAAATGAATAGAATATTTCTAAAACATGCATAATCCATTTGTTGAAAAATATTCATATATTTAGTTTTCTCGAATTTTTATTAGGTAGGTACAATTAGTCTTATCATATTAATTATTTAGTAAGTATATTACCATATCATATTTAAATAAACCTTAAAATAAATTAATTTTTCAATAAAAATATTGGAAGTTATTTTTTATTGTAAAATTAACAAACTGTGTTGAATTTTCTTCTCTGTTAAATTCAGATTTATTTCAGAATTTTTATATTGTTCCATAGTTGTTTTGTCACATAAAATTGATATCATTGTAGGTAGGTATAAAAGTTTATTATATCAACTAAAAATATTTTTAAATCACTGTCTACTTAAATTGTAAATATAGGATAGTTATTGTCTCAGAAAATGGTCCAAAATGATTACCTTGTGTTGGTCTTTTAAAAATCTGGTAAGTAAGAAAAAGAATAAGACTTACATTGAGAATGTTTCGAATAGAGTTCATTTAGTAGCATTACTACCATTTTCTAATGCAAAATCATGTTCTGTTAACTGTATTGCTAAGCTAAACATTTTGCTTGTTTTAAAGGCCGATGAAAAATCAACCAAAATCGATCATTACCTTGAAACCAAGAAAAACATTGATGATGCATTCAATCGGACAAACGAGAACATCAAAAAACTCATAAGTTTTGCCTCTAAAAGTATTCCAACTAAAAACAAATCAGGTGAGTCTTGGAGATTGTTCTCGAAATACACTTTTTTGCCATTTTTTATCCTCCTTAACATGGGAATTTGCTATACAGATACTGTGGTCGTGTTTATGCAGATTTGATTTTTTTTTTTTTTTCGTTTAGGCACTTTAACCAATTACTATTATGGATTATGGTCGTTCGTGCCGATCCTCTCAAGGTCTACATGAAGTGAAAGAGATTGGAACTTCTTGGAAAGGACCGATTGATATTGTATTAAAGGCAGTTTGTTAATGATTATTAAATGAGTATATTGTTTCTGGTTAAAAAATAGTATATGTTCGAAATGCACTTATTGTAGGTAATTTACTACTGTACAATACAATTTACTACCGTTGATCAAAATTATTTCAACTTACCATGCGGAAGGTCCCGGGTTCAATCCTCTGTGCTGACAAAAATTTGTATTCTTAATTTGGTTAAACTTGTTTGTAAGGGATACCTTCCGGTACGGTCGCGTTGACCCAGCACCTAATTGGGAAGTATTGTGTCACTTCTCGCCCATCTGAGGGCAGGCATACCACGGGATTGGCAGACTACAACACAGACCACAAGCGTCTACAGTAGCTCCTGTTTCATGGATACAAAATAAAAAAGGCTGTGAAATACTCATCTTTTTAAAAAATCTGAAGAAGAAAAAAAAAAAAAAGATCACAGTCAAAAAAAAAAATTCGTTTTTTTTTGTTACTTAAAAAGATGACTGTTTTACAGCCTTATTTATTTTGCATTCACTTCTTTCAGTTCTCAAGCCTGTGCTAAGCAAGACAAGCTTGTTCTACAACACCTATTGGAAGAAAGTCGGTGAACTCACCAGAAACGAGCTTCGTGTTTTCGGAGCCCAATTCGTCACCAGATACAAAAGCATGTTTACCACGCTCCAGCTCAACGGTGCAACCGATGTCACCAATCGGCTCCTGAAGACTTGGGGCACGGGGATCGACAATATTTCCAATGATCCGCTCTTGTCTGACAACGAGAAATACTTCGCGCCGAATGAATCATCGGAGATGAACCAAGTTCTGAACCGTTATGAGACAGATTGGAAGTCCGAATTGGGAGATGACAGTAAGTATGTAAAATAGCAAATTATATATAATCGCATATGTTTATTAATAAAGAGAAAATACAAATATGTGCATCGTGATCGTGCAGATTATGTATTATATTTGCAGGGTTAGTTATTTATATACAAACTTAAAATCATAAATTACCATCACTTTGTCACTAAGGTTTTTTATCCGTAGCTCGTAGCCATTTAGAGTTTCTATCAATCATTTCTCATCCGGAGATCCAGAGAAACCTGTTGTGGTTGCATTTAAAGTATACAACAATAATTGTTTTCTATGCCTATGAGATTTCACTATGAATTTATCTAAGTGTTATAAATTAAATTTAATTTATAATACAAGACTCATAATCATTTAATTTCAGAATTGGAGCCATCACAACCACGACTAGCCCTAGAGTCCCTCTTGAACAACACGAACACCTACGTGAACTCAGAACTGAAAAACATGCAAACCACGGCTCAAAAGTCGCTTGAATTGCTTCTAAAGTGCATTCAGATTGCCAAGGATCTCAGAAAGCTGGCCAAATACAGCCGCAGCGGCTATGAAAAGTTCGAACACCAGATGGACGACCTACAAGAATGCGTGCAGGCGTCGAAAATACTCCAAGTCCCTGGTATTACCGATCCACTCCAGACAGTAGATAGAAGAAAACTGTTTGACATCAATTTCGACGACAGTGAGTTCAATTTACCCGATGACGATGATCTTTCTGCTCTACCCGAAGAGAAAGATAAAAACGGAGATGATACAAACGACTTCACTGCCGCATCTCCTGACAAATTGCCAGAAGTTGGTAATGATAAAAGTGTATTAGGCGGAAATAAAGGTATCCCGCGTAACCGTAATGACTCCAAAGGTAATAATGATCCTGTCTCTAGGAATATTGAATCTGAAGAAAACGAGGAGGAAGATGAGTCATATGAACCAATGAATGAAATGAGAACATATAATGACACTAATACTGAGAATTCCACTGGTGAATTTCCCAAAATGGTTCGCAGACTTCCCCGCAGACCTGGTGCACAAAGACAGAGAAATTTGATTCCAACTATGAAATATCCAAACCAGGGCAAACAAAACTTTCCACTGGGAGGATTCAATCAAATCAGAAAACTATATAGAAATCGAACTACCAATGGTCAACCAATGATAGGAGGAGAAGAAGAAGATAATGATGAAGAAGACTATGAATTAGATGAACAAGGAACACCAATTGTAGATAAAACTGGAAAACCAATTAGAAGACCTAAGACCCGCAGTGGTCTACAATCACAAGGAAGAAACAATGAAGACAATGCTGATTTAGACTATCCCGTTTTGAATAAAAACAAAAAACCACGTCGAACAACCAATGGTCAATCACCGATAGGAGGAGAAGAAGAAGAAGATGAAGAAGAAGATTATGAATTAGATGAACAAGGAACACCAATTGTAGATAAAACTGGAAAACCAATTAGAAGACCTAAGACCCGCAGTGGTCTACAATCACAAGGAAGAAACAATGAAGACAATGCTGATTTAGACTATCCCGTTTTGAATAAAAACAAAAAACCACGTCGAACAACCAATGGTCAATCACCGATAGGAGGAGAAGAAGAAGAAGATGATGAAGAAGACTATGAATTAGATGAACAAGGAAAACCAATTGTAGATAAAAATGGAAAACCAATTAGAAGACCTAAGACCCGCAGTGGTCAGAATAGAAAACCAATTGTAAGTCCAGTAGCTCCAGGTGACCTTCCAACAGAGGAAGAAGAATTAAGTGGTGAGTTAGATGAACAAGGTAAACCAATTAAAAGACAAACAAGCTTCAGAGGTGAACCAACAACTAAAAGAATTTTGAATCCTTTTCAAAGTCCAATTTCCTCAGTACCTACATTTTTTGAGAAACCAGAAGACCAGACAGGTAGAGTGGCAAAATATACAGCGGAACCTAACGATATGAGAAGACTAACTGACACTGCATTCAGTACTCCAGGGACTCCTAGTGCTCTAACTCGGGGTCAATCAAATTATCCAAACCATAACGGGCAGTATAATGACGAATATGAAAATCCTAACGAAGGAAACTCATCACCCGATAATGGATCAAGAGAATTGCTAAGAAGGCCAGAGAGACGTCAAAAACAAAACGGATTACCACATGAAGACCAATCAGAAGATGACCCAGTAGATAAAGCATGGAATAATGGCAACGAAGATTATGTAGATCCCAGCGGCACAAATATAACACCTAATAATAGAAGAAGAATTGAGCCTACTGAGGAACAGCAAAATAAAATCCCAAAAGAAGGTGTTAGGTCAACAGGAAGAAAATCAATACCAGAAGGGATAAGTCCAGAAGGAGAGACAATCATTGATCCAATAACGAAAAGATCACTCATCCCAGAGGAAGACGAAGAATATGAAGATGATGATGATGATGACAACGGTAATAATGAAGGTAATAGTGGAAAACCAAAGAGAAAAAGAAGAAAAATTGATCCCTCCAAAGTAAAACTGCCTTCTGAAACTAGCAATGATAATGTGAAAGAGAACCCTAAAATTACCGATTCTCTAAGCACAAGTAGAGATAATTCGACCAATACAGAAAATATGGAGAAAACAAATGATCCAGCAAGAAGAGGGTCACTTTATGTAGAGGAAGACGAAGAGGAAGAGGAAGACGAGGATGATGAAAATGTTAATGGAAATCAAACAGGAAATAACACCAAGCCAAAGAGAAAAAGAAAGAGAAGGCTAAATGGAGTTCCTAAAATGTCTTCTGATGGTGCCGATTTGATAAACAAACCAGCTGGGGAAAACTCGACAAGAAAGATTCCACAAATAGGCGACTTCAAAAGTCCAAATGATTTTGGAATTTTACCAAAAGCAACTAGTCTACAAGAGTCTGAAGATCCAGACAGAGAAAAACAAACTATGCCTCGGGATCAAACAAATAATCCAAACCATAAATGGCAGGATAATGAAGAACATGAAAATCCTAACGAAGGAAACTCATCACCCGAAAATAGACCAAGACAATTGCTAAGAAGGCCAGACAGACGTCAAAAACTAAACGGATTACCACATGAAGACCAATCAGAAGATGACCCAAGAGATAAAGCATTGAATAATGGCAACGAAGATTATATAGATCCCAACGGCACAACACCAAATAATAGAAGAAGAAATGAGCCTACGAGTCAACAGCTAAATGGAATCCCAAAACAAGATGGTAGGTCACTACCTGAAGGAATTAGTCCAGAAGGAGAAACAAACATTGATCCAAGAAAGAAAGGTTCACTCATCTTTGAAGAAGACTATGAGTTTGAATATGAGGATGATGATAACGACAACGGAGATCATAAAGGTAATAGTGGAAAACCAAAAAGAAAAAGAAAGAAAAGACCAAATGATCTTTCCAAAGTTAAACTGCCTTCTGAAAATATCAACGATGATGTGAAAGAGAATTCTGAAATTACCGATCCTCTGAGATTAAGTAAAAATAATCCGCCCAGTACTGGACAGACGGAGAAAACAAACGTTAATCCATTGAGAAGAGAGTCACCTTATACAGAGGAAGAAGAAGATGATGAATATGTGGATGGAAAGCAAACAGGAAAAAATAAGAAGCCAAAGAGAGGAATGAAGAGAATGCTGAATGGTATTCCCAAAGAGTCCTCTGATAGTGACGATGATACAAATAAACCAGCTCAGGAAATTCCACAAAATAATAACATGCGCCTTGGCAATTCAGGTCTCACAGAAGAAAATCGAAATGACGACAATCACAAAGAACTAGATGACCCTGAACACGGTGACAAATTAAACACTTTGAAAGAAAACCCACAAATTGCTGGCAACATAAATTTCCCACAAACAAGAAATGATAACGAGCAAGATCTAGAAGCACCAATGAAACCTGATCGCAATAATGGTAAAGCCTTACCCAAAGACCCTTTGATGGATGACAAATCATTTAATGGAAAAGACAAGCCAACGACTCAAGAGAACGAAAATCGTACTCAGAACAACACAAAGGTAAGATTTTGAACAAATTGTAAGTATAGACACTTCCTAAGGTTAGGAGCACTATATTCTAAAATAATTTGATCTTTGTATAAATGTTTACAACTCAACAAACAGCCTCCTTTAGAAGATTCAATTTTCAGGCAGCGACAACAATAAACGGATCAATTTTACTTGTGAAATATTTAATATTAGATAAACCTCATGTCCAAAAAAAGGAGATGTATTATGTAAGTACGTTGTAAGTAGCTCCGATGTACACTATTATTAACAGTAGAAAAATATACATAGGTAAGACTGTCAAAAGAAAAAAATACAAAAATATTGCGACTTGAAGTAATGAAATCATTTCAGGAGATATACTGTAACGGCTACACATGGCCAGCTTTGCTCCACACTGCTAACGAAAAGAAGGACTCACCTCTTCAGTATTCCATTGACATGACGCCAGTCAAACTGCAGAAGGTTAGAGCCGAAATAAAAGACATTATCGAGGATATCAGAAACAAGGTCATAGCAGCCAAGAGACCCACCGAGACACAACTGAAACGCGCAACAGATATGGTGATAGACGAGGTAAGAAAAATATAGTTTGCTGTTTTTGTTGTTGTTCTGCTGAAGAGACACCTCTGTTTTTAGATTTAGAGCTGACTTATGAAACAGAATTAGATTGATCTAAGTGGGGACTATCCTTTAACACGGCCTCTAGTGGGAATTTCAACCAATCACAGCGCAGTACAGTAATAGGTTCCACTTAGATTAATCCAATGCGGTTTCATTATTCGGCCCTTAGTGGTACAAACAGAAATGCTGGATTAAAAGGACTTGAGAATTCTATCGAGGAAACAAAAATAAAGTATCTTTCTTTTTACATAACAAGCAGTTTGTCCGCGATTTGTAACGGAACTTGAATTTGGGGCTTAAAAAAAAAACAAAAAAACTCAAGATTAAACAAAATCTACAGGTAAAAGAGAAGATTTTCAGGTCCATAAAATATAGATAATGATTTTCATAGAAAATTCCTAAAGCTAGTTCTTCTTGGTGCGGAGGATTGAACTAGCAATCCAGAGAGGGAACGCAGCCTCATTTCTGGGGTAGTAAAAAAATATTGACAAAGGTCGTGATTACTGCCTGAGACAAACTCTACCATCAAACCCATGGGGTCTTTTCCTAATTCTGAAATTTTCGATGAGATGTTTTATTAATTATCTTAATGTTTAATAAAGAAATGAACTATGAAGATATTGTCAGAAGGTTTAGGAAACTGATCCACTTTTGTACAACTTGCAATTCCAGGTGATCCAGCAGTTCCAAGCACAAAATGAAACTGATCCACTTTTGTACAACTTGCAATTCCAGGTGATCCAGCAGTTCCAAGCACAAAATGAAACTGATCCACTGTTGTACAACTTGCAATTCCAGGTGATCCAGCAGTTCCAAGCACAAAATGAAACTGATCCACTGTTGTACAACTTGCAATTCCAGGTAATCCAGCAGTTCCAAGCACAAAATGAAACTGATCCACTGTTGTACAACTTGCAATTCCAGGTAATCCAGCAGTTCCAAGCACTGCACAACGTCTTCCGCCTTCACCTCCGCACAGACGCCGGATATTTCTTCAACCTTCTCAAAGACAGCGTCGTGAGAGCTCGGGAGACTTCGTCCTCTCTCCGGCCCAAACTCGAAGAGATCTACCACAGCAAGGAAGTGTCCGACACGCCTTTCTGGGAGAAAGTTCGGACCATGTTCAATGGGGATTTCGATCTCAAAGGACACTTTGAGGCGATTGTCTACGCCCGACCCCTGCAGAGTGAGTTTACTGAGTTTGTTCTTTCTTTTGATTTTTTTTTAAACAAGATTTGTGCTATATTTTTGTACATCATTTCATTGCAATATTTTTAATAACAATAACATAATATAAGTACTTAAAATGAATCAAATAAAATAATTATGTTTACAATTACAGTCACATATACTTTAATTAACCGAACACAGTGAGGGAGCGAAGTGACCTCACTAAGTGAGGTTCTGTTTTAACTTGCATACTGGACGATTTGGCGTTCGTTTGTCTGTCTGTCTGTTCCGCGATAACTCTCGACCGGATTCTTCAAAATTGTTGAAATTTTGTATACATGTTCATTGGGGTCATAAAATTTAAGCCGTAGTTTTAAAGCCGATTTGGGCCACTCGGGCCCACATGGGGCTGTTTTTTTTAAAGAGGTGTTGAGAAAATATATTTCAGTTCAGAAGTGAAATTTGGTGACCGTGAAAGCTAAGAGGGCCGCATTGTGGTAAAAAATCGAAAAAGGACAACAACAAAAAAAAAAATGTATGTAAAAAAAGTATTTACATAGGAGTCCGTGTCTATCACATGTGATACCCAAATAAGGAATCCGCTAAGCATGCAAATTTTGTTATATTGTCACATTTGATAACCAGCCTCTAAGATAAGGATATCCCCGTCTATCATATCTGATGACCAGGTACCTAGAAAACATACGGTGTCTATCATACTCGTATATGATACCCATCGACCCCATGGTACGCAATGGGCTAATTGGTAGAATGGTAGATACTAGATACGTACATAGTCAGGCATATTCAAGTTTAATACATTGAGATATACAGTTTAAAATGTTTTATTTAACCTTCTCTTTAGATTATATTTTATAAATTATGTTTCAGAACCACCTCAGACTCCTGCAGAGACGAAAAAACCTTTCACTGATTCATCTGGAATTAATACTTGACGAGTCCGAAAATTTACTCACTGGCATTGAATGTACCATGTTAAATCTGTACAATTATCTGACTAAGGGTGTGCAAGCCATACGAAAGATACGGAAAAAGCTCAAAGGCGGTGTGAATAGTGACATGGATATAGATGCTGAAAAAGACCTACGAAAGTCTCTTGAAGTGTTCAACTTAATATACGATCGTAAAAAGAGTGATACTAAGAAACATGATAAACTAATGAATCCTTTCGACAATACCGATGAAAATGATGATCAGGAACTTGAAGAAGTTAAACCTAATCAAATTATTCCAGACGAGGAAAATGATAGCAAGAATAATATCCATGCAGCAGAGAATGTACCTCATGATAACAATGAGTTTGAAGGCATTCAAAATCCGACAAAATCTGCATCTCCTGGATCGAACTCAGCTAGAAATGGTGATTTGCAAGAGAACACACCAGCCTCTATAAGCGATAGTAAACGAGATTGGCCACATGGAATACCTGATAAATTTAACAATGAAGGTGGAAGAAATGAAGAAAACCCTAGTGAAGTTTGGCCACATGGTAAGCAAACTTTACCAAACAATGCAGATGAAAGTAATTTGCCATACAGAATGCCTTACAATTACAACAATGAAGATGGAAGAAGTTCTATGCTTGGTAGCACACCTGATAAATACAACAATGAACGAGGAACAAATAATGGAAGCCCTAGACAAAACAATTGGCCAGGTTTTATACCTGGTACTTATAACAGTGCAGGTGAAAAAAATAATGAAAGCCCAAGTAGATTCTCACCAATACGTGAATCTGAATTTCAACCAAATCATAACTCAAACGAATTTCCATCAAGTTTACAACATAATACTCCAAGACATAGAACATACATTCCAAGACATTCAAGCCAACCAGTAAATCATCCCCGGTATAAACCACACAGGTTTAATATTAGTGGTATACCTACATATACAATGAAATATAGGCAACCTTCTCTAGGTAACCGAAATACACCAGTAAACAATAACTTAGAAAGTGGTTCTTCAGAACCAGTTCCAGAATACGAACCGCCAACTCAAGTTATGAGGACAATAAGAGATGATGATAAAAATAAAGATTCACCACAATCAGATGGATCCTTTCATAAGACGCCTGCTAATGGTGCTAGTTATCTTAATCCCGTAAAGAGTCCATGGGTATCCAAAACACCTTTCCAACAATCAAATCATCCTCAGAATTATAATAACAATCCTCAAGGAGACAGAGCAGAAGATTTGAAACCACTTGGAGATGGCTCGGACATTGATAATGGTGGAAGAGATCTAAATCGCGAAAAAAGTCCATGGGGTTCCACACCACCTTTCCAACAAAGGTCTGATCCTCAGAATTATAATGACAATCCTCAAGGACACAGAGCACAAGATCCGAAGCTATCATATACGCAATCAGAGAATCCAAATAGAGATGGCTCAGGCATTGATAATGGTGGAAGCGATCAAAATCGCGAAACTAGTCCATGGCGTTCAAAACCATCTTCCCAACAAAAGTTTAATCCTCCAAATTATAATGACAATCCTCAAGGATATAGAGTACATGATCTGAACCCATCATATACGCAATCAGAGAACCCATATGGAGATGGCCGGGGCATTGTCAATGGTGGAAGAGATTTAAATCGCGAAAATAGTCCAAAGACGACGTCCAGGGACGACGATTCTGCAGAACTAAGTGGAATCGACGACGAAAAGGCTCCCTCTGGTAGACGAGACCATACCTTAGAAGAACGGGATGATGGTGCAAAAGATTCTGATCACCCTAAAGGTCTATGGAGATCCACAACTAATCCTCAAGAAGGCAGAAAACAGTGGAGTCCTAGACAAAGAGACTTGAAAAGAACACCTTCTATGGACAGTCCGCAAGCTGAAAAATATCAACGTTATAAGCCGAAACGTTCTCATCCACATAACCCACTGAACTTAATTCCGGCTGCAATACCAAGAGAACAACCGAACCAAATACATGGAATAAATAAAACTGAAACTGGACCATTCATTGTAGAACGTGATGAACCGGATGCCATCAAAAGCAAAGTTCACAATCCATTATCAATTACCAGTAGGGACGAAGAAAGATTATCGGATTCAAATGACGAAGATATCTCTGCGTTGCTTGAAAAGTTTCCAAATACACCGAGGAATAATAACGGTAAAAATTTGAAAAAAAATAGTGACGATGTGAAAAAGAATGATAATATAAATAAGGATGACGAATATTTAAAAGAAATTGATGATGAAAGAACGCGTTCAGGCAGAAGAGATCCAAATTTTATTGAAGAAGAAATGGAAAACCCCAGCAGGAACAGTGAAACTTCACCAAAAAAGTTTAATACACCTGAGAACCAAGTAAGAGATATCAATAATGAGAATAAACTACAACCAGATAATACAAATAAGTATAAACCAGCCAAAGTCATAGTCAAGGCTGTCCCTCAAAATAAAATAAACCAAAATGATGAACCACAAGGGGTTGAAGATATTTCCCCACGTAACCAAATTCCCAGCGTCAAAGCCAATAATTATGAAGACGACGACGATTCTGCAGAATTAAGTGGAATTGACGACGAAAAGGCTCCCTCTGGTAGACGAGACCATACCCTAGATGAACCACAGAATCCTAGTGTGCTACCAAACGATACTGGTTCATCTTCAGGAAACAAGGGAACTAGAAAACAACCTGCAAGACGAAGAAAGAAAAAGTCAATTGGCAAAAAGATAACGAAAGGACACTTGTTGATCGTGAACAGTGACGGAAGCGTGACGTACAAGAAAGTTGATCCTGACGAGGTGACGGATTTGATTCCCACCCATGGAGAGTTTGTCTTCGAGAATAACACTGACAGAAGAAAAACAAAAATGATCCAGATCACTGATCAAGAGAAGCTGGAGCAACTCAGCAAGAATGCGCAGAAGTTTGACTTGACCTCGAATGCGCAGATACCTGATTACCTCTTAAAGGAGTTGAGAAGAGTGAACAAAGCGGGAGGTATAGTGGACGCAATAAACAACAACGTGAGCCTTCCCATGGATCTCAGCAGACATGCGCAGAACCTAGTCCTGACGCATGTTGTGGACGCTGACGCGGCGAGTGGTGAGAATACGCAATAGAAAGACGCAACATTTAGGGCAATATTAATTGACGTTTTTGTAATGTAAAAATCTTTGTTTCTCACATGCTAACCCTTTCACTGTACATCCATGAATTAGTTGGAAAAAAAATATGAACCATGTTTTTTTGAGTTTGTTGGAGTCCATAGATGATGTTACCAAAAAAAAAAATTCTTAAAAGTGGTTCGAACCCCAAGATATGAGATGTCCCTGAGAAAGGACAAATGCAGTGCAGAGAAAAAAATGAAATTTATAAGTTCTCAGGAAAAACTTATAATTACACACAACACTTGGTTTATAAAACAAATAAACATCGAAAAAATTTGAAGATAGAAAAAACTTGGCTTTTTTTGTTTTACTTAATTTTTTTAACTAAAAAAAATAGAAAATATGTGTGTGTTTGTGTGTGGGGGGGGGGTGGGTGTGTGTGTGTGGGGGGTGTGTGTGTGTGGGGGGGGGGGTGTGTGTGTGTGTGTGGTGGGGGGTGTGTGTGTGTGGAGGGGGTGTGTATGTGTGTGGGGGGGTGTGTTTGTGTGTGGTGTGGGGGTGTGTGTGTGTGTGTGGGGGTGTGTGGGTGTGGGTTTGTGTGGATGTGTGTGGATGAGGTATGGAAAGAAAGGATTCATGGAACAAATGCCGACCCAAATACAATAAATATGTACTCACTTTACTGTTTCCTTGAATTTACTACCCTAAGTACAGCTATTTAGTAGAAAAAATAAATAAACTCATCTGTACCAGAAAAATCCTCCCAGTGTATTAGTCCCTGCTGAGGGACACCCAACTTTACAGTCAATTTACGGACTTGTAATTTTTTTCCCCTAAAAAAGCAATGTAATTACGTGAAATATAACTCTTTTACTTACCCAAATGAACTTCTAAAGCCAGCCTTTGCACTATTTTCGACCTCAAATTAAACTTTCAAAACAGTCAATTTTTCTAAATTTTCAAATCTTCAAAACTGAAAAATCTTTTGTTTACAAACAGAAGTTCAAACTATAGACTAAACAGTTTTTACTGAAAAAATCGAGAGATAAGAGAACAAAGAAACAATTCCAAAAAGTACAGAAACAAAATCATAGAATGCAGCACTAGTATTTGCAAAATCAATTGATGTCCCTGAGCAAGGACAAATTCAGTGAAAGGGCTAATGTCAGAATGTTTTGCAATATTGGATTTTTTTGTACGAAATATAGTGAAGGTTTGGTAAGGACAACAAAAATTACAAAATCCATGAGAGTCGCTTTGGTCCAGAGTGCTGCAAAAAAATTAGGTTAACTAATTTGGGAACACCTTGTTCCTCCAATTTAGAGTTATAGGTTCACTTCTGTAAGTATTACTCTAACGCACGACGTATTTCTTGAATGGAGAGTAGGGGCCAAATTATGAAACAGGATTAGATTTAAAACTATTCCTTAACACGCCCTCTAGTGGGAATTACAACCAATCACATCCCACTATAGTCATCTGATAGTGTCCACTTAGATTAAACCTAATCCTGTTTCATAATTTGACCCTCTAAAATAAATATTTAATGGCTTTTATAATTATAGATTAGGATTGTTGTTGTTGTATGCGTCTTTTACATAGATTAGGGTTGTTGTTGTTGTATGCGTCTTTTATATAGATTAGGGTAGTTGTTGTTGTATGCTTTTTTTATATAGATCAGGGTTAAAGAAACGTTTGCATGTATGTTATCTAAATGTAGGCTAATAATTTCGTGACTTTTTAAGTTGCTGATTGATTTTATCTTTTACTAAGGAGGTGAAGTCACTTTCGTTTGGACATAATTATGACAGAAATATATATCAATCTCCTATACTTTAGCCCTAATCTGATGTGTCCTTCTTACTAGATTTTTTTCTTTTTATTCTTCTCTTCAAAATACTTTTTATAAGATGACTTTAGATTTATGTTTTTTTTTAATATCTGTTGTAAACAATCAATAAAATGGAATAATGTCAACAACAAAAATTTGGTTATTCGTGAATTGTTCAAATATCTTCTTTATGAATGTACCTACACACAGGTTAGAACCTATTTTTATAGTTTTGTAGATTACCTACTTAATTCATAATGGAATGGTAAGTTTTCAAGGGTTTTTTGTATCTGAAAATCATGAGTTATTTTTAGAAATTTCTGAAAATCATCAGTTACTTTTAGAAATTTCTTTAACGAAAATCAACACCGACTGACTTTAACAACTTTTTTTTCTTTTCTTTTTTCAATTAAAATAAAATAATAAGTTGTCCGTGTAGAACTGATGACCTTCTTTCTACCAATAGTTCAAACCAAGTCGCATTTACAAATATGTATTTGGCAAAAAGAGTTGAAAAAACTTTCGTAGGTAATATTGAATGAGCCAGCCTCCGTGGCGTAACGGTTGTGACTACTGCCCGTAGTCCAGAGATACTGAGTTCGATCCCCGGTCGGAGCAGACTCTTCACACAAAAAATTCTGTTCCCATGTGAGGCTGGCATATCCGGCCCTACCCAGGCTGGGTGAGGTCAATGTGGGTAGCTGGTACGATTCCCAGCGAATAGAGGTTAAAACCCCCGTCCTAATCCAGGACGTTAAATCAAATAGAATCGTTGGCGTTAGGAAGGGCATCCAGCCGTAAAAGAATGTGCCAAAACCAACTAACCTCAACCATGAGGTTGAACAACGTCGACCCTGCTTGAGCGGGATACCTAAGACAGAGTAAAAGAAGGTAATATTGAATGAAATAAATTATGTATATTATAAAAAAATATAATATAAGTACATAATTTTAGAATATTTACATAATATATACCTACATATCTTTTTAACTATTAGAGTGTACAAAAATACAATTATGTTATAGGTATAATTACACTCAAAAATCTTGTCAAAAATGAAACGAATTAAAAAAAAAACATCTTGTAAATAATTATTTTATTACTTAAACAAAATAAAGCCAGTATCTACAATCTCCAGCTCTTCAATAATTCACAGGTCTAAAGACAGGCAGGATGCGTGCTTAAGTGGACATCGGGAGATACCACTTAACCACCTATTGAGACTGTTTTGTTTGAGAATAACAAAAGATACCACTGGTAGGGTAAAAGGATTTTGGGTGAAGTGGTTTGTTTTGATGATGTTGGTTGTGTAACTTGTGTAAGTTCTCATGATGGCTTATAGTTGTCCCGGTAGCTCAGTGGTAAAGGCGGCACTCTGTGAATCCAGCGATTCCAGAGGTCTTGGGTTCGAAACCCAGCCAGGACATGACATGTTATCCTCCCATTTGGGATTTTTAGCACATAATATTACGTCTTGAGCTTACTGCTGGAATAATGGGACTTTAATAGTCCTAATCGGGCAGTATAACTAAGGCGATATTATTATTATTATAATTATGTCTCTTTTTTGTCCAGGGCGTTCTTCATTGATTATTTGGAACAACACAACAGTCGAAGCTGGAAATAAGAGAACTCATAGGGTCGGAATGTTATAGTAATAAGAGTTTTAATAATAATTCCGTGTCCGTGAGGTATAGGTATTGATACCTAAATCACGGTGGTGAGAGGATTATATGGACGCCCAGATCCAATTTCTAGGCTCCTTTCATGACCATTGATTCTATCAAACACCTCGGCCGAGGTGTGAAGAACGCCTATAAAAAAAAAGAGACAGCCCGGCAGAGTGTAAGGTTACGGAAAACATAGTTCCCATGCATTTCATGTACTTTCAGCCAGCGAAAAGTGCAACATGAATTTCAAAAATTGCGATTTTTATTACAGAAATGGGCTCTACGTTGAAAAATAAGTTGATTTGACTCTTTGTTTGACTTCCTAGGCCACCGGTAACCCTATTTTCGAGACACCCCAACAATCGTGAAAGACATGAAAAGATTCATAATTTTGTTTTTTTTTTTTTTCTGTTTTTTTTTCATACGGATCCTTTGAGACCCGACTTCGTGTCTTTAACTTGGCACTGAAGATTAAGTGAGGTGTCTAAAGTGATCAAGATATAATGGAGATGAGCCCGGACCAAAAAAAAATTCTAAATTATAAGTGGGCGGCCCATTTGGGCGGCCTCGGGTTTTGGGAGCCCAAATCGGGAATTGAAGGATAATACTAGTCTTAAGTGGTATCAAATGAAAGATCTTGATGAGCAGATACCAAATTTATTGATTTTATTCCTTCATCCGGTCCACTGGTTGGCACCTGGTGGCCTTTTCATTTTCTTTGGCGGGTAGGTACCTTCGAATTCTTAGCTTAGTGGTCAGATCTTGGCCAGTATGTATTTTTCGAGATGACCTCGCTCTCTCACTGCAAAATTTTAAAGTTAAAGTTTCCAAGTATTAATTTAGTTCATTTTCCGTCCATTTCTGTAGAAGATAACTTTGTCTATTGGTAGCATGCTCGACCTGCCACCCAGTCAGCATGGGTTCGAATCCTGGCGGGGACGAAATTTTTTAGCTCTATATTTTCAATTTGGGCTTAACGTTGTTTTGTTTTTCCGATCTTTATATTTGATCTTCATGACGACCCCATTACCCTCGCGAGGAAAATTTTAGAAGTTGCAAAATTGGACAATGACCTGTGGCGGCATTACGAGATTGATTTTGGACAATCATGGTTGGATGGAGATAAAATATGATGAATTATGTTGCTCTCATAATGTCGATGCTACTCACTAAAAGTTGTGACAAAGTAGTGACTTTGGCCAAGTGGGTAGCATACTAGGCTTGGGTTCGATTACCTTGAGGGAAGTTTTTTTTTTCTCTGTCCATTATGTCCGGGGTACACTCATACCTCTTGAGGTATTGATAAGGGACTTCACAACCGAGTTCTCTCCCGCTCATGGTTTTATCAACACCAAATTGTCTCCCGTCGCGTCACTTGCATTTTTACCTGATTTTATACCTACATAGTTCAGTCCTAGCATAAAAATTATAATCGAAACACCTAGGAATCATTGATATAGACTTGAGGCATGGCCTTCTATGTATTTTTCCTAACCCTATGATAAACCCAAGGCATGGCCTTCTATATATTTACCTAACCCTATTATAATCCCGAGGCATTGCCTTCTATGTATTATCCTTAACCCTATATACTATATTCCTGAGGCATGGCCTTCTATGTATTTTACCTAACTCTACTAAACACTGAAGGCATTGCCTTTCATTAGTTCGAGATTTAAAAGATTTCCTTATAAAAGGCCCATTCTTATATAAAAATGATAATTTTACAGTTTTCATTTTCTTAAATACCTAATGAAAAAAAGCATGGTTTTTTTTTCCGGTAGAGATACTCGTGGTGACCCCTGCAACAAGCCGGAGAGAATTCGGGTAAGAAAAGGTCAACGGGAGAGAACTCATTACCTCACCTTGATAAGGTGATTACAAATTAATTTCTTTGGCATTTGTAAATCCAGGTGTTTTTAGTGTCCCTCATAGGAGGCTCCGAGGTCTATTTAGCATTGAAAGATAAACCTAATCATGTGGAGAATAGAATCAAAAGATCTTGCATTGCAAATTTATATATTATTTACTCACTTTGGGGACTTAGGGGGCCAAATCTGTGATCCAAATACATATTGACCTTAGAAAAATTAAATACGTACTGCTAAAACTATATCTTAAAAAATACAACTTGGTACATTCACATTTTCCCAGCTTATTTACTTTTGTCATTCCTAATGTTTCAGTAGTGTATGAACCTATATTTTCGTACAAAAATAACTGATATCCCCCCAAAAACACCACTTCGTGGTTAAAAAAAGAAGAACGCCTCACTCAAAGAATGATTATAATTAGCTAAAAATAAATGATATCAAATTGAGAACACCTAGTCCCTTCTCTTTCTATATCTCTGCACTCCTCTCTGAATTTATTCCTCTTATGCTTAGCTTTATTTATCCTTTCTAGGGGTCATCCCAAACTTGATTTCTGTTTAAATTTACTTGTTGCACGGCAATAACAAATGGCGGTCGCGGTGTAATTTTCTCGATTCAAATCAAATAACTTCAGAAAAATTACCGCCCGCCATTTTTTATTGCCGTGCAACAAGTAAATTTAAAGAGAAATCAAGTTTGGGATGACCCCTAGAAAGGATAAATAAAGCTAAGCATAAGAGGAATAAATTCAGAGAGGAGTGCAGAGATATAGAAAGAGAAGGGACTAGGTGTTCTCAATTTGATATCATTTATTTTTAGCTAATTATAATCATTCTTTGAGTGAGGCGTTCTTCTTTTTTTAACCACGAAGTGGTGTTTTTGGGGGGATTTGATTTTAACGTCCTGACTTGAGGTAGACAGAACGGTGGTTTTACCCTCCATTTGCTGGGAATCGTACCAGCTATCCACATTAACCTCACCCAGCCTGGGTAGGGCCGGAATTGCCAGGTTCATATGTTCGGAGGGAACAGAATTTTCTGTGCGAAATGTAAGCTCTAACCGGGAATCGAACTCAGGATCTTTGGACTACGGGCAGTAGTCAACCGTTACGCCACGGAGGCTGGCGCTTTTTTCTCTCGACAGTAGTTCTCGAGATATTTGTATGTCTCGTTTATAATGGGACACCCTGTATATAGTGCACATTGTGTACATGTACCTACACACAGTCATAATATTGATCTTGTGCGGGAGGGCATTTATATAAACCTTATTTCTAACTAATTAATTTCATTAAATACTTATATTCAAAACCTATTCCGGAGATTTATTAGGTTACAAGAGCTTGTGGAAGAAGGCTTGAAAATCAAGACCGACCATACGTACTTGATTGCTTGAACTTGATTCAATTATCAGTATCCACAATAGAGCGAAAAATGAAAGGAGATTCCAATTACCCCATCCCCTTAATAGAGCGAAAAATGTTATGAAAGGACTTTTCAATTTTCGCTTTTTCCGTGCGGCAAATTGGATTAGAGAAGTTCGCTTTGTTGCGGTGTGGAAAGTAAAACTGGGAAATCTTGCGAACAAGCGGATTTTCTATTACAATGAGAAGAAAAGTTAGTTAAAAGCACTTTTCAGATACCTTAATAAACCAGTAGCCCATTCCAGAAACACTCTCCAAATCCCCAAATCTCCGTTTTAAACCGTCACACAACGCACGCTGATTGGTTATTGCGTTCAAATTAACCAACGAAGTGTCATTTCGAAGTATCGAGAGATTTGAGTATCAGGATTTCAAATAAGGAGCAATGTTTTAGTATTCAAGTGGTTGACGCGCTAGTCTGGTAATCCAGGTAGCGTAAGGATGCGTTTTTCCCTCATTTATTTGAGTTTGTAACCACATAATAATTAGACTCTGACGGTTAGGTGGTAGAAAATGCTTTGAGCATTTACCTCGCCCGGTGGTTACCTTTCAGCCTTTCACTAAATTATTATTATTAAGTTGGACAAGGGCTGAAGAATTCTTTTGAGTTAACGAGATTTCCAACCTATCGGGATTTTCAACTTGTCGGGATTTTTGGCCTAAGCGGCGACATTCTATGAATTATGTTTTGTTTGAGGTAGGAAGATAGGTAGACACAGATTTCCTCCCTTGAATAGGTCACCCTTCACGCGACGCCGCCGTTGCTTAACACACGGATGGGGGCCCTTGACATCCCAGAGAGAGAAGAGAGAGAAGAGGGGGGGGGGTAGAACGGAGGAGTTTAGTCACCTCATTAAACAGCACGTGACTTCGAGTCCCTCTCACTGCCACTTTCTTTTCAACCCTCACCATCCTCCCCCCTCCAACCTCCAACCCTTCTCCCCCCCCCCCCTCACCCCCTCCCCCTCCAACCTTTCTCCCCCGACACCTCCCCTCCCCCGCATTCCTGATGCTATTTATTATCTCTATTATGCTCCCTATATAGCCCCCACCCCTCCGCTGCTTCCTTCTACAATGTCACCCTCCCCCTCCCTCTCCTCTCTTCCCCTAACCATATCCCTTTTTCACCCCCCCCCCCCCCCCCCCCTCATTCTACTTCTGTGTGATCGGATCTCAATCCTCTATATTAGTCTATATACAGAGGTTAATACCTAATAATAACTTATTATTAATGATTATAAGTATAATGATAAGTAATTAATAATAATAAAAATCGCTTTTTTATACTGACCGATAAGGACTATTAAAGTCCCATTATTCCAGCAGTAAGCCCAAGACTTATTATTATTATTATGTGGTAAAAATCCCAAATCGGAGGATAACTTGTCATGTCCTGGCTGGGTTGCGAACCCACGACTTCTGGAATCTCTGGATTCACAGAGTGCCGCCTTTACCACTAAGCTACCGGGACAGAATAATAATTGACCTCAGTAGTTTGATCGATGGGGTGGCGGACTTGGTCATCTGGAGGTCACTGGTTCAAATCCCAAGTTAAGCAAATTTTTAGTAAATCGAGTTTTAGTAAACATCAACTCTGTCCTTAACAATGAATTGTGTTATTGTCTTTTGGCCTCACATGCCTGATACAATATCTGTTTATTATTTAACTTACCACTTACCACCCTATGATTCTATACAGCACACACCACTGTACTGTCAGCCTCCGTGGCATAACAGCTGTGACTACTACCCCTAGTCCAGAGATCCCGAGTTCAATCACAGGCTCAGGATTTTCGAAGAAACATCAGACTTTTCACACAGAAAATTCTGTTCACTCTGAAAACGTGAGGCTGGCGTTTCCGGCCCCGCCTAGGCTGGGTGATGTTGATGTGGGTAGCTGATACGATTTCCAGCGAATGGAGGGTAAAACCTCCGTCTTGACTATTTCAAATCAGGATGTTAAATAGAATCTATGGACATGAAAGGAGCCTAGATATTGGATCTGGGCGTCCATATAATCCTCTCAACACCGTGATATAGGTAGCTGTGCCTATCTCACGGACACGGAATTACGGAATTATCTATACCACTGTACTGCCTTATCAAACACATACCTAAGAGATAAATGAATATCAAGAATAAAAACCGATCAAAAAGTAATTAATTATTTCAGATAAGAGAATATTTCCATGGTGAGATAAGGAGAATTAGTGGCAATATCCTTTTGGTATAAAAACATCTTGCTTGGAAAACCAGCCGTCCTGAATAAACCATCGCCCGATCATGTAACCACAAGAGTGTTTTCTTACCTATTATAACTGTTTCATTTGAAGATTTCAAGAAAGTGTATTTAGCCCAGAGTTTTCCGCATTCAAATTTCCGTTTTAAAGATTACGATAACCGTTTTTATTTCATTTTTTAGTTTTTTTTTAAATCTAGTTTGGTGTAGATTTTAACCGATTCAAGGAATTGGGTTTCAGAACAGTTCTGAAAGTAATCAGCAAGATGGCCATTCGAATGCTATCGCTGACTGGTTTGTTACTGATTTGTCTTGTTGCAGTTACAAGTAAGTGTCCTAGCTTTTATTGCAGGTACTGCAATTTTCACAAGTCTGTTTTGATAATATAATAACTCTCTTTAGTGGAAGGTAACCACAAGTCGAGGTTAATGCTGAAAGCATTTTCTACCACCTAACCTTCAGAAATTTATTATTATGTGGTCACAAACTTAAATTAATGAGAAAGTTCATGCCCTGGGTGGGATTAGAACCAACGGATCCCAATGGTACCTGGATTACCAAGCTAGCGCGTTAACCACTTGACTACCAGTGCACTTAGTGTTTTTAGCATGAGTCCCAGTAGCTCAGTGATCAAGGCGTTGGTTTCGGTTGTTCTGGTAATCCAGAGGTCGCGTGTTTGACACACAGGCGGGACATGACAATTTGTCCCTGGAGATTTTGACCACATAAAAATATGTCTGTAACATCCCTGACTGGATTGTTACACCAGGAGCGGATCTACGATCAAGTGCCCTGTTGACAATGTGGGGAGGATATTGGTTGGTGGTCTTGATTGTCCACCGTATTCTCTCCGTGGTCATCCCCTTTGGTGGTCATATCATTGATCTGATGGGAAAACTCTTTGCGGGGCTTGGAATATAGTCTCAAACGGTCACACGGCACATTGGAATTGTGCTCAGAGGAATCTTTTGCATGAGACTTAGACCTGCACTGAGAAAAATTATCGGACATTAGCTGTTAAGATAACTTACTAGCTGACAAGATGATTCATCCTCCTTTAAGGATAACTCATAGCTAACAAGGATGATTCATCCTCGTTTAGGTACTTATTAGCTAACAAGTACAAGGATGATTTTTCTCAGTGTGTGAGACCCGATTGCAGATGTTTCATCTAGGCCACAGGATCGCTTACCCTAAGACACTATATTATTATCTTTTTCGCAACTATGTATTTGTAACATTTCCCAAGCGTTTTTAATTTTTCACAGACGCTGGCAAACATCGGAACAACGCCGAAAACGCCCAACCTTTCAACAACAATGCTCAACCCCAAAACGTCGTAGCTCCACTCCCAGAACACTCCAAACAATCAGAACACTCCAGCAAATCAGAACCTCGCAACCAATCAGAACGACCAAAACAATCAGAAACGCTCCAGCCAATCAGAACCCCGTAGCCTATCAGAATCCCGCAACCAATCAGAACGACAACAGACAACAAACAAAAACGCTCAAGCCAATCAGAACCCCGCAACAAATCAGAACGACCAAAACAACAGAACGCTCCATCCAATCAGAACCCCGCAGCCTATCAAAAGACGATTCAAAACAATCAGAACCCCGCAGCCTATCAGAACGATCAGGAGACACTCAGCGGCCCGCGAGTGGCCCGTAGTCCCTACAGGGGCGGTAATGGTGGGTGGTGGGGGCGACCCAATCATGGATGGTGGGGTAAACCCCATCATGGGGGCTGGGGTGGGCGCCCACATCATGGGGGCTGGGGAGGGAGACCCCATCGCGGGGGCTGGGGACGTTAACACGTTGGTAAATTAGACCCTAGTTTGGGAGTGTATTCTTTCAACTTGTGACTCTATTAGACAATTGTCTGTCTTAATGTCTGTATTTTCACAGAATAAATTTATTTGACAAGTTTTTAATTATTATTATTATTTTTTTTTTTTTTTTTGATGTATCATGTACCTATAGCACACATACAAAAATGTATATTTAAATGCTAAAAAATATATATAATTAATAATTTCATACATAATACCAAATATAATATTTATTATTATTTTTTAATAGCACCATTACAAGAAGTTTTTATTACCCATATCTATTGCGACGGCCATATCTGAGTGTGGAAAAGACAATATTCTATAAGCTCTTATACGCTGCCATTAGGAAGCATACAAAATGTCAACTCAATCAAATTACTTGTACTTCGCAACATATATGTCGGTATTTGAAGAAGCTCAATTAAGAGCTTTACTTTTTTATAAAAAAAAAATAGGCTTTTTTGATAGCGCTTGACCCTAATAAACCTGTCATTGGTTAACCATTCAATTTTCAGCTCAATCCGACGTGTTTCTCTCGAGCTGAAGCGAGACAAACAAACTCACCCCATACACACACAAACTTTGGGAGAGCCATAGTTAGGACGGGTGTTTTACCCTCTATTCGCTAAAAATCGTACAAGCTACTTACATTAACCTCACCCAGCCTGGGTTGGGTCTGTCAGCATTACGTGTTCGAAGAAAACTTTCTCTCCCAACCGGGAATCGAACTCAGGATCTCTGGACTACAAGCAGTAGTCACAACCTTTACTCCACGGAGGCCGGTAGAAAAATATAATGCAAAAGTTAGCATATTTTCATTACCTAACTATTAGTTACAAAAGAGAGGAAAAACACATTTTTACAATAATTTTAAAATTAAACATTTAGGTAGTAATAAATTCAATATTTACATAATATAATATTTTTTTAAATATTTATTTTTACAAAAATGACATATTTATAGAGGTAAGGTCCAACACATGCAACTTTGCACATTGGATCTCACCTAAACTTTAAATACTATTTTTTTTTTTAAATATATTCATAAAAATTGATGAACATTTTTAAATATTTTTGTTTACTTTTTCATGTTCTTTCATTTTGTTGTTTTCGATAAAAATAATGTTCTTTAAATCATGAGGAAGTATTGTGTCCATAATTGGCAGTGTATTATTTTTTTATCATGCTTATTATTATTATTATTAATAACAATTGTAAAGCATTATGTTTCCCTATCTTTTTCTACTTAAATGTTAAATGTCAGCTTTAGTTTCAACTCTAATTGAACTAAATTGGTCCACGCTTCCTTTGTTCCTCCTCACCACTCCACTGGGGGGAGGAAGAGAGAGAGAGAGAGAGAGAAAGAGAAAGAGAAAGAGGGAGAGGGAGAGTGAGAGAGAGAAAGAGAAAGAGGTAGAGTAGAAGAGAGAGAAGAGAGGAGAGAGAGAGAGAGAGAGAGAAGAGAGAGGGGAGAGAGAGAAATAGAAAATTTCAGTAAGTATGTAATTATATCTATATGAGAAATCAAAGAGAAAGCGATTAAAAATCAATATAAAGCGACGTTAAACACAAATAAAGAATCAAAATAATCATAGCTAAAATTTGTCTTGGAATGTTATCACCTCAATTTCGAAGGGAAATCCAGCCAGGCGTAAAAAGGTGAAAGTGGCAGTGCCAGAACCAAACAACCTCATTCTTGAGGAAGAGGTTGAACAATGACAACCCCTAGTAAATTCTGGAAAAGACAAAGTGAAAGAAGAAGAAGATTATTATTATTTGTATTGATAAAGACCTCCTTGAGGGCACTCTCAAGAGACCCCTTAGTGTGACATAAATGCCACTGAGTTAGATAAACGGCTTGACATTCGACATGAGGATATTATTATACATTAGGTCTCATTATTGTTTTCTTATTACATAGGTATTTATAATAATAATAATAAATGCCCGAACACTTGTATATTCACGAGAGGAGCTCTTTTTACACACAGAAAACATACTTATAAAATCGATATTTTAAAACAAAGGTTGCAAAATAACGATTAAAAATCACAAAATATATCACAGTTCGAAAAAAAGTTTTTTAAACATTATAATTTATTATAATAATGTTTTTTTCTTTGTGTTATTAGGTCACAATATTAGTGGGTAGAGCAGAATCATAGGACTTTACCACTTTGATAATCCTAATCAGGATTTAATAGTCCTAAATAGGACTTAATAGTCCTCATCGGGACTGAATAGTCCTAATCGGGCAGTATAAATAAGGCGATATTATTATTATTTAATATACAATACCTATCGTTTATTTTTTCCCCCTATGATTCCGTCACTGGTCACAGCTTCACAAAGCAGCTACTCATTTTTCCTCACGAGGTATGAGTGGACCCCGAGCATACAAGTAAAGAGCAGAAAATTTCCTGTCCCGCTGGGGATCGAACTCAGGTCACCATGCGTGCAATGCCTAGCGCGCCAACTCACTCGGCCACGGTGACTACACTTGCTCAGCCAAGGTGACTAAGTACCATAATACATAATTATTTATAATATTGGTAAAATTTGTTACTTCCTATAAATTTCCAATATTAGAAATCGGAAGTATTGTGTATATATGAATCGGTACATGCAAAAACGACATCATTCCAAAAGAGTAAACTTTTGGAAAATCAAAAAAAACTTTCCCATTCATTTTTTGTCCATAAGAAAAAAAAGAAAAAATATGTAATCGTAAGGACTTACCAAAAGAAACCATTCTATATAATTTTTGGTCAGATATGTAGTGCCATTTCAAATAAATAGCCGTTCAAAGGTCGTGGAATGATGCTGTTTTTGCACATATCGAAAATATTATAAATAATAACACACGTACACTTCGAATTTTATTGTTATTTCAAACAAAAACAAAAAATATGAATCATAAAAATTATATGTATAAAAAGAAATCTGGTGTAAACATCACACGACTTTCCTTATCCCCGAAAAGAAGTTGAACTCCGGCACTCGTGACTCAACGGTAACAGCTGCAAATCAATACCAAATTCGTAATCAGCACCTCAAAATCATTGGATTTGATATGTCACAATCCCCATCTAGGATGAATAATAAAAAAGTTAGTCAAAGCGGGTCCCCCCCAAGATACCGGTAAATTTGGGCCGAGGTCCAAAAAGTTCAAGATATCAAAAAAATGATATGAAGAGACCCCTATTATTTTTTTAATCTAAGAAAATGTTGTTCTCTAACTTTTTTTGTATCTTTAATCAATTCATAGAAGCGGCGCTTGCGGGCAATATTTGCGGCCCTGCGGCCGCATTTTGCGGCCAATTTCAACCAAAAGTTTTGTGGTACGTTTGGTGTATAAAATTAATTTTCATACCAAATTTCAAGTCTCTAGCTCTTACCGTTCTTGAGATATCCTGTTCACACACACACAGACAGGATACACCAATTCTACAGATTACATGCAAGAACCGCATCAATCCCGGATCTATGTCGTTCTTGCATGGAACGAAAATTATAGAAAAATGTTTATATAGGAAGGGAGTAGCAGAATGATTTGGTTTTGATATAAAATTGTGCGTTTACCTTCCGAGATCCAAAATCTATGAAAACCCCATTTTCCAAAAAAATGTGATTGATGTCGTTTTTTGCATGTACCGATTCATATATGTATTTATTAAAATATATTTTTGCTCCGATTTCAATTCTTTTTTATAATTTTGGATATTTCATGACTTCTTGAACAACTTTGGTTTTTGTGTCTGTCTGTCGGCCAGTGAAAAACAACAACAAAACCAATAATTATTATAATAGATGAATAAACAAAAAAATTAACAACAACAACAACAACATAAAAACTCAACAATCTGAGTCGGGGTATCGGATTTCACCCCAAGTCATAAGGAGCTTTCTAAACTTTATGTCTACATAATCATAAACATATACCTACAAACTATACATAGGGGGAGAGGACATACATACATTACATACCTATGTAGAAGGCCTGCGTTAAAAAAGAAATGTTATTACTTCCGAGAAATTTCCAATATTAGAAATCGGAAGTATTGTGTTCGTTTTTGTATGTAAAATATTGCTTAGATTTCTTCGATTTTTTCATATTTCTGGGCGTTTCATAACCTCCTGAGGAAATTTGATTTTGTGTATGTCTGTCGGTCCGTCGGTCTGTTTTTTTATTTCAGTCAGCGCCGATGGTGTTACGTCGTAGTTAAGTTACGTCCAGCGAGGTGAAAACTTCGTGATGTTGGCTTTCCGGCCCAATTTCAACGTTTCTTTCAACTGCATGGTCATATATCACGACGGGATATTACCCTCCACAGGAAACTCACTAACCTGCTACGCATATGAACCTCACCCAGGCTGGGTGGGGTCGGAATGCCAGCATCACGAAGTCTTCACTTCGCTGAACGTTGTTTAACTTCGGTGATTCTACGAGAACCGGTGCATTCAACGCGCCATCGACGCTCTCAAAAAAAAGCCTTTCATCTTGGAAAGTTTCATATTATTATTATTATTATTATATTATGCTTAAATAGGGTAGACAAAGTAAAATATATTATACAGTAAAATACAATGAAATCATAAAGAAAAAATAAATAGATTGAACAAAGAAACAAGAACAAAAAAGAGAATAAAGCTAATATCTTACCTAAATGCGAGGTTATTGCCTGTGGCAATCTCTTCCACCCAACCATTTAAAAAAATAAAAAAAACTTTAAAAAAGCATACATAAAAAACCTTTTATGTTTTAATATTATCATCATAAAGTAGCGTCATCGTGAACGACGCGATGGTAGCCAGACAGTGGAGGAATGACTCAGCACTTCTACCACTGTCTTTACAAGGAGGCTAATAATTGACAAAGACCCCCAGAACCAAGCCAATACTGGTCTACTCCCTGTTTATAGTCCCCCAGCAAAGTTTCATACATAAAACGAACATTTACTATGTTTTAATATCGGCCTCATTAAATCTCCAAAGGATATTACGTGTGCTTAAGTCGGGGTAAACAAACTCCTCAGAGCAGAGACTTAAGTCTTAATGAGAGAATCATGCTCAAGTGAGAGTTAAGCTCAAGTGTGTCTTGAGTTTGGTGAGAAAGAGAAACATGACGGTTTCCAGGCTTTTGTCCAAGGAGATGATTTTTTTATTTTTTTTTAATATTCATTTATTTATTTATTTACAATTGACAACAATATGAACATGTACATAGCAGCGTGTTTCTATCCTTTGGGATGTAACCCAGAATTTAAAAGTTGAATGATTATAATTAGAATAAAGATTATGGAGATGACTTAAGATAGGGACATAATTATATTCTCACAAGGATATAATTATGTGTTGCCAGGCGGAAGTTCCCGGGTTTGATCCCCCATATCGACAAAAATTTGTATTCTTAGGGCGAAATTAATAGACAAAAATTGTATATCTCAAGTCATTGCTAAGCGTCGGTTTTCCCTATCTTACACAGTACGCAATTGAACGTTGAACCACCTAACAGGAAGAATTTCAGTCACGTATATTTTGCTGAAAAGTAGGGGAAGTCAACATGCCCCCTATCTCGTACCTAGATTTACAAGGGGAGAGGAGTTCGGGCCGAAATGGTGAGAGGGAGGCTTGACTATAGTTTGTGGACTTCGAGATGACATCAGTAGCCCATTCCAGAAATACGAATTAAAGTGAAAGTACACTAATAGTACTTAGAGGGTAATTTATAAATATTTAAACATTGTAGATGAATAATAAAATTATTATAATAATAATAACTTTTATAAGGTAAGTTGGTAGCAAATATACAAAACTCTCATAAGACCAGTCATAACATATGGTAGTGAATGTTGGCTAATAACACAACAAGACCAGGAAAAAAACACTGCCAATTATGGACACAATACTTCCTCGTGATTGCTTCACATTGTGCCAATTTTGAGATTGTATAGAAAATTACTTGTATCTCCAAAACCGCTCAACCGATTTTCTTCAAATTTGTTTTATATGGTAGAATATCGTTTTTTCTACATTCTGAGTTCCACAAAAAATTCTGTATCGGCAAGTCGTGGTCCTTATTTTTTTACTTTTTTGTCGCAAATTTCGGATTTTCTTAAATATCAGTGTCAAATTATAATTAATTTAAAAATAAATATAAATAACCCATGTAAAACAATAATATGCATATTCTTACAAAATTTCATTGAAATCGGGTGTACCGTTCACGAGATATAAGCGTTTAAGTAAAAAGTTAGTGGTCAGGCGCATGGTCTCTATCACCCAGAACCGCTGGTATGAATTCGATAAATTTAAAATGGGACCATCTGCAGAATGTTTCCTAGATGTGTGCAAAATTTCATCAAAATCTTTCCGAGATTCGCGCGTTACAAGGAATCGTTTTAACAGACCGACAGACGGACACAAAACCAAATTTACTCAGTAGGTTATGAAACGTCCAGAAATATGAAAAAAATTGAAATCGGAGCAAAAAAATATTTTTTTTTACAAAAACGAACACAATACTTCCGATTTCTAATCTTAGAAATTTCTCGGAAGTAATTAAGGAGATTCGAAAGGAAAATCTATGGAGGCATTCAAATCAATGAAACAGATTGGAGAATCCGCAACAACCAGGAAATCAATGACATTCTAAAATGTGAAGATATCGTCAAATTCATCAAAGCCCAGAGACTCAGATGGTTTGGCCACATCCAAAGAATGAAAGAAGAAAGAATGCCCAACAAAAATATTAAATGCCAAATTATACAACCTAAGAAAGAAAGGAAGACCACGCCTTAGATAGATGGACCAAGTTCAAAGAAACCTGAAAACAATTAAAGTGAAAGGATGGGGAAATTTGGTGAAGGACAGACATGTTTGGAGGCGTATTGTTGAGGAGGTCAAGGCTCACATCGGGCTGTAGTGCCACTTGGTAAGGTAATTTGGTAGCATTCCAATGGTCAATACAATAAAATACATCATCATCATAGGGTGGCGTCATCGTTAACGATGGTAGCCAGACAGTGGCGTAATGACTCAGCACTTCTACCACTGTCTATACAAGGAGGCTAATTAATAATTGACAAGGGCCCCCAGAACCAAGTCAATGCTGGTCTACTCCCTGTTTATAGTCCCCCAGCCAGATTGCTGGTCTACTCCCTGTTTATAGTACCCCAGCCAGACTGCTGGTCTAAAAAAAAAAAAAAAAAAAAAAAACAGAAGCGTGTACAGACTTTCCACTTTCCAAATCCTCGAATCTTCCTTTCAACTGTTACAAAACGCACTCTGATTGGTTAATTTGACGCAATAACCAATAAGAGTGTGTTGTGTTACAGTTGAAACGGAGATTTGGAGATTTTGAGAGTGGAGAGTGTTTCTGGAAACTCACAAAATATAGCTTAACCTCCTCCTCTTTTTCTTTCACTTTGCCTTTTCTCAAACCTACTGGGGTCGGCATTGTTCAACCCCTTAATCATGGTTTTTGAAGCATTTCATTACTTTTCTAATCCTATTACAAAAAACAACCGTCCTCAGGAGCTTGATCGATAAGGCGGCAGAACCAGGAGGTCGGTTGTTCAAGTCCCGGTTTCAGCGTAGATTTAGTGAAATGAGTTTGAGTAGTTGTGATATCACGAAAGTGATTAACACAAATATAGTATAGTATAATAATATAGTAGTGCTTTATTTAGACTGTCGGCTCGAGACAAGGAGTCCCATCACTCTAACAGTTTAAATATGATGACTATGATGAGTATTAGAAAAAGATTGCCATCAGCAAGGTGAGAAAACAGTAGCTGGAATCATGACAGACCGAGGGGACAAACACCCTCTTGAGGAGAAACTGCTAGCAAAAAAAAACAACACATTTCACCCTTCGTAACCATGGCAACGCTCCACTCAAAAGTCCCGTCTCGACCAATGAGAACGCGTCTTTTTGTGTTCCGGGAAATCGGCGCCTCGACCAATCAGAAGCGGCCGTTGCCGGGAGCTCGGGGGGGAGAAAGGGCGGATTTTTTCCTCCTGGCGTAACTGGGATTTTTAAATAATCGCTCTAATAGGGCATTTGAAAGCCACGTAATGGGGGATCTTTATTGTATTACCAGCGCGGGGGGGGGGGAGGGCGGGGGAGGGAACCTTTGAGGGAGAAAACGGAGGAGGAGGAGGAGAAAACGGAGGACGAGGAGAGTCGGGGGGGGCAAAGTTGATGATGAGGATGTTTCGAAAAGAAGATGGCAAAATGTGAGGGTTTTTAAGTGATTACTTTGTCGTTACGCACCGAACCGTTTTGTCTGCTGTTGGGAAAATTTGCGACAACTACGACTGGTGGAGTCTTTTTTTTTGTTGCCCTGGACATTTTTTTTGTGGTCGTCAAGCCAATTTGTTTTTTTTTTTTTTGTATCTGGGAAATTGGTTTCCTTTTTTTTCTGTTGTTGTTGTTTTATTTTCGGTTTAAAGGTTATTTGAAGTGATCTTTTTTATTGATTTTTCTGGTAAAAATTGTAGCACAGAACTTTTTCAACTGTAAAATTTCGCGAGGTGCTTTGGGGAGTTTTTTCTTTGTTTTGTGTCAGTGCTTTTGGAGAGACTTCTATTTGGTTTTTTTTTTTTGGTTTGTGTTGGCTATTTCACTGTACATTGCATATTTTTCAAAGCTCCCAAAGTGATAAAGATTTGTTTTTAATCGGTTTCTGCTGAAATAAAATGTAGTGACAACCAACACTTTTTTTTCATGAAACCGTGAACTCTTCAATGATAATTATTTTTATTTACAATGAAAAAATATTTTTTTCTTAACTTACTCAGACATTAAAATATGCAATATAGTTTTTTTTTCAAGCATTATTAATTTTTTATGTATTTTCAAATAAAATAAAATCGAAACAAACAGAACATTTATATTAAAGAGATAATTTCCATTTCCTTAAACTTGTTGTTCCTCAATCTCCTTTGGTATATCTTATTATAAATTTATTCCCACCCAACTCTTGATATGGACAGGAGTCTTACCTAAAATCTACAATGACAACATTGATGTGAAAAATCGATAACTTGAGTGTCATTAATTTATTACAAAACCACAACAATCAGAAAAACGATACTGCTGAAATGTTTTTGTTTAATCGTCACATCTAAAAATAAAAACCCAACCATAAAATATTAAATTATTTTTCCTGATATTATCAGTCACTGATGGAGTGACAACATAAGTTAAAAGCTATATTAAAAATAAGAAGAGCTTTATACAATCAGAATCAGATTTTAAATAAAATGATAAATGCAGAGAGGTATCGAAGCGAAGTTGGACCAGATTTCCAAGAAATGGAAACATAAGATAGTTCACACCAATAATGGAAAATTAGATGAAGAACCATTATAGCAATATAAAAAGGAGAGCTTCAAATATATTGACAGAATTAGATCTTCAATTTTTTAAAAAATAAGATTTGTGATTTATTTGTACATCATTTCATTACAATGCTTTTAATAACAATAACATATTAAATATATAAGTAGGTACTTAAAATAAGTCAACAATACTGCTCAAATCAACAGAAGAAATTCACAAAGAAAAATTCTTGCTGCCAAAAAAAATGGAACTTCTGGAAAAATATTCAAACGTCTTATCAGCGGCAGATGCCATGAACAATAACAACCAGTTCAAACACATGGAAGCCCTCACCAAACACACCGAGAATCGACTTAGAGATGAGAGGTACAACCGACTAGATGCCCACATCAATGGCAGACTAGACAGTGATCATACGAGGAAATTAGATGAAAGACTTAAAGCCCACAGCGACCAAGCTGATCAGGACAGAAATGAAAGAATTGACCAAAGTCGAATTGAAATGAACAGGTTCGAAAGGTTTGACCACGATACCAAGCAAGACGAAAGACTCAAGGGTCTCAGAGACCCAGTTGATCTGGACAGAATAGACCACAGTCGAATTGAAATGAGTAGGTTTGATGGTTTGAGATCGGACGTTGCCAGTCGACTGGACAGTGTTGCAAATGCTAGAAACGGTTCTGCCAACCATAGAACCTCATCTTCGTTTCTGATAGAGGATATTCTGTTTCGGAAAAAGTCGGGTGTTCCCGGGGTTTTGAATCGACATCAGATAGACCAGGAGAGACCCTCTCAGGTGAGTTCTGTTGTATGACTTGTATAATGGACAGTATAAACTCTTTTAGATATTTTATTTCATTTAACAAATCGTCTTAGTATACTCAACATCAATGCAACATTTCCTCTTTGTATCGCGAAACTCACTCTTTGTCGGAAGTGCTCCCCCGTACGTCTCTCTTTCGTTTCAAGCACCAGACATATGGAAATAAAATTGAATTGATCCAAGGCATCTGGTCCAAAAAATCAGAAAGATTCAACGAGTTACCATAGGCAATAACCCCGCCCCTTAGTTAAGACATACCTATGTTTATATTTTGTTTATTTTTTTCCTGTTTATATTAATTTTGTCAATCTTGTATTTTAATTTTTTAAATTATTTGTTTGTGTACCTATATGTTCTTCTAATAAAGAGTTTCATAATAATAATAATAATAATAACGGCGAAGGGAGAGAAAATGAATTGGAAGTGGATTTCGCGTTACTTGTATAGGTAATTGTTCTTTCCATTATCTAAAGTCCGACATTGATCATGTACCATTTCAAATGCCTTTATTTTGATAGCTAAAGTTTTAAAATGAATTTCTCTTTGATGGAATGCTAGAAATACAAAATGGCATTTGGTTGAATAACTCAACAATTCACCTTTTGAAAATGACATTAAGCACCATGAAGATGTTGTTGGTCTTGAAACAGAATGCATAAATACATATTCTATCAAGCTGTGCATAGGGTTTACTGAAATGTCTTTGGAAAATTGGGAATAGCATTGATTTTGTTCAGTCTTTCAACCGAACACAATTTGGGTTTTTTCCCAAACATAATATCTCACGAGATTCATTTTAAGTTCCACGAAATGATATTACCTAACGTAATATTTCTTGTGATTTTTTCCTCGCAAAAGTCCTTTGTCTTAAGGATCTAATATCGCTTTCTATATTTTTATCATAGCCCATTCATTTATTACCGATTTCCGGTATCCTTTTTGTAGGTATTTTACATTTATTACTTGTAATCTTATTCTCGGTATGCGACAGAGAATGAATGCCTCTAATATTGTTCATTGGGTGACATGCCCTCATAATTCATATTTTTTCCTCATAACCTATTATAGTTATTATTTTTTTATTGTTTTAAGAATCTTACCTAATCGATTTAGACATACCGTCTCGATCATAGAATATCAGGGACGGACCATATATTTAGTCAATTTTTCCTCTAACTTCCCCTCATGGGAAATCCCAAGATTTAAACCTTTGGGACCTCCTCCTTGACTCTGATTGGTTTTACCGATTATGGTCTAAAGGCCAGAACAAACTCCTGCCGATTTCCCCTTCGGAAGAAATCTTCTTATAGGACTTGAGTTCAAATCTCAAGCCAGTTGTAAAGCCACAAGCAAGTAGTTCAGTCACTAACAAGTTGTAAAGCCACAAACAAGTAGTGCAGTCACTAACAAGTAGTGAAGTCACTAACAGTTGTAAAGCCACTAACAAGTAGTGCAGTCACTAACAAGTTGTAAAGCCACAAACAAGTAGTGCAGTCACTAACAGTCGTAAAGTCACTAACAAGCAGTGAAGTCACCAACTAGTCGTCAAGTCACTCATAGTTGTGCTTTACACTCCAACTCACTCGCAGTTGTAAAACTAACTCCAACTCACCAGCAGTTGCTCCCCGGTTGTGCATTAACTGTCAACTCGGCTTTTGGTACAAAGTGTTATTTTGTTTACCAGTTCTTTTTCCCTCAAGTTTTCATTCTGTGTTTTTAATTACTCTAAGTTCTCTCGCGAACAGGAACCAGTTGATACTTGAGTTTCTGACTGCCTAAAGTGCTATACAGTTTAAATCACCAAGATACTTCTTCGGTGATAATTGTTGCTTGGCATAGCTCAGACCTTTTCATCATCTAAATACAGTCCACTTTAATAACTCATAACTCAAAACTTGTATAATTTCATATTTACTAAGTTACACGTGTAAATTAATTGTGCTTTCATCAATAAACTCTACTCTCTTTATTTGTTACTAATTTAACTTGCAGTGTTTTTTAAACATCCGCCCTTATTGTTATTTATGCTCTTATTGCTACCGAAGCAAAGCGTCGCGACCGAGTTTTTCGCGTTACGTGATTCTAACACCCCAACATATGGCGATAGCCCTGCTCTATCTTGCCCCCCACACAAGAGACAGATTTCTTGTATTCTTAGGCGAAATTAATGGACAAATTCTAATTCACAAGTCATTTCTAAGCGTCAGTTTTCCCTATCTTACAAAGTACGCTGTCCGTGACTTAGCGCCACAGATGTATTACAAAAACGTCTATTAATTACACCCTTAATTAATTTGGGTAAAAACCTTACAAGAACTGAATAGTGCTATCCGAACTGAAAGTCAATGGTATCTCTGAAATACATGCTGGTAAAAGCGATGCGTAACTGGAGAGAACGCCTGAGCTCTGAATTTATGCACTCTACATTGAAGCCAACTTCTCAGTGATGCGATCTTCAAAAAAAAAAAAAAAAATTGAGTACCTCATCAATTACAATCATCATCATCATTTTGTTTTTGTTTTTTTTCAAACAAAATACTCATTATTTTTTTAATTTTACATAATATAAAAAAAATATAGTGAGTGTATGAAGTAGGTACTATAACCCTATTTTTGGTAGCATCATTGTGTTCGATGGTTGCCAAACTTCTTTTTTTTTTTTTTTTTTTTAAGTGGGGTTTAACGTCGCTTTCAACTGCCATGGTCATATCACGACGGGGTTTTACCCTCCATTCGCAGGAAACTCACAAACCTGCTACTCACATTGACCTCACCCAGCCTGAGTGGGGCCGGGAAAAGCCAGCGTCACGAGAATTAGAATTTGAATGGTCACCCATCCAAGTCTTAATGTCGCTTAACTTCGGTGTTCTGAAGGGAACCGGTGTATTCAACATGCCATCGACGCTGGCTTTGCCAAACTTCATATTTCCATCGAGTTGATGTTCTCTAGTATTCAATCAAAGAACATATTATCTTTATGAAGCTCCAGTTTCGAAAGTATAGGCATTTCAAAATGGTTCATGATCAACGGCGAACTCTGCATAATATTGATATTTATATCACACAAAAATAGATAAATAAATCATACAAACACCTTCAGTTCAGGAGTTGTCTGTAGTGATGTCCATTACCTTTTACAGCGGATAAGGTTTAAAATTTAAACCTTTAAAACTTTTCTAACTAGTAGTTCTGTGAACTGTAAACCTCACACAGATTGTATTATCGAATTATAAATTAGCTCAGTGGTTAAGCACTCGCTTGCCATGCGGAAGGTCCCGGGTTCGATCCACCGTGCCGACAAAAATTTGTATTCTTAATTTGGTTACAATTGTTTGTAAGGGATACCTTCCGGTGCGCTCGTGTTGACCCAGCACTTAATTGGAAAATATTGTGTCACTTCTCGCCCATCAGAGGGGAGGCATACTACGGGATGGGTAGGCTACAACACAGACCACAAGCGCCTACAGTAGCTCCTGTTTCATGTCTACGAAATAAAAACGGCTGTGAAACACACACCTTCAACAAAAATACAAACAAATAATGGTAAAAATTAAAATACAAAATTGACAATATAAATATAAATAGGAAAAAAATAAACAAAATATATACATATGTCTTAACTAAAGAGCGGGCATATAAATGTCATAATTATTAAGCATGAGGAGTGAGGACATCAAAAGATTTCATTCAATAGGTACCCCACTCGATTGGTTTTAATGAAAAAATACCAAATAACTCACTTTTGCGGCCTTTTTAGATTTCTTACCACAGCGCAGCCCCCTTAACTTTCACGACGACAAAAATTCACTACTGAAATCAAATATACACAAAAGCAATCCACAGAGCTATTAGGTACAAAAACATCCATTAATTTCGCCCTTAATCTAGCAATATGTGTTTGTGTCTGTACAAGAAAGAAAAAAAATTTTGTCTTATATTTTGTTAATATTGTAAATTGGTTATGTACCGTAAAATATACAATACCTAACGGTATTTATTATTATTTATTTATAGTTATAGTAAGCTTAATACTTATTTTTATGTGCTGCCCTGTGGAGATATGTAAAATAATGTTTCGATCTCTTAGACACGAAATGGTTACTATTTTCAGCTACCGCACCCTGTATCAAGGGCCCTCTCCCGGGCCGCAGAATGTTACCCCCTCCTCCCCTCTGCAGCCATGGCGGCCTATCTGTCATATCCCGGCCCCTACATACACAAAGCTGACTCCTTCTACATCACTCCACAAGGTGAGTGGTTCTCATTGTACCCTGGGTACTAAAGGGTTAAATTTATATTGAACATTTCTTATTATAATAATAATATACTATAATAATATCGCCTTATTTATACTGCCCGATTAAGACTATTAAAGTCCTATTATTCCAGCAGTAAGCCCAAGAAATATTATTATGTGGTAAAAATCCCAAATAGGAGGATAACTTGTCATGTCCCGCATGGGTTTCGAACCCACGACCTCTGGAATCTCTGCATTCACCTTTACCACTGAGCTACCGGGACAGACAATATGATAATATGAGAGAATCTTGTAGTAGGTACCTTGGGCGGTAAAGGGGTTAATGTTCAACATTACTAGGTTAGGGGTTCTTAATGTGCCTTGGGCACTAAAGGGTTCATTTAATGTTGAACGTTTCTCAAGGTGAGGGATTCTTGTGGTGCCCTGAGCACTTAAGGGTTAAATTTATGTTAAACATTTCTCAAGTTTAGGGGTTCTTATTGTACCCTGGATGTTAAAGGGTTAATTTTGTCTTGAACATTACTCAAGGTTAGGGATTTTTGTCTTACCTTGGGTACTTCTCGCAGGTTAATTTCATGCATTGTGTGGGATTCGAACCCACAGATCCTGGATATTAGCTGATGGACGTGGCTCAACATCAGCTATTCTAGAAAAACAGTTCTATTCATTGAGCTGCTTCTTATTTCGTCCCTCTAGCTCAGTGGCAAAGGCGGCACCCTGTGAATCCAGAGATTCCAGAGGTCGCGGGTTCCAAACACAGTCGGGACATGACAAGTTATCCTCTCATCATGCGCGGATATAGGGGGGGGCACGGGGGCACGTGCCACCCCAGATTTTTTCGGTAAGCGATGTTTCTCAAATTTCATTATACCTAATCCCGTAAAAAAAAAGATCTCAATGAGTTAGGGGGGCACAGGCCCCAAAATAATTCCCAATTCTAAGACTAATCCCGTAAAAAAAGATCTCAACGAGTTAGGGGGGCACAGGCCCCAAAATAATTCCCAATTCTAAAACTAATCCCGTAAAAAAAAAATCTGAATAAGTTAAGGGTGCACGGGACCCAAATTAATTCCCAATTCTAAGACTTAGCCCGTAAAAAAAAAGATTTCAATAAGTTAGGGGGGCACAGGCCCCAAAATAATTCCCAATTCGTAGACTAATCCCGTAAAAATAATCTCAATAAGTTAGGGGGGCTCGGGATCAAAAAACAATTCTGAGATCAATAAGAAATAACTAAATAATAAAGTTGTCAAATACACAGATTGTCCGAGAAACCTGAAATTTTACCTATAGGTCCATTTGGATCAGGGAATATATCTCTAGGGTTCAGCTAAACGGGGTAAGGATAAAAGATGGATGGGTGACACAAAAAAATCACATTTTTAGTCCGAAATGACATTTTTTTCTCTCAAAATTTGTCGTGACAGTGCCACGGCGGCGGCGTATCAACTCAAAAATAGAAAGTTTTAAGCAAGGGTTCAAGTTTTCATTTGAGATATCAATCACGAAATTCTGATGACCCGTTCTTGAGCTACGTTGTGTAAGGACATAAAATGGATGGGTAAACAAAAAGTATTTACGTTTTTTGACCTGGCTGACATTTTTTCTCGAAATATGTCGTGACGAACTATCAACTCAAAGCGAGAATGTTTTTGCAAGGGTTGTAGTCTTCATTTGACATTGATAGCGAAATTCTGATGAACCATTCTTGAGCTCCATGGACATGGATGGGTGACACGAAAAATATTGACATTTGTGTGTGTGTGTGTGTGTGTGTGGGTGTGTGCGTATGATGTGTGTGGTTTGTGTGTGTGGTGGTGTGTGTGTGGTGGTGGTGGTGTGTGTGTGTGGTGGTGGTGGTGTGTGTGTGGTGTGGTAGGTGTGTGGTGTGGTGTGGTGTGGTGGGTGTGTGTGTGTGATAGGCTTGCGAAGCGGCGGGTGCAACCCGCTAGTTAGGTATATTGTGCGATTGTGCCCCCCCAGTACAAGAGGGCTATATCCGCGCATGCCTCTCATTTGGGATTTTTTAATAATAATACGTCTTGGGCTTACTGCTGGAATAATGAGACTGAATCGTCCTAATCGGGCAATATAAATAAGGCGATATATTATTATTATTAACGTCAAATAACGATATTTTTTTTTTAAGATGAGTGTTACACAGCCGTTTTTATTCCGTAGCCATGAAACAGGAGCTACTGAAGACGCTTGTGGTCTGTGTTGTAACCTACCCATCCCGTAGTATCCCTCCCCTCTGATGGGCGAGAAGTGACACAATACTTCTCAAAGCTTCATTTTCATTTCATTTCATAAAGCCAAGTCTTCTTATTAGGTTTGGGTTGCCCATACACCTCAGCCACAGTGGGCCCTTTGTGTGTGGAAGATTTAGCTTCGTCATCTAATCAAGTTTAAGCTTCTCAGAAAGTTTGAGAAGCCTTTTGATTAGATTGTGTTGAGTAAGTGCTTCTCTTGGGTCCCAAAGCTTACTTGTGAATTACATACCTTTTAATTAAAATTCTTCTACAATCCACGCCTTTACTTTCCACGCCCCCCAGGCCTCCCATTCGGCTCGCTGTTCGCCAGTTCCGCGCATGCGCACGAGCTGAGCGCCAAGCAGTGTCGACGCAGAAAGGCGCGCACCGTGTTCTCGGACCTGCAGCTGACGGGACTGGAGCGGCGCTTTGAGGCGCAGAGGTATCTGAGCACGCCGGAGAGGGTAGAGCTGGCGACGGCGCTGCAGCTGTCTGAAACTCAGGTGAGGAAATCAGAGGGTTGGGTGGAAGAGAATGACCTGGCGCTTTGAGGCGCAGAGGTTTCTGAAACTCAGGTGAGGAAACCAGAGGGTTGGGTGGAAGAGAATGCCATGACCTGGCGCTTTGAGGCGCAGAGTTATCTAAAACTCAGGTGAGGAAACCAATTGAGTGAAAAATAATAATAATAATAATACTCTTTAGTGGAAGGCATCCACCAGGCGAGGTTAATGCTCAAAGCATTTTCTACCACCTAACCCTCAGAGTCTTATTATTATGTGGTCACAAACTCAAATTAATGAGGAAAAATTCATGCACTGGGTGGGATTCGAACCAACGGATCCCTACGCTACCTGGATTACCAGACCAGGGAGTTAACCACTTGACTACCAGTGCACAAAGGGTTGGGTGGAAGAGAATGACCTGGCGCTTTGAGGCGCAGAGGTATCTGAGCACGCCGGAGAGGGTAGAGCTGGCGACGGCGCTGCAGCTGTCTGAAACTCAGGTGAGGAAACCAGAGGGCTGGGTGGAAGAGAACTCAGGTGAGGAAACCAGAGGGTTAGGTGGAAGAGAATGACCTGGAGCTTCTAGGCGCAGAGACATCTCACTACTCCAAAGAGAGGGTAGAGCTAGAAAAGACGCCACAACTGTCCGAAACTTAGGTGAGGAAATCAGAGGGTTGGGTGGAAGAGAATGACCTGGAGTTTCTAGGCGCAGAGACATCTCCTTAAAAAAAAAAGTTGAAAAGTTATCATATTTGTGTTAATCACTTTCGTGATATCACAACTACTCAAACTCACATTACTAAATCTACGCTGAAACCGGTACTTGAACTACCGACCTCCAGGTTATACAAGTCCGCTGCCTTACTGATCAAGCTACTGAGGTAGGAGACATCTCATTACTCCAAAGAGAGGGTAGAGCTAGAAAGGACGCCTCAACTGTCCGAAACTCGGGTGTGGAAACCAGTTGCCTATCAAAGGGTTAGGTGGAAGAGTTTGCCATTGGTAATGTGTAAAAGAGTTTGTCATTGGTAATGTGTAAAAGAGTTTGTCATTGGTAATAGTTTGCCATTGGCCCCACAGAGGTATCTGAGTATACTGGATAGTGCCATCAGAAATTGTCTTTCTTCGGGATGGTGGCATTCCGGCTCAACCCAGGCTGGGTGAGGTCAATGTGGGTACCAGTTAAGCAACGTCCAGCAAGGCAGGGATGGGTCACCAAAAAAACTCCGGAATTTTGATATGACCAAATGGGTATAATAGTTCCTGAATCATGGCTACACATCTACGAGTATAATAAAAAAATCCAAGTTCCCACCTTTTGATTGTAATTTTAGAAAATAATAGGTACCTAGTATGAACAACAGGAAGGTTCGGTTGAAAAAAGAAGGATTTAAAGTTGCTTTTAACTGCATGGTTTATAATTATTATCACAAAGGCTTTTTACTTTCCATTCGCCGGAAACTCACAACCCAGTCTTGGACATATGCTGACTCTCTTACCTTCTTCTTGGACATATGCTGACGCTCTTACCTTCTTCTTGGACATATGCTGACTCTCTTACCTTCTTTTTGGGCATATGCTGACTCTCTTACCTTTTTCTTGGACATATGCTGACTCTCTTTTTTTTTTTTTTTACAAAAAAATATGAAGCGGCCTTTTCCGTGCACGGTCTGTCACAAGTCATAACTATTGAACGGTTGAAGCTAAAGATCTCTCATCTTCTTCTTGAGCATGTTGAAGTTATCAATGCTGACTCTCTTACCTTCTTCTTGAACATTATTATTATTATTATTAAGAACTCTTTATTGACATCAAATAAAAATTGATACAAAGGGCGTGATTATTGCCTGAGGCAATTTCCGCCATCAAACCCATAAGATTGGTTACCTCTTAACATTTTTGAGTTCATGGTGAAAAGCTCATGCCCATGGAATAAAAAGGAGACGAAAAGACGTAAATGAAAATAGAAAGGCGAAAAGGAAGAAGAAGAAGAAGAAGTAGAAGAAGAAGAAGAAGAAGGAGAAAAGGATTAAGAGAGTAAGTGTCATTTAGTCACTGCGCTTTCTTTTTTTATGTGTTCCAACAATAAGCGCTTGAAGGATGACTGGTGTGTACAAACTCTTATTACTTCAGGTAGTGAATTCCACAACCTGGCACCCTGAACCGCGAAAGAGTCGGAATAAAAGCGAGACCTGTGCATTGGAATTAAGAGAAGAGCGGCATCCCTAGATCTTGTATTATGTTCAGCTTGAAGTGAATTTGAAGAGAGGAGCGAAAACTCTGATGCCAAATACAAAGGTGTATTAGTGTTCAACACCCGCCATAGCAAACTGAGGAGATGTATGTCGCGCCGTTGTTGCATTGTGAACCATTCCAAAGAATTTCTACAGAAGGAGACATGATCATACTTTTTGAGACCAAAGATGTAGCGTACACAAGTATTTTGTAGTCTTTGAATTTTCATCTTTAGCTCATATGTCAGATTGGTAAACAATACATCGCCGTATTCTAGTATTGGTATAATTAATGTAGTACATACCATTTTCCGGACTCCAAAAGGTAAGATTCTACTAAGGGCTTTAAGGGAATGAAACGAATGATAGCACTTTTTAGATACGGAGTTGAAATGAGGTACCCAAGAAAGTGTCGAGTCCAAGACTATACCAAGGTTTTTTACCTGATTTGAGTATGGTATACTGACATTATTGAACTGAAGAGTTGCAAGTGATAGATTTATACGAGAGAGAAGAGCTGAAGAGCCTATTACAATAGCCTGAAACTTGTTGGGGTTTGGAAGGATACCATGATTATTCACCCATATACGAAGCATATCGAGATCAGTGTTTATCTGATTCACTGCATCCGTATATCCCTCGACAGGGAAATGAATATACATCTGAAGATCGTCAGCATACAAATGGCAGTTACAGGATATACAGGAAGTGATGGTATTGATAAACAAAGAAAATAAGAGCGGTCCTAAAATACTGCCTTGAGGAACACCAGAAGAAATAGGCAACCAGTTAGAGAAACTATCCTTTGACCCCTTTACAGACTGTTTACGACCAGAAAGGTAAGACGAAAACCAAGAAACGGTGTTTGGTGAAAATTTAAGGGAGGATAGTCTAGCCAAAAGAATGTCATGATCCACAGAATCAAAGGCTTTACTGAAGTCGAGGAGTAGCAACAAAGTCACCATTTTCCGATCCATTGCTCTGCGCATGTCATCTGTGACTTTGACAAGAGCCGATGAAGTACTATGCCTTGACCTAAAACCGGATTGTAAGGGATTCAGAAGAGAATGGTTCATTAAAAAGATATTGACTTGGGCATATACTAGGCGTTCAAATATCTTAGAGAACACAGGCAAAATAGAAATAGGTCGATAGTCGTTTGTAGACAGTGGTACTTTTACTTTAGGGATTGGAGTAACTAACGACGACTTCCATTGAGAGGGAAACTGATGGCACGAGAGAGATTCATTAAAAATACGTACAAGAGGAGGGACAACAAAAGATGATATCAACTTGACAAATCGAAGACAAATACCATCATCACCAGTAGCATTCGATTTAATTGAAGACATAGCCTTGGAAACATCAGCGCTAGTAACTTCGGCGAACTCAAAAGCTGGAATGTCGGGCGGAAGTGTAGAGGATATTTGACGAAGAGTTCTAGCTTTCACAATAGGATCAATTTGCACAGGACTTTTGGTGAAATGTGTGTTAAGCTCGTCAAGATTGGTCACAACATCCCGGTCAGAGTCCTGACTTCGTCCTATACCCATCTCATTTAAGAATGACCAGGCAGCGGCAGGAGTTTTGTCCTTGATGTTTTGCGCAACATAGGACCTGCGAGCATCTCTACAGAGCCTAACACACTTATTACGAAGAACACGATACCTATCCCAATCAACATCGGCTTTAAACCTTCTAAACTTTGCATGCGCTCTGTCTCTAGTTTTCATTAGAGTTATTATCTCCTCAGATAACCATGGAGCGGGGGAATGCTTGACACGACACTGTTTGACAGGCGCATGCAACTCAACAAGCGTTTGAATGATAATCCCTAATTCCTCAACCTTTTCACCAACTGACTGCAAGTTAAACAACGCATTCCAGTTAATATCAGAAGCATCCTGATGAAGCTTTTCAATGTCTAGATTTTTGTAGTCCCGAAAGCTTATGACCTTATGCACAGCTCTAGGACAACGCAAATCATATGCAACGTAGAGAAGATCATGATGAGAAAAGCCAGGAGCACCCATGTTGCCATGCAATTTGATTTTATTAATTGAAGATGTAAGAATGAGATCAAGACGAGTGCTGGGAAATGCTGGATGATGAAAAGTCGTGCTTGTTTCTAATATTTCAAGAGAGAGGCTGTCGATGACTGGACAAAATCTTTCGGCAAGAGTATTATCTAGAAGATTACAATTAAAATCACCCATGATCAATGTGTCGGGATAGGAGGGAATAAGATCGGAAACTACAACTTCAAAGTCATTTAAGAAACGCGGGAGTGAGAGATCAGGTGGACGATAAACAACACCCAACAGAAGTTTTCTATTGGTAGCTATTACCTCAACTAAAAGATACTCCATACTGCTCTCAACACTCCCATCTGAATTGGCAACTATGCGATATTGATAATCACTACGAAGATAAATTGCGACACCCCCACATGCCTTGTGTTGTCTATCATTCCTTATCAGATTGTAACCAAAGAGACTAACCATAGACGAAGGTAGAGACGGTTTAAGGAATGATTCAGATACCAGCAGAGCACCAAGAGATAAATTAGAAAAGGAGCTTAAAAGAGTAGAATAGTGCCCCTTTAGAGATTGCGCATTTATATGTACACACTTGAAATCCTTTCTGTATGAGGAGAACACATCACGCAAGCGATCGTTGGTTGTGACTGGGTCTAGTGAATCAATGACGCTGGGAAATAAGAGAGAGAGGAGAAAAAAAAAAAAAAAAAAAAAAAAAAAATACGAGAGAGAGAGAAAGAGAGATAGAAAAAAAAAAGTACTAGAGAGAGAGAGAGAGAGAGAGAAAAGGCTAGCGAGGGGAGAAAAAAAAAAAAAAAAAAAAAAAGGATTTGGGCAGGAGATTATATATATATATATATACAAAATAATAGTAAGTAATAATAATTTCAACAAATGGCAAAAATAAAAAAGGAGAAGAAAAAAAAAAAAAAAAAAAAAAAATATGCAAAATTAATTAATAATAAAAAAAAAGAAGAAAAATAAACGTGAGCAATCAATATAATCTGTAAAGCAAATAAGTACCTATATGTACAGTACTACAGTATTTGTTGAAGAGGCAACCATCTCACGTGAATTCAATAGTAGAAACCACCTCAGGCTTAGAGATGAGAAAATACAAGTACAATAATATACATTACAATAATATACTATAACAATAATATACTATAACTTCAACTAAATTGTAGGATATGAACCATTACAGTAGGTATACGACAACACAGCCCCACAACTGTGTTATAATGTACCCATGCATAATATGCACAATATTCAAACATGAGATGTATAATACCTAACCAAAGAGACTAAACATGATTGAAAATAGTCATACAGGTCTAACTGGTTAATATTAGGTACTTTGTAACTCATAAGATAGAATTTATACTACCAATGGTAGAGCCTTGTGTTCCAATACATGCACAATGCTTTCTCCAGCTATAATAACAAATTAAACTAGGTGCCTACTTAACTTCTCTGGAACGCAGGGGATAGACTTTCTTAGTAGATACTGGCTTGAGTTTGAGTTGCTCTATAACAGCATCCAACTGCTCCATGCAAGTGAAGACATACCGCTTGTCACCATCAAGACCGGTGTACTGTGCCAACACCTTACCGTCAGAACTCCAACACTTGTTCAGACCGAAGTGATCACGTGCCTTGTTCAGCACAGCCAGGCGAAGTTTAGTGAGAGATTCACCTACCATGTAAGGCGAACCCTTGAGCTTCTTCTTCTCCAGAAACACCTGCATCCTTGTTTTGTAAGAGACAAACTTTACAATGATGGGACGAGGTTTCTCTCTAGGCTTACCTAGGCGATGTGCCCGCTCCACCTGTCCTGGTTCAACTACAACTCCAAGCTGGGTAGAGAATATCTCGAGGGCAGCTTCCTCACACTCACTCTCGGACGTGCCACTCACCTCCGGAACTCCAAAGAGAAGCAGGCAGTTTCTCCTACTGTAAGACTCCAACGCATCACTCCTCAGCTCTTGAGTTTTGAGAGCTGCCTGCACGTCCCTCAACTCTCTTGTCACCAACTCCTTAAACGAGTTGAACGCCAACTCCAACAACCCCAAGGCCGTAAAGCTACTGCTACCGCTCTGACCCGCCGGTATTGTGCTCCTGATTTTCTCCAGAGCTTTGGTGAAGTCAGCCATCTGTTTGGTCACTCTTGCTTCTAAACTTGACATGTTTTCAAATCGCCACTTTAACACTCACAGAAGAAAACTACAGAATTAGGGAATACCCAGAGTGGGGAAACAATAAAATGTTCAAATAAATTAGAAATTAATTTTAATTGTTTTTAAAACGTAAAATATTACGAGAAAAGATGAGAACTTAACACCATGAATATCATATCATGAATGTTGAAGTTATCAATGCTGACTCTCTTACCTCCTTCTTGAGTATATGCTGACTGTCTTAC